>JALGBA010004167.1:0-625000 GCA_023970755.1 Azemiops feae
GTGCCCATGGAGAGGGCTCCGAGTGCCGCCTCTGGCACTAGTACCATAGGTTCGCCACCACTGATTTAGGGTTAGAGTCTTCCCACACCAAGAAGGATCTGGATATGTTCAACTGTGTGCCAGATGAGACTCAAGGAGGTGCTTCTATCTGTGACGGTGTACAGGCAGTCCTCAACTTAAGACCACAGTTGAGCCCAAAATTTCTATTGTTAAGTGAGACACTTGATAAGTGAGTTTTGCCCCATTTTACGACTTTTCTTGCCACCGTTGTTGAGTCACTATAGTTGATAAATTAGTAATAAGTTAGTGAATCTGGCTTCCCCATTGACTTTGCTTGTCAGAAGGTCGCAAAAGGGGATCATGTGATCCTGGGACACAGGAACTGTCATAAGTATGAACCAGTTGCCAAGCATCTGAATTTTGATCACGTGACCACGGGGGATGCTGCAAAGGTTGTAACTGTGAAAAATGGTCATAAGTCACATTTTTCAGTGCTGTTGTAACTTTGAACGGTCACTAAATGAACTGTTAAGTCAAGGACTATCTGTATTGTGTGAATCCAGTTGCCACATTGAACAGTTGCCCACTGCCTTCTTCCCCACAACAGAAAGCAAGAGTATCATTGCCCTGGATTTTGGGGTATGGTCTACAAATTCATCTAGAAAAAATGCAAAGAGGAGTAACTAACATGATTAAAGGCCTGGAGACTAAAACATATGAAGAACGATTGCAGGATTTGGGAATGGCCAGTCTAGAAAAAAGAAGGACTAGGGGAGACATGATAGCAGTATTCCAGTATTTGAGGGGTTGCCACAAAGAAGAGGGGGTCAACCTATTCTCCAAAGCACCGGAAGACAAGAGGGCAGGACAAGAAACAGTGAATGGAAACTAATCAAGGAGAGAAGCAACCTGGAACTAAGGAGAAATTTCCTAGCGATTAACCAATGGAAGGACTTGCCTTCAGAGGTTGTAGGTGCTCCATCACTGGATGCTTTTAAGAAGAGATTGGATAGCCATCTGTCCAGAATTGTATAGGGTCTTCTGCTTGAGCAGGGGGTTGGACTAGAAGACCTCCAAGGCCCCTTCCAGCTCTATTCTGATTGACTGATCTCTGTCCCTATCTATCCCTTATCTAGGAGGCTTCCAGGGATTTTCCCTCAGCCAGGCAGTCGTCCAGGTGCGTCCTACGTGCATTGTGTGCAGATCAGTGTTCCCTCTGGGCCACCTGCCCTTGACACATCAAAGCCCCTGTCTAGCCTGATTTGTAAACAAAGGGGGTGATGAGCAAAGGGGCCACTTCGATCTCCTGGACAGGAAGGCGGTGAGGTGGGTCAGAGTAAACAGAAAGGGGGGGGGGTCAACAGGAGCAGAGCTGGAAATGTCACCCGACAGGATGAGGATCTTGCCCGGCCTGTAACTCTCTCCAAGCCTGCAAAAACCCAAACAGGTGGGCTAAACGGAAGTAGGGGGGACAAATCAGCTGCTACTTCACATCAAAGAGGAAAGGAAGCCAAACAACAAGACCCCCACTACCACAAGGATGAAAAAAAAAAAAATCCAAGATACAAGAAAGCATCTGGGATACAACAGAGTCCTTGATTTACGACCACAATTGAGCCCAACGGTTGTCCTCAACTTACAACGGTTTGTTTAGTGACTGTTCAAAGTTACAACATGCCTGAAAAAAGTAAAAATAGTAAAATCAAGTCAGGTCATGTGGTGGCCCACTTAACAACTATAACAACTGACAACCGAAATTCCAGGTTTAATTGTGGTCGTAAGTCAATTGTGGTCGTAAGTTTATGCACATACCGCACACCTTAAGCAAAGTGACTGGTAGATGCCTTCAGCTTTGCTTCTCTTTATTCTGCCAATCACAGCGTGGGAGTAGGATTGAGGAAGGGTCTGTTGCAGGAGTCAATTAAATTCAGAATAGAGCTGGAAGGGACCTTGGAGGTCTTCTAGTCCAACCTCTATACCAGGGGTCTCCAACCTTGGGAACTTTTAAGACTTGTGGACTTCAACTCCCAGAATGCCCCAGCTAGCAGAATTCCAGCTGGAGCATCCTGGGAGTTGAAGTCCAGATATCTGAAGGTTCCCAAAGCTGAGAAACATTAGGCTACTCCTTGAGTAGCCTATGCTATTCCACAGTTCTGATAGGCCACAGTTAAAATTTACCAGCCACTCTTCATTCTGTGGAAGGTCTAAAATGGGACATTGGTGTGTCTTTTGTGTGTGTGTGTGTGTGTAAGAAGCATCTGTGAGTCAGTGTTGACTCCTGCCAACTGCCTGCAATTTTCTTGGCAAGTTTTCAAGAAGTGGTTTGCCCTTGCCTCCTTCTTAGGGCTGAGAGAGACGGACTGGCCCAAGGCCACCCAGCTGGCTTCGTGCAAAAAATGCAGGACTAGAACTCAGGTTATCCAGCTTCTTGCATTAATCACTACTCCAAACTGGCTCTATAAAATAGATGTTGCAGATGCCCCATCCCTGGAGGCTTTCAAGAAGAGACTGGACACCCATTTGTCTGAAATGGTACAGACTCTCAGCTCGAGCAGGGGGTTGGACTACTAGATGACCTCCAAAGCCCCTTCCAACTCTGTGATTTTATGTTCTATGTGTGCTTGCACTGAACTATCGCCGACCTGGCAAGGGAATGCCAAGGAAAGCCCTGGGCTAAAACGCACAGCCAATCCGAAGGATCAACCCTGGTCTTGGCACGTCCAGTTCTTTGGGAAGACCCCAGCAGTTGAAGCTGACCATCAGCCAGAAGGAAAGATTACCAGCATCAGCCTGACCCCGGGTCACGGACCCCGCTTCAGACGCAACAGGTGGCAAAGCAGAACAGACTCTGCAGCCCTTGCAGCTGTTCTGGGATGTTACCAGCTCAAGAGGATAAACACTATTTTAATATCGGTACAGCTAAGGACTTAAGGAGATGAGGCAGTCACAGGGGAGGAAAGATCTGCCTCGGCATGTTGAGCCGTTTTTGGAGCCAGTGGGACAGGCCTAATACAGCCAGTCCTCGGCATACAACAGTTCATTTAATGGCAGTCTGAAGTTACCACAGCACTCGAAAAAGGGACTTATGACCCTTTTCACCCGGGGTCACGTGATCCCCTTTTGGGACCTTCTGATAAGCGAAGTCCATGGGGAAGCCGGATTCACTTAACCACCCTGTTGCTAAATTAAGAACTGCAGGGCTTCACTAAACAACTGTCGCAAGAAAGGTCGTAAAATGGGCCAAAACTCACTTAACCACCGTCTTGCTTAGCAATAGAAACTTTGGGCTAGATCGAGGAGGATCTGTACCCAGTTCTTTTGTGTCTGCCTTGCCTGTTCAAGCCTTCATCCTCGAAAAGAAAACCAATCTTCCGGACGCCTGGCTGAAGTTCACCTCTCTCTGCCGCAGCTGAAGATCAGATGTTGTTTTCTTAAAGCCGAGGCAGGCAGGGAGCACAGACTTTCTGGACCCAGTTTCAAAACGCTCCACTGAGAACATAGCCAGCTCTTGTTTGCTCAGACCGCCCTCATTTCCACTTCAGTTCTGCTCCCTACGGTTGGCCAACCGAATCCTGGGCTACAAGCCTTCTTCCATCTTCCAGCCAAAAAAGCTCACACAGTCCTTGGTTGTATAAACAGAGGCATAGAATCAAAATCACGTGAAGTATTAGTACTACTTTATAAAGCCTTAGTAGGGCCACACCTGGAATTGCTGCGTCCAGTTTTGGTCAGCACATTACAAAAAAGATGTTGAGACTTTGGCAAAAGCGCAAAGAAGAGCAACTAAGATGATTTAAAGGCCTGGAGACTAAAACCTATGAAGAACGGTTGCAGGATTTGGGTTTGGCTGGTCTAGTCTAGAGAAGAGGACTTGGGGAGATATGATAGCAGTATTCCAGTATTTGAGGGGCTGCCACAAAGAGGAGGGAGCCAATTTATTTTCCAAAGCACCAGAAAGCAAGACAAGAAACAATGGTTGGAAACTGATCAAAGAGAAGCAACCTGGAATTAAGGAGAAACTTCCTAACAGTGAGGACAATTAACCAGTGGAACAGCTTTGCCTTCAGAGGTTGTGGGTGCTTCATCACTGGAGCTTTTTAAGAAGAGACTGGGCAGTCACTTGTCTGAAATGGTCTAGGGTCTCCTACTTGAGCAGGGGGTTGGACTAGAAGACCTCCAAGTTCCCTTCCAACTCTATTCTGCTTGATCTCTTGCCACGAGAATCACAGTCTCTTCTGTTTGGATAAATAAGATAGATTCTCTCCTTTTTTCTGCTAAAAGACGGAGAATAATTGCTGGCTGAAAGTGAGGAACATCTCAACGAGTACAGTCTTTCATCATTTGCCAAAAAAAGGCAGGCGGGAATTCATGTTATACATTATTATGCAACAATTTCCACATGAGTTGGGTTTGCTGTTCAGGGGCTGGTGGTCTTTGCTGGCTCAAGGTAAGGGGTATGCAACCGGAGTCTCTATCCATCCTCCCACACTTTCCAGACACCCGGATCTCTGGTCTCTTTGAGCTGTTTTCTGTCTCTGGAAACTTGGTGGGTGACCATAGAAGGTCTCTCTGTTGGCATGGCTGTGACCAGATGTTGGTCTGTTGTTCCACGGCTGGAGACAAACCACAATGCTGAGAAAGGGAACAGTTGCAGCAGCGTGTTATTGCCCACCCCACCCCCAAAAGGAAAGAGCCCCACCAGCTTCTTCTCATCTCAAGGAACTGAGGACAAGATGCCAATAAATGACAGGAATATAAGATTGACCTTAGAGTAGTTTGAAAGAGCTGTTAAGGAGGAAAGGATAGAATAAGCTGCAGGTAGTCCTCAACTTACGACCACAACTGAGCCTAGAATTGATGTTGCAAATAGAGACATTTGTTAAGTGAGTTTTGCCCCATTTTACGACTTTTCTCACCACATTGGTTAAATGAATCACTGCAGTTCTTAAATTAGTAACATGGTTGTTAAGTGAATCTGGTTCCCCCCTTGACTTTGCTTGTCAGAAGGTCGCAAAAGGGGATTGCATGACTCCCGGGACATTGCGACCGTCATAAATATGAGCCAGTTGCCAAGTGCTCTGAATTTCGATCAGAGAGACGCTGCAATGGTCATTAAGTGTGAAAACGGTCATAAGTCACTTTTTTCAGTGCCGCTGTAACTTTGAACATTCATTAAATGAACTGTCGTAAGTCTAGGAGAGGGGTAGGCAACCTTGGCTCTTTTATGACTCGTGGACTTCAACTCCCAGAATTCCTGAGCCAGCCATGCTAAGGGGAAAGGGAGAGTTTCCATGCTTAGCCATGCTGGCTCAGGAATTCTGGGAGTTGAAGTCCACGAGTCATAAAGCAGCCTAGGCCTAGGCCAGAGGTAGGCAACCTTGGCTCTTTTATGACGCGTGGACTTCAACTCCCAGAATTCCTGAGCCAGCATGGCTAAGCATGGAAACCTTTCCCTTTCCCCTCAGCGTGGCTGGCTCAGGAATTCTGGGAGTTGAAGTCCATGAGTCATAAAAGAGCCAAGGTTGCCTAACCCTGGTCTAGGATGACCTGTATTGAGGAGGGACGTGGAGAAATTATTACATGATCCAGAGAAAGAAGGGAGCATGAGAAAGAAAGAAACTCAAAGTGGTCCTAGGTTGATTTTCTTTAGTATATAAGGGCACAAAGAGAAACTTTTTAAGAGATTCTGTTACAATACCGAACTACCAAAAAATCCAGAATCCCTGAAGCAACATTTCTCAACCTGGGCATCCTTAAGATGTGGGGACCAACTCCCAGAATTCCCCAGGAGCATTCACTTTAAAACGAGGGAGGGAGGGATAGGATGGTGAGGAAGACACCCAAATCCTATGCAGTTGAAAGAGGATTTTTGCAAGGTAGAAACTGCTCAAAACCTGAAGCATCAATACTACCGTATTTCCCCAAACAGGAAAATGAGTTTTCAGGGTGCTTGTAATATAAGCCCTACCCCCAAAATAAGTCCCAGTTAACATCATCCACCAGACGGACGCATTTAGTACATCCGCTGCAACACACGATGGACATACTGAATTATAAAAAGATAATATCAATATATAATTAAATATAAATAAATAATATCATTGGCATTATTTAACTGAATAAATGTAGATTATTGTACATGAAAAAAATAAGTCATCACCTGAAAATAAGCCCTGATGCATCTTTTGGAGCAAAAATTAATATAAGACCCAGTCTTATTTTCGGGGAAATACGGTATGTAGGTTTAGCGAGAATGCTTTCCAGATACAGTATATAGGTAGAGCTCAACCATTCCTTTAGCAACTGTTTGAAGTTACAATGGCACTGGGAAAAAAAGGTATTTATTGCCAATCCTCACACTTACGACTGTTGCAGCATCCACACACAGTCACATGTTGAAAATCCAGACATTTGGCAGCTGGCGTATACCGTTTCCCCCCGAAAGTAAGGCCTACACCAACAATAAGCCCTAGCTTGATTTTTGGGGGTGGGCCTAATTTAAGGCCTATCCCAAAAATAAGCCCTAGTTTTGGGGCGAGGCACACGCCTAAAAATCAAGCTAGGGCGGGGGTGTGGGGTGTGGAGCTACCTCACCCGCCCCGCACCCGCTTCCCTTGCAGCCAGGCCTCTCCTTGCCGGCCCACTTCTTCTTCTGCGGCCTCTTCTGCAGCCAGGCCTGCATTTCTCAGTCACAGGGCTTTCCGGAAGGCCTGTGCCGCCAAGAACCGAGCGATGGACTCAATCCGTAGCTCGGTTCTGCAAGACCTCAGCAGCCAAGAACCCAGCTATGGATTGAATCTGCTTAGGCTGCTTAGGCCTTCTGGAAAGGCCTGAGTGCAAAATGCAGGCCCGAATGCAGCTGCAGAACTTCGGTCCCAGAAGAAGCGGACCGGCTGGGTGGGGCTGTCGGTGCTGGAGGTGAGTTAAGGCCTACCCAGAAAATAAGACCTGGTGCCTCTTTTGGAGGCAAACAAAAAAAAAAAGACCCGGTCTTATTTTCGGAGAAACAGGGTAGGTATGAGGATGGTTGTAGCCTGGGGATTCCATTTGCGACTTTCCCACCTGGCTATCCAACAAGCAAAGTCAATGGGGAAAGCTGGATTCGGTTAATGCCCGTATGATTCACTTACAACTTCAGTGATTCACCTAACAAATGTGGCAAGGAAAATCATAAAATGAGGCAAAACTCACTTAACAAATTTCTCTCTTAACAATATAAATTTTGGGCTCAGTTGTGGTCATACGCCAAGGAGTACCTGTATATAAAAGGGGGGGGGAGGGTCAGAAAACCAATGGGTTTTTTTTTAAATACATTTTTCTTCCTTCTTTCTATTTCTTTGCTATTTTAATTCCGATTACATTTGCTCCATTTATCTATTTTTCCTCTCATTAACATGTATACACACACCAGAACATAAAGTAAAATAGAATAGATATTTTAATATTAAGCAATTAGTTTAAAGAGCAAAAGGTCTATTATACAACCAAATGTGAATCAAAGTGTTTCTTTTTCTTTTTTTTAATGTTATACTCAACTTTGGATGAAAAAGCCAAATAATTTTATGCTTATAATATTGATATATCCTAAATTATAATTAATACCGATAGAATTTTTTCCTCTTCTCCTTTCTCAATATTCTAAAGCTATCCGGATAATAGAAAGTTAATATTCTTTAATCATATTATATACGCACCACTCTATTGAAATAATACAATGTATCAAGATTTATAATACCATAACAAAAAGGAAAGAAAATTCACTAGGTAGCTTTAATAGGATTAACAGTACAGCCATCTATATTTGGGGAGGGTGTCACAAAGACTCCAGACAGAGAATTCTCTCCCCCCCCATCATTCTGGGGCTTTGGCCACTGGTCAGTTTGGAGGGGGGGGCTGCCAAGGAGAGGACATCTTTAAGGCCACAGAAGAGAAGGAGCAAGGAAAGCAGGGCTGGCCCACGTGAAGAACGGTTGCAGGAACTAGGTATATCTAGTCCAGGGCTTTTCAACCAGTGGTACGGGTACCACCTGTGGTACATTGGCACCTGGCAGGTGGTACGCGACCATCCTAGAAAAGTGGTAGCGGGGGAGGGGAATGAGCTGAACCGGTGGCAGCACCGCACAAGCCTGAGCGAGAGATGGCTGGAGCTGCAGGGCTGTCAGGGCTCAGCGGAAGCGCCAGGATCAGTGCCGCTTTCCAGCTGATCGGTGCTTCTTTGGGGCTGTCAGGGCTCAGTGGAAGTGCCAGGATCAGCGCCAGGCTCCAGCTGGAGCTCAGCGCTGATCCTGGTGCTTCTGCTGAGCCCTGAAGAAACACCAATCAGCTGGAAAGCAGCACTGATCCTGACGCTTCTGCTGAGCCCAGAAGAAGCACCAATCAGCTGGAATGTTGCAGCATCTCCAGGGTCTTATGATTTACATTCAGATGCTTGGCAACTGATTCATATTTATGACGGTCACAGTGTCCCAGGGTCATGTGAAGTGACCAAAATCTGCTGCAACCACCCAGCAGACGGGGGGAATAAAAACCAAACACACCCCCACCCCACCCCCACTGCCAATCCTCAACAGAAATACTCACAACAATGAAAACCTTGGATAGGAGGAAGAGCGCCACCGGGCGCTGTCTTGTTCGGCTGTGACTTGGGGGGCACTTTTTTCAGTGCCATTGTAACTTCGAACAGTCACTAAGCGAACTGTTGTAAGTTGAGGACTACCAGTACTTTTTTCCTTTTTTTTTGGTCATCAAGTTTTTGACACCTTGCAAGGCGACTGGTGGTACTCGGATGTTGCTATATCCTAAAAGTGGTACAATGGGTGAAAAGGTTGAAAAGCCCTGGTCTAGTCTAAAGAAAAGAAGAAATAGGGGAGACATTATTGCAGACTTCCAATATTTGAGGGCTCCATACAGAGATGAGCAGGTCCAGCTATTTACCAAAGCACCTGCAGGCAAGACGAGAACCAATGGGTGGAAACTAATCAAGGAGAGAATCAACCGAGGAGAAATTCCCCAATGCTAGTATTTTGTCTGCCAGGACAAAGATTCACGGCAGTGTGTCAGGGACCCATCATTCAAAATGCGGTAGCTTCCCACAACTATGTTCTCTGGGGGCTTCAAATGCTCATGCATAAAATCAGTTGTCTTTTGGTACCCCTAAAATCTCTGCAACCGTTGGACAATGTTCACTCTCATCTCAAACCAAATTAAGATAAGATAGATAACTTTTCTCGTTTTTTTTTCTGTGAATACACCGGCACACATTAAAAATGAAATTCTGTTGCCTGCTCTCAAAAGTATATATATACCCATACATATACACATGCTGTATATATACATATATTTAAAGTCAATTAAATAAAATAATGAACTCCGGGATGTTAGAAAAAGGCTTCTTTATTGCTGAGCTTTCGTTAACAACCTGTTAACATCATCAGAGCAAAGAGCTAAATGGCAAGGGAGCATGTGCATATACATATATGTATGTACACACATACATATATATCGGTATATATAAGTTCCTGACTTTGCTGCCAACGCTCCAGCACACCCAAGAGGCAACACTTAACTCGGTTTATATCAGGCAGAGTTGCCAGGAGACAGCTGAGCTAGACCATAAATTTCTATAGTGCATTTAATGAAAGGTTTGTCCCAACATCATGTCACTGTCCTGGTGTTCAGCATTAATTAACTGCTGTTGAACTAAGAGCTATGCTACCTTCTTCTTAGCAGTATTTCATTAGCTTATATAACAGCTGTTTCACGCTTCGCCTTAAGAAAAAATGCAATTTCTTTTTGGCTCCACACAAGATATAAAAAACCCAGCTGTTCTGTTTTGTAAGCCACAGGTTTTGGCATTCTGTTATCTGTGAACCTGGCTGCCCTGGCTTGTTAAAAACATAGCATGACTTTATGGGATGCATGAGCCAATGGGTTGCTGTCAATGGGTTTCTTTCTTTTTCTTTTTTTTTCTTTTCTATTCTTTTCTTTTCTCTCTGTCTCCTGTCTCTTTCTTTCTTTCCACCTATCTCCCTCAATGGGGATTATATATTAGTGCCAGCCAGAATTGTAAGAGAATAGCAGTGATCTGGCAATTCCTGCACAGGTCAATATATAATGTTAATGAGTTGTAAGTTGTTCAAAATGAGCAACAGTTTATTCTTGTAGTTAATTTGTTTAAGCCAGGGATAGGCAACCTCGGCTCTTTTATGACTCATGGATTTCAACTCCCAGAATTCCTGTGTCAGCTATGCTGACTCAGGAATTCTGGGAGTTGAAGTCCATGAGTCATAAAAGAGCCGAGGTTGCCTACCCCTGGTTTAAGCAAACGTGACTGCAGAGGCAATTTAAGAAAAAAATCAAGGCTGAAACCCTACTCCTTTTTATATACACATGTAAAAAGAGACCATGCTTTTAATCCCTTGATTGCAGCAACCATCTTGACTTTCTTTCCAAAATGCAGCCAGGGCTTCTCCTGTAGAATACAGGTAGTCCTCAACTTACGATTGTAATGAAGCCCACCTTACTTAATAACTCCCACCCCTGCTCTCCCCAATGTGGTTGTTAAGCGACTGTGGGGGCCATTAGGAGAGCACAGGGCACCTCACAGTGGGGTGGCCCCAAGGCCTCCCCTACCCCTGCGAGAACCCAGCAGGGCAGGAGGGAGGGAGACAGGCAGGGGGGTGCTACAGCTTCCCTGTCATTGGTCATAAGGGCAAATCTGCCCAAATTTTGTTCACCTGACTGCAAGGGCCCTATCTTCACTATCCAGCTGCAGGCTAAGGTGTCTCTTCTCTGACCAGTGCCCTGACAGCGTCTCTTTGCCTCGTCTCCCAAGGTCATTCTCACATACTATTAAAGGAATGCACATTGCACACTTTACTAGTTATTGTTCTGCTTCCTGGAAACTCCAAGAAGATATCTAAAGCTCTACACAACTTGGTTGAGATACATAAAATAGCATCATCTTCCATATGTGCCCAAGTTTTTAACATCCTGGAAGAGGTTTTCTCTTCTTTTCTTTGAGAGAAGGGGGGGAGGGAGAGGGAGGAAGAGACGGAGGGAGAGAGAGAGAGATGTTTGGTGAAGGCAAGGGAGAGGGCCTTCTGGTGTTTTCTCCCAACCTCTGGCAATCTACCTCTTTCCCTTTCTGTTATAATCAAATATATATGTTGATGCCGAAAGGTTTGGGACTTCTAAACCATTTGCTGATCTGGGCTTTATTTAAAATGCATGCATTTTGAATGGATTTGTTTTGATCCTTCAGTTATTCTGCATTTCATTCTGGTTAGCTGCCTTGGATGAAAAAGCAAATAAAGATATTGAAATGAGATGGGCAGCTCTATGAAGATGGTAAATAAATTAACATTAATACAAAAATGTTGGGAGCAAGCTTCATGATCCCAGTTCTCCAAAACAGGCTAATATTGTTCTTGGATGTGCCCCCACCTGGAACTGCTCAGCCTGACCTTAAAGGGCGTATCTCAGTCCCCCCCCCCCCGCCCAGTTTGCTTACGCCTTTTTCTTCCCGTTCAAACTCCAGCGGCATTTTTCTCATTCTTTAGCTGTAATTTCATGGGAAAGCAACTCTGGGTGGGCTTGAAAAAAAGAAAAAGATGGACAACGAACGTCTGGCAGCTGTTGGCATTTGAAGAATCGAAACACCCCTTGGTATTTCAAGTGGAGTCTGCGGTTGAAAACCTCGTCTTAAGCAAAAGATGTTGGGCGATGATTTAAAACACACGGACATAAATGAAGACAGTTACAGAAATAACAGAATAACAGAGTTGGAAGGGACTTCGGAGGTCCTCTAGTCCAACCCCCTGCTCAAGCAGGAGGCCCTAGCCTAGACCATTAGAGACCAATGGCTGTCCAATCTTTTCTTGAAAACCTCCATTGATGGGGCACCCACAACTCCAGGAGGCAAACTCTTCCTGATTAATTGTTCTCGCTGTCAGGAAATTTCTCCTTACTTCTAGGTTGGCTCTCTCTTCAATGATCTTCCACCTGTTACTTCTTGTCCTGCCCTCAGGTGCTTTGGAGAATGGGTTGACCCCCCCCCCTCTTCTCTGTGAGGGTGGTCTTAAATATTGGGCAATTAATTAATTAATCTCTTGCCAATGCTACAGCCTTAAGAAAAGGGCAGCAGAGTAAGCCTGTCATCTGCATTCTTTAGGTGTTCTGAGGGTTACAGGAACTTTCAACATGCTTCCACATTCCTGGATCGTCTACAAGACAGGCTAGCTATTTTCCACAGGTACCGGTTGTCATCAATTTATGGCCACAATTTGGACCACACACACACACTCACACACACACACACATACAAAGAAAAAAGCACCTTTGCGACAACCATGACTGAGAATCTGGCACAGATAAATTTGGACCAGAGTTTGTTGCTAAGGAAGGTGGTGGTTAAGGCCCGATTTTACAACCGTTTTGGCCATGGTTGTTAAGCAAATCTCTGCAGTTGTTAAATGAATCAGGAGGTTGTTAAATGACTCTGATTTCTCCCATTGACTTTGCTTGTCAGAAGCTGTCTGGGAAGGTTGCACATGGAGATCACGTGACACTGGGACACCGCAATGGTCATAAATACATGCTGGTTGTCAAAGCACCCAAATTTTGATCAAGTGACCGTGGGGATGCTACAACGGTCGTAAATGTGAGGACCGGTCATAAGTCACTCTTTTCAGTGCTGCTATAACTTTAAACGGTCACTAAACAAATGGTTATAAGCTGAGGACTACTTGTATACCTCAACCGATCTGAGGTTGACCATCTCCCCCAAAACAAACTCAACTAATCAAAGATTACCCCCAAATGTGGTGCTGGCTACTGGTTTGGCTGGCTTCAAAAAGGGTTGGACCATTTATGTTAATCACTGGATCAATGGCTCTTAGCTTTGATGGCCTGGATGATTCAGAGGGTCACTGCTTAAGATTGCTGGAGAGCGAAAGATTTGCTATTGCTGTCTATGCTACCTCCTCCTAAATGTCTATGGAGATTCTCAGTCATCCAGCTGGTTTTTCACGAGGCAACTGGACTTTCTTTTTTTCTCTTTGAAGACATTTCGCTTCCCATCCAAGAAGCTTCTTCAGCTCTGACTGGATGGTGGGGAATGGAAGGGTTTATACTCCTTCCAGATAGCTGGTCATTTGCATTCTTTTAAGAGAGTCCTTGAGGCCACCAGGAGGTTTATCTGTGTCCTCAGGGTCACCTGAGTGGTGCAAATGGGTGTGGAGCCTTCTTGGAACTGCTGAAAGGACTCTGTTGTAGACTGGAGATAGATCATGTTGTATCCCTCCCCCTCTGTTGAGAGAGGGCAGTTCAGTTTTGACATAGACGGCCTCTTTCAAACCAGCGGTCTTCTCTATCCAAAATGTGGACTTTGCTGTCTTCGAAAGAGCGGCCTTTCTCTTTTAAATGCAGATGGACGGCTGAATCTTGTCCTGATGGATTTGTTCTCCTATGTTGTGCCATGCATTTATGGCACAGCATAGGAACTCCTAAAGGAACTCAACCATGTCTGTTCTTGAGAAGGACAGATACTCAAGTTCAAGCTCAAATACTTTGGCCACCTAACGAGAAGAGAAGACTCATTAGAAGAGACCCTGATGTTGGGAAAGATGGAAGGCAAAAGGCGAAGTGGATGGCAAAGAAGGAGATGGTTAGATGGGGTCATTGACACAATGAATATGAATTTGGGCAAACTCAGGGAGACAGTGGAGATCGGGGGGGGAGGGGCCTGATGTGCTGTGGTCCATGAGGTTGCGAAGAGTCAGACCTGACTCAGCGACTCAACAACTATGCTACCTCCATCTCATAACTTGGCATGACCTTTCAGATTTTGAACCAAAAAGACTGTGGCTCAGTTCTGGGCAAATCACAGTTCTTCAATAACTCTGCTGGAGTGAGGGATCAAAGTTAGCGTCACGTGGATTTGTATATTCCAGTATATTGCAGTTTTATTTGGTTCATTGGTATAACTACTGTGTCACCTTCAGGAAACAGACGAGAAAGGAGCTGCTAGCAACTGGCACCGCAATCCCCATAATTCTCTGAACTTGGGACTGAAGCCAAAATATCTGGATGGCACCTAGTGCCTGATCAGCCAAAAGGTTTTATGGATGCACTAGGCCAGGTGTAGGCGACCTTGGCTCTTTTATGACTCGTGGACTTCAACTCCCAGAATTCCTGAGCCAGTCGTGCTGAGGGGAAAGGAAGAGGTTTCTATGCAGAGCCATGCTGGCTCAGGAATTCTGGGAGTTGAAGTCCACGAGTCATAAAGCAGCCTAGGCCTAGGCCAGGGGTAGGCAATCTTGGCTCTTTTATGACTTGTGGACTTCAACTCCCAGAATTCCTGAGCCAGCCATGCTGAGGGGAAAGGGAGAGGTTTCCAAGCTGAGCCATGCTGGCTCAGGAATTCTGGGAGTTGAAGTCCACGAGTCATAAAGCGGCCTAGGCCTAGGCCAGAGGTAGGCAACCTGGCAACTTTATGACTCGTGGACTTCAACTCCCAGAATTCCTGAGCCAGCCACGCTGAGGGGAAAGGGAGAGGTTTCCAAGCTGAGCCATGCTGGCTCAGGAATTCTGGGAGTTGAAGTCCACGAGTCATAAAGCGGCCTAGGCTAGGCCAGAGGTAGGCAACCTTGCTCTTTTATGACTCGTGGACTTCAACTCCCAGAATTCCTGAGCCAGCCATGCTGAGGGGAAAGGGAGAGGTTTCCAAGCTGAGCCTTGCTGGCTCAGGAATTCTGGGAGTTGAAGTCCATGAGTCATAAAAGAGCCGAGGTTGCCTACCCCTGGCCTAGTCCATTGTTTCTCCACCTCAGCAACTTTAAGACGTGTGGACTCCAACTCCCAGAATTCCTGAGCCAGCCACGCTGAAGGGAAAGGGAGAGGTTTCCAAGCTGAGCCATGCTGGCTCAGGAATTCTGGGAGTTGAACTCCACGAGTCATAAAAGAGCCAAGGTTGCCTACCCCTGGCCTAGTCCATTGTTTCTCCACCTCAGCAACTTTAAGACGTGTGGACTCCAACTCCCAGAATTCCTGAGCCAGCCATGCTGAGGGGAAAGAGAGAGGTTTCCAAGCTGAGCCATGCTGGCTCAGGAATTCTGGGAGTTGAAGTCCACAAGTCATAAAAGAGCCAAGGTTGCCTACCCCTGAGCTAGGCTTTCAAAATGGCCATCCTCCCTTCCCAACGTATCATTAGGGTTTTCTCCGTGTTGGCCACAGAGCCAAAGGATCTCACACAGAAACATCCCAAGGCTGCATTTTGGTTGACCTCTAGAAAGCCAGTATATACCGTATGCGCTGCATTCAAAGACTAAATCACAGTGCACAACTTTTCCCATGCCCGGCCTAACTCCCAGGCTGTCAAATGTGAAGTCTCTAAAGAGACTTCACTCAACTCAGAGCTTCCTAACCTTTTTTCCTTCTTTATCCAAAACTGCTTATTAGAATGTCCTTCTTTAAACGTCCCTGTTCTGATTGAGTAACGAGCTTGTGTGCCGTTACCCAAACAAAAAACACTTTTAGCCAATTTGGGGTGATATTGCCAGGTTTGGGAAGCACGGACTGGTTTTTGAGACACCCTACCTAAAAGAATTAGATGTCAGCTCATTTTGATCCTGAAAAAAAATGTGCTGCTCAAAACTCTGCATACAGTACTACAGTGTCCTACCTTAGTGATATGTCTCACTTGATTTTGTTAATTTAGTTCAAACTTTTTTTTTCCAATTAATGAGAGGCTAGAATATTACTGTGCATCCACCTGGAAAAGTGTTTCTCAACTTTGGCAACTTTAAGATGGATGGACTTCAACTCCCAGAATTCCCAGATGGGAAGGCAACAGAACTTGTAACCCTTTGGCCCAAAGAAAAGAAACATCTCCAGTTTTGGTCACCACGATATAAAAAAGATAGACTATATCTTTTGAGACTCTAGAAAGAGTGCAGAGAAAAGCAACAATTAGGGGATTGGAGGTTAAAGCATATAAGGAATGGTTGCAGGAACTAATATAATGATAAGAAGGACTAGAGGTGACATGATAACAGTCTTCCAGTATTTGAGGGGCTGCCACAAAGAGGAGGGGGTCAACCTATTCTCCAAAGCACCAGAAGGCAGGACAAGAATTAACAGATGGAAACTTATCAACCTGGAACTAAGAAATTTCCTGACAATGAGAACAATTAATCAATGGAAGAGTTCGTCTCCAGAAGTTGTGGATGCCCCATCACTGGAGCTTTTTAAGAAGAGACTGGACAGCCATTTGTCTGGAATTGAACAGGGTCTCCTGCTTGAGAAGGGGTTGGACTAGAAGACCTCCCAAGATTCCTCCCAAATCTGTTATTCTGTATTCTGTAACAGCTGCATAAATAGCTTCTGCTCTTTCTTTTGCTATAAAAGCTTCCCTTATCATGGTGGTTTTTTTAAAGCAAAGGAACGTAAACTGAGAATGGAAACAGGAAGCAGAAGAGACAGTGCTTTTCGTGTCAAAGCAGGTGCCTACAAATATGGTACCCAGGGTTTAGCAGAGAAGTTGCACAGCACAACTCCACAGCTGGTCATTTGCATTCTTTTAAGAGAGCCCTTGAGGCCACCTGGAGGTTTATCTGTGTCCTCAGGGTCACCTGAGTGGTGCAAATGGGTGTGGAGCCTTCTTGGAACTGCTGAAAGGACTGTGTGGTAGACTGGAGATAGATGGTATTGTATCCCTCCCCCTCTGTTGAGAGAGGGCTGTTCAGTTTTGACTAGATGGCCTCTTGGACCCCTCTTTCAAACCAGTGGTCCTCTCTGTCCAAAGTGTGGACTTTGCTGTCTTCGAAAGAGCGGCCTTTGTCTTTTAAATGCAGATGGACGGCTGAATCTTGTCCTGATGGGTTTGTTCTCCTATGTTGTGCCAGGCGTTTGTGAAGTGGTTGTTTCGTTTCCCCAATGTACAGTTCTGAGTCTTTTGCTTTCTCCAAATGTTTAGGGCAGCTTTATATGCAGGTTTAGATAGATATCGTATTACAGGTGCTCCTTGACTTATGACTGTAATCGACTCTATTAATTATGATTGTAAGTTGCAATGGTCGTATAGCGAGTCATGATGTGACTAGACCTGATTTTATGTCTTTTATTGTGGTGGTGGTGGTGGTTACATGAATGCTATGATCATTAAGTAAATCCATTGTTTTACTATTGGACAGTTTTTCCCAGAAACTGCAAGTAAACCCCAATTTCCATAACCACTATTGTAAATCGTGATCACATGACTGTAAGACGCAGCAAACAGATATAAATGCAGGGCGGTTGCTGAGCCCTAATGATGCAGACCCCTGACCGTGGGGAGGGTCCTACCCTGTAACTTTGGAACTGGGTTGAATGTAGCTTGGAGGGAGGGGGTGTCCATTGTAACTTTGAACGGTAAGAGTACCTGTATATAATGGTGAAATGAGCATCTTGGATCATGGCTGGCTCAGGAATTCTGGGAGTTGAGTCCACAGGTCGTAAAGGGGCCACAGTCGCCCACCCCTGCTCTAGAGGCTTTCAAAAACAATGCATAATCCTGCTTTTCCCAGCCTGTGCCTTCCCAGAGGGGTTGGACTACAACTCCCATCACCCCTCACCGGCCTTGAAGGATATCCGGTGTGAGAAAGCGAGTGTAAACAAAGTCAGAAATAAATCCTGGTGCTTCAGTCTGTAGCAGCAAGGAAGGCAGCTGTTCCTAGGGCAATAAGGATTTGGGGGTGGAAACTGGCTGAACTGGAGAGGCCCCAGACAGGACAGGATTCTCTGGATTCTTATCGCAGGAACCACCTAAGCGAACATGCAAATGTTGAAATAATCCAAGCCTCCAGGCCTTTCTACATGAGCCTCAAGTGGTCCTGTTTTACTCCGGCGTTACAGGGAGTCATCAGCTTCCAACCACAATTGAGCCCAAAATTTCTGTTGCTAAGTGAAGACGACTATTGAGACTGGGAATCTATGAAACGGATAAGGATGAAGTGTAGACATTTCATTGCTATGATAGTCCTCGACTTATGACTGCAGTTGAGCCCAAAATTTATGTTGGTAAGCGAGACAGTTGTGAGTTTTGCCCTATGTTATTACCTTTGTTGCCACAGTTGTTAAGTGAATCACTGCAGTTATTAAGTCAGTAACACGGTTGTTAAGTGAATCCGGCTTCCCCATTAACTTTGCTTGCCAGATGGTTGTAAAAGGGGATCACGTGACCCCCAGGACACTGGAACCGTCATAAATACAAGTCAGTTGCCCAGCCTTTGAATTTTATTCACGTGACTATGGCGATCCTGCAATGGTCATAAATGTGAAAAGCGGTCCTAAGTCACTTTTTTCAGTGCTGTTGTAACTTTGAACGGTCACTAAACAAACTGTTGCAAGTTAAGGACTAACTGATTTTTAGGACATTTGAATAAGTGAAAACCTTGGAAGGGTGGAAAAGCTGGACAACTGAATTAGCAGGCCAAAGACCTCTGAGATGATTCACCCAATCAGGAGGGGTAAACAAGAACAGGATCCGGACCGATAGTATCCCACGGTGGAAGCTTTCTGGTGCCATCTGATGGCCTGAAGGGGAACACCCTACTTGCCCAGCCTGTTGGTCGTGTGTCCAAGAGGCATCAGGAACCAAGATGGGATGTGTAAGACTCTGAATTCAGGCTCTGAGATATCTATCCTACCTTCCCAAAAATGCGGTGTGCCCATTTTTGACCTCCAAGGAATAAGCATCCATCCACTTGCTACCCAATGATGTTCTCGCCCATTTAACCATCACACTTCATTGATGGGAGCCAATCCACCTTCAGCCTCTCTCTACCTCCCCTTTAGGGTTATCCAAGAAGGGAGACATTAGAGGTAGTTCTCAGCTTACAACCGTTAATTTAGTGACCATTCAGAAGTTACAATGGCACTGAAAAAAGTGACTTAGGACCGTTTTTCAGACTTACGACTGTTGCAGCATCTCCGTGGTCACGTGATCAAAATTTAGACGCTTGACAACTGACTCATATTTATGACGGTTACAGCATCCTGGGGTCATATGATCATCTTTTGCGACCTTCTGACAAGCAAAGTCTATGGGGGGGGAGCCAGATTCACTTAACAACGCTGTTGCTAACTTAACAACTGCAGTGATTCACTTAACAACTGTGGCAAGATAAAGGTCCCAAAATTCATTTAACAACTGCCTCACTTAACAATTTTGTGCTCAAGTGTTTGTCATAAGTCGAGGACAAACTGTACAAACTGAAACACACCCACCCGTTGACTTCAAACATACAAGAGTCCTACAATATCCACTTCCCACATCATGAATGTAGATATCTGACATTTTAATCTCCGTTTTCCTCTCAGGAGCTCAGGGCAGAACAGATGACTTTCTGAGTCACCACTTTCTGATCCTCAGCCTCACCAAGGAGACTCTCTAGTGAGCTTCACAGCTAAGTGACTAAGTTTGTTTGCTAGGCCTCCCTAGTCTTTGTTGTCACTCACTTCAATCCGCAGGTCAGCAACCTTTCCAAATGCCAACGCACCACCTTTCTGGGACGGTGTGATGCCAAAATAAAGATTTAGAAAGGACTGGGATGACAGCCGCCTTGCGCATTCTTCTTTGGAATCTCGTCTGTCCTCTTGCAAGCAAACAGGAATCTTGCCAGGATCACGTGAGGCAATTCTAAACAACAGTCCATTTGCTCCTAGTGGCAATTGGTGGTGGCTTGCTTAAACCCTGTTACAAAACCGTATTAATCTTTAGAGCGAAGTGATGCCAATGCACATTAATTTGCCTCCAGAGCCTGGCAGATTCCAGGTTGCACCCCTGACCTTTCCTTAAGAATTCTTTTCGTTAAAGACATAAATGGGAAACTGACTTGCTGAGCCAATTCACTGGCAGCCAGAGTTCTTATTTATTTATAGCAAAGTTTTTAGTTTTTCCCCAAATCCCACTATGATGGCCTAAAGCAGTGGTGGTGAACCTACGGCACGGGTGCCAGAGGCGGCACTCAGAGCCCTCTCTGTGGGCACGCGCACCATGCCCCGGAGATGGCAACCATCCCTCTTCAACCAGCCGCCCGCTAACTCGCCAAGGGCCCACGTGGCTGGATGCATCCCAGCTGGTTTCCCTCCCCCCCCGTCCCATCCCTCCTGGGCTCGTATGCTCTCCTTTTCCCGGGCACGACCCACTGCATCGCCTCCTCAGCTGTCAGCTGGCCATCCAGCTCAGAGGCAGCTTCTCTGAACTGCTGGCGGCGGGCTGCGGAGCCCTAGAGTGCGCCGGTCGAGGGGCCGGCAGGCTGTGGCTGCTGACAGACACCGTCGGCCCCCATGCACTTGCTGGCCTCTGTGTGCGGGGGCCGACGGTGTCAGGCAGCAGCCGTCCTGGCCCCTGCCTCACCTTGCCCTGTGACAATGGCACCCCCGCCCTGCCTCGCCTCACCCCACAGGATGAGCCTCCTGCCCACCGCCCCACCTGCCAGAGACCCCCTGAATTTCCCCCAACCCTGCCCGGCCCCCACAGGCATCCCTCCCCACGAGCAACATCGAGGTGACCACACCCACCTTGGCCATACCCACCCAGTCTGCCACGCCCACCCAGTGGGTCACACCCATCTGGCACCAAGCAATAAATAAGTGGGTTTTGGGTTGCAGTTTGGGCACTCGGTCTCTAAAAGGTTCGCCATCACTGGCCTAAAGCATCTCGGGCGACTGGTTCACCTTCTGATAAATAGGTTTTGTTAAGTAAACAATGGCAGCCATTTTGTGACTGCACCCACATTCCCCAATGTCAGCTTGGAAAAAAGCGATCACATGCATGTTATTGTGGCATTAAAGCCCTGAGTAATGGCTTAGTAGGTTGCGTGAACTCAGCCAATTGTAATTTATTCAGCACAGATGCCCTGTGCTTACATTTCTGTGTGTTTGCATCTGTGTGTATTTGTGAGCCAGGAGGGGGCTAAGCACGGAGCCTTAGCAGCCCAGATTGGCTTAGTAATTCTCACCAAATTGAGAGCTTAAAAACTCATTCCCCCCCCCTCTTCTTACAAAGTGAAAAACCGCTGGCTAGCTGAAAAGGACATCCATTAAAAGTACGTGAGAGCTAGAATAAATTAGTGCACATGCATAGACAAACCCAATTAAAACGACATTTTCGTTCAGTGAAGCAAGTGCAAAAAAAAAAAAAACCCGCTGAGATCATTTTGGAAAAACTCCGGTCTCCTAATCATCCCATCTGCCCAGGCATTCCTCACTTTACCACGTTCCAACTGTACAAACTCCGGCCCCGGGGTTGGTTGGCCTCAGCCCCCTCCCACTGCCCTGCTCCTTCCACCATCAACTCTTGGGGAGGGGGGGGCTTTCCTGCACCCCCCAGCCAGTAGAAAAATCTAGAAAAACCAAAGTGAGCTCTGCGTGCATTTATCGCCCTCTCTCTGAATACCCAGTTTTTTTTGGAGAAGGGGTTTCCGCTCTTAAAAGCACACCCAGAGCAATACAAGTATGTGTATTTCTGGGCGAGCGTAGGCCCTTGTTTCTGTGTGTCAGTCAAGAGCCAAGCAAACAGCACAAAATCTCAGGCAAGCTCTTTCCACTTTCAAAATCACACATCTATGTAATGGCAGAGAACTTTCTGGGTCCACAAGTGGCAAATGTTTGTTTTTTTAAGGGGTTCGATGGAGAGTTTTTTGGGGGGGAAGATTGACTGGCTTTGGAGACTGGGCTCACTGTACTCAATCAATCAGCAATTGATAAGAGATGCTATAAAGAAACAAACCTGGATTAGGGTTAATATTTGGGATGATTGGAGATGGAAGCCATGGTTACTTTTCTACAAGTTGATTACAATAACAGTTTGTTAACAGAGGCTTTTGGAATTTCAAATCTTGTCTTTTCTCTTATTACTGTTTACAATTTTTATTGCTTTTGTATTTTTACATAATATGTTCATATTATTGGTTTTTCTGTTAACCACTTTGTTATTAACATAGCTTATAGATGACAGGCTAACCATTTGTAAGTAGATTTAGTAGCTTAACAATTTAAAATTCTTCTGGCCTGTTTCACAAGGGGGTGGGAAACCAACATCGCTGTATTATACTAATCAGCATTCAACTAGAGAGGATGTTATATGTAAGCTTCTTTTCTTTTTTTTAAGACACTTTTTTTGGGTTAATGTCTTTTTTGTTGTGTGTGTGTGTTTTTTTTATTTTAAAAATAGTTTGATGGTTTGTATTTTAATCTTCTTTGAACAAAACTAAAATTTTCATAAAAACAAAAACAAAATCGCGCAGACAACCGGAGGACGTGAAGTGTTAGCAAAAGCTCTTACGGCTCTTTTGCTCTTTCTGCTTCGTTGGCTTTGAACTGCTGTTGCTTCGGGCAGAGCACTTTAGGAAAAAGTGTGGGTGCACATAAGAACACCACAAAGGCATATCCAGCATTTTGTTCCTGGCGGGGGGGGGGGGAAGCAGAAGTAGGAGACTGACTAAAGCCCTTTCCGGCTGTCACTTCCCTGCAACTGGCATTCAAGTTAAACTGAATAGAATAGAATGGAATAACAGAGTTGGAAGGGACCTTAGAGGTCTTCTAGTCCAACCCCCTGCCCAGGCAGGAGATGTTATACCATCCCAGACAAACTGTCTATTTTTGAAACCTTCCAATGATGGAGCACCCCCAACTCATGGGAGTAAAATCTCTGCAGCCCACTTTTGGACTCCAGAACCAATTCTGGCTTCTCGTCCTGTTTCATCTCAAGCAAAAAGGTCAGGGATGCGTGGGTCTGCAGAGCATGGTCAAAAAAGTCAAGATGGTGGCTACCATGGTTCTATCGAAGCACAGCCTGATTTTTATTATTATCTATCGTTTTATTTCTGATTCTGCACAAACGCACCCCACAACGTTGCCATTTATTCATTGCTTGCTTATACTCCTAATAAAATATAACTAATGGCAAGCAGCCACATACCCTTAACCGTTTCTTTTCCATTGGCAAATGTCATTGGAAGAGATCAACACCCCAATCAAGGAAATTATCAGTTGCCACAAACAATCAAACAGAAAACAATATCCTAATCAAAGAACTGCTAAGGAGAAAACCGCATCCCCCCAACACTGACAGGGCAAGTTAGTGTATACAAATAGACAGCAAACCTCACACCCACTGGCAGTGATGAGATTACCTAGCAGGTTAATGAAATGTCTGAAAGCAAACCACCAAGCTCAGAGAGAGTCCCAAGGACTCCACAGATCTTCATATGTTAAGGATGCACTTTGCTGTAACCTAAGAGGACTTTCTCGATAGAAGGGTCCTAAACCATGCCATTTGTTCCCTGATGGGTTACAATCTAGCCCTGAAAGCCATCGCTTACACAGACTTTCCCTTGATAACAAACAACTGCCTCTTCATTCCAGCTGTTCTGTACATTCCCTTGTATCGTGGAGACTTTGCATAATTTAAACTGTAGGATCTCTTTGAACTGTTTTAGGGCAGACAGCTTTTCAGAGTGAATTGCTTGAATTAGTTTGCATCCTCAATTCTGCCCTCACAACTACCTCCAGAGGTTGTTGTTGTAACTCTGGAAGTTTTCAAGAAGAGATTGGACAACCATTTGTCTGAAATGGTATAGAGTTTCCTGCCTGAGCAGGGGGTTGGACTGGAAGACCTCTAAGGTCCTTCTGTTATTCAGTTCATTGATAGCTTCAACAAATAGCCAGAGCTTTCAGGTGCTACATTATTGCGCAACTATACATCACAATAAAACCAATATAAAACCAGACACATCACTAGAAGCCAAAATAACAAGACTACATCTGATTTACTTTGCCAATGTCATGCGTGCAAATTCATTGGAGAAGGCAATGACACTAGGAATGGTTACTGGATCAAGAAGTAGGGTCAAGCAAAGAGCTGGCTGGCTCCATACCATCAAAGTTGATACAAAGATGAACATTCAACAACTGGAAAAAGCTGTGCTTGACACAGTAGCATGGAGAGCACGTGGCTATAAACTCACCAAGAGTAGCAAATAGCAATAGCAGCAAATGAAAAAAAAGAAAAAAATATTTTCAGGCATAAAAGATAGTCCTCAATTTACAGCCATTCATTTAATAACCATTTTAAATTTCTGACAGCACTGAAAAAAAGTTATTTAGGACTGGTCCTTGCACTTATGACCATTGCAGTGTTCCAGCAATCATGTGGCCAAATTCGGGCACTTGGCTACAGGACAGCTGCAACATCCTGGGGTCACGTGATCACCACTTGAAACCTTCCCAGCTGGCTTCGAACAAACAAAGTCAATGGGGGGAGGCCAAATTCACTTAACAACCGGCTTAAGGACCACAAAAAAAAGGTTGCAGAATAGGCCACAACTTGTTTAATGAGTGCAATGCTTAGCAAGGAAGTTCTAGTCCCAACTGTAACAGAATTAACAGACTTGGAAGGGTCCTTGGAGGTCTTCTAGTCCAACTGCCAGCTCAAGCAGAAGACCCTATACCATTCTGGACAAATGGCTGTCCAGTCTCTTCTTGAAAACCTCCAGTGATGAAACACTCACAACTTCTGAAGGCAAGCCGTTCCACGGATTAACTGTTTTAACTGCCAGGAAATTTCTCCTTAGTTCTAGTTCAGAGGTCCCCAACCTTTTGGGCACCAGGGACCGGTTCCGTGGAGAGAGGTTTTTCCGTGGACCGGAGGGGGCTTGGTTTTGTGTGCTGCCTGTATCCCGTGGATGGGGCTTTGCTTGTTTGTGTGGACCAGTTGCTGGCATGTCGCAGCCCGCTACAGGCCCACAGACCGGGGCTTGGGGACCCCTGTTCTAGCTTACTTCTCTCCTTGATTAGTTTCCAACCATTGCTTCTTCTCCTGCCTTCAGGTGCTTTGGAAAATAATTTGCCCCACTCTTCTTTGTGACAGCCTCTCAAATATTGGAACACTGCTATCACGTCTCCCCTATTTCTACTGCAACTGCAACTTCCAATTCCTGCAACTGTTCTTCATATGTTTTAGCTTCCAGCCCTACCTCTAACATAGCGCCCCCCAACCTTTTGGGCACCAGGGACCAGTTCGGTGGATATTTTTCCGTGGACCAGAGGGGGCCTGGTTTCGCCTGCTGCCTGCATCCCACGGATGTGGCTTCACCTGTTTGAGCGGCCCGGTTCCTGGCATGCTGTGGCCCAGTGCAGGTCCACAGGCCGGGGGGTTGGGGACCGCTGCACTAAGGCCAAAGATAGGTGTGTTGGAGCAAACTTGTTGATATGAACTCAAGAGCTCCACTGCTTCCTTTGCAGGCAGCCTCCTCCCCAGCCCCTGAGGTGGCAAACAAATGCAAAGCACGCATTGTTGGGGAAACAAGAACAAGACAGGCCGGACACAGAATATGAGTTTTGATTGGGCTAAGCTCAGCAAGGGCCCCAAAGGGCAGGTGAAAGAGCATCACCTGCCTTCTCTTCCATCTTCCTGAGAGGTCTTCCATCCTCCCTTTTAAAGGAAAGGTGGGGGAAGAAGATGGGGAAGGGCCGAGCCCCACTGCTTCCACTCTCCTGCTCTCAGTCTGCAGGATTTAGGACGACCCTGTTCAGAAAAGATCAGAGACCCCACCAGACGCAGGAACCACAAGCGGTCACTAACTGGCACCCACAGCACTAGAAACTTCAGTACAGGTATTCCTCGACTAACAACCATTCATTTAGTGACTGTTCAAAGTTGTAACGGCACTGAAAGGGACTTATGGCAGTTTTTCACACCACCGTGGCAGCATCCCCGTGGTCACGTGATCAAAATCCAGATGCTTAGCAACTGACTCACATTTATGACGGTCGCAGTGTGTCACGTGATCCCCTTTTGTGACCTTCTGACAAGCAAAGCCCATGGGGAAGCCGGGTTCACTTCACAAGCCAGTTACTAATTTAAGAACTGAAGTGATTCGCCTTACACCTATACCAGTGGTGGCGAACCTATGGCATGGGTACCAGATGCGGCACTCAGAGCCCTCTCTGTGGGCACGCGCGCCGTCGCCCTAGTCCTAGGCCTTCAGCTGGGTTTTATAAACCTTTTCGCTTTAGGCCTCCGCTGCCGTGTGCAAAAAAAAAAAAGGTTCAATCAGTCAATTTCAACTTCTCACGGGGAAAAAAAAAGATCTTGCAAAGGTGGAATTGATTGATTGAACTTTTTAGTCCCATCCAGTCTGCTGTTACCACCGCAGCCACGCCCACCCAATTGGCCACGCCCACCCAATGGACCACACCCACCCGGCACTCGACGATGCATAAGTGGGTTTTGGGTTGCAGTTTGGGCACTCGGTCTCTAAAAGGTTCGCCATCACTGACCTATGGTCAGAAAGGTCGTAAAATGGGGCAAAATTCACTTAACCAATGTCTCACTTGGCAACAGAAATTTTGGGCTCAGTTCTGGCCGTAACTCAAGGACTACCTGTATTGCCACTATTTTTTACGTTTCATTTTAAGGTGTGTTTTTTTTTTTTTTTTAATAGCCAAGCTGCAAAATCTCAGCTGTGAGGGGAACCCCTGCAAGGCTGGGGCGCTTTCCATGGGAACCCCAGTTTTTCACTCCTGACCCTGAATTAGATCCAGAAGGGAAAAATCTCCAGAACCCTCTGAAACTGGAGCGGTTCACTAATACGTTCAACATATGTGTGTGTTGTAGAAATGGACGGACTGACACTGAAAATGAGAGAGAAGGAAGATTCAGAATACTTAAGTTTAGAACATGGATGGTGGGATACATTTTATCAATGGCTAGAAAAACAAGGTAGAGAGAAAGGAGTTTAACATGTATTAGTAAGCTAAATATTGAAACCCAGACAATATGTTGCTGATAAAATATCAAGGATTTGTGACTATAAAAAATTAATAAAATATTGAAAAAAACCCCCACATATATGTGTGTTGTGTGTAATAATCTTAGTGTCTAGTGCCTGAAAAGATTGCAAAGCATCATGCATTTCTGATCAACGTGTGATACATATATAATATGTGATTATATCAAACTAGGAAAAAAAAGTCCTACGCATTCATCTCCCAAGGAGAATTAAAATGGTTTTCAGGAGACCAGGGTGGACGTAGAAATTACAGGTAGTCCTCAACTTGGAACTGGAATGTTTGTTGCTAAGTGAGGCAGTTATTAAGTGAGTCATGCCCAATCCTATGACCTTTTCTGCCATAGTCGTTAAGTGAATGACTGCAGTTGTTAAGTGGAGCATGTGGTCATTGAGTGAATCCAGCTTCCCCCACTGGCTTTGCTCGTCAGACGCCGACTGGGAAAAATCACAAATGGAGATCACATGACCCAGGACACTGCAACCGTGTGACTGCATAGACACTGTGACAGTCATAACTGCGAGGACTGATCATAAGTCACTTTGTTCAGCATCACTGTAACGCTGAACGTGAATGGCTGTAAGTTGAGAACCACCTGTGGCTGTTTTTCTTTCCCTTTGAAGCCGTTATAAGTTACTAAATCAAAGATGAGCATATTGGAAAGGAAGCAATAGCTTCCGAGTGGAAGAAGATATTTTGAGGCATTGTTTGAAAATTTTAAAACCAGCACAGGGGATTCCCTTGACTCCCAATGTTTAAAGAACACTAATTCAATCTGTGCAGGGGAATTCCCCTGTCAAGAGGGGGGGGAAATACAGTAAAATGAAATCTGTTTCGTATATAAACAATAATGCTGCCTGACTAATTTATGGCCTATGCAAGAAGCAACTGGGGTTCCTAAGATTATTTTGAGTGATTTTACAGGAAGAGAGATCTTCCCGTAACACGGAGCAATTCACTCCAAGCCCAGGTCTTCTGGTCCCATTTTGATCAGTTTCGAAATGTTGGCACAGTTCCAAATCTTTTGTTTGCACGTGGGCAATTTCCCTTTAAAGGAGAAGAAGAACCTAAAATACTTTGGCTTCTCCAGCTTCCAGGTTTGACTCCAATCGGCTAAGCTACAATTCCCATTAGCTCCAAATAGTTCAAAAACTCCGTGTCTGAGACAATCCATTTTAACGCACTACAAGGCAAAACGCACTAGGATGCAACCTTGAAGATAAAACACAACTATTTACTGCAATATCCTCTGAACTCCATTTTTAAAAAATATCTTGGAACAATCACATTAATAATTTTGTTATATTTACTATAAATGTATATCACCCATTTTATATCAGTGCTATGCTTTGGGCGGATGTGTTTAGTATAACAATAGCAGCTACAAGCTTTATTTATTTTTTTCCCCTGTAGCTTGAATTGTACGCTGATTCCGGTCATTCTATAACACCATACAGCACGTCTCTCCGAGTATTTTCTTTCAAGTCAAGGTTGCATATGATTTCATAACCCCATTAACCCCATTAATTCTAAGACAACATCCAGGCCCAGATGCAGTTTGCTCTCACCTGTGGTCAGGTTAGCCTGAACTGGCTTTGCTCAAACAAGCAAATTATTTTGATGTTTTCACAAGAAGTTGTGTACAAAGGCAACTACTCTGATCCTGATGCTCTTTCTGACACATCAACTGAACAACAGATTCTGATTCAGTCCATGGACTAAAACCACAAGAAACCAGAGCAATTTAAGTCTCAAGGCCAACACGGTTGGCTTCTAATTCATAATTCACTAATAAAGGAGAAAGTTTGTAGCTCAGGCTTGAAATGAGGAGTCCTTGACACGCTCTGAACTTGGTTGTTTTCTTCCAGACATTTCATTACCCAAACTAGGTAACATCATCAGTGTTAATCAACTAGCACTCATGAGGTTACCTAGTTTGGATAATGAAACATCTGCAAGAAAACAACCAAGCTCAAGGATTCCTCATAATTCCCTGCGTGGGCTAGAGGCTGAACCAGTTTCTACAATCTAGAGAACAATTAAAAGAGGTTTTCTGTTATCTATTTTTAAGCCAGGTTCTCCGTCCACATTGCAGTGGGCTTCGGCTAACAAGTCAGAGCGAAAAGGAAGCAGACAGTTCTAAGTAGAAATTATATTTCCAGGAGGGCCCATTTCAAAATCATTGACCAAAACCATTCAGCATAGTTTGGGGCCTTGTGAAAAGCCAAGAGGGAATCCTGGAGACAGCCAGACCCAAGCTGACATCTTCTCTAGATGCCCATAACCACCTACGTCCACCACCCCAAGTCAACGCCACCTCACAGGATGATGGGAATTGTGGTCCAAGAAATTTAGCAGGGACCAGATTGGAGACCGAGAGTCAGGGTGGGACTTATTCTTTCTTGACGTTCCCTTCCTGGTCAATCACACTAGATCTCCCCCATCGTTTGAACTGAGCCCACTGTAGTCCAAGCAATGTGGGGCGACCCGCGGGTACCCCGGCAGAGCCTTTCCTGAAGTCCCCCAGCGGTGGGGAAAGGATGAACCTCTGGAGTCGTAGAGCAACCGCGTTGGGTCGGTATAGGCAGCAGCCCGGGCCGCCCCGGGCCGAGCAAGGCGGCTTTTCCTCGAGGCTGCCTCGCAGACTTCGTCCTGCCGTCCCCCTTGGCTCGCCTGGCCCGACGTTGGGGCGCCTGGCCCGGGAGAGACTCGGGAGGTCCTTTCAGGGCCAGGAGACGGTCGGGTTTAGCCCGGCGCGGCGGCCGGGCCGCGGGGCGCCCTTCCGCCCGGACGGGACGGAGCGCGATCGCGGGGCGCCAACCGGGCAGGAAATCAGCGACGCCGCGCCCGGCCGCTGCCCGTCAGAAGGAGCCGGGAAGGGGCTGCACGACCGGAGTACCCAACCCGGCTCTCCTCCGCGCGGGGGGGGAAGGAGAGCGCGGGGCGCGCCTGTCGTCCCGGGGCCGCGAAGGGGCGGGAGGGTCCAGCCCGACGGGGCGGCGGAGAGAGCCTCACCTGTGCGGAACTCCAGCGTGGGGTCGTTCCCGGTGCCGCCGACCTCGTCCTGCAGCAGGACGTAGAGCATCCCGAAGGAGTTGTGGATGCCGAAGATGGAGCCGTGGCACCAGGTGGCGGCCAGCACCACCACCCAGCCGAAGCCGCCGTCGGGGGGCGTGAAGTCGGGCCTCCCGCGGGCCCCCGACGCTGCCCGGCCGCCGCCGCCCTCCTCCTCCTCCTCCTCTTCCTCCGCCGGCTCCTCCGCCTCCAGGGCGCCCTTCTCCTCCGACAGCGCCTGCTCCTGCCGCCGCAGCGCCATCGCGCGCGCCCCCGACGCCGCCCCGGGCCGGCTCAGCTGCGCGCGCGGGCGGCCGGGCCGAGCCGAGCCGGGTCTGGGCCGCTGCTGGCGCTGCCGCTGCCGCTGGGCTGCTCCGCCGTTGCCGCCGCCGCCGCCGCTGCCGCTGGCTGAGCCGAGCTGCGGCGGCCGAGCCGGTCCCCACGCCTCCTGGCTGCCCGGCCGCGCTCCGCCCCCGGCCGCCCTCCGCGCCGCGCCGGAGCCTCCCCCGCGCCGCCCGGCCCGCCTCCCTCGCCGCCGGAGGCCGCCTCGGCCCTCTGGCGCCCGGCGCGGCCCTCGGGCTGGCAGGCAGGAGCGGCTTCTTCCCGGCGCGCCGGGCTCCGGGCCTGGGAAGCGGCGAGGCGGCGGGGAAGAGGGCGAGGCGGCGGCGATGCCCGCACGTGCACGGGGGGGGGGAAGGAGAAGCGGCGCCTTCCGAGCTGGCGCTTTGGCTCCGGCCGCGCCTCTCTCGCGTGCGATGAGGGGAAGGTCGTGGGAGTGAAGGGCTGCGCGGCGTGGAAAGGGGCTCCCGTGACCCCCGCCGCTGCGATGGCGCTCAGCAGGCTGGAGGGGTGGGCAGGTCCCGGGGGGCGGCTGGAAGAGGGCCAGAGGCGCCCGTGGGCTCCGTGGGCGCGGGGGAGACCCCCCTCCCTGGTCGGCCGGGGGGTCTCCTTGCAAGACTCGCGGGGTGGGTGGGATCTCCAACAGGCGGGGGGGTGAAAGGGAGGGGATCCCCCACGCGTGTACGGCGAGCCCCCCTTTCTCTGCCCCTTCCCCTTTCGTGGCAAAAGTTCACCAAACCCCCTTTCTCCTCCCCCCCCCCGTTTAGACTTTAGAATTACACGGAGCGATTCAAAGAGCCCAAGTGCACCTTCGCTTCGCTCTTTATTCGGTAAACCGACTTCAAGGTTAGCAACGCGGTTGCACCAGAGGACCCGCGAGTGGACAGGGGGACAGAGAGAGAGAGAGACGCGCGTCCGCGAAGCCGAGGCTCGGCTTGTTTCGGGGTGGCGGGCTCCAGGTTGGCGGGCGCGAGAGGACGGCCGGCGGCTGCGAGGCGCGCGTCTGCTCTGCGCGGCTTCCCAGGCCCCGGCGGTGCCGTCGCTTGGCTCTCCGCCAGGCCTCGGTGCTGCCAACCGGAGGAGCCGCTTCTGCCCGGCGTGCGGCTCTGAGCCTCTCCCCTCCCCTCCCCGGGCAATTGTGCGGAGCTGCTTTTGCGTCCTTGGCACCGGCTGCGGGAAAGATCTGCGCGCCAAGGCCGAAACGCCGAGCTTTTCCTACCGCTTCTCCTCCCGTTGGTCAAAGAGGCAGACGCGATTTCCTTTCCCTGCTTCCTTTCATCTAGGCTGGAAAGGAGGTCAATTGGGCTGTTTTATGACCGGTACCTGTTGCTTGTTTTATTAGTACTTGTTGCTCTTGCTGAACCAGGGAAAATTGGTTAAAGGGATTTTCAGGAGCTGCAGAAGGCCTCCAAGTAAAGCCGCAGCAATTACCTGGCCCGTTTTCCCTGCTAGGGCATCTGTGTGTGTGTCTCTCCAGACGTTACTGGACTACAATCCCCAGCAGCCCTAAAAAGCACTGTGGAAGAGTGGGGAATGCTGGGAGTTGCAGTTCATCAGCATCTGGGAAAACAAGCTCTCCAAAGACCCTTCCTTCCTTCCCCTTCAATCTCCATCTCCTTCCTTTCCCCTTCAATCTCTCCTTCCTTCGTTCCTTCCCCTTCAATCTCCATCTTCTTCCTTTCCCCTTCAATCTCTCTCCCTTCCTTCCTTCCTTCCTTCCTTCCTTCCTTCCTTCCTTCCTTCCTTCCTTCCTTCCCCCCCTCCCAACATTTTTGAGCAAGGAAGAGTAAGCTTCTCCAGGGAGCATTGCTATGGCTGAAAATATGATTGGAATCTGAATATAGGGGGTTGGGAAGATCTGAAATAAGCAAATGTCATTAAAAAAAAAACCCCATAGATTTGGAGAGGTGCAAACAGCTGGGATTGTCCCAGCAGGGGTGGAGCCTTTAGGGTAAGGGTGGAGCCTAGCAATACCTGCTGTGGTTGGAGCATGCTCAGATAGGCGCTAGCTGATAGGCGCTGGGGCACTAGGGCTCAAGGGAAGGCAAGTAGAAGATCAAGCTGCCTTTCAGAATTGATCTTTGGGACATAACCAAATCCGGTGGGATCTGTTCATACTTGATTTCAGCCATTGTTGAATGCAGGTAGTCCTCGAGTTACAGCTATTCGTTGAGTAACCATTCAAATTTGCAATGGCACTGAAAAAAGTGACTTATGAACGTTTTTCACACAACTGTTGCAGCATCCCCATTGTCACGTGATCAAAATTCGGACGCTTGCGACTGGTTCATATTTTTGACGGTCGCAGTGTCCTGGGGTCACGTGATCCCCTTTTGCGACCTTCTGACAAGCAAAGTCAGTGGGGAAGACAGATTCACTTAACAACTGTGTTACTAACTTAACAACTGCAGGGATTCACAACTACCTTGCTTATCAACAGAAATTGACACAAGGGTAGTTTCCCCCCCATGCCATCACTCTGCTAAACAACTAATTCCCACAACACTGTCAAACTCCCTAGTAGAGCTGTATTACTGTTACTCTCCTCATCTTCCCTATTGTCTATCTCCTTATCTTCTTAGGACTATAACTTTGTTGCTTGTATCTTACGATTTATATGAATTGTTTTATTTAGTATCCTAGTATGATTTATGTTGTTTGCTTATTTAGTATCCTCTGACTATCACTGAGTGTTGTACCTTATGACTTACGATGAGTGTATTTTGGTGATGATTATGATCATGGTTTATCACCTGTGGCTTGTATGTACACGAAGAGCTTCTGCACTGGAGACAAATTCCTTGTGTGTCCAATCACACTTGACCAATAAAGAATTCTGTTCTGTTCTGTTCTGTTCTATTCTATTCTATTCTATTCTATTCTATTCTATTCTATTCTATTCTATTCTATTCTATTCTATTCATTCTTATTCTATTCTATATTCTATTCTATTCTATTCTATATTCTATATTCTGTTCTATTCTATTCTATGTTCTATTCTGTTCTATTCTATATTCTATTCTATTCGATATTCTATATTCTGTTTTATTCTATTCTATTCTATGTTCTATTCTATTCATTCCTATTCTATTCTATATTCTATTCCATTCTATTCTATTCTGTTCTGTTCTATATTCTATATTCATTCTGTTCTGTTCTATTCTATTCTATTCTATTCCATATTTTCTATTCTATTCTATTCTATTCCATATTTTCTATTCTATTCTATTCTATTCTATTCTATTCTATTCTATTCTATTCTATTCTATTCTATTCTATTCTATTCTATTCTAAATTGTGGGCTCAATTGTGGTCGTAAGTCGAGCACTCCCTGTAAGCTCCTGTTGGCTGTGTTTACAATGCATGCAAAGCCATGATGGAGTCTTTTGATTTGGCTTTGGGGATTGTGTGACATCTGCTTTCAAGGAAGAGGATGATGATCTTGCAGGATTAATATTAACATGACATCTGCCCCCAGTTGTTATAGTCTACAGGTAGTCAACTTTCGATCATGTATTTAATGACTGTTTGAAGTTACGATGATGCTGAAAAAAATGACAACTGGTCCTCACACTTCTGACCATCGCAGTCTCCCTGTGGTCATGGGATTGCAATTTAGGCACTTGGCAACCAGTATATATTTATAACAGTTGCAGCATGCCGGGATTACGCAATCACCATCTGCAACCAGCTTTCTAACCAGCTTCGGACAAGCAAAGTCAATGGAGAAAGCTGGATTTGTTTGACAACCAGGGCCAAATGTTGTAAAACAGGCACGAGTTACTTAACTGTATTGCTTAGTAACGGAAGTTCCGGTCCCAATCGCGTTGTAAGATAAGGACCTTTTGTTGTTCCCTAATCTCCTAATTTAGTCACTCTATGAAAGAAGGCAAAGATTCTTCATATGTCTATGGAGATTCTCAGTCATAGTTATCTCAAAGATGCTTTTTCACGAGGCAACTGGACTTTCTTGTTGTTGTTTTTTTAAGACGTTTCGCTTCTCATCCCAGACGCTGAAGAAGCGAAACGTCTTCAAAGGAAAACAAAGAAAGTCCAGTTGCCTCCTGAAAAAGCGTCTTTGGGGTTCTTCGTGTGGTTCACTTCATCTGGTTCTGCGGCTGCTTCTCCACGTGCTTCAGTCTTTGAAGCCCAACTCCCACACCCTTCCTTGGCATGCTTTGAACTTAGCTCAGTCTCAAGACGTGTGGATTTCCATTCCCAGAATTCCCCAGCCAGCTATGGGGAATTCTGGGAGTTGCGAGTCCGCAGGCCTCAAAGCCGCTGAAATTGTTTCTCCGTGACTCAAACCAACGCAAACATCCCCAAGCGAGCAAACACACAAGATGTGACACACCCAAATCCGCTTTTTTTGTTGCTCCGGCTCAGACCTAAACAAGGCCAGGTCCTGGTTAGTCCTCAAAGAGGAGTCTAGCAGGAAGTCCAATGACAATAGGCTAAACCGGGAACCGAAAGAAGCTGTTTCATCCAGGAAAAAGGGGTTTTGTGCCTCAGCCAAGATCACAGCCTGGAAGTTTCCGTGAGGAAAGCTTGACTCACTGAGCAGCTGTTTGCAGGGTGAGGATTGATTGGGTTGATGCCAATATGGGTTTGACGGAAGAACCACTATTATCCCAAAGCTGCTTTTTCAGGAGGCAACTGGAATTTCTTGTTTTTCTTTGAAGACGTTTCGCTTCTCATCCAAGAAGCTTCTTCAGTCAAGAAGCAGCAGCTGAAGAAGCTTCTTGGATGAGAAGCGAAACGTCTTCAAAGAAAAGCAAGAAAGTCCAGTTGCCTCCTGAAAAAGCAGCTTTGGGACAACACTGACCTGGAGGACTGAGAATCTCCATAGGCGAGAACCACTATATTACGAGGCGTCTCTCAAAGCCTTTACAATCTGGTACTTTTTAGGGGTGTTTGAACTGAGGACCACAATCTCAGGTGGGTCAAAAACATCCCAGTGATGTGATCCAGACACAACCAACAGAAAATGGTATAAAATGGATGCAAAATTTCAGAGAAATGTTAACTGTTGGTTCTTTCACACCGTTGTGATGTTTTTGACTCACCTGATTCAGGAACTCTTGAGATTGTGGTTCAAACATATCCCAAGAGTGCCGGGTTGCACAAGTTAAATCCGGACTTTGAAGACACCTCTCGTAGTACAGTGGTTCAATGGGAAGAATTATGGACTCAAATCTACCAAAATTATACCCAGTTACAGGTAGTCCTGCCTGCCCATTATGGTCATAAGTTGTAACGTTTGCAAGACCAATTTTGCTATGTTTTTTTTCAGCGAATGTGTCAGTGAATGTGTTAGTCGTAAATGGAAACACTACAGTTGTTAAGCAAAAGCTGTGGTTGTTAAACGAACCCATTGTTTGCTACGGCCTGGTTTTGCTGCAAACAGAGGTACCAGTTTTTGGCAAAACCATCATAAAATGCAGGCATGTAACTGCGGGATACTGTGGATGTGGTCATGTTGCCGAGTGCCCGAATTGCTGTCACATGACCGGGGTGGGGTGGGGGGTTACTATCAGAACTTCAGATCCAGGTCATAAGTTCCCTTTTTCAGCTAGGTCCTAATTCCAAACAGTTGGAAGTTGAGGACTAAAGGTAATGGTTACAAAGTGTTTTAACAATGTTACACAACCCATCAGTAATATCAAAGAGACACAAACCATGCAGTAACACATGTCTGAAATGATATGAAACACAAGGAATGTTTTATCACATGTGGTGGAGACATAAAAAAAACCCAAAGACAAAGTGCAGAAATTTTTCCAATTTAAATATGAAAGGCAAGCACAACTTTTCCTATTAGGTGTATTTTCAGAAAGCATTAATAACAAACATAATTTAATGAGATACAGGCTCACAGCAGCCAGAACAAACAAACATTATGATAGTAACCACAAATGTCCACCAAAGTTCCACAGTACATATAAAACAAGCGGAACTCCCATGCAGCCACCATTTTGACTTTTTTGTCCCTGGTCTGGGGACATCCCTGCCAAGCATCATAAACAAGGCTTTGGAATCTGGGAATTCCCACCCAAACTCACCCGAGAGGGCTGATCTTCTTACACATGGTAAGCAAACGTGCACAAGAAAGGCCGATGGATCAGCACATCAGTGCAAGTTTGTTTGGGTTGATTGATTTAAGTGCCAACCAAGTGGGTATCAATTCTTAGTGACTACATAGGTCAGTTTTATCCAGAATTGATGGTGTGTATATATCTGTGTGTGCGCATGTGCACAATGCCGACTTGGGTACATGTTTTCCCCCACAGAGGTCTCGTGCAAGCTAAGGCTTATGCAAGGGATCTATGCTAGTTCAAAGCAAAGTCTCACATTGAGCTGAATTCCTAGGAATCGGGGGTAGGCAACCTTGGCCCTTTTATGACTGGTGGACTTCAATACCCAGAATTCCTGACCCAGCCATGCTGACTCAGGAATTCTGGGAGTTGAAGTCCACGAGTCATAAAAGAGCCAAGGTTACTTCCTACCCCTGGTCTAGGTGAACAGGTCCATGCCATTCTTTGGCAGCATACAGATGTGATTGGTTATTACCTTTCTCCAAATTCCCAGTCTGGGCTACAACTTTGGCATTTCCTGGTGGTCTCCCATCCATGTCTGATTACCTTGACCACCTCTCCTGGAGGTCACCAGTTCAAGTCTTGGGGTTTTTTTCAGAAACACCAAAAGTCACTGGGATTTGCCAATAAGGAACGGGCTCTTCCAGGTTTAGAGCGAAGGGAAAGACGTCCTGTGTAAACAGCACATTCAGTTTGGCCCCTGGATCAAGCAGGACAGGCAGTCCTCGACTTACGACCACAATTGAGCCGAAGATTTATGTTGCTGGGTGAGATGTTAAGTGATTTTACGACCTTTCTGGCCACAGTTGTGAAGTGAATCACTGCAGTTGTCAAATTAGTAACATGGTTGTTAAATGAATCAGGCTTTCCCACTGACTTTACCTATCAGGTCGTAAAGGGGATCACGTGACCCCAGGACACTGTGACCGTCATAAATATGAGTCAGTTTCCAAGCATCTGAATTTTGATCACATGACCAAGGGGATGTTATAATGGTCATAAGTGTGAAAAAGTCATAAGTCTTCTTTTTTTCAGTGCTTTTCGAACGGTTACTAAATGAACTGTTGTAACTTAAGGACTACCTGTACCTGTCTGAGACCAATTGCAGTGACACAAACCCCAAGGAAAGTGAACAGTCACATATAAACAGCCACAACTTGCCGTCATGTGCTGGTATTTCCCATCACTTTCAGCTGTGCATGGATTTAAAAAACAAACAAAAAAAAATGCCTTGTAGTTCAGAAGGTAGCAACAGCACTTAGACGTATATACCGCTTCACAGTGCTTTACAGCCCTCTCTAAGCGGTTTACAAAGTCAGCATATTTGCCCCCAACAATCTGGGTCCTCATTTTACCAATCTCGGAAGGATGGAAGGCTGAAATCAACCTTGAGCCGGTCAGGATCGAACTCCTGGCAGTGGGCAGAGTTAGCCTGCAATTCTGCTTTCTCACCACTGCAGCACCAGGGCTCTTAGGTAGATATGTGACTGCAAGGATGGTCCAGAAAATGATTGACAAGAGATTAGTGTTGTGAATTTACCCTCATACAGAGGAAGTAAGAACAGTAAGAACTACTGCAGTGTTGTTTTTCAACCTTGGTAACTTTAAGATGTGTGGACTTCAACTCCCAGAATCCCCTAGGCCTAGCCACTGTCTTGGGGGGGGTTGTGTTTCAACTAAGACCATGATGCTCAGATTTTTCAGCAAGATCCTCATCTTTGCCTGGGTAGCGCATGCAACACCTCCAAAATAGGAAAAGAGCTTTGATCACAGTTACTGTTTTGACTTTTTTGACCCCTGTCCAGTGGTGGGATTCAGCCAGTTCACACCACTTCGGCAGAACCGGTAGCTAATTTTTTGTTGTCCAGGCCCAGAATGGATTTCCGGAAGCGGCATCCATGCAGAGAACCGGTTGTTCGCCTATTTGAATCCCACCACTGCCCCTGTCCATGTATACCTCTGTTCTTTATTATCATGGGGGTTCAATCTCCTGTCATTTGTGATTTGGTCACCGTATTTCCCCCCACAACTTACGTGAATGCAGACCACACACAGCACAATGGGAATGCTTATCCAATGTGTATAGTGTAGTTTTGTTAGCATGCAGTTTTGTATTGCTTTAAAAACATTTCAACAGAAGAAAAAAAATAGCTAACTGCAGTAATTAATGATAATGTAAACAAGCAGATGAATCTAAGTTAGAAAAGTTCTAAAGCACAGAGGAAGAAACAAGAAAATGGAGACAACAGCCAGCCGCAGCAATCAAAATAACAAAAATAAATCTGGGTTGTTGCTTTAAGCAAAATCTCCATCTATTAACAGCCCTTCATTGATGTTCAGATGACATCGTAATGTGGAATTACAGTACTTTTCAAGTTTCAGAGATGCTCACTCTCCCAGGAGCTCACATTGCATGTTATGCTAAAGTCACAAAAGTACCAGCCATGCTTCCACTAAGCAGGTTAATTAGCCAGGCAGCTTTTACAGCTGGCCTGTATCTTAATCCCATTTTAGCTAAGATTTCAATCTGGCAGAGCGCATCCATAAACACCAACTGGCAGTCACAAGGCATGACGAAGATTCTTTAATTTCACAACATATAGACGGATTTAAACATAGTTTCAATTGGGGAAATATGACAATCCTAGACCAGGCCAAATCCAAAAATGCTAGGGAATTTCACTTTGACAAATCGGCCATCAATAGACACATAGACTTTAACAACCTCTACAGACTATGCAAAAGAGACAATCAACCAGCCCCAAAGAGAAAAAGACTCCAGCACTCGGATCAGCATAGATTAATTCCAAGGTCACCTTCAGACCAAGAATCAAGGAAGCAAGACCCCAATCAAGAAACTGCCACAGAGCCATTTGTACACAGCCCAACCAAAGAATCCCTAAGGCTGCCCCCCCCCCCCCCCCCCCCCCCCGACAGGCAAGACATCAGAATATAAACTGACAGCAAACAGCACTCCTGACTGGCACTGATGATGTTACCTACTAGTTAGGGCAGGGGAGGCAACCTTGGCTCTTTTATGACTCGTTCAACTCCCAGAATTCCTGAGCCAGCTTGGCTCAGCTTGGAAACCTCTCCCTTTCCCCTCAGCATGGCTGGCTCAGGAATTCTGGGAGTTGAAGTCCACGAGTCATAAAAGAGCCGAGGTTGCCTACCTCTGGCCTAGGCCTAGGCCGCTTTATGACTCGTGGACTTCAACTCCCAGAATTCCTGAGCCAGCATGGCTCAGCTTGGAAACCTCTCCCTTTCCCCTCAGCATGGCTGGCTCAGGAATTCTGGGAGTTGAAGTCCACGAGTCATAAAAGAGCCAAGGTTGCCTACCCCTGAGTTAGGGCAATGAAAGGTCTGCAAGAAAACAAGCAAGCTCAGAGAGCACCAAGGACCCCTCATTTCACTCATTTCATTTAACTTGATTCCTTCTGGTGACTTGGACTAATTGATTACTTGCCATCAAGTCATTGTCAATTCTTAGCGGCCACATAGACCGAATTTCTCCATGATGATCTTGTCCCCACCTTGCTCCTTGAGATCTTCCAGAATAGTACAAGCACTTCTTAAGGACCACAGCTGAGCTCAAAACTTCCATTGTTAAGCAAGATATTAAGTGAATTTTGCCCCAGTTGATGACTTTTCTTGCCACGGTGGCTAAGTGAATCACTGCAGTGGTTCAGTTAGTAACACCGTTGTTAAGTGAATCTGGCTTCCCCATTGACTTTGCTTGTCGAAAGGGGGTTCACGTGACCCACTGCAACTGTCATAAACACAAGCCTGTTGCCAATTGTCCAAATTTGGATCACATGCCCATGGGGATGCTACCACGGTCGTAAGTGTGAACAACGGTCATAAGTCACTTTTTTCAGTGCTGTGGTAACTTTGAACGGTCACTGAATGAACTGTTGTAAGTCAGAGACTACACGTACGGGATAATCTGTATCTCAAATGCTGGCTCAAGGATTTGGGAGTTTTTGTTGTAAGGCATTTCACCCCCTGTGGCCAGTAGGACAACTTTAATGCTATTTTTTTCATCTGGCCACTTCATAATGATGTAGAGGTCTTTGTGGATACCTGGAGGGGAAAGTATCAAGAGCGTTTAGCAGAGGCCAGCATCAAAGCAACTAGCCATTGTTCTAAGCAGGAAGGTGGTTATTTCCAGGTTTTGTTTTCAGACTGCATCTCAAACCCGCCATCTTGTGGTCAAAAGAAGGATTACATGCACATTTCGAAACTTGCTCTGATTTTATACATTGCATCAGCCACAGTTTGTTTTAATATGGTTTGTTGGATAAGCCTCCATGGTGGAGTTGCACATCATGCTAAAACATATCCCTCAATTTAACAACCCTGGTAGCCTGCATTATAGGGTAAGCCCAAAGCAAACGGAAAATATTTTGGCTTAGCACAATGTCTTTGAAACCTGGAGTTTTCCAATTAACAAATTCTAAAATGTGTTTATCAGAAAAGTTGGTACCAAATACCCTCTGGTTTTTGGCTATCATCGACTAGCACAGTTTTCCTACAATTTGCAGAATTCTTAGTTTGATGAATGCTTTTTATACTCTTCTTTTCCTACCCAATTTGAAATATGTGGGCCAGTTTCTTTCTGATTTTAAAACCCCCCTGAAGCCTTGCTCTGAAATAAGGTAGATTCTCATTTCATTTTATTTTATTTTTTAAGATGTAAAAATACTCACCTGGGAGAAGCAGTCGGGTGGTATCGCAAGAGGTGTTTGTGGGCTTTTTGTGGTCTGTTTAGACACATTCCTGAGTATACAAGGAGTCCTCAACTTATGACTGGTTACTTAGTGACTATTTGAAGTTAGATGGACCTCCCCAGGGTTACTTGTGTATTATCAAATTGTATTTTATTTGAAACATGAAAATAAAAACTCCAAGAACGGGGGGGGGGGGGGAGAAAAAATAATACAAAAGCAAAACAAAGCCAGACATGACTACACATACAAAAAATATGCATTAAAAAAACCCCACAAAACAAACATCGTCCAGGGCTCCTTATGTTGCAAATTCAAAGTTACTATGGCTGCCCCCCCCCCCCGTGGCCAGGTGATCACATTTGAGAAGTCTGCAACCAGACTGTATTTATTATAGCCATTTGCAGCCTCCTGCGTTCATGTTGTTCTGATTCATATTTTTTGCCAGAGAACAGCATTTAGTCACTTTACCTCAAAAAAGACCCACTGCAGGCGATGGATTTGCTTAATGACAGGTATTCACTGAACTAACTCTGCAAAACAGATTGTAAAATGGAGCATAGTCACATAGTGACTTGCTTAACAATCGGCACCACTTAAAACTAATTCTGGACTTAATTGCAGTTGTAAGCCTAGGACTTCTATAACAATATCAATCAGAGTTGGAAGGGACCTTGGAGGTCTTGTAGTCCAGCCCCCCCCCCCCCCCCGCTCGGCATTCTAGACAAATGGTTGTCCAGTCTCTTCTTAAAGACCTCCAGTGTTGGAGCACCCACAACTTCTGAAGGCAAGCTGTGCCACTGGTTAATTGTTCTCACTGTCAGGAAATTTCTCCTTAGTTCTAGGTTGCTTCTCTCTTTGTTCAATTTCCATCCGTTGCTTCTTGTCCTGCCTTCAGGTGCTTTGGAGAATAGGTTGATCCCCTCTTCTTTGTGACAGCCCCTTCAAATATTGGAAGACTGCTGTGAGGCCACCCCTAGTCCTTCTTTCCTCTAGAGTAGACCAGCCATACCCTTTCCTGCAACTGTTCTTCATATGTTTCAGTCTCCATGCCTTTAATCATCTTAGTTGCTCTTCTCTGCACATTTTCCAAAGTCTCAACATCTTTTTTGTAATGTGGTGACCAAAACTGGGTGCGGTATTCCAGGTGTGGTCTGGAATACTGCAATATACAGTAGTGGCCAAAATTGTGGAAACCTTTTGGGAAAAGTGTACAGTAGAAATGCCACCTTTGGTTAAGTTTCCACCCATTTTTCTTCTAATTTCTTTATAACTGTAGCCTTGTTCACTTAATAATACTACTTTACATCGCTTTCTGGGCAACCAGTCAACTCTTTGCACCATGACTTTAATTTTATTACGTTTTACAAGCTCACTAAATGAAAGAACACAAAAAAACCCCAACCAACTTGATAGCGATCACATAACACACTGACAAATATCCTCAACTCAGCTTCAATACATGAGATCAATAACTGAATCCTGCTGTGATCTGATTGGCTCATTGCCAAAACAAGATGACACCCGATTGGTTCTCTAAACACTCCTGCTCATTGGCTACAATCAGATGAAGGAAAGCTACCTGAGATCAACCTAAGCAAGTTGTGCTTCCTTTTTCTGGTTATTGGGCTATAACTTTTCATAGAATACAGTACAGGTAATTGAACAAACTATGTTGCATTACATTCTCGATTAAATTATCTTTCCATTGATATATAATTTTATGGTACTACTCCCCCCCCCCAAAAAAAGTGGTGTTATTAGCCATCAAACCTCAAAAACACACTTTTCCCAAAAGGTTTCCACAATTTTGGCCACTACTGTATGTAGGAGCACAAGGGTCTTCCCAGCATCTAGACAACCTTTGCTGATCTTTGGGAAGAAAAGCAGAGCCATTGAAGCATATTTCAGCATCGGAGGCCCAGAGCTTCTGAAATAAAAATAAATTTGAATCGCTTTTCAAATGAGATTGCCCGGCAGCCCTTAATAATTTCTAAAATTTATTTAAGTGGGATTTTAAAACTGTTTTGCCGTTACAATTAATGCAAAGTCACAAAGTCTCGCAAGATTAAAGAACTTTTTTTGTATACATATTTTTTATTAATTTTTATAATCACAAGTGCTTAATATTTTATCAGCAACATATTGTCTGGGTTCCAACATTTAACTTACTGATACATATTAAGTTCCTTTCTCTCTACCTCGTTTTTCTAGCCAATGATAAAAGGTATCCCATGTTCTAAAATAAACTGAATCTTCTTTCTCTTTCATTTTCAATGTCAATCTATCCATTTCTGCACACTCTTAAGATTTTTTTAATTAACTCTTCCTCCGTTGGTAAATCTTCATTTTTCCAATGTTGAGCGAATACAATTCTTGCTGCAGTTAATATACGTAAACTTAAATATATACACTCTTTCTCATAATTTCCTACAATTATGCCTAACAAAAATAATTCTGGCTTAAAATCTATATGTTTTTTTAATCATTTTCTCTTAACCATGTATGTATTCTTAACCAGAATCTTTTAGCTTTAGAGCATGTCCACCAAAGATGGTAATAAGTGCCTGTTTTTTGTTTACATTTCCAACAATTGCTTGATATATTTTTAAACATTTTTGCTAACCTCACCGGTGTTCAATGCCATCTATAAAACATTTTATATAAATTTTCTTTGTACGCTACCACTTTTTGTTATTTTAGAATTTCTTTCCCCAAGGCTTTGCCAGTTTTCTAGTTCAAGATTAAAGAACTTTTTAAAAGGATGTCTATGGAGGTTCTCCGTCTCATCCAGGTCACGGTTGTACCAAAGGTGCTTTTTCAAGAGGCAACTGGACTTTCTTGTTTTCCTTTGAAGACGTTTCGCTTCTCATCCCAGAAGCTTCTTCAGTTCTAACCCTTTTTAAAAAGAACTCAGCTAAAACCCTGACGACGGCACCGCTGCAGAACAGGACTGCCATGGTCTCTTCTGGGGTCATGGATGTCAACAGAGGGAGTCGAAAAAGTCAAGGTGGCTTTTGTGGCTGTGTGTTCAAAGCCTGACCCCTTTCAGTGGGCTTCTCCCCCGTGGAGACCCCTGCTGGGCAAGTTTACTAACTACAGATTGTTCACCTTGGAAGCTCAAAGTTGGGCCGGTGCTGCCCCCTGCAGGATGTCATCCACGAGAGCATCTGCTAATTTTACCCCTGTGACAGCGGGTGGGCCCAGCAAGACTGGCCAATGTCATCTTTGGTCAGTGGAGGCTGAATTTGGGTCTCCCTGGTCCCAATACAGCCCCTTCCTCAGCACCCCTCGAGATCGTTGAATGGCACATTCACACCCCATTTCATGACCAAGAAAGGATATCAAATACAAAATATGAAATATGAAATCTAAACTATTATAAACATATGTCCAGATTACAGATGTGATTTTTTGCTCCCTTTGCCACAGTCAGGAAATCATTAAAATCTCCATTACAGGTAGCCCTCAACTTAACGATTACAATTGGGCCCAAATTTTTTGTTGCTAAGTGAGAAATTTGTTAAGTGAGTTTTGAGCTTTCTTGCCACAGTTGTTAAGGGAATCCCTGCAGTTGTTAAGTTAGTAACGCGGTTGTTAAGTGAATCTGGCTTCCCCCATTGGCTATGCTTGTCAGGAGGTCGCAAAAGGGGATCACGTGACCCCCAGGACGCTGCAACTGTCATAAGTACAAGCCAGTTTCCAAGTGTCTGAATTTAAATCACATGACCCTGGGGATACTGCAACAGTCAGTCAAAGTATAAAAAATGGTCATAAGTCCCTTTTTTCAGTGCTGTTGTAACTTCGAATGGCCACTAAGTGAACTGTTGTAAGTTGAGGACTACCTGTATAGGCTCTATTTTGGCAGTATCACATATAAGTTGGATAGTTCTTCAGCCCCGCAGTCACAATTCGGTGATGGTATGTTACCCCTCTTATGGAGGGCATCTGTGCCTCTCCCAGGGCCCGTGCAAATTCGGTTCAGTGTTGTCCGTATTGCCTGGGGCTGGTCAAATCCAGCTGCAAGGCAAACTTCGACAATGGGGAGGGGGGGCATGAGAGATTGTCGCCCATAATCCCTGTCCTTTCGGATGGCACAAACAAGCCCAATACTTTCACGAATATCCCTTTGGTGAGTTGAACTGGGGGTAGAGTTCCTTGCGGATCTTCTACCGGCACCGACTGCGGTGCCCACCAATGTGGCAGAAATATTGCAATTGGTCCTCTCGACACTGTTTACCGTTAAAACATTTCCCCCCCCCACTGCTTGCTTGGGGGGCAGGGGAGGGAGGGGCTGTCCCATCTTCTGTGCGCTTCTGTGTACATTGTGGTTGTGTTGATTTCACTTCTGGATGTTGAAGGAGAAGATGCCGGCTATTTATACAGGCAGGGAAAAGTCAGCCTTGGCAGTTTCTCATCAATACTGTGAAACTGAGTGAAGCTGATTGACTGAGCAGGACACGCCTGATGCCTCCCGCTCCCTGCCTCCCCCCCCCCCGTGGGCTCCTTCAGCAACGGCTGCATCTGATGGATGACTGCCTGCCAATTGTTATGTTTCCCAGTGGGCAACAAAGTTGTCTCCTGCAGAGAGATGGGGCATTTCTCCTTCTCCTTTTCCTCCTCTTTCTCCTCCTTCTCCTCCTCCCTCTCCTCCCTCTCTTTCTTCACCTCCTCTTCCTTCCCTCCTTCCCTTTCCCCTCCTCATTCTCTCTCTCCCCCTCTCCTTCTCCCACTCCTCCTCCTCCCTCCTCCTTTTCCTTCTCCTTCTCCCCTCCTCTTCCTCCCCCTCCCTCTCCTTCTCCTTCTCCTTCTCCCTCCCTCTCTCCTCCTTTTCCTTCTCCTTCTCCCCCTCCTCCTTCCTCCCTCCCTCCCTCTTTCTCTCCCTCCTCCTCCCCTCCTCCTCTCCCCTCCTCCCCTCCTTCTCCATCTCCTTCTGCTTCTCCCTCTCCTCCCTCCCCCTCTCCCTCCCTCCCCCTCCCCTCTCCTTCTCCCCCTCCTCGCCTCTTTCTCTCTCCTCCCCTCCTCCCCCTCCTTCTCATCTCCTTCTGCTCTCCCTCCCTCCTCCCTCCCTCTCCCCTCCTCCTCCTTTCCTTCTCCCCCTCCTCTCTCCCCCCTCCCTTCTCTCCTCGCTCCTCCTTCTCCCCTCCTCCCCCTCCTTCTCCATCTCCTTCTGCTTCTCCCTCTCCTTCTCCCTCCCCCTCTCCCTCCCTCCCCCCTCCTCCTCCTTTTCCTCCTCCTCTCGCCCAAACAGCATCAGGGAAGCTGGGTAATGAGGCAAGATACACGGGAGTGATGGTGTTGGAGGTGCTTAGGGTTCTCAGCGGTTGTGGGAATGAGCAGGAGGTCTGACTGAGAGCTGATGCAATGGTAGCATCGGAGCTGGTTGGAATTGTTTGGCCAGCTCTGGGATAACAGCTGACTCCTGGAGAGGTTGGATGGAGGTTCTTGGAGAGGGCCCAGTGTTCACGCCTATCAAGATCCTTCTGAATCTTGAGTCCATCCTTGAAAACGTTAGCAATTTCCCCCCCAACTGGATTTTGTCTGCAAATTTCATGAGTTCCCCTTCTAGACCATTCATGAAGATGTTGAAGAGCACTGGGCCGAAACCTTGAGTACCCCACTTCGTGCTTCCCTCCACACGAGTGTAGTTCCAGGGAGGGGCATGGATGCAATGCACGTCCATCCCATTGTCCTCTAGAGACATTTGAGTCCAACTCCTGTTTCCCAGCCAACATGGCCCTTGGGGAAAGCTGAATTGCACCTGTTGCTGACTCTCCTGGTCATTACGCTTTGGGGAACTGATCTCAGAGTCAGGAGGTGAAGGACGGTGTAAGGCCTTGGGGGGGGGGATGGGCTGTCCCATCAGGCAGGGGGGCTGGTTGAGAAATACCCACCCTTCGCTTCTGTCTGTAGGAACAGAGACGTGTGTTTTCATCTCAGCAGAAACAGCCGGGCCCCACGTCGCTATTTTTAACGTGCAGGGAAAACATGCGTGTGGGTTGTGGGATGACAAGTGTGTGATTCCTTGAATTTGCAGAGCTAAATGAGCGAGCTTGCACGCGCGCGCACACACACATGCACACGAAACACACACATGCGTTGCAGGGCAATTCTCCAGCACAGCACATTTCTCTTCTCTCTGCTACAGCCAGCATGTTTTTTTCTTGGGCGGGGGAACTCAATTCCTTACATATTTGACATTTTAATTGCAGTGGAAATGCAGAGCTGGAGAAGATGGGCAAATGTTTTTCTGCACTCAACAACGTTGCTTGTGTGCAGCAGCTCACAGTTCAGAGAGAGATCTCTGGCATTCACTCCGAATTTAGTGCCAGGAACATTTTTTTTTTTTATCCCCAGAAACCCTGCCGGATCCCTTCTTTGGGAGACCCTCCAGAGACAGGAAGGAAAGAGAGAGAGGAAAGGGCACTGTCCCTTTAAGAAAGAGGAAGCAAAAAGGAGAAAGAGAGGCATACTAGTATATAAACACTTCTAGATAGGAGAGGAGAAGGAAGATGGGGAGTGAAAAGAACTGGGAGGAAACTTGGGATGAAGGGAGAAAATGGGGGGGGAGGAAAACTGGGGGGGGGGAGAGAAGCAGAGGCTGTCTGGCAACATCACAGTTTATTCCAAGGACGTTGAAATATGTCATTTTTTTCCTATCAGTGGCAATATATCTATACTATCTACCTCTCTATATTTCTCTCTCTACATCTCTCTCTCTGTCTGTCTGTCTGTCTGTCTGTCTGTCTATCTATCCAGTGCTTTTTTTGTAAAAAAAAAAAAAAAAGGTGCCGGAACTCACACATGTCATACAACCCGCCTTGCCTATCCTACAAGGTTCCATCCAAAAAAGGTGCCGGAACTCCGTTCTGAGCGTTCTATGAGAAAAAAAGCATCCATCATCCATCCATGCCCATCATCCATCCATCCATCCATCCATCCATCTATCTATCTATATCTATCTATCTATCTATCTATCTATCTATCTATCTATCTATCTATCTATCTATCTATCTATCTATCTATCTATCTATCTATCATCTATCTATCTATCTATCTATCTATCTATATCTATCTATCTATCTATCTATCTAATATACCTCTAGAGAATGAGGTGGCTGGATGGAGTCACTGAAGCAGTAGGCGTGAGCTTCAATGGACTCCAGAAGATGGTAAGAGGACAGGAAGGCCTGGAGGAACGTTGTCCATGGGGCCGCGATGGGTCGGACACGACTTCGCAACTAACAACAACAAAGCAAACAAAATGAGCAGAAAAAAAGGAAAAGGAAAAGAGAAAAAAAATGGAAGAGGTATAATGAAACCCAAGGCTCCATTCCTAAAGTACAAAGTAAACCTTGACCACATATTGATCTGACTTCCCACAGTTAACAATAAAAACTCACTTCCGAAATTGGTAACCGCAGACAACAGGTTTCATCTTGCCCCAGAGGCCAAGAAATTCAGAAGAGGTTTGTTCTCCCTGGGGGGCTTTAATGCTTTCCCTAGGACAAGGTGGGAGAGAAGCCCAGAAAAGCTCCTTTGCCAGGTGATGGGGCCCTTGTGAGGCAGGTGCGACAGAAACGCAGCCCATAATTTGTTTACCTACCAGTTTGACAGATCATTTACGGTTGATCTCCCGTCTCCTCTCTAAATTCCCAAGGATTTGGACTTTCCCCAGACAATTCTGCATCCATAAATGTTTTATTATAAAGGGTGCAAACTCCGCTTTGCTTTGAGCTGCAACAGCTAATGGTTAAGTCTCCTCCTCCTTCTTCTCCTCCTCCTTCTCCTCCTTCTCCTCCTCCTTCTCCTCCTTCTTCTCCTCCTCCTTCTCCTTCTCCTCCTCCTCCTCCTTCTCCTTCTCCTCCTCCTCCTCCTCCTCCTCCTCCTTCTTCTTCTCCTCCTCCTTCTCCTCCTCCTCCTCCTCCTCCTTCCCTCCTATTCCTTCTCCTTCTCCTTCTCCTCTCCTCCTCCTCCTCCTCCTCCTCCTCCTCCTCCTCCTCCTCCTCCTCCTCCTCCTCCTTCTCCTCCTCCTCCTCCAAGGTCCCTTCCAATCCTATGGTTCTACCTTCTAGTTGTCTGAAAGAAATGGTCAGACTAGTCAAGATAGTGGCCGTGATGGTGGCCCCGGAGCTCTCCTTCAATCAGGTGGCACTTCGACCGTTTCTCCTGCCATCTTGGCTTTTTTGACCATACCCAACAGACATCCATCCTAATTGATTCCACAGGCCAGCTCTAGACGTCTCTAGGCACTGTGTCCAGGGAAACCGGAGTTGTTCTGGGCAGCTATGTCTGGGAGAGCCTCGCTCTGTTTACAGGTGGTCCTCGACTTACGACCTCAACTGAACCCCAAATTTCTATTGCTAAGAGAGACATTTCTTAAGTGAGTTTTGCTCCATTGTACGAACTTTTTGCCACAGTTGTTAAGTGAACCACTGCATTTGTGAAATCAGTAAGATGGTCGTTAAATGAGTCTGGCTTCCCGTTGTCTTTGCTTGTCAGAAGGTCGCAAAAGGGGATCACGTGACTCTGGGACACAGCAATGGTCATGAATACGAGTCAGTTGCCAAGCATCTGAATTTTGATCACATGACCCTGGGGAATGCTGCAACGGTCATAAGCGTGAAAAATGGTCATAAGTCACTTTTTTCAATGACGTTGTAACTTTGAATGGTCACTAAATGAACTGTTGTAAATTGAGGAACACTTGTAGTCAGTTCCACTTAAGCTTCCCAAATTTCTGATGAGCATCGACAGAAAGGGGCCAAATCCACCAGCAGCTCCCCTTGTCTGTGTCTATTTTTTTAGTGAGATTTATACGGCTGAGAAACACCCCCCCCCCCAAGTAATCTATTTTTTTCCTCTGGTAATGGAAATATTTTTCAGAAAGGGAATTTGACAGAAGAATATTTTTGTCTGGCTTCTTATGCACAGTTGCTGCTAAGAAAATTTCTGCATTCATAATATAACCTATAAGTTCATAGGGATGAACTGAAGGGCAAAGAATATGTGCTCAATAAGACGGTTCGGCCTTAATTGAGAATTGTAACATTTTTTTTATTGGAATGGCACTGCACACATCCTATTTTACTGAATACCTTGTGACAAATTATTTCTTTTTTTTTCCTTTTGCCACAAGCAGAATCACTGAAGGCAGAAGAGGGAGCTCCTTTTACACGTTAAAAGGGACATGGCAATAAATTTAGAAGGAGAAATTTCCTGACAGCGGGAACAATTAACCAGCGGAATGTTTTGCCTTCCGAAGTTGTGGGTGCTTCATCACTGGAGGTTTTCAAGAAAAGACTGGACAATCATTTATCTGAAATGGAATAGGGTCTCCTGCTTGAGCAAGGGGTTGGACTAGAAGACCTCCAAGGTCCCTTCTAACTGCTATTCTGTTAAACGTTAACCAGGTAGATACAGGTATCTTTGGGCATAGCCTTTCTATTGCTAGCAACACTGAATAGTCTGGATTCACACACTTTGAAAGGTTTTGATGGAAAGGCCCTCCTTCTCTGTGTCCTTATTGTTGCAACAAAGGACACTTTGCTATTTTTATTCTGGATTTAAGGATAATGAAATGGGTGTAGATCCTCCAGCAGAAGGCCATGCCTAGTTAACTTTACCTAATTAAGAAAGATTTGGTTACTATTTGGAGGGTGGGGGAGAGATTCAAAGACAAGTCGAGTGTTGTCAGCGGGACTGAAAAACATGCAAAACATCCAGAAAGAACACAACATGTCACTGCCAAGGAAACAGCATTTTGTGCCGATGCAGTGACCAAGGCTTGAACTCGACTCAAAAAAGAGACGTAGCTTGTTTAGCAAGGGGCTCCGCTTCTGACAGAGTGCCTGTGCAATTCTGCTTGTTTTGATTAGACAAGCCTTTTTTGTACTGGGATTTCCCAACTTTTAAATAACACAACACGAGTTTCCAACGTTGCTAGCCACCCCGAGCAGCTGAAAAAGTAAAACGCACGAAAAACAACACTAAAATCCAATTGCTTTATTCTGCGTAGCTTCCAATTCTGAATTCCAATTTGTACCTAGGCAAGCAGCAGGCACTAACAACCCACGGACTGTCAATCTCTTTCTTCCTAGGAGTCTACGAGATGTCAACAAGGAAAGGCCACTGCATTGTCCACCCTTCAGGCTCAGTCCGGTCTGGTCATCTGGAATCAGGAAACCTGGCTCAACAGCAACAACTGTGAGAGGGATCTTGGAGTCCTAGTGGACAATCACTTAAATGTGAGCCAGCAGTGTGCTGCAGCTGCCAAATTAGCCAAGACAATCCTAGGCTGTATTAACAGAGGGATAGAATCAAGATCATAAGAAGTGTTAATACTGCTTTATAATGCCTTGGTAAGGCCACACTTGGAATCCTGCATCCAGCTTTGGTCACCACAAAATAAAAAAGAAGTTGGAAACAAGAGCGACAAAGATGTTCGGGGGGCTGAAGGCGAAAACATATGAAGAACGTTTGCAGGAATTGGATATGTCTAGTCTAGTGCAGGGTTTTTCAACCAGTGGTACGGGTACCACCTGTGGTACATTGGCACCTGGCAGATAGTACGCGAACATCCTAGGAAAGTGGTAGCAGGGGAGGGGAATGAGCTGAACCGGTGGCAGCACCGCACAAGCCTGAGCAAGAGATGGATGGAGCTGCAGGGCTGTCAGGGCTCAGCGGAAGCGCCAGGATCAGTGCCGCTTTCCAGCTGATCGGCGCTTCTTCGGGGCTGTCAGGGCTCAGTGGAAATGCCAGGATCAGCGCCAGGCTCCAGCTGGAGCTCAGCGCTGATCCTGGTGCTTCTGCTGAGCCCAGAAGAAACACCAATCAGCTGGAATGTTGCAGCATCTCCAGGGTCTTGTGATTTACATTCAGATGCTTGGCAACTGATTCATATTTATGATGGTCACAGTGTCCCAGGGTCATGTGAAGTGACCAAATCCTGCTGCAACCACCCAGAAGACGGGGGGAGTAAAAACCAAACACCCCCCCCCACCCCCAATGCCAATCCTCAACAGAAATGCTCACAACAATGAAAACCTCGGACGGGAGGAAGAGCGCCCCCGGATGGGCAGGCAGGTGTCTTGCTCGGCTGTGGCTTGTGGGGCACTTTTTTCAGTGCCATTGTAACTTCGAACAGTCACTAAGCGAACTGTTGTAAGTCGAGGACTACCTGTATTTTATCACTTTTTTCCTTTTTTTTTTGGTCATCAAGTTTTTGACACCTTGCTAGGCGACTGGTGGTAGTCGGATACTGCCATATCCTAAAAGTGGTACAATGGGTGAAAAGATTGAAAAGCCCTGGTCTAGTGAAAAGAAGGACCAGGGGTCTATGGAGATTCTGAGTCATCCAGGTCATGATTGTCCCAAAGCTGCTTGTCTCCTGAAAAAGCACCTTTGGGAAGGACCAGGGGTGACATGATAGCAATGTTGCGATATTTGAGGGGCTGCCACAAAGAAGAGGGGGTCAACCTATTGTCCAAAGCACCAGAAAGCAGGACAAGAAGCAACGGATGGAAACTAATCAAGGAGAGAAGCAGCCTGGAACTCGGGAGAAACTACCAAACAGTGAGGACGATTAACCAGCGGAACAGCCTGCCTTCAGGAGTTGTGAGTGCTCCATCACTGGAGGCTTTTAAGAAGGGACAGGATAACCATTTGTCAAAGATGGTATAGGATCTCCTGCTTGAGCAGGGGGGTTGTAATAGAAGACCTCCAAGGTCCCTTCCAGCTCTATTCTGATTAAATTACATTAAAAGAATCCACCCTTGGGGCGCAGAGCCTTTTGATCGTCTGGAAACCTAGGAGACGACTGTCAAGTATCTTTGAGTGCAAAGCGCCTTGTCACTCGACGGCCCCAGCCAGCCTCCCCATCACAAAGCTGGCATTTTGCTAGGAAGCGATAAACAAGCACATACAACTTCCTGGGGTTTGCTGTCATCCCCTTAGAACAGAGGCTCATTTCATTCTCCACCCTCCTCCCCTCCCCTTCTCGTCCAGGGCCTAATTCAGTCTGCATGGCACAATACGACTTTGGCCGGCCGAGAGTGCCCAGGCCTTCTGCTAATGAGACACATTGTTAAGGCTCTTTTCCTCCTGACAGATTGTCTTGTCTTGGTAGAGCAAGTCATAGTTCTGCTCTGTGCACATGGCTGCCTTTTGTGTGTGTGCGGGACGAGCTGTTTGCAAAATGAAATTCCTGCTTCATAACTGCCAGGTGTCAATTTTAGCATTAAGGACGAGTTTGCAGGAGGCCACGTAGGTCTGGTTTTGTTGCATTTTTTACAGACCCCCCTCACATCCTGGGCATGAAATGTTTCAACTTCTCCCCTCTGGACACCGCTATAGGGCATTGCATGCCAAAACAACTAGACACAAAGACAGTTTTTTTCCTCTGTGCCATCACTCTACTTAAATCCCTAACTCCCACAGCCCTGTCTTAGGCCTAAAGGTATTTACCCATGTAGTAGGGCTGAATTGTATCATCCTTCTCATCTTCTCGTCTTTTCTACTACCTTCTCCTGTTGGTATCTATGATTTATCACTTACTGTTGTATCTTATGGTTAATGATTGTACTGTAACTATGATCTATGACATCACTTTGTTGTTTGTTTGTATAGTGAGAGCTTATGCACCGGAGACAAATTCCTTATGTGTCTAATCACACTTTGCCAATAAAGAATTTCTATTTCTATTTCTATTATTTCTATTTCTATTATTTCTATTTCTATTATTTCTGTTTCTGTTTCTATTTCTATTTCTATTATTTCTATTTCTATTATTTCTATTTCTATTATTTCTATTTCTATTATTTCTATTCCATTCCCAGGTCCAGGTCCAGGTCCAGGTCCTGCCCTGCCCTGCCCTGCCCTGCCCTGCCCTGCCCTATCCTATCCTATCCTATCCTATCCTATCCTATCCTATCCTATCCTATCCTATCCTATCCTGTCCTGTCCTGTCCTGTCCTATCCTGTCCTATCCTGTCCTATCCTACTTTACCCTACCCTACCGTATCCATTTGGTTTTTTGCTGAACTGCCTTTCTTTGCATGCACACAGATTTCAGCCACTTGGTTTCCTTCATGCCCACAAGCCTTTGGTTTTCCCCAGATAAGTCGGCCTCTTTTCATAGCGCAAGACAAAAGTGAAATCAGAAATGAAATCTGTGATGTTGCAGCGTTAAAGTCTCTTGTGGTATGGAGAAGCCGTAAGTGCTTGAAGAGAGAGAGAGAGGGAGAGAGAGAGAGAGAGAGAGAGAGAGAAAGAAACAAATTTAGAAGCCGTTAGGGAAAATTAAGTTTTGTGGGAAAATTTTGGATTGCAAAACATTCCAGTCTAGAGAAGGAGGGCCCAACGGCAGCTGAGGCGTTCCATTCATGCCATTCTGGTGGCAGCTTTCTGGATCTAAACTTACCAGAAAAGGACTCCTAACATCTCACAAAATAAACTTCTTGAAGTTACTCTCAAAACATTGCAGGACCAGCACCCTCCGAAGGGCCAGATCAGCCGGGTGCCTAGGAAGAGCAGATCATTCTGGAATTCCAACTTTCTGCCTCTGAAACAAAACATTTCCCAACATTTTCCATCAGGCTGGAAGCTGCACCAAGCATTTCCCCAGAGAAACGCAGCGACTGTCTTGACAGGACGCTACACAACCCCTGTGTGGATTCCCTTTTAGGAGACTTTATTTGGTGTCGTTACTCTTTCAAGCAGCTTCAGGTTGTGGAAATTGAGCACAAAACCTAACAGGCTGCTTCAGAGGGACAACAAAGGGACAGCAGCAAGATCAGGAGAATAATAATACACAGCACCAGTGAGGGCACACTTGGCCTACCAAGTCCAGTTCTGGTTACCATGACACAAGAAAGATGCTGAGGTCCTAGAAGAGTGCAAAGAAGAGCAACAAAGACGATCGGGGTCTGGAGGCTAAATCGCATAATGAACAGTTGAAGGAACTAGGTATATCCAAAGAGAAGGCTTAGGGAAGGCCTGGTAGCCATCTTCCTATACTTGAGGGATTGTCACAAGGAAGAGGGGATGGACTTATCTCCCAAAGCACCAGAAGGCAGGACAAGAAGGGATGGATGGATGGAAGTTTGTTAAAGAGAGATCCAGCCTAGAAGTATGGAGAAATATTCTGGCAATGAGAATCGTTAATCAATGGAACATTTTGCCTCCTGGAGTTGTGGGTGCTTCATCACTGGAGGTTTTCAAGAATGGACTGGACTGCCATTTCAGCGGGGTCTCCTGACTTGAGCAGTGGGTTGGACTAGAAGACCTCCAGGTTCCCTCCAGCCCTATGATTCTTCCTTTTCTCTTGGGAAATAGATATTCTCCAAAAATGATCCTGGAGTTTTGGGGTGGGTCTCTAGAAGGGGCGTCAGACATTGAGGTTGAGTGTCTCTGAGGTAATCCCGTTCTGATTAAATAGGACAAATGCCTTTCATTTTTTCTTTCAAAATTCTAACAATTCTAATACTCATTTTTATTATCCTGTTTATGACAAACAAACAAAAAAAAGAACGTAATTCATCTAAAAGAGCTGCACACAACCAAGAGATTGTGATTCTAATTTAGCAGGAAGCCTGAGGGGCTGGGCCTGGGGGTTTAAAAAGTCAGAGACCCATTAGAGGGTGTCCAAGAGATACAAGAGTCCGCCTTTTTATTGCCAGCTATAATATCTTTTTTTGTTTGCCCAGATTTGGCATTCCTCTTCTAATTCAGTGTCACCCTTAGGGCAACATACAGCGTGCGAGATGGGCAGCATACATGTTCAATAAATAAAAATACAAGGAGTGCATGGGAAGCCAAAGTTGGTAATATGGGTTTTTTCCCCCATAATTGCCTTTTTTCTTTTCTTTTCTTTTCTTTTTTAAAAAGGACCTTTCTATTGGATTAGTGAAGAATTGTGGGAATTGAAATATGGTCCATTCTTATAAAACAAACGGTTGCTGGAATTGGGTATGTCTAGTTTAATGAAGAGAAGGACGAGGGGGGACATGATAGCAGTATTCCAATATCTCAGGGGTTGCCACAAAGAAGAAGGAGTCAAGCTCTTCTCCAAAGCACCTGAAGGCAGGACAAGAAGCAACGGATGGAAACTAATCAAGGAGAGAAGCAACCTGGAACTGAGGAGAAACTTCCTGACAGTGAGAACAATTAACCAGTGGAACAACCTGCCTCCAGAAGCGGTGAATGCTCCAACACTGGAAGTTTTTAAGAAGAGACTGGACAGCCAATTGTCTGAAATGATATAGGGTTTCCTGCCTGAGCAGCGGGTTGGACTAGATGACCTCCAAGATCCCTTCCAACATTATTATTATTATTATTATTGTTGTTGTTGTTATACAAGTGGAATTAGATTCTCATCCGCATCTAGCCTAATCTCAGTTCAGGAAGTCCTTGACTTACAACAGTTCATTTAGTGACCGTCCAAAGTGACAACGGCCCTGAAGAAAATGACTTATGACCATTTTTCACACCGTTGCGGCCTCCCCATGGTCACGTGATCAAAATTCGGATGCTTGGCAACTGACTCGTATTTATGACGGTCGCAATTCTGCGACGGTCCCCTTCTGCGACCTTCTGACAAGCAAAGTGACTGGGGAAGCCGGATTCACTTAACAACCGTGTTACTAACTTAAAAACTGCTGTGATTCACTTAACAGCTGTGGCAAGAAAGGTCATTAAACGGGGCAAAACTCACAAGAGTCTTGCTTAGCAACATAAATTTTGGGCCCAGGGATCATAAGTCGAGGATTACCTGTAGAGGCCCCATGCTGAGGGAGGCTGAAGTGTGTATGAAGAATGATGGAGTAGCACAGCTGGCTGGGGAATTCTGGGAGTTGAAGTCCACCCATCTTAAAGTCGCTGAGGTTGAGAAAACTAATCTACAGTAAACTGGAATGGATGTTATCCAGTGGTTTTAGACTTTTTCAGTGAGTTACTCTATATAATTATGCGGCAGCATTTTATGTAGGTTTAGTCAGAAAAAGACGCCTCCTACTCTATAAAAACCTTTCTCCCAGGTAACTATGCATTTGACTGCGTCTTTAAATATTTCCTAATCCTGTTTCCAACTAACACTTGAGCTGAGAAAAGAGTTTCTAACCATGTTCCAAACTAAACCCTTTGGACAATGGGTCTTAGTATTCAACAAGATTGAAACCATAATCGCATCCCTTAACAACATAAAAACATCAGATGCAAATCCCAAACTGCAGCCCCCGGGCCCAATAAAAAAAGAGGAACAGTTCCTTCTGGAAAAGTCTTTAAGAAGAAAAAAAAATCAAATCACAGCTTGGTTCTTATTAATTGTTGCTGATAAATGTATATATTTATTCAGACGTTTATCCCACCTTTATCATTTTATAAATAATAAGAGTCGTGGTGGCGCAGTGGTCATAATGCAGTACTGCAAGCTAACTCTGCCCACTGCCAGGAGTCCGATCCCGGTGAGCTGAAGGATGACTCAGCCTTCCATCCTTCCGAGGTCGGTAATATGCTGACTTTGTAAACCGCTCAGAGAAGGCTTTGAAAAGCACTATGAAGCGGTATATAAGTCTAAGTGCTATTACTATGGCTAAGTGCTATAAGTAACTCAAGGACACTGCAAATGCGGTTGTGTTGCACCTGAAGTTCAATCATTTAACCGGGGAAGCAACCATTGTAACTTCGGAATCATATCCTAAGTAGCCCCAAGGCAGGTCTGTCGTAATTTCAGACAGTTGCTAAGTGACCCATCGCAAGTCAAGGACCATAAAGGTATGTTCTGACCTACATGGGCCTGGTTTCCTTGTCTGATCGACCTTGTTGGACTGATACCCAGGAGGTTTACACAGCACCACAGTGTGCACAACCGCAGCCTTACTAGATGTCCTTGGAGTAGGGACCCTGAGCAAAGAATCCTGTGAATACAGGTAGTCCTCAATTTACGACCACAATTGACCCCAAAATTTGCGTTACTAGGTGAGACAGTTGTTCAATGAGTGTTGCCCCATTTTACGACCTTCCTTGCTACAGTTGTTAAGTGAATCGCTGCAGTTGTGAATAACATCGACTTTGCTTGTCTGAAGGTCGCAAAAGGTGACCCTGGGACACTGCAACCGTCATAAGTACATGCCAGTTGCCAAGTGTCTGAATTTTGATCACATGACCACGGGGATACTGCAACGGTCATAAGTGTGAAAAATGGTCATAAGTCACGTTTTCAGACCAAACTTTGAATGGTCACTAAGACTCCCTGTACTCAGAAATGTGGTTGAAGGCCATTTTAGGTATAAGCATCTATTTTTCCTTTCAGTGCAAGACCTCATATTTAGGAAGGCCTTCGCTGACCAAAGCAGCCAACCCAGAACAGATACTCATCAAGTGTGGCTGCAAGCAGCCTCCGCTGGAGAGAGAAATTCCGCCAGGTGTGATTCATGGATGTTCTTAATGCAGCAACAGGGGGAGGAGCAGATGGAACCATCTCCAGTCTCACGATGTGCAAAGATATTTTCCAGCCTTTTCCCCCTCATTTCTCGTTCTCAAGTTTGATGACGGAGGATCTGTTCTAGAAAATTAATCCAAAGGGCAAGAAAATGTTGAAAATCTCCTGGCTAGAGCAGAGGTTTTTTTTTGTTGTTTTTTTTTGCATTTATTTAGTTGGTGAGGGATCTCAACTAGGTGGCCGTCCTTGGACAGCTTTGGCTAGACTGAAACGATATCTAAGCTGGTCCTTGGATGGGAGACGAAGTGGAAAACCTAAATGGAGAAGTAAAAATTATTTGGCCAAGACAACTAAATGGACACCTTTATATGGTGAAACTTGCTTCAAAGGAAGCTTTCTTCTTCTTCTTCTGCCATATCCGTTATCGGACGTTGGCGATCACGTTGGCGATCCTGTTTTTATCAGCAGCTGCACGAAAAAGTGCTGCTGAGTTTTGTCCAAACCAGCCCCTTAGATTTTGAAGCCATGATGTTCTTCTTCTGCCTGGACCTCGTTTGCCTTCAATCTTTCCCTGGAGGATTAAATGGAGTATGCCGTATTTTTCTGGGTGTCGCATCACATGTCCGAAATATTCTAACTTCCGTTTTTTAATTGTTTTGATGATTTCCCTTGGCTTTCCCAGGCGGCTTAAAACCTCCTCATTTCTGATCTTGTCAACCCAGCTTATACGTAACAGCCGCCTGTAAATCCACATTTCAAATGCTTCTAGTCTCTTCAGGTGGCCTTCTGTCAGAGACCCACTCTCTACTCCATAGAGCAGGATAGCAAAAATACAGCATCTGACTGTTTGAGAACTGTAAAGGAAGCTTTACAGTTCTCAAACCTCGCACTCTGAGCAACAAGGATGATTAGGGGGGGAGGGGGGGAGGCTAAAATATATGAAGAACAATTGCAGGAATTGCAATCTAATCTAGTGAAAAGAAGGACCAGGGGGTGACATGATAGCAATCTTCTGATATTTGAGGGGCTGCCACAAAGAAGAGGGGGGTCAACCTATTCTCCAAAGCATCTGAAGGCAGGACATTGAGCAATGGATGAAAACTGAACAAAGAGAGAAGCAACCTAGAACTAAGGAAAAAATCCCTGATGGTGAGAACAATTAAACCGCAGAACTGCATGCCTTCAGAAGTTGTGGGTGCTCCATCACTGGAGGCTTTCAAGAAGAGACGGGACAGTCATTTGTCTCAAATGGTACAGGGTCTCCTGCTCGAGCAGGGGGTTGGACTAGAAGACCTCCAAGGTCCCTTCTAACTCTTATTCTATGATGTTCCTCTTTTGTTAAGAGTCCCTTCACTCCAGAAGCTTGCAGAAGTCTTGGGTTTCCCACACACCATTAAATCCCAAAGCAAGAAACTTAAAGAGACCCTTCTCCTTGATTTTTGATTGTGGGGTCCAATCATCATTAAAGAGAAGTTCTGTTCTTTAGAAATGTCTCCTTCCCCCGGAGAAATCTACCTCCTAATTGCCCACAAATTAGGCGAAGAATTTCAAAAGATCCTTTGCAGCCAGCTCCATTTCCATCTTCTCCTTTCTTTAGGGAAGCCCTGGTTCTGCCCCATGTGCCCCCCCTCTCCGATCTCAGTCTGAGAATGTGAAAAGGTGAATCGCCCATAAGCTTGAAATATTCAGCCCGAATATTCAGTTCCCATGCTTCTTCAGCCAGAATTGTTCACATCGACAGACGATGATACCAGCTGAAAGCCAACACATCTGGAGACCACTCCCCTTGCCTAAAATAAGGAACATTGCAGCATAAAATGCAAATAACTGACAGTCAAGTATCTGAAGTACGGGAAGGGAAAATACTGTTCTCTCTTGGCTGTTTCAGTCTTCCCAGGTGGAAATGGGGATGTAGGGAGTTAGCTGAGGGCTAGACGTGAACTTTCTCCCAGACCCATGACTTATCTGAGGAAATGGTCAGAAGGATTCGGAGCAGACAAAAGGCTCATTTGAGTGAAGTTCCCTTCTTGGTGACTTGACGGACATGTCAATAAAGTCCTCTTGGAAATAATACATCATCATCATCATCATCTATGCATAATTTATTTTTTTCCATGTTTATGCAGTGTATATTGGAGGTGGTTACCCTTTGAGAGCGGTATGCAATGAAATCTCATTTTAATGTACGCCGATTAGTGTACAATTAAAGTGGCAACAAAGATATTCTATTCTATTCTATTCTATTCTATTCTATTCTATTCTATTCCTGTTCTATTCTATTCTATTCTATTCTATTCTATTCTATTTCTATTCTATTCTATTCTAGTTATTCTATTCTATTCTATTCTGCATTCTATTGTTCTATTCTATTCTATATTCTATTCCAATAATAATACTTGAAATGTCTTCAACTTACAACCACAATTGAGTTCAAAATTTCTGTTCCTAAGCAAGTTAACTCAGTTTTGCCCCATTTTACGACCTTTCTTGTCACAGTTGCTAAGTGAATCATTGCAGTTGTTAAGTTAGAACATGGTTGTTAAGTGAAACTGGCTTCCCCATTGACTCTGCTTGTCAGAAGGTTGCAGATGCTGATCAGTGTCCGAATTTTGATCATGTGACCATGGGGATGCTGCAACGGTTGTGTGAAAAACTGTTTCCGGTGCCGTTGTAACTTCAAACCATCAATGAATGGTTGCAAGTCAAAGGCTACCTGTTGTGGGTTGTCACGGTCACCTCCTGAGATATATTCTCAACCTCCCAGCCTACCTGACAGCTCTGGAATTCCCTCGTGATCCCCACCCACAAGGATGTGCGTGTGTCAAAAAAGCCCCCCCCGTGGCAGCCACAAACATGCATTTGTGGTTCTTCCTTATGTGCATCCAAAAAAGCCCACATGGTGTCCACGACAAGGCAATTGAAGACCCAACTTTTTTGACGCGTGTCATGGTGTTTGCCCATCTGATTTGTAGGTGTGTTTCTTTTTAGCCACCTCCCTAAGGGAACTCCTGTCCCAGGGCCAGTGTAGGAGCTTAGTCATCTTCTGCTGAGGGACATCTTCCTGGGCACCAGGCCTTCTTCCTGGGGACCTTCTGCCGGCAGTCCAGATCTGGTCCTGCGGGGGTCTTCAAGAGGGGTCTAGTACCGCTACTTGATGCATCTAGGAACCCAGCACCCCCTTCTCCCCACCAGACAGCCAACCGACGGAGCTGAGGACTACAAGGCAGTTTGGAAAAGCCCAAGTCCAGGCTGTGTGGAAAGCCCTGGGAGCTGAAGGCCACCTTCCCTGGAGAACCCGAGAAGGCTTCCAAAGGGAATCTTGAGCCCTTTCCATCCTTGGGGGCTGGTGGGGGGGGGAGGAATCTCTTGATGGACTCGCAGTGCATCTCCACAAGCTGCCCGTCGTCGAAAAACCGGGGCGCTGAACTGCTTGGGGCCTTTGCAGGCGCCCCGCTCACGTCCTTGGGGACCCGATGCGATCCAGCCGCTGCTGTTGCGACGGAGCGCAACGGAGAGGCCACAACCCTTCCCAACCAGAGGAGAAGCAGGTGGGGAGGGGAGGCGGCGAGGATGGAGGCGCATGCGCCCTGGCCGCACTGCAGGGCTCGGCGAAGCCGCCGGGCTGGGGAGCGCGCCCGCGCGCCTACCCCTTTCCCCCCCCCCTCCCGCGCCCCCGCGCGCGCCGGACCCGAGCCGCGTGCCCGAGCCGAGCCGAGCCGAGCCGCGCGCGCAGCCGAGGCGGCAGGAGCAGCTGCGAGAGGAGCCGCGGGCGGGAGTTCGGCGGCTGCTGCTGCTGTTGCATCCTGACCCGGCAGCGGCGGGCGGGACCATGCCAGCCGGGCGGCCGGGCAACGGCGGCGGGAGCGCCGGCTCTTCTCCCTCCTGCAGCCGCGGCTGAGCCCAGCGCCGCCGCCCCCGGCCCCAGCAGGCAGGTGATCCGCGCGGCGTGGCCCCCGCTCTGCCCCACGCGAGGCGGCGGGACCCCAGAGGGCAGCCCCGGGCGTGCAGGCAGGCATGCAAGCAAGCAAGCAGGCAGGCGCGAGGGAGGGAGGGTGGGTGCGCAGCCTGCTTTTGCGCTGCGCTGCGGCTGCGGGGGCGCCCGCCTTGGCCCCGCGGCTCGGGCTCCGGCTGGGACCGCGGAGGGGCGCTGGGCGTCCCTGGAGCCCCGAGCGGGGAGCTTTCCGGAGGGGAAGGGGCGCTGGCTGGCGGGTGGGGGTGGCAGGCGCGCTTGCCTTGCACGAGTGGGCGGCTGCTACGCTGGGCAAGGATCTGCGTGTCCTTCTGGGGGGGGGGGCGAGCAGAGTGGCAGAGGCGGGGGGGGGACGAAGGAGGATTCCAAGAAGAGAAGCGCGAGGGCATCTTTAGGATTGCTCCCGGAGGCGTCTCCCTTTGGCCTGGCATCCTTGGCCCCCTGCCCCAACGGCCCCCACCGGGCCTTAGGAGAGGAAGGGAGCACCCTGGAGCATGTGCAGAGGGCCCGGCTGGCCGCTCGGGCGAGGTAGCGCGCGTGGCCGGGTCGGGGATCATTGGCCCAGCGCGAGGCGGCCGCGATCCTGAGATGGGTTGGGAAGGGGGAAGGGATCGCGTCTGCCCGCGGGGCTGTGATTTGGATCGCCCTCGCTCCCTCGCTCGCTCGCTTTGCCGCTTGGCAGAAGCCTCGGCTTGCGTGGGGAGGAGACGGGAGCGCACGAGGAAGCAGAGCCAAGAAATTAAAAATAACTTACATGGGCGAAACAACCAGCGCTTCAGCCGATGAGATCCTAAGAGGGTGAGCCGAGAAAAGCGAAAATGGGAGTTAATCTGCGCCCGGAGACCTTCGCCGACAAAGGGATGGGTTTTGCCTACATCCAGCTGGGTCATTTTTGACCTCCCTTCTCCAGATGTGCCAGCCTCTTCCAGATGTGCTGTGGCACTGTCCCTCCCCCTGGGATTCCCAATGTGTTTGGAGGATCTCCCTCCTCCACCCCCCCCCCCCAACACCCACCACGGGAAAGGATGCTTTGGATCAGTGCTTCTCAACCTTGGCAACTTGAAGATGTGTGGACTTCAACTCCCAGAATTCCCCAGCCAGCATGGATGCAGGCAAAACCCATGTCTGGCTGGGGAATGCTGGGAGTCGAATTCCACACATCTTCAAGTTGCTATGGTTGAAAAACACTGTTTTGGGCCCTGAAGTGTGCCTTTTTTTGTTTGTTTGTTTGTGGTAACCTGTAGCAAGCGAGCCCCACTGTGTGTGAAGAAGTATGGGGGGTGGGATGGCAGCCGCTCCATCTGTCCGTCACCTACCCCCAAATCCTCCTTATGATGACATCACAGCATGGCTACCAACTTCACAAAACATGTTAGTCTACCTTAAATGCATTTGGGTAGCCTGTGGTTTATCGCCTGGGCAGACCGACATGGTTTTTGGTTACGCTATTTTGTTAATCCAGATGTTAGGATTTTGTGTGTTGTTGGAACCCAGCTCATCAGTTGGCAGTTTTGCTCTTCCTGGGGTGCATTTTCTTCCGTCCCTTCACTGCAGACTCATTCTGTTGGGAAATGTGGTGCCAGGTTCTCACACTCGCTTGGCCAGCCAATTGAAGAGCAACAATAATTAAGACAACGACAATTAAGAGAGAAAAGAAGGGAGACCACCTCTCCTAGTAATTTGAAGGACCTTCTTTGTTTCTAGGGGGACTTGCAGCTTCCCACCATAGCCACAGGGGTTCCTCTTTGGGTCTTGGTTTCAGATGCAGTCCTTCTCCAGTGCTGCCTGTGCCTAAACGCCCACATCTTCACACCCATGGTGGTGGTGCTAGAAGCATCTTGAGCTCGTTTCTTCCCTCCTGTAGAAATTAGTTTGGCTCTCCTTCAAATGCACCTCCTCACTCCAAATTTCATTTTCCTGAATTTCCAGTCCTTTGCAGAAGAGAGGAAAGATTTTAGGAAGTAACAGCTCTGAGCTTCAGCTAGGGAGAACTTTCCCGAGGAACACGCTGCATCTCCTCAAGCTTGTACAAGCTTGTACACATCCTCCATCTAAGGCTCCTACTTCAGAAAATGGATTTCTTTTATATTTTAAGAAAGAAAGTGGAATGGAATGGAATGGAATGGAATGGAATGGAATGGAATGGAATGGAATGGAATGGAATAGAATAGAATAGAATAGAATAGAATAGAAAAAATGAATAGAATGGAATGGAATGGAATAGAATAGAATAGAATAGAATAGAATAGAATAGAATAGAATAGAATAGAATAGAATAGAATAGAATAGAATAGAATAGAATAGAAAAAATGAATAGAATGGAATGGAATGGAATAGAATAGAATAGAATAGAATAGAACAGAATATAGAATATAGAATATAGAATATAGAATAGAATAGAATAGAATAGAATAGAATAGAATAGAATAGAATATAGAACAGAACGGAATATAGAATATAGAATAGAATAGAATAGAATAGAATAGAATAGAATAGAATAGAATAGAATAGAAAGGGATCTTGGAGGTCTTCTAGTCCAACCCCCTGCTTAAGCAGGAGAACCTATACCAACTCAGACAAGTGACTGTCTAGTCTCTTCTTAAAAACCTCCAGTGATGGAGCACCCACGATTTCTGAAGGCAACCCATTCTGTTGCTTCTCTCCTTGATTAGTTTCCATCCATTGTTTCTTGTCTTGCCTTGCCTTCTTGTTCTTTGGAAAATAGGTTGACCACCCTCTTCTTTGTGGCAGCCCGTCAAATAATATTGGAAGACTGCTGTCATGTCACCCCTAGTCCTTCTCTTCCTTAGATTTCAGTAGACATACCCAGTTCCTGCAACCGTTCTTCATATGTTTATCCTCCAGACCCTAATTTCCTGGTGACTTACTTTTAATCATCTGTTGCTTGTTCATGTCTTCATGCGCACACACACACACACACACACACACACACACACACACACACACCCTGCTCATCTAGTGCATATTGCTTTCCCCATTACTATTGTGCAAACTAATCCCTACCCCCAATTAACATGATGAGAATAAATGCTCCTGTCGCTTCTCTGCTGTTGGAAATCTGGTAGATGTTTTATCTGAACATAAAATTAATCCTTATCAATGTGATTTTTTTTTTAAAAAAAAAAAGAGGAATTGGGCTAAAGGATTAAGCGTCCCTTCGATCAGAGTTACTGCTACTGCTCTGATCAAGCTCCTTCCCCCAAATCCTGTGGGTATCTTAAAGTATAGCAGAAGTACGGTTAAATATTAGTCATCTTGGTTTCCTCTGGGATCAGAAGCACGGCTGGCTGGAGAAATCCTCCTACTTAGTCCTCATTCCATTGGATAAAATAGAATTTGCTTTAGAAATTCTCTCAAAGGGAAAGGGAGCCTGAGTGACGCTCCCCTGGGTGGAAAGTGTTATTTGTGCACTTGCTTGGTGACTTGGTGGCCAACTGGGGTAAGGGGGTGGATTTGTGTGTGAAGGTTACACAATCTTCTCTGCAGTGGCCTGGAGCCTCCCGGGATTCTCACATATCCATCACTCTCTTCTCGTTCAGGAGGTTGTAAGAAACCTAGGCATTTTTAATGTCTGAAAACAGATATTTTAATTTTATTAAAAAAAATAGCCATAGACTAGTACTGATGATGTTACCTCGTTGGGTAAGGAAACGTTTGCAAGGAAACCACCAAGTTCAGAGAACACCAAACCATCCATAGTCCTCCTCCTCCTCCTCCTCCTCCTCCTCCTCCTCTCCACAAACCTCCCTCCCCTCTAGCTTTGATGGTATTACCTAGTTTGGTAATGAAACATCTGCAAGAAAACCACCAAGCTCAGAGAGCACCAAAGCATCCATAGTCCTCCTCCTCCTTCTCCCCCTCCTCCTCCTCTCCACAAACCTCCCTCCCTTCTAGCATTGATGATGTTACCTAGTTTGGTAATGAAACGTCTGCAAGAAAACCACCAAGCTCAGAGAGCACCAAAGACCCCACGTTCAACCCTGAGCTACAGATATTCTCTTTTATTGGTACATTGACTTTTATTGTCTTATCATGACTTTGGTCAGTTGAAACTTTCAAAGAAAGGATGTTTTGGGTTTTTGTTTTTGTTTTTTTAGCAAGAGAGAAACTAGATTATTAGCCTTACTCAGGGCACATGCAATATTTCCTTCTAAGGCTAATGATATGATGTGGCTAGTTGGGACACGTTTTGGCCAGATGCCACAACGGCATCTGGAGTTGAGCCTTACCCCATAGTGCAGGTCCAGGATATCGGTGGAGCATGATATGTATGCTTGTTTTGTGCTGCAAGATAGTTTCGTGAGAAGACTCAGCCATTTTTAATTAGTTATTGCCTTATGGCTTTTATGTTGTGCTATTTTACGCCTCGCTTTTATTAGCTTCCTAGAGTTATTTGCTTAGGCCGAGCAGCCTTATGCATTCTGAAATAAATAAATGCAGAAGATATTTTTGCTATCCTGTACAGGCTTGGGTCTGTAATCTAGAAGTTTCTTTACGAACCAACGTACTGTTGCATGCAGCCTGTTAACTCAGAACTAAAGGCAGTGTCTTCACACACACACACACACACACACACACACACACCCCTAAGCTACCTGCCTTCCCTCGCACTCACTAAAATCCAAGAGACGCGTCAAGTGAAAAATCTCCCCCGGGGGGCATTTGCAATCATGCAAATAAATATTGCCCTTCAGAAACTGTTGGGGAATAGTTACTCTTGTTCACAGAAGAATTCCGATAAATTCTCGGCCCAGAAATTGGATGGAGAATTTTGTGAAGCTGTTCATGTCTGGTTCTAATCAAAGTCATTAATTCCTCTGAAGACTGTATAAACCCTGGATCTCAGTGGTAGCAGAGTGTGGACGCCACCGAGCGCTCGGTATATTGCATGATCTCTGTGTTAGAAATTGTAGAGAGTATCCATAGCTCGGGCTGTGGATTTAGGCAGAGGATTGTCCTCTGAGCTTGCTGCTTGGCTCCTGGACGTTTCGTTACCAAACTGGGTAACGTCTTCAGCAGGGTTTTTTGGGTGAAATGTCTTGTTCGTTTATATAGATCCTGTGTGGTCGGTTGGTTTTGTGACTGGTTGAGTCGCAGGGCTGGTTGTATCCCAAGACTGGCCTCTCTGTGTATAAAATCTCATTTATTTCTTTACAAATGTGTAAAATGCATAAATCACAAACATACATAAAGTCTCGTCCACATTTTACACATGCCTGAAATCCAAAAAGAGCGCCAAAGAATTGAGGCCTTTGAACTATGGTGCTGGAGAAGACTCCTGCGAGTCCCCTGGACTGCAAGACGATCAAACCGGTCAGTCCTAGAGAAGATCAACCCTGACTGCTCCTTAGAAGGCCAGATCCTGAAGTTGAAACTCAAGTACTTTGGCCACCTGATGAGAAGGAAGGACTCACTGGAGAAGAGCCTAATGCTGGGAAAGATTGAGGGCAAGAGAAGAAGGGGACGACAGAGAATGAGGTGGCTGGATGGAGTCACTGAAGCAATAGGCGTGAGCTTAAATGGACTCCAGAAGATGGTAGAGGACAGGAAGGCCTGGAGGAACGTTGTCCATGGGGTCGGACACGACTTCGCAACTAACAACAACAAAATCCAAAAAACCCTCATGTAATTAATGCCCATGTAAAATCCCATTTGGATTTAATGGACACTGATTTAATGGACATCTTCAATAGTCTATTAAATTGAACTCTTACGGAACATAGGTTTTTGGGAAATCAGTTCCTCCGAGAGATTGAACTGGCTACTGTAGAGACACAATACTGTGGCTGTAGACTTGGTCCAGGCTAATTCTTCTTCAGTTATCAATCTCCAATAGCATTTATTAACTTGGCGTGGAAAGGCAATTATTTTTATGCTGAAGAGGGCAACTGAAGTGTGAAAGGAGACAAACTGTGCTCTCAGCACCGATCATTGGCTTTGCTCCCACATAACTGAATGGACACTCTTGATCTGGGCATTTGTCCTGAACACAATTCGGTCTTCCAAAGGGGAGGCGTTCTCTTTTTCCTGCAAAAAAGGTTTTCCGCCAGCTGCGATGGAGCACAGGTGTGCCCCAATAGATCCCTTTTAGATATTCAGCCTCTGCAGCCCTGGGTTGTGAGAAAGAGCTGTGTGCTCATCCTTAAGGAGCTGCACCAGCGCCTGGGTGTTTGTGTTGGAAGGCCACAATGTCAGCAGCCTCCTAGAGCAGGGGTCTGCAACCTTGACAACTTTAAGACTTGTGGACTTCAGCTCCCAGAATTCCTCAGCCAGCTATGCATAGCTGGCTGAGGAATTCTGGGAGCTGAAGTCCACAAGTCTTAAAGTTGTCAAGGTTGCAGACCCCTGTCCTAGAGTGTCTTCTCGATTGACAAGACTGAGTGTGCTTTTACAGAGCAAACCCTGTGCAAATAGAGTACGTGTTTGGTGAGATGATGAACTGTCACTAGCCATTTATGGACCCAAGGTAGGCAGATGATTTTTCTGATGTCCCTTATCCTTTGGAAAACCACATTAAGGTGACCGAGGAGACCTCATAGACTTTAGGAATCCTCCTGCAGAAATTTCACCCACTGCTCAGTTGGACAAAAGCTGACAGACAACAGTATTGAAATATAGGGTCCTTAGTGTTCTCTGAGCTGGGTTGTTTCTCTTGCAGACATTTCATTACCCAACTAGGTAACATCGTCAGTGCTATTGTGAGGCTTGCCATCTGTTTGTATGTTCATGGTTTGCCCTCTCAGTGTTGTCTGAAGACAAACAAGTTAACAGTAAACAACAGCCTAATCAAGGAACAACCAAAAACCCTCCCACTAACTCTTGACAGGACAGAGAGCAAACCCCACTCCCTGCTGGCACTGATGATGTTACCTAGTTGAGTCATGAAACGTCTGCAAGAAAACAGCCATGCTCAGAGAGCACCAAAGATCCCAATTCAGGTCTGAGCTACAAATGTTCTGTCAATACTGAAATGGATCGTAGCAAAGCCTCTGAGATGTGGTGTATGCCTTGATTTTTCAATCGCTAGCGGCATTTGCTGCTATACAGTTTCTGTGTAACAAGATGAAAGGTTAAGGAGAAATTTCAACGGGCAGGTCTTTTGCCTTGAGCAGCCTTCTGAGTGACCATTTGAGGTGTGTTGACTTGCTGTGCCCCTTCTACATCCCTGCCCTGGTTATATCCTGCACAAGTATCTCTAGTTTCCCATTGCCTAATTTTGGACTGGAAGTTAAGATGGTTACGTGTTAGACCTGGTAGATGGCATGAATCGTACATCTCACTGAAACATCATCTGTTTGATTTTGGGTTAGAGGGTTTTGCAAACCTAGAATCTAACGCCTGGCAAACCATAGTCAATAACCTAGCACCGTGGTGGCGAACCTATGGCACGCGTGCCACAGGCGGCACGCGGAGCCATCTCTGGTGGCACGCGAGCCATTGCTTGGCCGAGCTGCTCCCTCCTCCGCACATGCGCAACTTTCCGCAAAGCTGCGCATGCGTAGCTTTCCGCAGGTGGGGTAGGTGCTCCCAATGTCCACGGGGGAAAAAGCCATGAGGAGGCTCCGTGCCCAGTCCAGTCCCGGCACGGCAAGCGAGGCAGCAGCCCTATGTGCGTCCCCGTGCACAAGCGTCCCCCTGCCCTGCCAGGCAAGCGGAGCCACGGCATCTTCGGCAGAAGAGCGCAGGCAGGCAGTGGAAGGCACGAGGAGCCCTGATCCCAGCACAGCCCCTCCTCCCCCCTCGGAAGAGCTGCGGGGCTCAGGAGCCTCCCCCCATGCCCCCCACCTGCTGAGCAAGATGCCCTCCTGCCCACTGCCCCACCCGCCAGAGCAACATCGAGTTGACGCCCACCTTGACCACGCCCACCCAGTCTGCCATTTCCACCATGGCCACGCCCACCCAGCGGGCCACACCCACCCGGCGATACATAAGTGGGTTTAGGGTTGCAGTTTGGGCACTCGGTCTCTGAAAGGTTCGCCACCACTGACCTAGCATGTTGTATGAACCCAGTCAGTTGGGGATTATGAAACGAACCATGGCTAAATAAACCTAAGACCTCCAGGCCTAAGAACTTTAGAGCTCTAAGCCTAAATGCATAATTACAGAACTTACTTATGATGGACATTAATTAGTCCTGCTCTCCAAAAACAAGAAAACAGAGCCTGGATCTGCTTGGTCAAATCATGGTGTGGCCTACAGGCTTTTTAAAGTCTGGAAGTCTTAGACTCATTTAGTCCAACGGCTGATGATTAGGCAAAAGCTGAATTGACAAAGGCGAATAAAAGCTGCAGCTCCAGAAACTAGTAGCCACATCCTGTGTGGTCTCCCAAGGAGGAGAAAAATCTAGGGATTGAAACAGCAGAGAATAGATTTGCAGAAGTGTGAAGAGGAGCAGCGTGGTGGGCAGGAGAACAAGAAGACCAAGCTCTCCTGAGTGAGCTTGTAATTCTGCTAGAAATATCAAATCTGGGATTGGCATGACCTTTATCTAGCCTCCTGTTCAAAAATCTGACTTTGACAGATGGCCGTTACTAATTTCTGCTGAAATATTTCTCATGAAAGATAGTCACTATTTTCTGGATTAAGAGTTTGGCCACCAATGTGACAGGCAGCTTCTTCTAAAGCAGAGCTGGGCAGCTATTGCAGATTTATGACCTGTGGACTTTAACTGTGGACTTCAATTTCACGACTTATGGAGTTCAAGTCCCAGAATTCCTGAGCCAGCATGGCTGGCTCAGGAATTCTGGGAGTTGAAGTCCATAGGTCATAAAGTTGCCATCGTTGCCCACGATGTGAGTAGCCCATGTGACTAGCCCATAACCCATAGGCCACAACTGCTTTTGAGCAGCCCAAAACATCCACTGGGTTTGCAAACCACCCCTACGCTGGTTTCATTGGGGGGGGAGGCAGGTGTTTAAGGGGCAAAATGAGGACCTTCGGCCTTGCGAAGGCTGTAGGCACCCATTTCATTTCTTAAGAATGTTCTACCTTCATCGCTCCTCTCAATGTGGATATTTTTTCAGAAGGAGATGTTAACAGGAGAATTGGTGCTTTGTCCTAGCAGAACCTAAAGGACCATTTTGGCCTTTTCAGATTTAAGGCTGCAGAAATCCAGATTTAAGGCTGCAGAAATCCAAACCACCACCTGAGGGCAGAAAATAATTAAAGTCTTTGGCATCTTTTTGCTGCCAAATAAGAATGGACTCCACCTAGCCATTGCAAAATGTTGCATTACTTGAAACGGCACATATACAGTCAGTCCTCGAATTATGACCACAATTGAGCCCAAAAATTCTGATGCTAAGTGAGACATTTGCTAAGTGAGTTTTGCCCCATTTTATGACTTTTCTTGCCACAATTGTTAAGTGAATCACCGTAAAATTAAAAACACTGTCGTTAAATGAATCCAGCTTCCCGATCGACTTCGCTTGTCAGAAGGTCACAAAAGGGGATCATGTGATTCCTCAGGACACTGCGACCATCATAAATATGAGCCAGTCATAAATATGAATCCAAATGTAAATCACCTGACCATGGGGATGCTGCAGCGGTCATAAGTATGAAAAATGGTCACGGGTCACTTTTTTCAGTGCTGTTGAAACTTCAAACGGTCACTAAGTGAACTGTTATAAGTCGAGGACTACCTGTATTATGTTGCAAAAATATCTCTTAACTATCCTAGATCCTTAGGAAGAATCCCACAATCAAAAATAGCAAACCTAGATAGAACTTTCTGGTAGGCAGAAATAACAAGAATGTTTCTCCTCCGAGGACTTCCGGTCCTGCGCAGCAGCGCAGCAATTGAGGGTTCGGGACTCCATGCCCTTCGGCTGAGTTTCTTCCTGTTAGGGGACCCTAAATGGGCCAGAAGCCACCTCGAAGAGGCGGCAAAGAAGGAAGGAAGTCCCGGGGACCTCGGAGAGATGGCGGTCGACCCGATCGATCCACGAGAAGCCTTCCAGAAACCAACAGGAGAAAGGCTAGCCTAACTTCAGAGTCTAGCCCAAGCTGCAAGCAACCAAAGTCAAAAGCACTATTTTAAGCTGATTGTAAACAGCGCGTTTGAATCTGGATAAGAACATCGATTTTCTCTATCCTACTTATCAACTTTCCTGAAGGAAAAAAAAATCCCAAGAAGCAAAAAACCTCCGAAAGTGAAGGAGGGGGATTTTTCCCCACCCTTTTACTAACGGAAGCAGCGAATTAAATCTTTTATGGAGGACCCAAACGTATTGAAATGAAATGAAATGACTATAAAACCTAAATTTGGATAAGTTTGAAGTTATTGAATGGTTAAGATTCTCATTTTAAAGGCAATTTGTTCATTTTGAAAATTTGAAAAATAAACCAGTGCTGACATCTAGTGATGGATGAAGACTATGACAGCTATGGCTTTCATGCAGGACTTGGCAAAATCTGGATAAAACTAATCTCTACTTGTGACCTTCAAAGCTCTAACAATAGAGAACAGCTGTGACAAAAAAAACAGCAATCTGGGCTGCAGACAAAGTGAGACTTACAAACTTCAGGGAACAAAAAAAACTTTTTTGAACTTTCTGGATTACAAGTATCTATTTAACTCTGACCCCAAAGCTATTTTCAGAGAAAAGAAAATTTGGATTCTTGGTCATCATGGAAAATCAGAGATTTATAGAAAGAACCTATCAAGAAAAAATAAATATTTTTCAAGAGGAGACATATGATATGTTGCAACTAATTCAAACAACAATGATTTCAAACTACAAAGAAATCCAAAATAACTTTGAAAATATAAACCAATTCATCTCCAATTTAACTTTACAACAACAAAAAATCCCAGGAAACAACAACAGACAAGGAACAGATAAAACAGACAACTGAATACAAATTTGAGGATAGAGACTTAAAGATGGAATCTAACAAAACAAAGATTTAACCCAAGTGGAAAAAAAATTACAAGAAATACTGGATTTGGAAAAGACAACTTATACTTTAACACCACAAAACAAATTTGAGGATAAGAAAAAAGATTGGACAAAATGGACTGCAGAGATGCCAGGAAAAACACTAGAACTGGAGAGACAAAAAATGATAAGAGAAGCAGAGAGAAAAAGAAAAAGATTTTCAACAAAAATGAATGGGCAAATGCCTCTCACAAAGATATTGTACTTGACTTACCTTTTATATCTACAGTAACACCTACAAGAATATGGAAAGATTCTTTGACTCAGCAGAACATATTGATTAAGAAAGATACTGGGCAAAAGAAAAAGGCTAAAGTGAAAATTAAGAAAATAGACGATGGGGCCTATCAGAGAGAATATTTAAAAAAGAAACACCTGTTCGAATATGGTTAAAGAAATAGAAAAATTTTGGATGTGAATTTGACTTTAAGAGGCCCCTCAAGTAACATAATACTTTCATTTTCTTCTTTTTTTATTTTATTTCTTGATATGAGTAATATAAAAGAGTTGGAATGGCTTATATAAAGGAAATGTTTTAGATATCTAAAGGTGATTGACTTTAAGAAAATTACAATGGATTAAAGAAAATGTTTTGAATAAGAGTTAAAAGACTAGAGGACTAGATTTATTAAATGGAATATTTAAAGATTAAATATATTTTTAATTATGGTAAAAAAGAACAAATTTTTTTTGGAAATAAATATGTATTAGCTTATAGGAAATAGGGATTTTAAGTAGCATACTATCTTTTTTTTTTTTTATTCTTATTCTTTTTTCTTTTTTTAGTCTTATTTATTCCTTAAGAAAGGTAAAAGTATTGAGTTGGCTTACATGAGAAAAAATAGACTTAAATATTTAAATGTAACTAATTTTGAGAAAATCTTAACCAGTAAGAATGTTTTGAACATTGTGGGAAAAACAAATGTAAACAAGAACTGTAAACAGGATCTATGATGAGACAACCAGAATGACTAGATAGAAAAGGAATATTATATTGATGTTATTATTATCTGTAGAAATATTAGAAAACTTTTATACTCAATCATCATTCATTAAAACAACAAGAATTGTATTAACTTAAGCTTGGTAAAAAAGAACATTATGGGAAAAAGAGGAAATCAAGTAAAGTTATTATGTGGATTATAGATTATAGAAATCAACTTAGTGAATGTTTCTTAAATGTAAACCCAGACAACACACTGTTTACCGAATATTAAGGTGATTATGTTAAAAAATTAATAAAACATATTTTAAAAAAAAGAATGTTTCTCCTCCCTAATTCTTAGCTAATAGCCATGTTGTTCTTGAAATTTCTAGAAGTTGATTAGGGTTCTGATCTGCTAAGATGACGGGGGGGGGGGAAGGGGGAACACCATCTGCTACATGATTGTCCTCTGAATTTAACTGAAATAAAAGGCTTCTCTGGGCTTCTAGCTATTGGTATTCAATAATGCCATTTATCTCTCTAGCTTCCGATAAGTGTCTCTTCTTCAAATTGCTCCAAATCTGGATCTGAAGCTACCTAGATTGGTAGCTTCTAGCCTTTGTGTCCCACCAGGTCTCAAGAAGAATTTGTGGGTCGTGTGATAAAATAATTCCTTTATTCTATGCTGAATCTGTTCATGAGCTGGTGATTGGTCTTGTCTCCTCCTAGTAATAATCAGAGTAGAGCTGGAAGGGACCTTGGAGGTCTTCTACTCCAGCCTCCTGCTCAAGCAGGAGACCCTATCATTTCAGACAAGTGATTATACAGTCTCTTCTTAAAAACCTCCAGTGACGAAGCACCCACAGCGTCTGAAGGCAAGCTGTTCCACTGATTAATTGCTCACATTGTCAGGAAATTTCTCCTTAGTTCCAGGTTGCTTCTCTCCTTGATTACTTTCCATCCGTTGCTTCTTGTCTTGCCTTCTGGTGCTTTGGAAAATAGGTTGACCTCTCTTCTTTGTGGCAGCCCCTCAAATATTGGAAGACTATCATGTCCCCCCCAGTCCTTCATTTCTCTTGACTGGCCATTCCCAAATCCTGCAGCCGTTCTTCATATGTTTTAGTCTCCAGGCCTTTAATCGTCTTAGTTGCTCTTCTTTGCACTTTTTCCAAAGTCTCAACTTCTTTTTTGTAATGTGGTGACCAAAACTGGATGCAGCATTCCAGATGTGGCGTTACTAAGGTTTTATATTTTTGTATTTCTCCTTATTGTTCCAGTCAGTTTTTCTAACTTGATGTTCTCCAGAAGTGTAGGAATAGCAACGGCACTTAGACTTATATACCGCTTCACAGTGATTTTCAGCCCTTTCTGAGCAGTTCATCGAGTCAGCATGTTGTCCTCAACAATCAGGGTCCTCATTTTATTGACCTCGGAAGGATGGAAGGCTGAGTCAATCTTGAGCCGGTGAGAATCGAACTCCTGGCAGTCGGCAGAATTAGCTTGCAATACTGCATTCTAACCATGGTGCCACCACGGCTTTGTGTAGAACTGTATTCCCCGTCATTCCTGACAATTGCGAGGGATAATTTCTACTCGAGGCTATCTGGGGGGTGCCAGATTGCATAACCAAATACTGGATGAGTTTTCTCCAGTATGGTGCTTTTCCGTCTGCTTGACTGCAGCTCCCACAATTCCAAGCAAATCATGGACGATCCTGCTGATTTTGAAAAAAAAAAAAGAAAGAGAGAGAGAAAGAAAGAAAACTTTGTTTCTTAATGCAGGTAGTCCTCAATTTACAATCATCCGTTTAGCAACCACTCAAATTTGCAACAGCACTGAAAAAAAGGGACTTACAGCCAGTCTCACACTTACAACCATCCTAGCATCCTACGGTCATATGGTCAAAATTTGGGCACTTGTAACTGGCATGTATTTACAACAGGGTCAGTTGAGCACTATTTGTGTACCTTCCCAGCTAGCTTCCAATAGGGAAATTCAACACGAGAAAGCAGATTCATTTAAGGACTGCATGATTCAGTTAACAACTGCAGTGATTCGCTTAACAGCCCAAGGCAAAAAGGTCGTAAAATTAGCTGTGACTCATCTAGTAAGTGTCTTATTTAGCAATGGAAATTCTGATTCCCAGTTGTGAACTTAAGTCGAGGGCTACTTGAATTTTGAAAGTAAATTAGTTAGAGCTCTAGTGCCGAGCAGTTTTATTAACTTCCATCTGTTTCTCACCTACAAGATCCAAGTTTAATAGCTGGCACATTCTACCCAGGTTACAGGTAGATAAAGGTTGATGATTGACTCTCTATAAATATTTCATTGAAGCTGCTCACAGTATTCAAGTATACACTGGCTGGAAAACAGGGAAGGGTGTCTCCAGTTTTAGTTCAGGAAAAAATTGTAGACGTATGGCTGTGTGAATCTAGAGTAGGCAAAGAATCAGGTGGATTCTGGAAGAACCTTTTCTGGCTAAGAAAAGCTTTTGTGACCTACAACTTGCTTCATCAGATGCAGCTCTTGAGAGCTCCTGCTTTTTAATAGATTTGACGAGGTTTAGTTGCAAAAAAGGGCTACCAGACTTCTGAATTCGGGGAAAGGCAATGCCTTAGTCCAGTGTTTCTCAATCTTTGTGACTTTAAGACCTGTGGACTTCAACTCTCAGAATTCCCCAACCAGCAGAATTCCAGGAGTTAAAGTCCACAAGTCTTAAAGAAACACTGCCTTAGTCCAACTGACGCGGTGCAGTTACATCAGGCTATAACTTCATAAGAAGGACGTAAATAGGCATCAAGTTGTGTGAACATTATCAAGGCAGAACAAGAAGCAATGGATGGAAATTAATCAAGGAGAGAAGCAACCTAGAACTAAGGAGAAATTTCCTGATAGGACAATTAACCAGTGGAACGACTTGCCTTCAGAAGTTGTGGATGCTCCAACACTGGAGGCTTTTAAGAAGAGATTTGACAGCCACTAGTCTGGAATGGTATAGAACTCCTGGTTGAGCAGGGGTTGAACTAGAAGAGCTCCAAGATCCCTTCCAACTCTGTTATTCTATTAAGTCTTTTAGGGAAGACTGTGTTAAGGGAGTGAGACAACAACCTCTCACCAGCCTTATGCACAGACCATCAATCAGCACCAGGAATAAAGCAGATTGACATTGGATGCAGAGATTTTTCAAAGGTGGTGGCCTGACTTGATTTTCTGCTATTGAAAAATTATTTGTCTTCCTGTTTTGCTTTCAAGCAATATCTCCGAAGTCCATTTGTAATAGACAAGGATGCATCTTTAAATGAATGATCCTTTTGCCTTTGTGTTTCCCGTTAAAATTTCTGCTTGCTTTGCTTCCTCGGTTATTCATTCCCTCAATTGTGTCTCTGTGTCTCTCTGCATGTTTTTTTTCCCAATAAGAAATCCCCACTAGAAGATAAGCATGATAAAAATCTTCTCAATAAGGAAACAGGATGTCTTATCCAGGGAATTTTTTTTGGTATGTCTTTGATTCCTGGTGACTGTCAGGAGCAGTCAGTGAGAACAGTTAATCAGAATAACAAAATAACAAGAGTTGGAAGGGACCTTGGAGGTCTTCCAGTCCAGCCCCCTGCTCGAGCAGCAAACCCTAGACCATTTCAGACAAATTGCTTTCCAATCTCTTCTTAGAAACCTCCAGTGATGGAGCACCCACAACTTCTGAAGTCAAGCTGTTCCCCCGGTTAATTGTTCTCACTGTTAGGAAGTTTCTCCTTAATTCCAGGTTGCTTCTCTCCTTGATTAGCTTCCATCCATTCTTTCTTCTCTGGCCTTCTGGTGCTTTGGAAAATAGGTTGACCTCTCTCTTCTTTGTGGCAGCCCCTCAAATATTGGAACACGGCTATCCTGTCAATCCTAGTCCTTCTTTCCACTAGGCTAGACAAACCACATTCCTGCAACCGTTTTTCATATGTTTTAGCTTTCATTCCCCTAATCATCTTTGTTGCTCTTCACACTCTTTTCAGAGCTTGCTGTTCAATGGAAGAGCTTGCCTCCTGGAGTTGTGGGTGCTCCGTGGCTGAAAGTCTTCAAGACAGGATTGGGCAGCCTTTTGTCTCGAATGTGATAAGGTCTCCTGCCTTGGGCAAGGGGTTGGTTAGAAGACCTCCAACATCCCTTCCAGCCCTAATATTCTATGATCTCCCAGTTCATAGGGCTGGAAGGCATGTTGGAGGTCTTCTTATCACATCCTAGACCAGGGGTAGGCAAACCTTGGCTCTTTTATGACTCGTGGACTTCAACTCCCAGAATTCCTGAGCCATGCTGGCTCAGGGGAAAGGGAGAGGTTTCCAAGCTGAGCCATGCTGGCTCAGGAATTCTGGGAGTTGAAGTCCACGAGTCATAAAAGAGCCAAGGTTGCCTACCCCTAGTCTAGACAAAAGTCTGTCCAATCTTGTCTTGAAGACTTTCAGCCATGGAGCATCCACAACTCCGAGAGGCAGCTATGCCAAACTAGCTCTCCTTATCCAGTTAAATGGCCTGGTTCAATCAAAATGAAATTGTAAAGTCATCTTCCCAAAACCAAAGCTTTCCATATCTGGGAGCTTCCAGCATGGTGCAAATTGTTATATACAGTGAGTGGGTTGCCCCATTGGTGTTAGGAAGCAATGCAGCTTTTGTTTAAATTGGTACTATGATCCTTTACGTGAATGCCAAAGCACCTGGCCTATGCAGACATTCTTTAAAAGCCTATTCAGTGCTGTTGTAGGATTCATAACACTTCAGATTACTGGTTTAAATGCTACTTCATGCCTGCATTTCATTTTCCAAGAGAAACTAGCATGCCATAATAGGATTTGTGTGATTTTGCATGCTTTTTAAACTTAGTATGCTTAGCATTCAGCCAGTGTGATTTGTAGATGCTATGTTCTGGCTTAATCCTACATATATATAAAGTGGGCTACGGTGACCTCTTCAAGGCGCCATTAAAGCAAACACAATTTAGTGTGATATGTGAGTCCAGATAAATTCCATCCCGTCTCCTTTGCGTCAGAGCCTTTCGGATGTTGTGTGACCTGGTCTTCTGTTTGCCTGGTGTTCTTGCAGTCCTTCATTTTTTTTACCAAAAAAGGGTGCTGGTTCTATCCACACCTGTCACCTCATTTAATGAATGTCTCTTTAGGGGCATGTAGAGGGGGCCATAATAAACCATTATTCTCTGTATATACAGTATACCAGTGGTGGCGAACCTATGGCACGGGTGCCAGAGGCGGCACTCGGAGCCCTCTCTGTGGGCACGCGCGCCGTTGCCCCAGTCCTAGGCCTTCAGCTGGGTTTTATAAAACCTTTTCGCTTTAGGCCTCCGCCGCCGTGTGCAAAAAAAAAAAAAAAGGTTCAATCAGTCAATTTCAACTTCTCACGGGGAAAAAAAGATCTTGCAAAGTTGGAATTGATTGATTGAACTTTTTAGTCCCACCCAGTCTGCCGTTACCACCACAGCCACACCCACCCAATGGGCCACACCCACCCGGCACTCGACGATGCATAAGTGGGTTTGGGGTTGCAGTTTGGGCACTCGGTCTCTAAAAGGTTCGCCATCACTGATATATACAGTGTGTGTGTGTGTGTACACATACACACACACAATTTTTATTAAGAATATTGATTCTAATAGTGAAATCTAATATAAACACTTTGAGTATGAATATACATTATCGCACAGGGCCGGGCTATCTGCAGGACCCTCTTTCCCTAAGGATGTCTGCCCGTCCTACCAGGTCTTACGGTGGGCACACTCCAAGTCCCTTCCCTTAAATATTGCCATCTGATGGGATCTAGGAAGTGTGGCTTTTCTGTGGCAGCCCTTGCCCTACGGAGCCTATCCTCCTACCATAATAATAATAATAATAATAATAATAATAATAATAATAATAATAATAATAATAATAATAATAATAATAATAATAATAAAGTTGGAAGGGACCTTGGAGGTCATCTAGTCCAACCCCCTGCTCAGGCAGGAAACCCTATACCATTTCGGACAAATGGCTGTCCAGTCTCTTCTTAAAAACTTCCAGTGTTGGAGCATTCACCGCTTCTGGAGGCAGGTTGTTCCACTGGTTAATTGTTCCAACTGTCAGGAAGTTTCTCCTTAGTTCCCCAAGCACTGGAAGAAGATTGAAATAATCACCCATTAGAAGGTTGACTTGGGACCAGCTCTTTGTTGCTTTTGATGTTTTAGTGGATTGGTTTTATAATTTTAATGTGATGTTTCTTTTAGTCTTTGAATGGGAGCCTCCCAGAATTGGTTGAAAGATGGGCAGCTACGTAAATGGAATGAGTGAGTGAGTGAGTGAATGATACTATTCCCCTCCTGACTACGGGTAGCCCTTGACCACAGTTGGGTCCAAAAAATTTTTTTGCTAAGTGAAACATTTGTTAAGTTGAGTTTTATCCCATTTTACAACCTTTCTTGCCACAGTTGTTAAGTCAGTCACTGCAGTTGTTAAGTCAATGACAGGGTTGTTAAGTGAATCTGGCTTCCCTCATCGACTTTGCTTGTCAGAAGGTTATAGAAAGTGATCACGTGACCCCAGGACACTGCAACCGCCATAAACACAAGTGAGTTGCCTTTCTTTGTCAGAAGGTTGGAAAGGGGGATCAGGTGACACTGCAAATGTCACAAATGTGAGTCAGTTGCCAAGGGTCTGAATTTTGATCACATGACCACGAGGATGGCTCAGGGCTCATAAGTGTGAGAAACGGTCATAAGTCACTTTTTTCAGGGCCGTTGTAACTTTGAGCGGTCATTAAATGAACTGTTGTTAGTCAAGGACTATCTGTACTGCAGTGGGACCATCAATATTTGCAGGGAAGGGCGACCCTTGGATTTCTCTTGAGCACAGAGAATAGCTCCTCCTCCTCCTCCTCTCCTGGCTTGCAGCTTTCTCCTCTTTGTCCCTTGAAGGAGGCAACAGCTTGTAGAGCACCTGCTAGGAGACAAGGGGGCATCCTGGTTCCAGGAGCAGCAGAGACTCCAGGCCAGAGGCCCCCAACCTTTGGGGCACCAGGGACCGGTTCCGTGGAGAGAGGTTTTTCCACGGACCGGAGAGTGCATAGTTTTGTGTGCTGCCTGCATCTCGCGGATGGGGCTTTGCTTGTTTGTGCGGACCGGTTGCTGGCATGCTGCAGCCCGGTACCGGTCCACAGACCGGGGTTGGGGACCCCTGCTCTAGGCAGACCTTTCAGCCAGAAAGGGAGAAGATTGATGGAGAGCTCCATTTTCCTTCTCCTGACAGTCAAGCATCTTTTTTCACGTCCTTAGCTCTGCAACATGCAGTCAAGCTTGTTTTCTTCTTTAAATTTTCAGCAATCTAAAACCCCCAGACTGTGGGAAATAATAAATTCAAAGAAACCTTTTGACTTGTTTGTCCTGTAGACTTGTGAAATATGTCCTTGAATCTGTCACCTAGTTTCTTTTTAAGTTGCAGGATATTAAATAGAACCGTTCTCTCTGCAGGATATTAAATAGAACCTTACGTTCTCCTTCTCCTTCGTTCTTTTGATTGCTTGTTTTGGTCTCCTCTTCCTCCTCCTCCTCCTCCTCCTCCTCCTCCAACTCCTCCTACTCTTCTTCCTCTTTCTTTTGATTTGTGTGTGTGTGTCCTTAAACCCAGATGTCCTCTAAATACCCTCCTGGATCTTTTTAAGAGAAAGGCAGCATCTCAGTATTTGAAATATTTAAAACATTTCTTAATCTGAAGGAGGTGAAACATGAAGGGAATATGAAATATAAATAAATATTACAGTAGTAGAAGATTGTGGGCTTCTCTTGGCATCTGTGAGTACAGAACGCAAAATTTTCTCCAACCCGATCCGCTTCTTTGCTTTATTTACCTGTTTGCATTAAAGGCTTCTAACTTGCGATTAAATCCAACCCAAGTAAAAACAAATCCGTGACAGGACAAACCCCTGGCATCAAGCCTCACGCTTCAAACGACGCCGACCACATTACAAGTATAAATTGTCTGCAAACTTGCAGCGGCAAAATGGAAACAAAACAGCAAGTCAGCCCTAAACAGCCATTCGAAACAGGTGGCTTTTCAAAGCCGTTTTAAAGGCCACCAGCAAAAGGAGCCCACGCAGCATGTCCCTGGGGAGGGCAGGTGTTGCGTCCACCACTGAGTCATCCTTGATCTCTCCAAGCAGGAGCCCTTCTGGGAAGGTCATCTTCCTTTTTGCCTTTTCAGCTCCCCTTCCAAATCAGGGGTGTCCAACCTTGCAGTTTTAAGACCTGGTGGACTAGACTAGAGACCTAGAATCTGAGGCTGCATTAACAGAGGGATAGAATCAAGATCACGTGAAGTGTTAGTACTGCTTTGGAAGGTCTTAGTAAGGCCACACTTGGAATACGGCGCCCGGTTTTGGTCACCACGATATAAAAAAGATGTTGAGAACTCTGGAAAGAGAGCAGAGAAGAGCAACAAAGATGATTAGGGACCCGAAGGCTAAAACTTTGGAAGAACGGTTGTGGGAATTGGATATGCCTAGTTTAGCGAAAAGAAGGACTAGGGGTGACATGATAGCTGTGTGCCAATATTTGAGGGGCTGCTACAAAGAAGAAGGGGTCAACTTATTTCCCAAAGCATCAGAAGGCAGGACAAGAAACAAGGAATGGAAACTAATCAAGGAGTTAGTTAGTATTAAGGAGAAAGTTCCTAACAGTGAGGACAATTAACCAGTGGAACAGACTTGCCACCAAAAATCGTGGGCGCTCCATCACTGGAGGTTTTTAAGAAGAGACTTGACAGTCACATGTCTGAAATGGTAGGTTCTCCTGCTCGAGCAGGGAGCTGGACTAGAAGACCTCCAAGGTCCCTTCCAGCTCTATTCTATAACATTTAGGTCGGCATGGAGAGTTGCCAACTTTCCTTCCTCTAAGGCAGTGGATTCCAAACATGGTTGGCTGCAGAATTCTGGGAGTAGAAGTCCACAAGTCTTAACGTTGCCAAGGTTGGAGACCCCTGTTCTAGATGGGCCACCAACACACAGGCTAAAGAGCACACAAGGGTTTTTTGGGGGGGTGGATGGGACATGTGGTCCATCAAAAATTATAGTCAGTAATATCAGATCCTTTACCAGAGATCTCATTGGTAAGCTCATTGGTAAGCTAGAAAAAGGTGGACTAGACAACATCACCACTAGATGGATCTGTAGCTGGCTGAGAAACCATACTCAACGAGTAGTCCTCAATGGCACCACATCCACATGGAGAGAAGCAAGCAGCGGGGTACCACAAGGTTCCGTCTTAGGCCCAGTGCTCTTTAATATCTTCATTAATGACTTAGATGAGGGAATTGAAAGGGAACTCATCAGATTTTCAGATGACACCAAACTGACAGGAGTAGCCAATACCCCAGAAGACAAACTCAGGATCCAAAAAGATCTTGACAAACTTGAACAATGGGCCCTATCCAACAAAATGAGTTTCAGTGTGGAAAAAAGCAAAGTTTTACATTTAGGGAGGAAAAATCAAAGGTACAAGTACAGATTGCATGAGATCTGGCTCAAAAACAGTAACTGTGAGAGGGACCTTGGAGTCCTAGTGGATGATCACTTGACTATGAGCCAGCAGTGTGCAGCAGCAACCAAAAAAGCTAACACAATCCTGGGTTGTATAAACAGAGGGATAGAATCAAGATCATGCGAAGTATTAGTACCGCTTTATAAAACCTTAGTAAGACCACACCTGGAATTCTGCAGCCAATTTTGGTCACCATATCACAAAAAAGATGTTGAGAGTTCGGAAAAAAATCAGAGAAGAGCAGCTAAGATAATCAAAGGCCTGGAGACTAAAACATAATGAAGAATGGCTGCAGGACTTGGGTTTGGCTAGTCTAAAGAAAAGAAAAAACGGGAGATATGATAGCAGTATTCCGGTATTTGAGGGGCTGCCACAAAGAAGAGGGTGTCACGTTATTCACCAAAGCACCAGAGGGAAGGACGAGAAACAATGGTTGGAAACTGACCAAAGAGAGAAGCAACCTGGAATTAAGGAGAAACTTCCTGACAGTGAGGACAATTCACCAGTGGAACAGCTTGCCCCCAGAAGTTGTGGGTGCTCCATCACTGGAGATTTTTAAGAAGAGGCTAGACAGTTACTTGTCTGAGATGGTGTAGATTCTCCTGCTTGAGCAGGGGGCTGGACTAGAAGACCTCCAAGGTCACTTCCAGCTCTATTCTATTTCTAAGTGGATCGGACCTTCTGCATATGATTTACCATGGAGTTACGTCTGGAGAAGATTGCAGGCTATTCAGTCACGCCAGCAGAATTTTAATGAGTGGGGAAAGCAACCTTAACCGTTCCATATGTCTTTGCTTTGGCAGAAAATTTAATTTTTGTTCTGGCACATGAAGAGGAATCCCAAATTACAACAGATCTCCTCTGTCTTTAATCATTCATCAAATGTCTTTCTTCCCTTTCCTCCTGTCCCCCTGAGAACTCAGGCTGGCTGCTGAAAAAGCACAAAGTACAAAGATATAAGGGAATTGCTGGAAAGGAACCAATTAGAATCCAGCCATACACTCAGCACCGAGAATTAAATAACGGCACCCATAAAATTCAAGCTCAGATCAGATGCATTAGCTTCCATTTTGGTCTTGAATGTCTTTGCCCGTCTATGGAAATACAGGTAGTCCTTGACTTATGACCACAATTGAGCCCAAAATTTCTATTGCTAAGCGAGACAGTTCTTAAGTGAGTTTTGGCCCATTTTACAACCTTGCTTGCCATAGTTGTTAAGTGAATCACTGCAGTTGTTAAGTTAGTAACCGGGTTGTTAAACGAATCTGGCTTCCCTGTTGACTTTGCTTGTCAGAAGGTCGCAAAAGGGGATCACGTGACTCTGGGGCACTGCAACCATCATAAATATGAATCAGTTGCCAAGCATCTGGATTGTGATCACGTGACCATGGGGATGCTGCAACGGTCGTGTGAAAAATGGTCATAAGTGTTTGTAGCTCAGAATTGAAATGAGGGGTCCTTGGTGCTCTCTGAGCTTGGTTGTTTTCTTGCAGACATTTCATTACCCAAACTAGGTAACATTGTCAGTTCTTTCAGTGCAGCACTGATGATGTTACCTAGCTTGGTAATGAAACGTCTGCAAGAAAACAACCAAGCTCAGAAAGCACCAAGGACCCTACAGTAGTCGTCTTCCTCCTCCTCCTCCTCCTCCTCTCCACAACCTCAATTCCCTTCGAGCACTGATGATGTTACCTAGTTTGGTAATGAAACGTCTGCGAGAAAACAGTCAAGCTCAGAGAGCACCAAGGACCCCTCAAAATAAATAGTGTTGGTGGGATGCTCGTGGGAGGAATGGGCAAACGTTTGCAGGAGGCAGCATCAAGAGTACATACTGGACTCTCCACCAAGGTCACCCAAGATACGAAGTTCATCCCAGCCACCCAGCTAAAGAAGCAGAGACTCATATTGGCCAGTAGAGGTGCAAGAAAGGTGGTGGAACTGGAGGATCACTTTAGGGACAACGGAAGGGCATCATTTCAGACTGCGTGGGAATGATAACTCCTTCTCCTCTCCTGTTTTACCAAGAAATGGCAGAGATTCCCTGCGTTCAGTTGTTCAGTCCCTAGTCATTTCATGGGTGGACTGCTGTAATGCACTCTACATGGGGCTACCCTTGAAGAGCATTCGGAAACTACAGCTAGTACAGAGTGTGGCAGCGTGGGTAGTTTTGGGGGCCCCCAAGAATGGCCCCTGTGGCGCCACTGCTCCGCAAGCTGCATGGGGTGCCAGTCTGTTTCAGGGTGCAATTCAAGGTGATGGGGATCACCTTCAAAGCCCTTCCTGGCCTGGGTCCAGGGTACTTGAGGGACCGTCTCACCCCACTGGGATTGGCCCTGTCCCACCCGTGCCGGCAGGGGAGGCCTGCTGCGGGTCCCGTCAGCCCAATTATTCCGGCCAGCGGGGTCCAGGAGCGGGGCCTTCTCTGCTGTAGCTCCTGCCCCCTCTGGAACATCTTGTCCCCCCCAATGTGAGGTTGGCCCCAACCCTCCTATCTTTTCGCAAGGGCCTAAAGACGTGACTCGGCCAGTCGGCTTGGGACCTCAGTGGGGGATCAGCACAATGAAGGGGGTTGGTTGAGTAGTAACAGATCCCACCTCCCCCCACACTCCTCCCCCGCCCTTCCCATGTGTCTTTGGTTTTAATGTCTGATTTTAACTTTTTATGTTTTAGCTGCGGGTATACCTGTAAGCTGCCCAGAGTTACCCTATGGTAAGATGGACGGCCAATTATTTTTATAAATAAAAAATCAAAATCAAATCAAATCAAATCAAATCACATGGACAGACCACTTTTGAGAACTCTATCATGTTGGGGAAAGAGTAAGGAAAGAGGAGGGTGGCAGGCGGAGAGATGGATGGGCTTAATTATGCAGCGATGGAAGCACTGTTAAAAGGAAGGGAACATCCTGGAGAAAACCAGTTCCCGTGGTTGCAGATTTGATGGCATGTAACCAATCAATTAATCACGATAATTGATGTTGTGATTTGATATTAATATGATATATAATACATTGAGAAATATATTTCTCTGAAAGGCCACTTTGTACCTGCTTCGCCAAGTTCAAAAGCTACTTTTAAGGAAAAGAATATCCAAGGTCTGAATGAAAAAAGGCTAATTTAGTGAAGTAGCCAGGTGCTAGATTTTAGAAACTGGGAGGCCCTGAGTTCTAGTCCTCCCTTAGGCTTGAAAGGATTCCCTGGATTTGGGAAATATTGGATCAGTGTCTCTCTCAGTCTAACTTGACCCCATAGGGTTGTTGTGAAGAAAACAGGAGGCAGGAGTCGTATAAAATAAAGGCAGGATGCAAATCCAATTATAGTAAAACTGGACATTTGAGAAATGTTTCATTTGTGGCTAATTCCCTTGACCTCCTAATCTAGCCTACAGGACTGGAGGACTTAGAGCCCATCCAAGAACTAACCAGGTTTGCAATGCTTAGCCAGGATGCCCAGATCAAGTCATCCAGCAGTTTCTGCTACCTGATAAGTTGAATAATGTTTGCACAAGCTACTTCCTTGTTTTCTTATCTAGTGTTTCGATCTGTTTTACTGTTATGTATCTTTTTAATGGTTGGCATTGATCTGAATTCTTTTCTCCTTTTTTCTTTTGCCTACCACGTTATGCTTTTAACTAAATATCAGGCCTGGGAATGTTTTATTTAAAGGGAAGCTGCAAAGGCTTGAGGGCAAAATGAGAGAATCCCAACCTGTGACAGCTTTAAAAGAGCTCTGTAGCTATTCACTTCTTTGCAGTCCAGATAAGGATTTATACTTCTATATTCAGCGTATATCCGCCCTGACCTTCTTTCACGCTGGAACTTAAGGAGAGAGATGTGCAGTCTCTCATCACTAAATGAGGTTTAGCAAGGACCCTGCATCTGCAAGGGGGAGCCCTCAGGTTGGACCCTAAACTCAAGTCTTACTGAATTCAGATAGAAGTTTAACTAAGTCTAACTATGAGCAGTTGCAAGCTGTGATTGTGTGAGATTTCAATTCAATTCAGAGATTGAATTCAAAGGGGTTTGTTTAGAACATAGAATACTAGAGTTGGAAGGGACCTTGGAGGTCTTCTAGTCCAACCCCCTGCTCGAGCAGAAGACCTGCTTAGACCATTTCAGACAAGTGGCTGTCCAGTCTCTTCTTAAAAGCCTCCAGTGATGGAGCACCCACAACCTCTGAAGGCAAGCCGTTCCACTGGTTGATTGCTTTAACCATTAGGAAGTTTCTCCTTAGTTCAAGGGTTGCTTCACTCCTTGGTTAGTTTCCAGCCATTGTTTCTTGTCTTGCCTTCTGGTGCTTTGGAAAATAGCTTGACCCCCCCCCCCTTCATCTTATAGGAGACCCTCAAATATTGGAGCACTGCTATCATGTCACCCCTAGTCCTTCTCTTCACTAGACTAGACCTATGCAATTCCTGCAACCGTTCTTCATATGTTTAACCTCCAGCCCCCTAATCATCTTTGTTGCTCTTCTCTGCACTCTTTCCAGAGTTTCCAGAGTTGTGATCTACGTAAGTCTAGTATTCCATGACTTCAGGGACACTTTGGGATCATTTCATTGCTGGGGCCTGAGAAAGGGCTGTCTGTCAAACTTGTAGGAAACAGAATCATGTGTGAGAACACCACTAAGTTTAGGTTGAGGTAATCTTTGCTTATACACAGGGTTATTTGTGTAAAAGGAGATGGAGTAGGAGGGCCACCATGTTTTGCTCACATAGTAGCCACCATTTTGTTTACTTGCAGAATAGCAGCCATCACGTTGTATTTAACAATACAACGTGATGGCTGCTATTCTGCAAGTAAACAAAATCCTAAATCCACAGGCAAGCAAGGGCCACATCAGGCCCATCACCTCCTGATCCCTGTGCTTGGAAGCCCTTAATCCACTCCCTTCCAGCATTGAAAATGCTGCCTGGTTGGGTAAATGAAAAATCTGCAAGAAAACAACCAAGCTCAGAGAGCACCAAGAACCCCAAAGTTCTCCTCCTCCTCCTCCTCCTCCTCCTCCTCCTCCTCCCATTCTCCTTCTCTTCCACTCCGCAAATCCCACTCTCTTTAGCACTGATGATGTTATCTACTTGGGTAATGAAACGTCTACAACAAAACTACCAACCTCAAAGAGCACCGCGGACTCCACACAGGCGAGGGATCTTATGAAAGCAATTTAGATCTTCTTTCTGTCATGCCCTATGCCGTCAGCCTCCGTTGCCGGCTCTCTTTTATTACCAGTGGCCTCCTTGGTCTAGTTAAGCGACAGCAGAGACTCCCAGGTCCTTTGTTCTCCCCTCCCTTCTCACATTTGCTGGTTCCTCATCTATTCATGCTGATTAAACCCTTCAGAAGAAGGAATCTGAACGATTAGCCTTCTACACCCACGCATGTTCATGAGGAACAGCATAGTACTAATTAGGAGGAGGAGGACGCTAGAGCAAATAATACACAAAATGATGCATTGCAGCCTTCTCCAAATCTAATGTTGCTGTTTTTAGGATATTTGGATGCTAGCCCTCATCATAGCCATCATTGGTCCATGTTGGTTACGAATCATCTGAGTCGTATGCAGTCCAGTGGAGGTGAAGGACATCACTTTGGTCTAGGACAGGGGTGGGGAACCTTGGTTCTTTTATGACTTGTGGACTTCCAGAATTCCTGAGCCAGCATGGGGGAACCGTGGCCTCCTTGATGACTTCTGGACTTCCAACTCCCAGAATTCCTGAGCCAGCATGGGGGAACTGTGGCCCCCTTGATGACTTGTGGACTTCAACTCCCAGAATTCCTGAGCCAGCATGGGGGAACTGTGGCCCCCTTGATGACTTGTGGACTTCAACTCCCAGAATTCCTGAGCCAGCATGGGGGAACTATGGCTCAGGAATTCTGGGAGTTGAAGTCCACAAGTCATAAAAGAGCCAAGGTTCCCCACCCCTGGTCTAGGATATGGGAAAAGCTGATCTGGCATTTGGAAAAGAGCAATTCAGGTAGTCCTCGATTTACAACGGTTCACTTACTGACCGTTCAAAGTTACAACGGCATTGAAAAAAGTGTCTTACGACCACAGTGGACCCCCAAATTTCTGTGGTTAAGTGAGACATTTGTTAAGAGAGTTTTGCCACATTTTACGATCTTTCTTGTCACAGCTGTTAAGGGAATCACTGCAGTTGTTACGTTAAAACCCGGCGGTTAAGCGAATCTGGCTTCTCCATGGACTTCGCTTGTCAGAAGGTTGCAAAAGGGGATCACGTGACTCGGGAGGGGGACACTGCGACTGCCATAAATATGAGCCAGTTGCCAAGTGTTTGAATTTTGATCACATGACCCTGGGGATGCTGCAACAGTTGTAAGTGTGAAAAACGATCCTAAGTCACTTATTCAGTGCTGCTGTAACTTTGAAAGGTCACTAAATGAACGATTAAAAGTCGAGGACTACCTGTATTATTTTTGACTTACCTTAGAATGACTCAACAAGTTTCAGCGGAGAGTTGGTTTCGCTGCTAGTGGAAAGTTTCTGTAGCCCAAGAAGTAAAGTGGTAAAATAGAAGAGGTAAAATTGTGTCAGACAATAGCCCCATTAGATTTGAAGGCATAAACACAGTGCATTTTCCTATTGGTAAGCAGTTTTCTGATAAAACAAACTCATACTACCATTATCTGAGCCTAATAAATTAAACTGAAGGGAGATTCCCAGGACAGAGAACGGAAAATAATATTCCACCTGAGACTGGGCTACCTGAAGCTACCTATGGCGGGGAGAATTGGGGGGAGCATAGGATGGCACATGGATGATGTCATTGTTACATAAATGTAAACTAATTTGGTCTAGTAGTTAAAGTACCAGGATAAAAACCAGGAGACTGGAAGTTCTAGTCCCGCCCTAAGCGTGAAAGAGGGTTGGGTGATTTTGGGCCAATCACCAGGAGACTGGGAGTTCTAGTCCCACGTTAGGCAGGAATGTCAGTTGGATGACTTTCGGCCAATCACCAGGAGACTGAGAGTTCTAGTGCCGCTCTAGGCATGAAAGGGGGTTGGGTGACTTTGGGCCAATCACCAGGAGACTGGGAGTTCTAGTCCTGCCTTAGGCATGAAAGAGGGTTAGGTGACTTTGGGCCAATCACCAGGAGACTGGGAGTTCTAGTCCCACCTTAGGCAGGCATGTCGGTTGGATGACTTTGGGCCAATCTAGTCCCGCCTTAGGCATGAAAGGGGGTTAGGTGACTTTGGGCCAATCACCAGGAGACTGGGAGTTCTAGTACCGCCCTAGGCATGAAAGGGGGTTGGATGACTTTGGGCCAATCACTCTCACTCAGCCCAGCCCACCTCACAGGGTTGCTGTTGTGGAGAAAATAGGAAAATGAAGGAGTATTAGGTATGTTCACCGTCTTGATAGTTATTTATAAATGTAATGAAGGCGGATATAAATAATAAAAATAATAATAAAAGCCCTCACTTCCCAAGGGAAGTGGGTAAAGGTGCCATTTGTGTGATGTCACGATGTGCTTGTCACTTTAGCATCATCCTAGCTCGCTGCAGATGCTGTTGTCAAACTCTCCCCCATCCGCAATCCTCTGTAAATTTAGATCAGCCAGCACACACCCTATAGAAACACACAATGGAAGGGAGAGTGAGTGAGCTAGTCCATCGTTGATGATATGCAACTTGGTGCCATCCGAGGGATGATCAGCAGATAACAGAAGCTGAATGTTGCAAATTCTTGGAAGCTCCCAGATTGTCAGCTGCTTGGTTTGTGTAGACGAAAAGCCGTTCCCATGTCTATCAGGGCTTCCACCAATTTAAACAATTCTCCACACAACTAAAAATAAAATACTGCGACTGTGTTTCTCTGGGACGCATCCCTGAGTTTCTTGTCTATCTCTCATAGCCCATCATAGGATTGAAGACAAGGTTTGAATGATGGAATCGGCCCAGCCAAGATTGATCATTGGGGTTGCAGCTCCCAGGGGTTCAGTAATACAGGTGGTCCTCATTTAATGAATCAAGATCAAGCATTAGCCCTAGTAAGACCACACCTGGAATACTGCAGCCACGTTTGGTCACCCTATCACAAAAAAGATGTTGAGAGTTTGGAAAACATTCAGAGAAGAGCAACTAAGATGATCCAAGGCCTGGAGACCAAAACATACGAAGAACGGCTGCGGGACTTCGGTCTGGCTTGTCTAAAGAAAAGAAGAAATAGGGGAGACACGATAGCAGTGTTCCAGTATCTGAGGGGCTGCTCCAAAGAAGAGGGGGTCACATTGTTCACCAAAGCACCAGAGGGAAGGACAAGAAACAATGGTTGGAAACTGACCAAAGAGAGAAGCAACCTAGAATTAAGGAGAAGCTTCCTAACAGTGAGGGCAATTAACCAGTGGAACAGCTTGCCCCCAGAAATCGTGGGCGCTCCATCACTGGAAGCTTTTAAGAAGAGACTGGACAGTCACTTGTCTGAGATGGTATAGGTTCTCCTGCTTGAGCAGGGGGCTGGACTAAAAGACCTCCAAGGTCCCTTCCAGCTTCTATTCTATTCTATTCTATTCTATTCTATTCTATTCTATTCTATTCTATTCTATTCTATTCTATTCTATTCTATTCTATTCTATGTTCTATTCTATTTCTGTTCTATTTCTATTCTATTTCTATTCTATTTCTATTCTATTTCTATTCTGTTCTATCCTATTCTGTTCTATTTCTATTTCTATTTCTAATGACTATTCCTTCAGTGAGTATTCAAAGTTATGATTCTGCCGAACTTATGTCCAATCCTTGTAGTTGCGGTCGTCGCTGTGTCATTGTGGTGATAGGCTGGTGATGCGGACACTCAACAACTGGGTCACAATTACGAGATTGCAGTACATCCTATGGGTCACATAATCGGCATTTGCAACCTTTCCTGCTGGCTTCCCACAAGCAAAATCAGTGTCAGTGTGGCGTCTTTAATGCTAGTCTGGGGTAAATACAGAACTTTGGAAAATGTGAGGAGAAATTCCAAGCCTTGTTTGCAGTAGAGCTAGTCCTCAATTTATAACAGTTCGTTTGGTGACTGTTTAAAGGTACAAAGGCACTGAAGAAGTTACGACCGTTTTTTCACGCTTAACAACCATTGCAGCATGGTCATATGATCAAAATTCGGATGCTTGGCAGCTGACTCATATATATGACAGTTGCAGTGATCACACGATCACCTTTTTGTGGGTTATGTGGTCACCTTTTTGTAACCTTCTGACGAGCAAAGTCCGTGGGGAAGCCAAATTCACTTCACACAATCATATTACTAACAACTGCAGTGATCGACTGAACAACTGTGACAAGAAAGGTTATAAAATGGGGCAAAACTCACTTAACAACTGTCTTACTTAGCAACAGAAATTTGGGACTCAGTTGTAGACTCAGGACTACTTGCAGGTTCATTAAAGGCAGATAATGTGAAACCTTTTCTTCCAGATTTCTGACCACTTGGACTAAGTTCTCGTTTCAAGATAAGCTACTCACAGGCCTCCCAGCTATCTCTTGGATATTTATATCTCATTTCCTCTCCATTCTTTTTTCTGGCTTCCTTGCAATCTCTCACAGGAAGATATTTTTTTATTAAAACACATCTGTTAACTTATTAGCGGCTAGACTAGACTAGCAAATCAGATTTGCGGACACCAGCTGTCTGTCAGAAGACATTTCACTCTTTCTTCTCACAACACAGTGAACAAACTCCACCACAGTTTCAACCACAGGGAAACTGTGAGTCGCCTAAACCAAGTCCAATCCAAAAAACAAGATCGAATTCCTGGGAGCTTCGCATTCAGACAAATCGTCCATCAGTAGACACATAGGGATAAACTGCGTTTGCACAGCATTCAAAAGAGATAATAATCAAACTTAGGAAGGAAACAAAAAGAATAGAACACATCCCCTCCAGCTGCCAACATCCAGATAAGCAAGGATTAACACCAGACAAATAGTGAAGCAGAAAACAATAGCCTAATCAAGGACCTACCACACCCCCACCAAAACTGGCAGGGCAAACTACTGTACATAATCAGGGAACAAACCCAACACCTACTAGCACCGATGCTTTATGATGATGCGTCATAAAATATCTGCAAGCAACGTCAAGCTCAGAGAACACTAAAAACTTACATTTTTGCAACCTTTTGCAAACTCTAAAGGGCACTTGACACAGCATCATGTGCTTTTTTCTCTGTTTCTATTGCAAAATATGAGCTCTGCTGTCAAGCACTGGGGAAATCGGGATTCAGGCAGTTCAAATGAGCATAAAGGTTTATTGCAAGCTTAAGCTCTCTATAAGAATCTGACCAACTAACGGTCAAGGGAAATGAGCGGGAGATAAGAAAGGTATTCAAAGTGGGCTGGAGTTAGATCTCCTGCAGGAATGCAGGGACTCGTGACTTATGACACCTTTGACCCGTCTCTCCAGCTCAGCCTGGCCATCTACATCTGCTATGGAACCTGATTCCTTCATGCAAGGTCATTGCCTGATCTGCAAATCCTTACTTATTTTCCTACCTTTTGAGATCTGTTTGTTCATGCTGCTTTCTATGATCTCCGGGCCTAAAGAGTTAAATCTGTTTTAGTGCAGATGTGACTCTTCTCTCCATCTCTAACCTTCTCCCTCTCCTTCCTTCGTTTAATGCATTAGCCAGAATGCTGTGTAGGACGGTTGCTAATAGAAAAATCATTGGATAGTTCTCTTCTCGCATCCTTGTTTATGCTCTGCAGTGGGAGTGATGTGAATTCATTGATGCTGACCCCACGTTACCTTTCCCAGTTCTTCCTCTCTTCATCCAAATGCCTGCATTGAATGTAGCAGTTTCAGGTGTTGATTAATCAGCCATTCCATAATGTGCAATTTCCAATGCAGACTTGCTAAAGAGACCTTCAAGGCAAACCCAATGATGAACTGCTGTGTGAGGAGGAAACCCTTCAGGTCTCTACTGCTAAGGGTCCAGATGTGAAGATTTCCTAGGAAACTATTAAATTTAGATGTTTGTCAGCAGACAGCCACGGATTAGCATCCCACTGGATTGACGTTTGCATTGAGAAGGTTCTTCAAAATTTTTTGGTGAAGGTTATTAACACAGTCAGGCCAAACTCTTCTCAATAACTGTAGTTTTTCCAGAATCGATCCCTAGATGTCTCCCCCCCCCCTTGAATTCACTCCCATGGCATGAAGTAAAGTAACTTAGGCAAGGAGTAAGACCAATTTATGGAGGCAAGAACTCTTAGATATGATCTACCTTCAAAAGCTGCCTCCCTTATGAAGAGTAGTTACAGGAGACAGGAAAGTCCTGACCTGTGGGCTTCACTACACACAGGAGGTAATGAATGCTCCATCACTGGAGGTTTTCAAGAAGACAGCCACTTGTCCAAAATAGTATAGAATCTCCTGCTTGAGCAGAGGGTTGGGCTAGAACAGGGGTAGGCAACCTTGGCTCTTTTATGACTCATGGACTTCAACTCCCAGAATTCCTGAGCCAGCCACGCTGAGGGGAAAGGGAGAGGTTTCCAAGCTGAGCCATGCTGGCTCAGGAATTCTGGGAGTTGAAGTCCACGAGTCATAAAAGAGCCAAGGTTGCCTACCCCTGGGCTAGAAGACCTCCAAGGTCCCTTCCAAGCTTTCTGGCTACAGTTAAATGAATCCCTGCAGTTGTTAAGTTAGTAACACGGTTGTTAAGTGAATCTGGCTTCCCCATTGGCTTCGCTCATCAGAAGGTTGCAAAAGGGGATCACATGATCCCAGGCAGTGGTGGGATTCAGAGATGTGAACAACCGGTTCTCTGTGTGGATGCCGCTTCCGGAAGTCCATTCGAGGCCTGGGCAACAAAAAATTAGCTACCGGTTCTGCCGAAGTGGTGCGAAGCGGCTGAATCCCACCACTGATCCCAGGACACTACATCTGTCATAAACTAGGCATTCGGGTTGCCAAGCATCTAAATTTTGATCACACGATCATGGGGATGCTGCAAAAGTCGTAACTGTGAAAAACGGTCATAAGTCAGTGGTTTGGAGTCTCTTCAAGCCCACTAGAGACCTAAGTCCAGCCCCCCCCCCTCGAATTCCGTGAACTCTTATCTAGCGCCAATTTGCCTTGACCATTAGTAAATCAGATTCTTGGGCATAGGAAGCATGTAATCAACGGAGGGCTTTGAACTCAACTCCTGTTCCTGGTTATTTGGGCCTGACACTTACAATCCAGATTCGAAGTTCCAGTGGTCAGCACCCTCCCACGGTCACGGGCCACTCTTCAGGCCTTCAGCAACTGGGCTGCATTCACGGCCATTTGCAGTGTGTCCCACGGTCATGTGATTGTGTTTTATGACAATTTTGCCCAAACCCAGCATTTATTTCCCGTTTACAGTGACACTGGCCCATAGCAAACCATGGATTTGCTGAACAACTGTAGCATTTACTTAATGACTGTGGTGATCCCTTTACAATCGTGGTGTTCATTTAAAACTCGTAAAATTGAGTTGGTCACATGATTAGCCTGCTTTATGACCGTCGCAACTTAAAACCATAATGGGCAGTCTCCATTACAAATATACAGTACATGTCCCAGGATATTGTTGCAGGATCCAATCTGGCTCGGTCACCAGAACTAGAGGCTTAGTCTTCTGAGCTTCCAGACTCGTGCTGGGCCCATCCCCAGGGAATGTCTCTCTTACCAGTCTCCGTTACGTCACAACTCGAGGACTGCCTGAACGTGTGTCTCCAGGCTTGGTTTCACTTTTGACCGTGCCGATACTTTGCAACTAATAAACATGTTCTTTGAGGAATTTGCAAGCCTTGGAGTTCTGCTTTATTCGTCTCTGTCTGTCGGAACCATGACATTAAACCAAGTCTGGAGACACACGTAACAATTCCCCAATACATCTTCTTGGCGGGCTTTTTACGCAACGCCCAGCCTGCAGTCTCGGGGAGCAGCCGATGACCTTGGTTCCCACGGGACAAAAGATTATTTAGACTAGCGAAGCACCTGGGCAACCCCCCTCCTCCCTCCGCTCTATGTGGCAACCGAAAACGAGTAGGAAAAATGGCTGCAGCCACGCTCATTTGTAGAGTTGACAACTGGTTAACATTGAAACCAGAAGTTCTGCTGTTTTGTGTTGGGATCAGGGCATCCTTTACGCTGGTGGGCTTCTGTGACATCCCAAGGAAAGACCACACGCATCAGCTATGAGGTCTCCTAAGCTTCAAAGAAGGCCAGGATCATTTTGCTCTCCTTTCTATGCTTCGCTATTGGCAGAACTAAATAGCTCTGATTTTCAGCGTGCCTAATGCAGCTTTCTGATGGAAAAGGTTGCAGAGACAAGCATTTCAATGAGGCACAGCTGAGTAGCTCGGCATTCAGCTCCATCAGTCACTCCCAAGAAGCTGGTTTCCTTCTCCGGCTGCTTAATGAATAGATGTGGGAAGAAGGAAATGGTCTCTCCATGTTGTCATGAAATCTCTTGGGTCAAAATTCTCGGGGTCTTTCTGCAGAGTTCCGTTGGGACAGGATGGAGCTCAGAGTTCATTTTGTTGGTCGTTTCTGGTGCCTCCAGTTCTTTTCTTCTTTTTGGACTGCAAGTTGACCCCGTGAGGGCAGAAAAAGGCATTTGCTTGCCTGTCAGTCGGCAGCTGTTTCAGCTCTTTTCAGCTGTTCCTTTCAAGTGGGCTGTTAAATGCAGCCTCTCCCAAACTTCCCGTCCCTCTGGGGCCTGGTGGCCCATCTGTGGAATTCAGAAGACCGTCAGTTGGTAGGGCACGAGAAGAGCCGTGAGAAGGGATCTGGAAGAGTTTCCTTCCAAAACAAATCAATAGAGGAGAATATTTGTAGCTTAGGGTTGAAACGAAAGGTCCTCTTTGAGCTTGGCTGTTTTCTTGCAGACATTTTATTACCCAAACTAGGTAACATCATCAGTGCTATTGTGCTAACAGCCAGTGCTGGTGATGTTACCTAATTTGGGTAATGCAACGTCTGCAACAAACCAACCAGATTCGGAGAGCACCAAGGACCCGTCAGATTGGAAATCTTTCCTCCCCAATCAACATCATCAGACGGTCCACGGAAGGTCAGCATCTGCAATAGTGGCGAATATCCACAGCTCAGGTGTAGGATGAGAGTGAAGATTCGTTGGTTTCCGGACGTTTTGTTACAAGGCTAGGTAACATCTTCAGCAGAGTTTAGGGGATGTCGGTGTCAGTGTTCTGTTTATGAAAGTTTCAGGCACAAAAGTCTTTCTGCCATCTTTCTACCACTTCATCAGTGGCGAAAGAGAGCATGCATTCAGTGCTTCTTTTGAATGACAAGATTATCTGGATGAAATCTTTATGGGCGAAGGGGGACCTTCTTGGTATTCGGTGGCAAGTTGACCAGGGTTCATGGGTGAATATGCTGTCTTTCTTTGCATAACCTCCCTCGGTGGTCTCCTCAGCTTCCACTGAATCCCAAGAAAACACAGGAGGAACCTGTTCCCAATTATTTCCCCCCTAGCTTGGATGGCATGGGCAACCAAGAGGCCCCGGAGTGAGGAACTGAGGTCTGACAGATGCATCAGCACCAACAGTGGCACCTTCTGCTAACTCTGGTGATAGTCAACTCAAAAAGACCCATCAAGAGAAATTTGAAAGATGCTCTTAAGCAGGATCCAATCTGCTCCAGGATCCAGGACCAGAGGTTTAGTTTCCTGAGCTTTAGATTCATGCTGGAGCCCATCCTCAGGGAACTTCTCTCTACCAGAATATGTCCTTTGTGCTATTCTATGCGTCATATTTATGTGGTGCCTGGTTATGTGTGGGTTTTTAGTTGTTGATTGGGGTGTTGATGGCCGGCTGTTAAGTCATTGGCTGTTGTTTCCATGTGCTACCAATTCCTTGGCTCTTAAGTATCTGATAAGCAGGTGATAAATCAGCACTCTTGTTGACTGACAAGGGGCCCATTTCCCAGGCTTCAATTAATTCCTGGCTATCTTTGTACCTGCCTGGCCAACAATCTTAGTAGTTGCAAAATTGAATGCATGTCCTTGTTCATTCTCTTAAGCAGCCTGAGAATAAAGTAGAAAAACAGAAGCCAGAAGATTTTGGATTCTTTTCTCCTCCACCAGTTTCACTCTTTGACCAGCAATGGATATCGGTTCAGGTAGCCCTTGACTTACAACCATTCATTTAGTGACTGTTCAAAGTTACAACCGCACTGAAAAAGGTGACTTATGACTGTTTTTCGCACTTAAGACCGTTGCAGCATCCCCAGGACCCCGTGATTCAGACGCTCGGCAACTGGCCTGTATTTATGATGGCTGCAATGTCCCGGGGTTATGGGATCACTTTTTGCAATTTTCTGACAAGCAAAACCAATGGGGAAGCCAGATTTACTTAACAACCGCATTACTAACTTAACGGCAGTGATTCACCTAACCACGTAGCAAGCAAAGTCATAAAATGGGGGCAAAAAACTCATTTAACAACTGTCTTGCTTAGAGCAATGGAAATTTTGGGCTCAGGTATGGTCATAAGTCAAAGACTACCTGTATTTAACCCCAGAACTCATAGCTGAGGCTGGGAAGTTTCTTCCGAATGAAGGCAAACATACCTATCCCAGGTAATATTGCAGGATCCAATCTGGGTTGGTCCCCAGGACCGGCAGTTTAGTCTTCTGGGCTTTTGGACTTGTGCTGGAGCCCGTCCTCAGGGAACTTCTCTCTCACCAAAATGTGTGCTTTGGGCTGTTCTATATGTGGTATTTATATACTGCCCATTGCGTGGCTTTTCTGTTGTTGATTGGGGTGTTGATGGCTGGCTATTAAGTCAAGCTATTCTCCAAGGCGCCTGAGGGCAGGACAAGAAGTAATAGATGGAAACTAGTCAAGGAGAGAAGCAACCTGGAACTGAGGAGAAACTTCCTGACAGTTAGAACAATTAACCTGCCTCCAGAAGCGGTGAATGCTCCAACACTGGAAGTCTTTAAGAAGAGACTGGACAGCCATTTGTCTGAAATGGTATAGGGTTTCCTGCCTGAGCAGGGGGTTGGACTCGATGACCTCCAAGGTCCCTTCCAACTTTATTATTATTATTATTGGCTATTGTTTCCTGGTGCTGCCAAGCCCTCGCCGCCTAAGGACTTGATAAGCTGGTGGTAAATCAGCACTCCTGTTAACTGACAAGGGGCCCATTTCCCAGACTTCAATCATTTCCCTGGCTGTTTTTATACCTGCTCATCCAACAATCTTAGTAGCAGCAAAATTGAATGTATGTCCTTGTTCGTTGCAATGTGAGGCTACCAATAAGTTTGGATCTCCTTGTCTGACCATTCATGTTCTTGCAATTTGGTGGAAAGGTTCTTCTCCAAATCTCTAGGCGGGATTCACAGTTGCCAGAATTTAACAGAATGGCAACACAGAGGCGGCAGCTTTCATCCCAATCCCCAGGGCCCATTTTTGCCAAACTCAGAGTCCATAGTACCCACAAAACACTGAAGGCAAAATGATGCTGTTGAGCACACGGGCTTCCTCCCCAATTCCTGTCCACTGACTGGAACCATAAAATAAATGTACTGAGTCTGTGGGAGGCTCTATTTGTTTAACAACCAAGTATCACTCCATAGACAGACCGGGCAGAGTTTTCAGCTCTTTCTGCAGCCGAGGCTAGAAAAAAAATAATTTTTAAAAAATGAATGTGCATTTACATTTTAAAATTTAAATGAATTAAATTCAAAAGTTAATCCCTGAGGATTGCTGGCTGGGGGAAGGGTGGGAAGATGGGGAAGGCCCATCTTTTCAGTTTACAGTTCTGAGTTTGATCCGTGGTCTCATTTATTTTTCAATAAATGTTAATTGAAGAGTTACTTTACAGAGTAAAAACGGTAGTAATTTAAAGGGGAAAAGTGAAGGGAAGAGATAAGTCAATAAGTAAGAAGCAACAAAGAAAAGGAAAAAAAGAGATAAGGAGGCAGCTTCTGGTCTTCTTTTCAGCAGATAAAAATGCATTTCTATTTTATTCTCTCTTTCTCTCTGGTTATATGGTGGCTCCCTTCTTTCCATGTACAGATAGTACTCAACTTACGACCGTTCATTTAGTGATTGTTCAAAGTTACCACGGCACTGAAGAAAGTAACTTATGACCGTTTTTCACACTTACCACCATCGTAGCATCCCCATGGTCATATGATCATGTATGATCGTGATCACGCTTATGACAGTTGCAGCATCTGGGATCATGGGATTGCCTTTTGTGATTTTGCAGTTGGCTTCTGACAAATAAAGTCAGTGGGGGAAACTGGATTCCCTGAACAACCATGAGATTCCCTTATCTGCAGTGATTCGCTTAACCGTCATGGCAAAAAGGTGATTAAAATCAGGCATGATTCCCCTAACAAACGTCTTGTTTAGCAACAGAAATTGTGGCTGTAAGTCAATAGCTACCTGCAATTCTCTCTTGAAAGTCTCCAGCATCTTTGAGAGCCATCAGGAAACTGGACACGTCTTGATGCTTCATCTCCCTTTGTGTTGAAGGAAAAGTCTTCATCATGGTTCAGTCCAAGCCGGGAATAAACAACATGGCGACTGCTTTAGAAAGAAGGTTGCAGTTTATTGAAGAGGAGAGCCAGACAGAAAGATGGCTCTGGAAGAAAAGAGAGAGAGAGCACATGTAGGGAGTGGGTTTTTATACCCTCTGGGGCTTTTGTTTGGATTTGTTTCCTGTTCCTGTTTGAGGCTTTGTATTTCCTGTGTCATGTATTCTGACCTGAGTCTGGATGTGCCCTTTGGCATCTGTGGGTTAATCCTATTATGTCCTGTCTTAGAGTTTGGGTGGGGTATGTAGATTTTAGGTGTCTTTGTCTTCCTAAGCTTCTAGCTGGGGGCCTCCAACCTTCCTGGATTATTTACATCTGCATTTCTACAGAGCTGGTTTCTGCTTGAGGGAGGGAGACTTGGGGCTATTAAAAAAAATGGACATGCTTTTCTGCCTCTTTAAGATCCTTTGAGGAAATATATTTTTCTGCCTTTTTAATATTTCCTTCTCTGGGGGGCTGACTTCCCACACTTCCTGGGAGGTCATTAAGATTGCTCCAACAGCTTGTGTCCATAGTCAAGGACGATGGGTCACGGGGGTGCCTGGTTTATATGCTGCTCCTCCCTCAAAGCGGCCACGCTTTCTTGAAGGATGGGCAATATTCTCTTTAGAGCATGCTGAGAAAAAGTTTGGGAGCTGATGGAGCAACAAACAGAAACAGAAAAGTTCCTTTTTGAAGTGTATTTGTCTCTAGGCTTTCTCCTCGGAGATACTTTTGTGCCAGAGGGCACAATCCGTGCTCTTAGATTCCTCTTGTTTGTTTCTGTTACTTCTGCATAATAAAAGTAGGCTGGCAATGTAAAATGGTGAAAAGATTAGGTCGATGCTTTCCAACCTCAGCAACTTTAAGATGGTAGGACTTCAACTCCCAGAATTCCCCAGCCAGCCATGCTGGTTGGGGAATTCTAGGAGTTGAAGTCCTTCCATCTTAAAAGTTCTACAGTTGAGAAACACTGGGTTAGATAAAGTTCCCATCTCAGCTACCAAATCCATTCCTGGGTTTTGGGGTCAAGTCTCCATCTCCCAACACAATCTACCTGGCAAAGTTTCATGAGAGCTAGTCACAAATCTGCAATAGACTTGGGTTTGTTTTGAACAGGATGTGTAAGGTATGCAAGACTTTCCGTTGCATGTACTCAACTCATTTGGTTTGTTCCTGATTCAGTCTATTGCATCAACCCGGCAAATGGACTAATTCAGTAATCAGGCTAAAGCAACTGTGTTGGAGACAGTCTTCAAGAAATAGCTCTGAGCTGTCAGAATAGAATGAAAACATTGTTTATTCTCTTTGCAAACTCATGAAAACCCCTCTTGGCACCCAAAGGTAACCAAGCTTAAGTGACTATCTCCATATTCCCATGTTAATTTTGGGTATTTTCTTTTTCTCCTTACTTATTAAATTGATGGTGTCATCTAGTTGGGTAATGAAATGTTTGGAAGAAAAAAACCAAACTCCAAGAGCACCAGGGACCATACAATCCTCCTCCTCCTCCTCCTCCAAACCCTATCCCTTCCAGAATTGATGATGTTACCTAATTGGGTAATGAAATGTCTGTAAGAAAACAACCAGCTTCAGAGAGCAGCAGGGACCTCACAGTCTTCTCTCCTCCTCCTCCTCCTCCTCCTCCTCCTCCTCCTCCTCCTCCTCTCCTCCTCCTCCTTCTTCTCTCCTTCAACCCCCACTCCCTTCTAGCACTGATGGTGTTACCTAGTAGGGTAATGAAACATCTGCATGAAAACAGGCAAGTTCAGAGAGCACCAAGGATCTCCACAGACCTCCTCTCCTCCTCCTCCTCCTCCCAGCCCCCCTCCTCCTTCTTCTTACCCCCTCCTCCTCCTCCTCCTTCTCCTATCCCCTCCTCCTCCTCTCCCAAACCCTACTCCCTTCCAGAATTGATGATGTTACCTAATTGGGTAATGAAATGTCTGTAAGAAAACAACCAGCTTCACAGAGCAGCAGGGACCTCACAGTCTTCCTCCTCCTCCTCCTCCTCCTCCTCCTCCTCCTCCTCCCTTCCAGAATTGATGATGTTTCCTAATTGGGTAATGAAATGTCTGCAAGAAAACAACCAAGCTCAGAGAGCACCAAGGAGCTCACAACTTCTGCAAAGTTCAGTGCCTACTGAAGGCCGCTTGGGAATCACATTCCGAAAGAAAATGAAACTTTCTCTCTTCTTTTTATCGCAGGCTTAGTCCACTGACTCCTCGCCAAGATGCCGTTGGTGAAGCGCAATATCGAGCCCCGCCATCTTTGCCGGGGGGCCCTTCCTGATGGGGTGACCAGCGAGTTGGAGTGCGTGACCAACAGCACTTTGGCTGCCATCATTAAACAGTTGGGAAGCCTCAGTAAGTGGGCAGGTTTCGCACGTCCTCCTTCATGCCTGTTGATCGAACTGGGCCGAATTACGATGTGGCTCAGAGAGATTTGGGCTTGAGAGCCTCCACGTCCCTTTCAGATCCACAAACCTAAATTTAATTTAACCTTAACCATAACCTTAACCTTAACTAACTTAATAATTTATATGCTACCTATCCTGCCGAGAGGCAACGCTAGGCGACTTTCAACCAACTTGAAATGGAATCCCAGGCTGCATTAATAGAGGGATAGAATCAAGAACACCTGAAGTTTTAGTACCGCTTTACAAAGCCTTAGTAAGGCCACACTTGGAATCCTGCATCCAGTTCTGGTCATCACAATATAAAAAAGATGTTGAGACTCTGGAAAGAGTGCAGAGAAGAGCAACAAAGATGATTAGGGAGCTGGAGGCTACTCATTTGGTTTATTCATGGTTCATTCTATTGCATCAATATAGGAAATGGCGTAATTCAGTAATTGGGCTAAAGTAATCTACAAATTGAGGCAGTCCTCAAGAAATCATTGTTTATTGTTTATTGTAACTGCAAACTCATGAAAATCCCTCTTGGCACTCAAATGGAACCAGATTTAAATGCATCTCTCCATATTCCCATATTAACTTTGGATACTTTCTTTTTCTCCTTACTTATACTTTCCTATTGATTGGATGCTGCAAGAAAAAACAATAAAGTTGGGGTTTGTAACATTTTTATCAGAAGAACTGGAAATACTTATCACAAATTCTCGGCAGTCTGAACCCATTTTAAGATGGACTATGAAAACATGGCTGCTTAATACTATTTTCAAAGTACAAACAGCATCATTTGCCTTTTTCCCAATATTGGGGAATGAGTGTGTGCAGGATTTGAGACGTAGCCAGTCACAATTATTTCACGTCTAATTTGGTTTTGAAAAAAAATCTGTTTTGCACCTTTCTTCAGTGCTGTACATTATTTTGATCCCCTTCCTTGGGTAAAGTCAGGTGACCATCAAAGCAGGTCATCACGTTAGAGTTTTGCGCTTTTCCAAAGACTGGAAATTGTCCCAGTAGGTCCATCCAAGGGGTCAAAAACCAGAACCAAACTGGAATTGCTTACATTGATTAGGGATGGAGCCTTTTCTTCTGCTGAGTTTATCTTGCCTGCCTGATTTCATTAATTATCTGCAAAGCCAACAGGAGCATTTGGAGGTCAGCTGGTGTTGAAGGCTGGTGTCATGGTTCCGACAGATGAAACTCTTCAAAAGAACTTCGAGGCATTGTTTACCTTAAAGAATCTTTATTTTGAGTAGCATAACATCGGCACTGCATAATCGAAGCCAAAAACTGGATTCCCTTCCCCTGAGCACATAGTATCAAAGCACCATTCCCTCCTCCAATTAACTGTCATAAATCACATTCCCCAATTAGCTTGAAGTGCGGGCTTCCTCTCCAGTTCTCCAGCCCGGCCAATTCCTTATCAGCTCTGGTTACAATAACCTTGTTTCTCACGCTAGGTTTAGTGTTGTTATGTCTAGCTGAACTCTCGTTCACATCCCCCCCCCTCCCAGCATCATCTAACTCTAAAAGCAAAAGGTAAAAGATGGCTACATTTCCATCTGTTGTCAATGCAAAAACATCCGATGTTAGCAGCGTTGACAGCTGGTTCATGTGGCTTTTTCCACAGCAGAGAGCAAAAAGGGAGGGGTCCTGTCTGCCTTTGAAACATTAATATCCAGAAGAGAATCCATCTCTAGAGAGAATAGGTTAATGCCAGGGATGTTTCCTGGGATATTATCCCACCTAAAGGGGACATGGTGGCCTAGCGGTTGAGATGCAGGGCTTGTCAACCAGAAGGTTAGCAGTTCAAGACCCAACCACCATGTGACAGGGTGAGCTCCTGTTACTTGCCTCAGCTCCTGCCCACCTAGCAGTTAAAGAGGCTGCAAATGCGAGTAGATAAATAGCTACCACTTGGGTGAGAAGGTAACAGCGTTCCGTGCACGACAGGCTTATAATCATGCTGGCCACATGACCACGGAAGTGGTGATGTGATCCCCTTTTGCACCTTCTGACAAGTAAAGTCAGTGGGGAAGCCAGATTCACTTAACAACTGTGTTACTAACTTAACGATTGCAATGATTCACTTAACAACTGTGGCATATATGGCCGTAAAAGGGGGCAAAACTCAACGGTCTTGCTTAGCAATAGAAATTTCGGGCTCAATTGTGGTCATAAGTTGAAGTCTACCTGTATCTGATTGGCTGAGCACTAGTCCAAACTAGGAACAATACTAGCCATAGTTACCATCTAGAACAGTGTTTCTCAACCTAGGTGACTTTAAGATATGTGGACTTCAACTCTCAGAATTCCCAGCCAGCTTCTGGGAGTTGAAGTCCACACATCTTAATGTCACCCAGGTTGAGAAACACTAATCTAGAACATCTCATCCGGTGGTTATGATGGCTTCCCCTTCCAGTTTCCCCAAACCATTTTTTGAAGGCCATCTCTGTCTCTGCAGACCTCAAACGGGCTTCTCTTTTAACCCCTCTTTTCAGGCAGACACGCTGAAGATATTTTTGGAGAACTCTTCAACGAAGCCAATAGCTTTTATTTGCGGATGAATTCCTTGCAGGAACGAGTGGATCTTTTGGTGATCAAGGTCACTCAGCTGGACTCCACAGTGGAAGAAGGTACTGATGTCAGATTGAATAGATTTCCGTTCTTCAGCCCATTCTTTTTCTCTCTTTCTCTCTCTGTGTGCGTCATATTTCGTCCACTCTTTGACAAATATCATCCCCCTCCCACATCCCCTTCAATGCCTCATTATTATCTTCTGGCAAAATGTCTTTGTAAGTCACAGAATGGCCACATTCTCTGTGATTGTGTGCAAAATTCATCCAACTTTGATAGATAGCAGGTATGACAAGACCCCCACTCTCTCCTCATTCCAACTTTTAGTGAGTTATTTAGTCTTAATGCTGTAGATTTATTTTTTCCTAACTTTCTGCATAGCACACAACATAATACCAATATATTTTTATTTATGACAGTCTTTCTGCTTCCTACCCTCTGCTGGCTAAAAACCAGTTATTAATAAAATCACATTTAAAATCATTTGATAATTGGGTCAACATCTTGCATCAACTGTCCAGCAGGTTGTCTATGGAGATTCTCAATCATCCAGGGTGTCCGAAAGGTGTTTTTCCAAGAAGCAATTGGACTTTGTTTTGCCTTGAAGACATTTCACTTTTCATCTAAGAAGTTTCTTCAGTTCGGACTGAATGGTGGAGAATGGAAGAATTTGTATTCCTTGGAGTCATCTGGTGGTTAGCATTCTTTCCGAGGGTCATTGAGGCCACTTGGAGGTTTATCTGTGCCCTCAGAGACACCTGAATATTCCAAATGGATGTGGAAGTGGCCTCAACGATTCTCAGAGAGAGTACTAACGACCAGATGATTGCAAGGAATATAAATCCTTCCATTCTCCCCCATTCAATCCGAATGGAAGAAGCTTCTTGGATGAGAAGCGCAACCTCCTCAAGGAAAAACAAAGTCCAGTTGCCTCTTGAAAAAGCGCCAGCAGATTTTGCCGGTGGCCCTGTGTGTGCGTGTGTACGCGTGTGTCTGTGTGTTTTGTGTATGAGATAGGGTCATGAGCATATCCTAAAGAGGGCCTGGTTTGTGTCTTCCAGTCTCCCTGCAGGATATCAACATGCGGAAAGCTTTCAAGAGCTCGACCATCCAGAACCAGCAGGTGGTGTCGCGCAATTCGATTCCCAATCCTGTGATGGAGATGTACCATCGTTGTGATAAGCCTCCGCCCTTAAATATCCTCACTCCGTACAGGTAGGGTTCGGGAGGGGCACAGCTGGTGGGTTTGCATCCAATGTAAGGATTAGAGCAGGGGTCTCCAACCTGGGCCACTTTTAAGACTTGTGGACTTCAACTCCCAGAATTCCCCAGCCAGCTGGCTGGGGAATTCTGGGAGTTGAAGTCCACAAGTCTTAAAAGTGGCCCAGGTTGGAGACCCCTGGCTTAAAGGGAGGAATTTGACCAGGGACAGGCTGGAGGTTGGTGCCCAGAGGAAGCATGTCTTTAAGACAATGGACATCCACAAAGTGGAAGGTCTGGGAAAGTGTTTGCGGGAGGGCGACAGTAATCTTCAGAAGTTTATTATCAATTTATAATTTGGATTATGACAAGGGTGGGGATTGATGGATCGATTTGCTTTATTAAGTTCATATGCCGCCCATCTAGCTTCGAGGAGACTCTAGGCGGCTTACAACTAAGGAAGCGGTTGGAGAAATATTGCTTGAAGCCTCCTGCACTTAAACGGTGTCTCGCTCTTTCTGTTTGAACTGAGCAGCTCTCAGTTCTTCCCCAAATTTCAAGGGAGTGTTTATTCTGCACAAAATGTAGGATACGTTAACTCTATAAAAGTGGGACTTGCGGGATGCTGCATCTCAATGTTCTTGCAGGATTCCACCATTCTCCTCTTCTCCTCTTCCTCTTCCTCCTCACCTCCCTTCTCCTTCTCCTTCTTCTCTTCCCCATCCCCTCCCCTCCCTTCCCTTTCCCTCATTATCTTGTTGGGAAGAACCCAGAAAAGGATTTAACAACAACAACTACTCCTCCTCTCCTTCCTCCTCCTGATTTCCTCTGATTTCTTTAGTTTCTCTCTGTTTGGAGCTGTTGAATTACTCAACATCCAGCTCTCGGAATATTGAGATTTCTCTTGAGTCTATCTCCGTGGTGGCAAACCTATGGCATGCGTGCCAAAGGCGGCACTCGGAGCCCTCTCTGTGGGCACACGCACACGCACCGTCGCCCCAGCCCTGCCTCCTCCCACGGCCCCCTCCTCACCAGCAGCCCCCCTGGAGGAGAGTTGCCCCTGGGCATGGCCCACGTGAAGCAGCGCAGCCAAGGACATGGTAGCCGGGCAGCAGGGACAAGACTCCACCCTCGTGCCCCGTCGTGTGCAGATGATGCTGCAGGGCACGGGCGGAGGGCATGGCCGCCATGGCACTGCTGGGCTGCCTGGGTGATCTGTGGTGGGCTGTGGAGGTGGTGGGTGGCCCAGTGGGCACGGCAGAGCGGGGACGGGTGGGGGGGCAGGTTTTGGGCACTCGGTCTCTAAAAGGTTCGCCATCAGTGGTCTATATGAACCATTGAAATGTTCCGTTGCAGAAGCACATTTCTTTTTGCAACCTTCCTTTTTCAAAAATTCTCCTGCTATTCCGAAACTAAAACCGCTCCATAAGTTTCCCTGCCCACCTCACTTGGCCGAGCTTCGCAGGGCAGGGAGGAAACCCAACAATGGATCGTGCTGCAGCGCTGCCCATCGTAAACAGCTCTCCCTTTCTTGCCCTCCTTTCCTCCCGCTTGCTGTTTCAGGGATGATAAGAAAGACGGCTTAAAGTTCTACACGGACCCGTCCTATTTCTTTAACTTGTGGAAAGAGAAGATGTTGCAAGCCACAGAAGACAAGAGGAAAGAGAAACGCAGGCAGAAGGTAAAAAAACAGCTGCAGAACCTGGAGTTCGTGGCAGGTGATCCACGCAGTCCTTGACTTACCTCCACAATTGGAATCAGGGGGTTAAGTGAGTTGGTCCTGATTTTACAACCCTAATGAACTAATCCCTCCATAGCCCCTCCCTCATCCTGCCAGAACCGATGAAGGAAAAAAAACAGTTCAGTTGCCTTTTAAAAAAGCACTTTTGAGACAACCATGACCTGGATCAGGGGTAGGCAACCTTGGCTCTTTTATGACTCGTGGAACTATGGCCCCCTTGATGACTTCTGGACTTCAACTCCCAGAATTCCTCAGGCAGCATGGGGGAACTATGGCCCCTTCATGACTCGTGGACTTCAACTCCCAGAATTCCTGAGCCAGCATGGGGGAAACTTTGACCCCTTCATGACTCGTGGACTTCAACTCCCAGAATTCCTGAGCCAGCCTGGCTCAGCTTGGAAACCTCTCCCTTTCCCCTCAGTGTGGCTGGCTCAGGAATTCTGGGAGTTGGAGTCCACACGTCTTAAAGTTGCTGAGGTGGAGAAACAATGGGCTAGGCCAGGGGTAGGCAACCTTGGCTCTTTTATGACTCGTGGACTTCAACTCCCAGAATTCCTGAGCCAGCATGGCTCAGCTTGGAAACCTCTCCCTTTCCCCTCAGCATGGCTGGCTCAGGGATTCTGGGAGTTGAAGTCCACGAGTCATAAAAGAGTCAAGGTTGCCTACCCCTGGCCTAGGCCTAGGCCGCTTTATGACTCGTGGACTTCAACTCCCAGAATTCCTGAGCCAGCATGGCTCAGCTTGGAAACCTCTCCCTTTCCCCTCAGCGTGGCTGGCTCAGGAATTCTGGGAGTTGAAGTCCACGAGTCATAAAAGAGCCAAGGTTGCCTACCCCTGACCTGGATGATTGAGGATTTCTGCAGATTAATTTTACAACCTTTCCGGCCACAATGTTTAAGCGAATCGCTGCAGTTGTTAAGTGAGTCACAAAGTTGTTAAGCGAATCCAGCTCCCCCCATTGATTTTGCCGGTCGGAGGCCGGCTGGGAAGATTGCAGATGGCTACTCACGTGATCCCAAGATGTTGCAACTGTTGTAAATACACACTGGTTGCCAAGTCTCACTTTTTTCAGTGCCGTTGTAACTTTGAACAGTCACTACGAATGGCTGTAAGTCAGGGACTGGCTGTAGATGCAGCTAAATTTCCATCTAGAAATAATAGAAGACAGGAAGATGTTTATGTGGAGCCAAGGGGAAAATTCCTGACTGTGAGAACAATTAATCAGTGGAACAGCTTCCCACCCAGAGTTGTGGGTGCTCCATCACTGGAGGTTTTCGAAAAGAGATTGGATATCCATTTGTCCAGGATGGTATAAGGACTCCTGCTTAGGGCAGGGGGCTGGACTAGAAAACCTCTAAGGTCCCTTCCAGCTTTATGATTTTATGAATCTCACCTTTTTTTTACAAAGAAAATAGGTGTTGTCATTTCACTTTTGCTTTCCCATTCCCATCCAGTTGTATGGTCCAGCTCTATAGGTAACTCAGCAGGGGTGTGCCGCAAATTTTTATTAGTTTATCAAAATATAAAATGCAAAAATACAAAGAAAAACGGGAATGATAGGAAAACAGGGAAGGAAAAGGAAGAAAGAAAAAAGACAAGTGTTGACTTACGGCTTCTTTTGGTTCAGTAGAATAAGATCATAACCTATAACCTCAACTTTTAACTTTTATAGGATAACATTTACTAGCCATTTCTATAAACCACAAACCTATCTAAGCAGCAAAACCCAAAATCAAAGTTGTGTTTTTTCCCCCACCTCAAGCACAAAGTCCAGAAGTGGTTTCCATGCAGAAGCAAAAATAATTGTATTCTTCTCTTTAGTCAAAGCAGTCAATTTAGCCCTCTCTGCGAACCCCATCAACTTTTGAAGCTGTTCTAATCAGCAGCTTTCTAATCAGCAAAACCCAAAGTCAAAGTGTCTTTTTTCTCCTCACCTCAAGCCCAAAGTCCAGAAGTGGTTTCCAAGTAGAAGCAAAAATAATTGTATTCTTTTCTTTAGTCAAAGCAGTCAATTTAGCCCTCTCTGCTAAGTCCATCAACTTTTGCAGCCGTGGTGGGAATGACAACAGGGGTGAGCTGGGATGGAGAGGGCTCCCACATGTTCCTTCACCAAGGCCAGATGTAGAATAAGCTGTTTTGTAATTGGGATGAAGGGGACTTTGCCCCGGCTCTTTGGAGCCATCTGCAAAGGGGTGGGGGGGAAGAGTGGGCTGTGCTGAAGGGTCTTTCTTCTTCCCCACCCAGGAGCAGCGACTGGTTGAGGATTCCACCCGGGAGGTGAAGAAAGTCCGGAAGGCGCGAAACCGGCGGCTGGAGTGGAACATGATGGCTTACGATAAAGAATTCCGGCCGGATAACAGGTTCTCACCATCCCCATATCACATGGCTTCATCGGAAGGATCACTGTCCCCAGATAATAGGCAGGTTTTGTGAATGACACACCTCACTTGGCCTCCTTCCGTTGCTTTGGCTGCCTTGACTTGATTTGCTTTGCGGTTTTGGCTTTGGCAGGGAAATCAGTGCCTTTAAAAAAAGAAAAGAAAAAAAAATGAATCCCAATATTTGCTGCTCAGGCACTGCTGCATTGGGGCGAGGGGTTGGCTGGATGGAGGTGGTGCTGAGCTGAGCAGTTAATGGCACCAGTTGGAACATATGGAATTGTGCTTGCACCACCTTTGCTGCCTGCTTCCCACCTGTCCCTTCCCCTTCCCTTCCCTTGTCCTCTTTCCTTCTCTTTCTATCTATACCCCCTCCATTCGTCTTTCTCTTCTACCTTCCCCTCCCCCTCTTGCTCCTTCACCTCTGCCTTCACGTTGTTCTCCTTTTCTTCTTCTTCCTCCTTCATCTCTACCTTCATTTCCATCTCCTCCTCCTCCTCCTCCTCCTCCTCCAAACCCAAACCCTTTGTTCCAAGAGGTGATAGATACCATCAGATCCCTCCCATCAATTGGCTCCTCTGCTCATCCCCCCCCCCATCCCTGCCCTCCAGGTGTACAACCTCTTGGTGTTTTTGTCTGCAACAGATCTTACGCATCCGATGTAGCTGATCATTCCTACCCTGCCAGTCCTAACCATCCTGGCCAACAGATGATGGCCCCACCCTCACATCTGGCCGCCGAGAACAAAGAAGTGGTGCTGGTGGCCACCCAGGTCCAGGATCAGATCTTCAGGCCCTCGGCAGTGGGAAGCCGGCAGAACAGCCTCAACCGGGTACAGCAGCCCCATGTGCCACAGCCACCCGAGACTATGTTAAATGGACCAAGACCTCAGATAATCAAGGACTATGGGTATGGATTCTCGCCTACTTCCTTTGTCTGTTTGTCGTGACTTTCTCCTTAAGCAGGAAGAACTGGGTGCTTTCTGATGCTCCCAGGTTGAATAATGCCTCTTTCCAGAACTACAGAGATGTGATGTAACTTATTCTAGGGGTTGACTACAAGGAACCAGATTATAACCCCTTTCTTTGCCATGTATGTATGGGTGGGCCCCAAACAAAGATTCAATGCCCTGATATCACCATTAGAAAATACCACCTAGGGCAGGGGTCTCCAAACTTGGCAACCTTAAGACTTGTGGACTTCAACTCCCAGAACTTCCCAGCCAGCACAGTTGGGGAATTCTGGGAGTTGAAGTTGAAATCCACAAGTCTTAAAGTTGACAGGTTTGGAGACCCCTGACCTAGAGTTATATCCTTTGATGGAAGATAACTCTTGACTGTCCTGAGAAATTAAATCATACCTGTTGTGTAGGAGCATAGGAAGGTCCCTCCTGGTGTGTGTGCTCATTATTTCAGCCAACTGGTATAGTGGGAGATTCGTATCTTAGGGCAAGCCAGGACTGCTGTTTGGTCCATAATCCTGGGAATCTTTCAGTGGTCCCCAACCAAGGGCCACCAACAGTGACGTCTCTAGTTGCACCAACAGGGCTCTGTCCTCTCTATGTAAATACCATCTGGGGTCAACCTGTTGAAAGAGTTGGCATTTCTCCTTGCTCAGAAAACACTGAGATTTTTAGGAACTGGAGCAACTGTCGCCAATCTTACGCTCATAAGCAGGCGGTCGATGTTTGTTTATCCTCAGACCTGCCCTTTTCTCATCTGACTTCAGTAACCACCAATCCATTTTTTCCTAGCCTTTTAAATTAACACCTGCTCAGGAAGGGCCCCAATCCAGGTCTTCTCAGTGCCAAACAACCCTTGTTGGCTTTTTGCACAAGTGCAGAATTCACCCTTTCTTTGGCTGTCGGAAAGAGTTACCCTCCAATGTATTGATTAGCCAATTAAAAATGGATTAAGTGAATATTTTGGTACAGGGTTAAGAGTACAGATAGTCCTCAATTTACGACCACAAATAAACCCAAATTTTCTGTTGCTAAGTGAGACAGTTGTTAAGTGAATTTTTCCCCCATTTTACAGCCTTTCTTGCCGTAGTTGTTAAGTTGTTGAGATACCATAGTTGTTGTTATGGGGATCCGGCTTCCCCCTTGACTTTGCTTGTCAGAAAGTTGCAAAAGGCGATCACGTGACCCCGGGACACTGCGACCGTCATAAATATGAGTCAGTTGCCAAGCATCTGAATTTTGATCACCTGACCCTGGGGATGCTGCAACGGTCGTAGGTGTGAAAAATGGTAAGAAGTCATAAGTTCTGGCAACGGGGAAGATAGAATCGTGTAACAGCCGGGTTACTATCTTAACAACTGCAGGGATTCTCTGAACAACTGTGGTAAGGAAGATTGTAAAATGGGGCAAAATTCACTTAACAACTGTCTCACTTAGCAACAGAAATTTTGGGTTAAATTGTGGTTCTAATTCGAGAACTGCCTGTACCAAGATATACACTTAATCCCTTTTTAATTGGCTAATCAACACATTGGATGGTAACCCTTTCCAACAGCCAAAGAAAGGGTGAATTCTGCCTCCATACACAAAGCAAAGATTGTTTGGGACAGAGGAAACCTGGGTTAGGGTCCTTCCCAAACACGTGTTAGTTTTTTTTCAGCGCCGTTGTAACTTTGAACGGTCACTAAATGGACTGTTGTAAGTCAAGGACTACCTGTAATCAACACGTGGGAGCGATTTTCTCTCTCTTTTTTTTTTTTGGTAATATTTTATTAATTTTCTAATTTTACATTTAAGTATTTAAAATGCAACGTGGTGAATCGATAATTCAATAACATACAAAAATAATTCAATAACATACACAAATCTTTAGTACAAATCTCAAGCTACCCCATCAAATATTTCCTCTCTTTTTCCCTTAATATCTACTGTCTCATATTTGAACTAATACAGTTCTTATTCTATCAATTAAGTAAAAATAGCATTGTTACATTTATCAATAAATTTTTAGCTTATACATATCCTAGTTGCTTTTACATTCAATCTTTATAGACAATCAAATGTCCTGTTATTAGTTTTTCCCAATTTTTAGTTTCCCATCAATATTTAAATTTAACATTTGATATTTATAATTTCCAAATTTTAGGTAACCAAAGTTTCCTTTATCTCAATTCATAACAAAGTCTAATATTCAAGATACACATCTTATCTATTTGAGTTTATTCTATTTCCCACCATCTTGCATCATCTAGTTAATAATACAATATAACATCCTTATTTTCAACTAATTTCCAAATGTCTTAAATTTAATGACCAAAATTTCCCTTATTTCAACATCAAATATTTCCTCTTTTCCCCTTAATATCTACTGTCTCACATTTAAGCTAATATAGTTCTTGTTATATCAACTAAGTAAAAACATGCTTATTACATTTATCAATAAATTTTTAGCTTCTACATACCTTAATTACTTTTACATTCAATCTTAATTACTTTTACATTCAATCAATATCCTATTTATTTGTTTTCCCCAATTTTTAATTTCCCATCAATATTCAAATTTAACTTTTAATATTTATACTTCCAAGTTTTAAGTGACCAAGGTTTTCTTTATCTCAATTCATAACAAAATCTAGTATTCAAAATACACATCTTGTCTATTTGAATATATTCTATTTTAATTAGTAATATAAAATCCTCTCTAATAAGTCAAAACCCCAATTTTCTTCAGCCTTCCATGTCAGTGCTTTTAAGTCATCAAATAGATCTCCCTCTGTTATTATATATATTATTTGAAATAAGTTGCCATTTTTTGGGAAGAGCTAACGAATCGTCTATTATTCCAAATCCCCATAGTTGTCCTGATATGTTTGTCTTCCCTTCGGTCTGTTCTTCTTGCTCCTCAAATTTCTTCTGGTTTATATAGAAAGTCTTTTCCATTTTCAGTATTGTCAGTTCCTTTTCTGGATTTTCCATTGACTATATTTGTTGGTCAGTTGAATCCTCTATCATAGTATTTAATTGTTCCACTTCTTCTGTTATCTTCTGCATAGTTGATTCTTTAATTGTAGTCAAAATTTGGGTTCGTATATCTAGACTGACATCTTGTTCTTTTCTGTAGCATCTTATTTCATCACAAGCTGAAAGAATGGTTTCATGTATTGCTTTCAACATAAAAAGAATCTGTTCCTGGTCTTCATCCATATTCTCTTGATGGTGTGTTAAGTTGAGGGTTTTAAAGTCAGAGAATGAAAATAATTTTATAACTGGGTATAGGACACAGCTGAGCTTCTCACAGCTGGTATTTGTCAAGGTTGAAAAAGTCTTATCTGTAATCTGGGCTTCAAGCCAAGTCTCCTTTAGACAATAACAAGTTGTAATATCAAACTTGGCCACAAGATGTCACCAATGCCGTTTAAGGTTTTTTAAGTCCAAAATTTTTATAATCCTTTTTCCAATTTTATTTCTTTTTTGTAAATGAAAAGCAAAGTCTTCAGTAAAGATAAGAAATCTTTTGGTCCCCAAATTTTAGAAGCATATAAATCCAGTTAGATTAAGGTTATTCTTTCAGTGTTTTAACTCCCCTGGATAGTCAGTCGCTGCTATTCTTAGAGGGTGGGATAGAGGTTCCCTTCCCTCTCACAGGGGGGAAGATACTTTGGGCAGCTTTTACAGGTAAAGACAATACTTAGGATTAAAGAGAGGTTCAGATCTCACCCAGTCTCATCCGCACTGCTTTAGAAGTGCCTGGTGGTAAGTTTGACTTCGGCTGTCTGCAGCCTAGTGAGCCATATTTCTATGGCTGGTCTTTCGTCCGCCGGTTTGGAGGGCTGCCCCGGATCGAGCGGAAGGGCTACCGCCCTCCTGCGATCAGGCGGGGGGCTACCGCCCTCCTGCAATCAGGCAGGGGTCGCCTGCTTGCTTGTCACCCCTACAGGGCGACTCTCAACCCTTTCCAGGTCCCCCAGCGTAGCGAAACTGAATGCAGAAGATGGAGCTCAGCTTCCAGCATCCGCGGCGGCCGCGATGGCAAACCGGAAGTCTGGGAACGATTTTCTCCACCAGCTTTCTCTGATCCCTGCCTCCAGACAGGGACCCATTTATCTTCCAGGATGAAGGCTTCATCTTAGGAAGTGCAGCAGCACATTTTGGCCCAGAGTGAATTTACAAGAATGTAGATTTTCACGGCTACAAAGGCAGGGATTTCTCAACCTGAGAATCAGTTGCTATGGGGAATCTTTCAACCAGCATTTTCGTGTTCCAACGCAAAGCAGAATGATTGCGTTTCATTATTTCTCATTGTTCTTATTGTAAATTTGTTCCCTTTAGCTTCCACATCAATTTAATCCCTGACACGAAACCTATTAGGGATTTTTGTATGCTTTTGTTTGAACATGACGCATGTTATCCATTTTCTAGGAACAGGCTTTTTTTTTTTAAAGACTTTTCATTAGACAATATGATTCTCTTTAATTTTGTATGTTTTATGCCCATTTTCTCCAATATGTGAATTTTTACATCTTAAAGGTGTTTTTTTGTTTTTTTAATGAACTGTTTCACAAAACGTGTGTATCATTGGCAGATTGATTCAGGACATTTGAACACAATAGTTTTTTTAAAATGTGAATTATTTCCTTAGGTGGGCTGAGGAAGTGATTTATATTTTAATAAAACCAATCTACAAATTTCTCATGGAGCTTGTTTCTGTATTAGACTGTCTAGTAAATGCTGGTGATGCATTGCATTTCTGCATTCCTTTAGATCAGGGGTGTCAAACTCAATTTCATTGAGGGCCGCATCAGCATTGCGGTTGCCCTCGGGGGGCCGGATGGGTGTGGCCAGGATGGGTGTGGCCCACTGGGTGGGCGTGGATGGAGTGGGTGTGGCCTACTGGGTGGGCATGGCCAGCTCTACACCGTTCGTGTCAAGGGTGCCTGTGGGGGCCTGGGCAGGAGTGGGACAGATCTGAGGGTCTCTGGCAGAAGGGGGTGGGACCAGGGCAAGCGCCAAGGCATGGTCCACTGGAGGAGCCTCCCCAGCACGCACCCAGGGGGCAGGACCAACACGGCAGGGGCTGGTTCCTCCCTGTTTCCAGACGGCCTTGTGGAGCTAAGACTGAATGCGTTTCAGCATAGATGGCCACCACAAAATTGTACATTGGCTCCCGGCCGGCCTGGGCCAGGGCCAAGGCAGCAGGGGGCCGTTTCCTCACTGTTTCCAGGATGGCTTCGTGGGCCACATGAAACCACTTCGCGGGCCGCATCCGGCCCCCGGGCCTTGTGTTTGACATGTCTGCTTTAGATGGAATTTAAAAAGTCTCCCATTCTGCAAATAATGTTATATTATTCTACAACTTTTAACTGGCAGCCTTCTCCCTGGTCCTTCCACTTCTAATTGGTTTATTTTTCAGTGTAGTCATGTCAGTATCGATAAATGGATTCCCTAATTACCCCTTAATTATTCCATTTCTTTTGCTCAGCAGAATTTCAATTATTGGTTTCTTCCCAATTTCTTTTTACAATAGAAAGATGCCCACAGGCCAAAAGGGAAGGAGAACGTAAGAGAATGCACGGGAGGTTGCTTCCCTTGCTAAACAAGACACAATTACAAGGATGTAGGACCTAAAGGGGAATCTTCCCATTAAGGACCCGAATAATTTAAAAGCATCAGTAATGTAGTTGAGCCTCGCATAATAAGCTAGTGTTGGCAATTGTGCTTTAAGACCAAGTCAATTCTAGGAGGGGAAAAAAGAAGACCAGGAAGACCATAGGGAAGCAACAGGCTGTGAAGAGCTGGGATTTCACTTCACTTTCGCTTTTACTCATCTGGATTGTGTTGCTATCCACTTCAGCAGATGTTTATATGTCCCCTCAGCCTTTCTCTGTAGTACTGCAGTTGGCCCGGAGATCTTTATGTACGTCATCTCTCCATCTTACAGGAAGTTGTCCAAGTGAACTTGCATAGTGGTAGGACCACCACCATCTCACCTAAGGTCAAGGGGGAGAACTAGCTTGGTGTAGCGGTTATGGCACCTGGTTAGAAACTGGGAGAGCATGAGTTCTAGTTCTGCCCAGATCAGTAGGGTGAGCTTGGGCCAGTCACTTTCAACCTTAGGCAAAACCCTGGGCAATGGCAAAACACATTTGTAAGTCTTGATGCGAAAACTGCACAAAGTTGTTCATATGTTACTCCTAGACCAGACTAATAAATCCTAACTAATAAATGCAATGTGAGTCACTTTCATTGTACAGCTATAGTAGCCAAATCTTGCAAAACGGACTGTTCTTCCTCCCCCATATATCTTTGTGCAAGTGAGGAAGGAGCTTGTTTGAAATGTTTTCTCAAGTTACCTTCTTGGGCCAGGTTTAGGCCCCTCTTGTGTCTTGGTAGACACCCTTCCTTTTGTCCTTGAGGCTATTCCCCCTGCCCTATACACTATGTAGTCACCAGGAATTGAAGGTGAACAGGCATAAAAAGGGGGAAAGTCCAATGCTCCTGCCCATTTGTATTTCCGTGTTGATGCTACACTTATGACATGCATAGCATTGGCCCTGGCCAAATATACATAAATCGATGTTTATTTGAGAAGCAAGCTAAAACTAAGGAGAAATTTCCTAACGGTGAGAGCAATCAACCAATGGAACAACTTGCCTTCAGACGTTGTGGGTGCTCCATCACTGGAGGCTTTCAAAAAGAGACTGGACAGCCATTTGTTTGAAATAGTGTAGGGTCTCGTGCTCAAGCAGGGAGTTGGACTACCTCTGAGGTCCCTTCCAACTGTATTATTCTACGTTCTAAGTAAAACAGCAATTCCATGGTAAATATTTGGGGGGAAAATATCAGGACCACGGAGAGCAGCCTGAATTGATGCTGTAGACCAGGGGTCCCCAACCCCCGGGCTGCAGCCCACTACCGGTCTGTGTCCTATTCCAAATTGGGCTGTGTGCGCACAGCTCAACCTGTGGGCACTTGCATGCATGCAGGCCGGCCTGCCACTTGTGCAAGATGAGCTGCGTGTACGTGCACACGCGCTCCTGCCAGCCACTCACGCTGCCCAATTTCAAATAGGCCATGGCCCAATAGTGGGCTGCGGGCTGCGGGCTGGGGACCCCTGCAGTAGACAAATATGCATGGTGGATTTCAGAGAATATTCCATAGAATCCTAGCGCTGGAAGGGACCTTGGAGGTCTTCTAGTCCAACCTCCTGGCCAAGGCAGGAGATTTTATGCCACCCTGGACGAATGGCTGTCCAATCTTTTCTTGGAAACCTTTTGAGCAGTCCATTCCTCATCGTATTTGAAGGCAGCCAAGAGATATTATACTGCAAAGCACAGATTTGAATTGGAAACGATCGTCACCTGCAGAGAAATGGCTTCTTGCAGGAAAAAAGGCTTGCCTTTTTTGGTTTAAACATCGTCCGAGGTCTTTACCTTGTACGCAGCAAAGGACAGCCGTGTATTTTAAGATAAACAACTGTCCATGGATCACATGAACATAGAAAAAGCCTTGACCTTTATTTTCCTTGCCTAGAGGCAAAAGGAGAAAATATTAGAACAGATCTGCATTCATCGATTATGCGGAATAAAAATGCATTGGTTGCATGAAACAAAAAAGTTTTAAAGGACAGTCAATAGATTTAGAAAGCTTGAACCGTCTGGCCTTGAGAAGCTTCTCTCTAAATCAAGGAAATGGGTGATCCAAGACTTGAAGGGCAAAAAGGAATCTAGTCAGCTAAGACTATTTTATACTGGACAACCCGTGATCTGCTATTTCCTTACCAAATTCCTCAAGGTCTTCAACAAATGGCAGAGCTTCTAAGGTACAGATAGTCCTCATTTACGACCACAATTGAGCCCAAAATTTATGTTGCTGTGCGAGACATTCGCTAAGTGAGTTTTGCCCCATTTTACAACTTTTCGTGTGGCACCTCTTAAGTGAATCACTGCAGTTGTTAAATCAGTCACACAGTTGTTAAGTGAATCTGGCTTCTCCGTTGATTTTGCCAGTCAGAAGATCGCAAAAGGGGATCACCTGACCGCGGGACGCTGCAACCGTCATAAATGTGAGTCAGTGGCCAAGCATCCGAATGTAAACCACGTGATGCTGCAAGGGTCATAAATGTGAAAATAGTCATCTTTTTTCAGTGCTGTTGTAGTTTTGAACGGTCACCAAGTGAACTGTTATAAGTTGAGGACTATTTGTACTGGAAAAGCTCTTACAAATTCAGGGAGGTGTTCGGGGGTGCACCTGCCTTCAAAGTATCCCATGTCGACCTGTACAGCAGAGTCAAACATCACCAATTGAGCCCGGGAAATGTTTTACGACGTTGCGTATTACGTCATAAAATGCTTTGTGATCGTTCTATGTCGTAAGATGTTTTATAAAATTTGCCAAATTTCAAATCCACGGGAGTCACGAGGCCTGGTTTTTGACACATTCTGGAAGGTAGCCCATTTTGTGGTAGCACGGTTGAAAAGTTTTGCCCTACGGTGCCCTGTTTCACCCAGTCAGAGGTTACAGACGTGAGAGTTGTAGCAGCATCCGGATAAGCCAGAAGGCTAATTGTAAGTGCAAATCTTCCCCAAGTAAAAATAATGGTTTATCAATCTGAAATGGGTTGGGTTTTTTTTAAGAAAGTTTTATTGATTTTCTAGTTTTACATTTAAATATTTGAAAAGCAACATGGCGGCTAGGTTGGTCAATAATTCAATAACATACAAATTTATCTTTAGTACAGATCTCAAACTGTTACATTCAATATTTCCTCTCTTTTCCCCTTGGTATTTACTGTCTCATATTTAAATTAATACAATTCTTATTATATCAATTAAATAAAAATAACTTTCTTACATTTATCAATAATTTTTGTTTATACATATCCTAGTTGAAATGGGGTTTCCCCCCCCCCCCAAAGTTTCTGAACAACGTGGCCTCTAAAACATTGGTATCTTCAGGGAGGGGCAAGTGACATCATTATATCATTCTGCAAAGAGTGCAGATATTGCATTAATGGCCTAATTCGTGTGATCATATACAAATAGTCCTCAACTTACAACAGTTCACTTAGTGACCATTCAAAGTTACAACGGCACTGAAAAAAGTGACTTATGACCGTTTTTCACATTGCAGCATCCCCAGGGTCACGTGATTTACATTCGGATGCTTGACGACTGACTCACACTTATGACGGTCACGGCATCCCGTGATCCCCTTTTGCGACCTTCTGACAGGCAAAGTCAACGGGGAGAAGCCGGATTCACTTAACAACCGTGTTCCTAACTCAACAACTGCAGGGATTCCCTTAACAACTGACAAGAAAGTTCGTTAAATGGGGCAACATTCACTTAACAAATGTCTCACTTGGCGACAGAAATGTTGGGATCCGTTGTGGTCGTAAGTCGAGGATGACCCGTAACGTCGTGGACTTTGCCTGGTACAAGCCAAAAAGAGCAGGAGGGCAGCTGAGAAGGTGGGGGGCTTTAAGCACTGGGCGGCAGCTGCAATCTTGACTCTTCTGAGCCCCCTCCCCCACCTGGAGGCCTTCCCAGCTGTACGGGAAAAAGACAAAGGAAGTTGGGCAAAGAGAGCTTGCTGGGACATCTCACTTAGTTTTCTGGTTCAGGGATTTTATGCATTGGGACAGGGGTCCCCCACCCCCGGTCCGTGGACCGGTACCGAGCCGCAGCATGCCAGCAACCGGGCCGCACAAACAAGCAAAGCCCCATCTGCAGGATGCAGGCAGTACGCAAAACCACGCACCCTCTGGTCTGCGGAAAAACCTTTCTCCACGGCACCGGTCCCTGGTGCCCAAAAGGTTAGGGACCTCTGCATTGGAGGACCACGCAAACCAGACAGCCCCCTCCTCCCATGAAATGCCCTTATTTTGATGGGATTAAAGCTGAAAATGGCTTACTTAGAACGTAGAATGAGTTGGAAGGGACCTTGGAGGTCTTCTAGTCCAATCTTCTGCTCAAGCAGGAGACCGTATACCATTCTAGACAAATGGCTGTCCAGTCTCCTCTTAAAGACCTCCAGTGTTGGAGCACCCACAACTTCTGGAGGCAGGTTGTTCCACTGGTTCATTGTCCTCACTGTTAGGAAGTTTCTCCTTAGTTCTTGGTTGCTTCTCTCCTTAATTACTTCCCACCCATCGTTTCTTGTCTTGCCGTCTGGTGATCTTCTTCTCTCTCTCTCTTTGCAGTCCTCAACCAGTGCCAATGGCAGACTACTTTGTGCCGCCTGCTCCTCCGCCCCCACCCCCAGTCATCCCCTCCGCTCAAACTGCCTTCGACAGCCCCATCTCAGCACCTTCCGCCATGGCGCCCAATGCAGCCCCTTCAGTTAGCCACGCCACCTACGTGCCGACCCCTCCCCCTGCTGTGCCCTGCCCCTATTCTGCCTCCCCCCCCCAGGCTGGCCCCATGGGACCTCCTGTTGCACCTCCCCCTCCACCCCCTGGACCCCCCACCATCTCGGCCACCTCTGCACACACAATCTCGCCGCCTGCCATGACGGTGGAATCCCGGAAGCCGCCGGTGCCCCTTATTCCAATGACCGATGCCAGGAGTGACCTGCTTGCTGCCATCCGCCGGGGTGAGTAAATGCCTTGGCTTTGCCCATGGTTTGGACGTACCTGTAGAGTTGGAGCTGAGGGACTTTAGTGACCCTGGCTTTCTGCCAGGAGGCAGTTGGCAAAGGAAGCAAAATTAGGGGAACATCATCCTGTCCCCCAAACCAAGGAGCAGAGTGGGACAACTTGCCACGCCCAGCTCACCATGGACATCTTGCCATGGTCAATTCATCATGGCCATGGTGGCACAGTGGTTAGAATGCAGAACTGTAGGCAAACTCACTGCCCACTGCCAGCAGTTCGATCCTGATGGGCTCAAGGTTGACTCAGCCTTCCGTCCTTCTGAGGTTGGTAAAATGAGGACCCAGATTGTTGGGGGCAATAGGCTGAGTCTGTAAACCGCTTAGAGAGAGACTGTGAAGCGACATATAAGTCTATTGCTATTGCCAACTTGCCGTGAGACAACTCACCACAGGACAATTTAACAATTCAATTTAATTATTTAAAATAATTAAAGCATTATTTTATTTTTTATCATTCATGTTTCATTTTGTCTCTCCTTTGGCATCCTTTCTTTCATGATTCTATTTCACCATTTCTTGGATATTAGTGTAATTCTTTTCCTGCGGTGAGTTGTTTCGCGGCGAGTCGGCCATGGCGACTTGTTCCACAGTGAGTTGGCCGTGGCAAGTTGCTGCTGATGGAGATCAGATGCCCTCTCTTCCTGAAGTAGGAGCCCACAATTTCCTCCTTGGCTTTGCCTTGTGGAGGGTCCCAGCATCCTTGGGTGGGCTTGGTAAGTGGATCCATCTTCAGCGCCAGCACTCAAGCTGAGAGAGTTGGAGTCCAGAAGTCTTAAGGTTGCCACGCTTGGAGACCCCTGCATTAGACCCAAAGCATCACACAAAAGGGACAAAGCCAGTCCAAGACCTCAGCGTGGGCTTGCTAGATCAGCTGGTGCCAAGCATCTGCTTCCTTAGGCCAGTGGTGGCGAACCTATGGCACGCATGCCAGAGGGGGCACTCGGTGCTCTCTCAGTGGGCATGCGCACCTCGCTCTTTGGCTACGTTTTCGCAGGAAAAAGCCATTTCTCAAGCCCCTTCTTAGCCAAAACAAGCCTCCAGAGCAAGCGTGCTGTTTTCAGCTTTGAATTATATCAAATCTGACACCAGAAGCAGACTTAACAGATGACCTGAGTGCTGCATGTGTTGCTCTCAAACTTACAAAGTATAAGCCAAGGTTAGACAAATGATCAGCATGCATACAACAGCAAAAATCACATTCATGGTTCAAAAGCATGCCAAACGCAAACTTTGACCTTTCAGTAAAAAGTTGTTTGTATCATTGAAAGCTTTGTCATTGTGTTTTTTCTTTTAAGACAAAAGGATGTTCATGTAGGAGTTGTTTTTTTCCCTAAACTAAAACCTCAGTGTTCAGATTAAATTGCCGTGTTGGCACTTTGCGATAAATAAAGTGGGTTTTGGGGTTGCAGTTTGGGCACTCGGTCTCTAAAAGGTTCGCCAGGCTGACCTGGAGAAAAACCTTCCTTTTTCCCCTCCTCAGGAATTCAGCTGCGCAAAGTCCAAGAGCAATGGGAACAGGAAGCGAAGAAAGAGCCAGTGGGGAACGATGTGGCCACGATCCTCTCCCGAAGGATTGCTGTGGAATACAGCGAATCAGACGACGACTCGGAGTTGGATGAGAATGAGTGGTCCGATTAAAGAAGGGGGGCGGTGGGCTGCCTTTGGAGCAGTAGAGGGGGGAGGCCTCCCGGGTTTCCCCCTGCCACCTTTCTGCCACAGGGCCTAGGTGACTCAGGCATCCTGGCAGGTAAACCACAGCTGCTCCGAGCAGCTCAAGTCTTCAGGAGCTTTGCTTTTGTGCCATGTTGTGTTGTGGACAATGTTTCAAGGTGGCCTCTTTGTGGGCGGACGGGCATTGGGGATCCTTGTTTTTCGAAACGCACGGTTGGGGTGGGGTGGGGGAGGAGAAGACCGGCTTTCTCCCGAGTTTTCCCCCTGGTGAAAATGGCATCTGAATTTTTTTCAACATGCTGGAAAAATGGAGCAACCTTCCCTTCCCCCTAAACCATACCAGGAGGAGGCCCTTTGCAGCCATGGAATTCATTCCCGCTCAAGATTTCAGCCTGGGCCTGAGAGATTTAGAGAGCCATCACTGAGAGACTATGGGGATAAATGGAAGCAAATGCCCTTTCTAGAGAGACCCATTCATCAAGAGAGCACGGAAAGGGATGGGAAGAGAGACTTTCCCTCCGTGAAAAATCCAATAATGTGGTTTCCAAAGTTAGAAGGATGTAAATCATCCTTGAGTCTTTCTCCGTTGCTTCTAGCACTTTCAACTGAGCTCCAGAAAGCAAATTGACTGGGACAAATTACTAGCACTTTACAAGGGGAGGGGAAAAACAGGATGACAGTAGATTTCACGCTTCCCCAACCTGCTGATCATAACCATAATCCCCAGCCTGCAAAGTCATTGGCTGTGCTAACTGCAGCTTACGAGAGCCTGAATCCACACATCCTTAGGAGCTCACCTCGGGGAACAGCCTAACGGCATAGGACTCCTATGAGCCACAGTTTATTTTGTAAGCCATATTATGGCCAGTAGGAAGAGCTTGGACCTTGCTACTGTTGGGAGTCGAAGGGTCATCTTTTCTAAATGATGTAAGTTGGGAGAAGCCTAAAAATAAGCTCAGCAAGAGAAAGCAGTAGCTGGACAAAGGACAAACAATCCAAGTTCAGCCGTGATCAAGGGAGTTTGAGAACAAACCCCACATGAGCAGCCATTGGGGGAGGTGATTCAGCATTGCAAGATCTTTTGACTCTACTTGCAGAAAACATAAATCCCCTGTTCTCCAGAAGAATATTCTGACTCTACTTAGCGGGAACATAGAATATTTTTTTCCCCCACTTTAATCATTTTTCACCCAGGTGACCGGGTGGATAGCAAGCCGTGAATGTTTCTAACCGTAAGAGTTTCAAATGTCCAAGGCATCGGCAGAACCTGGCCAACAATTAATTTGCGGAGTTATTTTGCATTCTGATCTATCGCTAATTTTTCTCAATATTGCCATGGAGAAAATGCTCCATCTCCTTCTCCTCCCACCCCACCCCCCTTTTTCTCCCCCTAATTGTGAAGAACTAGAAACAGAATTGCTGTAAAATGGCTTGTGTATCCAGAAAAAAATGTTTGCAAAATAATAACCGGAAAATTCTGATTTTTGAGCTGATATAACCCAATAGGATAAAAATGTCAACCATCACCAAGAGAGCATGATGGTTTTAGGTGCACGCTTCTTTCCAGAAAGATGCTAACGGTGTACTTTTTCCTGATTTAATCATCCTAAAATCCTTGAGCAGCCTTGAAAATTAAAATTTCCCACCAAAGTAAGTTTATTCAACACACCTTTCATAAGTACCTAATTTTGTAGTTGTGCCTATCTGGAAGTAAGTCCCGATTGAGTTTCGTTGGGCTTACCCTTGCTAAATGTACATAGGATTATAATGGTAATTTTTAAAAAGTATATCAGTATTTGGCAGTGAATGAAAACAAGTGCCAATTCCTCTCTCCTAAGATCACCTATTTTTTTTACTTATATTTTTTATTTTATTCAGAATAAAGTTAAAATACAAAATACAAAACTAAAATACAAAAATAGGAAGAAGAAAAAACGCAAAACACAAAGCAGTCAGAACATTAAAAAAAAGTGCAACAAAAAATACCCACCCATTTTTAACGTTCTGATTGCTTTGTGTTTTGTGTTTTTCTTTTATATCTTTTTGGATTTATTTATTTATTTATTTTGCATTTTGTAGATCGCCTAATTTTTTTTTTTAACTAGGTGAGCGTGAGGCTGTAAACTGGCCCCAGATTCACTGTTTTTTCACGGCTTTGGGGTTTCATTTGAGCGAGCGCTGAGGTCCAGTTTTGATTTACGGCTATGCAAGATTTGAAAAGTTGCTTCAGTGTAAGTAGGAGCCCAAATACAGGCCTCTCTGGGGCTCATTAATACAACTGTATCTTTTTTCAAGAGTGCACATCTCCACGGTAGCCTCCTATTTAGTGGCTGCTTCAATGCTTGTTTTAAGTCTTGGGTTCAGACCCCAATGTATTTTGAAGCAAATTGGGGCATTGAATTCAAAGCATCGCACAGCCCTATTCTCACTACTCTTTCCTTAGAATAAGCCCCTTTGGTCCCAAGAAATCAGCGCATCCTTTTAAAGCAAGAGTCCCCAAACTTGGCAACTTTAAGACTTGTGGACTTCAACTCCCAGGATTCCCCAGCCAGCCATGCTGGCTGGGGAATCCTGGAAGTTGAAGTCCACAAGTCTTAAAGTTGCCAAGTTTGGAGACCCCTGTTTTAAAGTGAAAGAACCACACTGCAGGTGTGAGGTTGCTTGATCGCCCTTCTTAAATTCTGGCCTCAGATTATAATAAAAAGCATACAAGAGTTTGCATAACAGGAAGAATCTGCTTTCCTCCTTTCACAATCAAGATAAACTAAAGTGTTTCCATTGCTGAGACACGTTAAGGACAATGTCTGTCTCTCCATTTTGGGCACATGCAATTTTTATTTTATTTTTTTGGTATGCTACACCTTGCCTAAGTTGGTTTGCCTTTGTCAACCAAGGGAGAACAACTGGAATTACATTAATGGACGTCTGATCATTCTGAAGAGGGTCAGTGAAGGATCTGTTGTCGCCTTTTCTCCAAGAAAACTCTCCAGATGCCCTGCAGGGAGGTGGGATCCATGTAGCTTCTGCAGGCAGTTCTCGACTTACGACCACAATTGAGTCCCAAAGGTCTGTTGCTATGTGAGACAGTTGTTAAGTGAATTTTGCCCCATTTTACCACCTTTCTTGTCACCGTCATTAAAAAGTGAATCACTGCAGTTAGTTAATAACACGGTTGTTAAGTGAATCTGGCTTCCCCATTAATTTTGCTTGTCAGAAGGTCGCTAAAGGGGATTATGTGACCCCGGGCAACCGTCATAAATATGAGTCAGTTGCCAAGCGTCTGAATTTTGACCACGTGACCATGGGGGACGCTGCAATGATCATAGGAGTGGAAAAACAGTCGTGAGACACTTTTTTCAGTGCTGTTGTAACTTCGAACGGTCACTAAATGAACTGTTGCAAATCAAGGACTACCTGTACGGGTCCTTCAAGGAACAGATGCATACACAGGGCTTCAACTCTCTTGAAAGAAGCATTGTGAAAAATATGCCTAGATTTGGGGCACCTCATACCATCAGGCGGAAGGGAGGGGTTCAGGTAGCCCTTGACTTACGACCACAATTGAGCCCAAACTTTACGTTGCTAAGTGAAACATTTGTTAAGCGACCATTTTATGACCTTTCTTGCTCCAGTCGTTAAGTCGATCATCGCAGTTCTTAAATTAGTGACACGGTTGCTAAGTGGATCCGGCTTTCCCCCCCCTCCCCTGACTTTGCTTGTCAGAAGGTCGCAAAAGGTTGTGATCCCGGGACACCGCGACCGACATAAATATGAGCCAGTTGCCAAGCGTCTGAATTTGATCACGTGACCATGGGAAGGCTGCACTGGCCGTGTGAAAAATGGTCATAAGTCATGTTTTTTAAATGCCGTCGTAACTTTGAATGGTCACTAAACTGTGGCAAGTCAAGAACTACTGTAGGAATTTCCAGCTGACGTCCTTTGTGTGCTGGAATGGTGCCTTTTAATGCTTTGTTAGTTACGAATGGAATTGGGCATGGGTTTTTGAGGCTCTAGAGGTTCCTCTTCCACATCCCCTGGCTGAAAAGCAAATATTTTAAGGTTCAGAGTGGGGGTCCCGGATGGGTGGGTGGGGTGTGTGTGATTGCCAAAGGTCTTGAAGCCAGAGTTGGACTGAGTCATATTTCCCCTTGTTGGCTTGGTTCTTTGGCCTTCAAAGCCTTCAAGGACGGTCAAAATTTCTAAACATCTTATGAATCTGTGCATTGTTTGTTGACATCATGACGTACAGCTTTTTCTTGGGTCTGAATTTTAGAGAGTTTGATCCAGGATTCTTACACTCAGTTTAACTACACCCCTCCCTGAGAGCATCAATGAAAATGCAGCTGGGCTCTCTGCTGGGTGTGATGTCTTATGTAGCTGAAGACCCCTGACACGCTAGCCCCACCATAAATAGGTTCTGCTGTCCTCATATTTTCATATTTGCCCCAAAGGTGAGGTGCCATTACCGGGGTCAGCCCTCTCCGCATCACGGATCACTGCCATCTTCTCCATCCAATCTGCTCCCAGAAAGCAGTGGAGCCCATGATGAGGAGAAGTGACTTTCCATCCTCTGCCTGCAGCTTTCTTCATTGTCAAGGTACAAGATTGGACCGAGAAGATGGCAGAAGATTGGATAGAGAGGGACAAAGGATCGGTTTTACCCTGTAGGACACCCAAGCCTCAGTGGCTGCGTCTCCAGGCTGGCTGGGGAACTCTGGGAATTGAAGTCCACCAACTCTTAACGTCGCCAAGGTTGAGAAATTCTGATTTAGTATCTGGCAGATAAGAAAGAGTCCAGATGTCAGATCCGCAGTGAACTAGATCATTACAGGTCGTCCTCAACTTACAACAGTTCATTTAGTGACCGTTCAAAGTTACAACGGCACTGAAAAAAGGGACTTATGACCGTTTTTCACACTTATGACCCTTGCAGCATCCCCGGGGTCACGTGATCAAAATCCAGACGCTTGGCAACTGACTCGTATTTATGACGGTCGCCGTGTCCCGAGGAATCACGTGATCCCCTTTTGCGACCTTCTGACAAGCAAAGTCGATGGGGAAGCCAGATTCACTTAACAACCGGGTGACTTAACTTATCCACTGAAGTGATTCACTTAACAACGGTGGCAAGAAAGGTCACATGGGGCCAAACTCACTGGAGAAACTCTCACTTAACAGTGGGAATTTTGGGCACAATTGTGGCCGTAAGTCAAGGACAATCTGTACTTATAACATTAAGATAGGTCAGACGTGGGAAATAACACAGCAAGGTGTGACATCAGTTGGAGGTATAAAGGTTGGGACTCCTCTGGGTTTTAAGCGAGAGATAATTAGACAATAATACCGGACAATTAGTAGGAACGGCTGTGCATCCGGGGTAATGTAGCTGACCCAGAAGAAGCCGTGTTAGTGAGGAGGCCCAAGCTATGCATATTGTGTGATTAATTATCAAGTCATGCCTTGTGTGGGATTATGTAGCTTAACAGAATTAATTTGTAATTATTTCATATTGTACAGTGTTTATATAGTGGGCTTTAAATATTATCTATATCTATATAAAAAGAAAAAGAGAGAAAGTTTATTTAAAATGTTAGGTTGATTCCCACTTCTTTTTTTTTTTATCTCTGCTGACTTGTGTAAGGTGCTCACAAAAGAGAAAAGATTATACATACCAGAGAGCTATATGGATCAGGTGGCCAGTTTTGTACTGATTAATTACTAACAACTCCGTGGGACCCAGAGCAAAAATGAAGAAAAGAAAAATCTTATTTCAAAACCAATCGGGCTGGGGAGGCTGGAGTCAAAACTCTGCAAGATTTGGCTGGCAAAAACGTTTGGCCGGAAGGAAAATGGCTCCAAGGATGATGTTCTTCCTTTCCTTGCCGGAACTGCCAAGACCAGCGGAGATGAGACCGCTTGAGACCAAATTTAATCAGCTTGTTTCAAAAAAACTGCATGCAAAAAGATTGGATTGTGGGTGTATTGCTCTTTTGAGAAGCAATACATTTGGACAAGGATGCGTGCAATTCAACCGCTCCTCCATAATCGTGTCTAGTTAAGATTCTCCAGATTCTCCAGAGGGTCCACCTTAACTGGTCCAGTGGCCAAGGAGGGGAATGGTAAAAACAGCATTATGGCATCACAGCACTGTTTTCAATGTTCTGACAAAATCCCCAGATCCTGCCATGTAGTGCTTACTGTCGTGTATATTTCAAGAGTGGATCAGTAGCTACAGTGCCATGGTGGCGCAACGGTTAGAATGCAGCATTGCAGGCTGACTCTGCCCACTCCCAAGAGTTCGATCCTGACCGGCTCAAGGTTGACTCAGCCTTCCATCCTTATGTCAGGTCAGTAAAATGAAGACCCAGATTGTTGGGGGCAACATGCTGACTCTGAAAACTGCTTAGAGAGGGCTGTAAAGCACTGTGGAGCGGTATATAAGTCTACAGAGGGCTGGAATGCTTTGAAAGAGAGTTGTGTGTTCTTGGGTAACCTCAAGGACCACAGGTGATCATCACTCAATAAAATGCAACTCCAGGGCATTCTGGGTATGTTGGTTGTGTCATAAAAGTCAGATGTTGGCTGCGAACATTCATTCATGGCTGCCGTCTTGACTTTTTTGACTCTCTTCCCCTCTCTCCGGTGTAAGTGATTTCTGCTGGATCTGGAACTGGCAGAGTTTGCAGGGAAGGAAGGAAGGAAGGAAGGAAGGAAGGAAGGAAAAGGAATCTGCAGGTATTTGAAGACTGAGTGAGCCATGTAGAGATTGAGACTGCTAAATGACATTCCTGAGTCTGGGATTGTTCATGAGGGGGTCAGGTTGTTCACCAGAGCACCAGAGGGAAGGATGAGAAACAATGGTCGGAAACTGACCAAAGAGAGAAGCAACCTGGAATTAAGGAGAAACTTCCTGACAGTGAGGACAATCAACCAGTGGAACAGCTTACCAGCTTAACATCACTGGATATTTTTAAGAAGAGACTGGACAATCACCTGTCTGAGATGGTATAGGTTCTTCTGCTTGAGCAGGGGGCTGGACTAGAAGACCTCCAAGGTCCCTTCCAGCTCTATTCTATTCTATGAAACATGGGACTCCTTAAAAGATTCCTGCTAATTATTCAGTTCCAGTCCCCTATTTTCACTGCCGAAAGGATGCTAGTCAATGTTACACAAACTTTCAGTAGTTAAAGCCCTAGAGGGAATAATAAGTGGCATGACCAAAGTGATTACTTAAATGATCCCTCCCTCCCTCCCTCCCTCTCTCTCTCTCTCTCTCTCTCTGTTTCTCTGTCTCTGTCTCTCTCTCTCTCTCTCTCTCTCCCCATTAAAACACTCTTTCCAACTATAGCTGATTAATTTAGTTCAGTTGGAATTACAGCTTGGCTGAGTAGCATCTGCTTGCTGGATTAAACAAGATTACTTTTTGAAGATAGTATCCTTCTGAAGTCCAATTGGCAATATGGAACTTTAATTTTTATTCTCCCTCTCATTCATAGTAGCTTACGTTCTTTCCCTCTGGTAACTGGGTGAAAAATAGAATCCATTACGTAACAGCAGGGCTGTCTCCTTTTCTGCACTGTTGAAGCCAGCAGCGCTTCTCTCGTTTTTCATCTAGTAGTTTTCTGCCTGTGAATTTGGCTAATCCTTTTTTTTTTTCCCTCTTAAAAACCCCAAATAGAAGCAAATAAAGGAATGGAGATTTGGAACCTTTAATCAAATTTAAATTGGGGATATTAGTCAGACTTAACAGAATAACAGAGTTGGAAAGGACCCTGGAGGTCTTCTAGTCCAGGGGTCTGCAAGCTTGACAACTTTAAGACTTGTGGACTTCAGCTCCCAGAATCCCTCAGCCAGCAAATCTGGCTGAGGAATTCTGGGAGCTGAAGTCCACAAGTCTTAAAGTTGTCAAGCTTGCAGACCCCTGTTCTAGTCCAAGCAGGAGACCCTATACCATTTCAGACAAATGGCCGTCCAGTCTCTTCTTAAAAACCTCCAGTGATGGAGCCCCCACAACTTCTGGAGGGAAACCATTCCACTGATTAATTTTGTCACTCTGCTCAATTCCACCTTGAACTCAGGTTAGCAAATCCATTGAACTGAATTTAGTTTAATAATTTGAATTGGATTTTCAAACCGGTGGAGAAAAGGCCTCATGCTCAAAACATCCGTTGGATCTTCAGATTTTGAAGTAATCTGCTGGTTTGCTTCAGTGATTCGGTTTGGAGATGCAATTCCATTGAATTACTTCCCGGTCAAATATTTGAGTCAAATATTTCCAATCCAATGGATGGTATTTCTGGATTTACCCCTTCAGACCAGGAAGCAACACACTCATGGCTTCACAGCCACAATAGCTGAAGACCGCCTAAGCCAGGGGTAGGCAACCTCGGCTCTTTTATGACTCGTGGACTTCAACTCCCATAATTCCTGAGCCAGCCATGCTGAGGGGAAAGGGAGAGGTTTCCAAGCTGAGCCAAGCTGGCTCAGGAATTCTGGGAGTTGAAGTCCACCAGTCATAAAGCGGCCTAGGCCTAGGCCAGAGGTAGGCAACCTCGGCTCTTTTATGACTCGTGGACTTCAACTCCCAGAATTCCTGAGCCAGCCATGCCTGAGGGGAAAGGGAGAGTTTCCAAGCTGAGCCATGCTGGCTCAGGGAATTCTGGGAGTTGAAGTCCACGAGTCATAAAGCAGGCTAGGCCAGGGGTAGGCCAACTCGGCTCTTTATGACTCGTGGACTTCAACTCCCAGAATTCCTGAGCCAGCCATGCTGAGGGGAAAGGGAGGGTTTCCAAGCTGAGCCATGATGGTCAGGAATTCTGGGAGTTGAAGTCCCCGAGTCATAAAGCGGCCTAGGCCTAGCCAGAGGTAGGCAACCTCGGCTCTTTTATGACTCGTGGACTTCAACTCCCAGAATTCCTGAGCCAGCCATGCTGAGGGGAAAGGGAGAGGTTTCCAAGCTGAGCCATGCTGGCTCAGGAATTCTGGGAGTTGAAGTCCATGAGTCATAAAAGAGCCGAGGTTGCCTACCCCTGGCCTAAGCCTTCAAACGTGGTTTATATTCTAGTTCTTAGTCCCACTTAAGCCTCCACAAATGGATTATCACTTTCAGTTAGAATTGTCACCATTTCCTGATGACACCAGATGTCACCTTTTTCCAGTCTTCACGGTTTGTTAGCAGCCTCTATCAAACTGTCACTTCCAGGACTGTCTTCATGGGAAGTGATATAATGATTATGCCCAAAAAAAATATCAAATTGAGTGCTCTTAGGAACAAATAATTACATCTGACTCTTTAAAAACCTAGCTCTTCCAACTTAACTAGTGAGATTGAAATGGTACAGGGCAGGGGTCTTCAAACTTGGCCCTTTTATGACTTGTGGACTTCAACTCCCAGAATTCCTCAGCCAGTCATAAAAGGCCAAGTTTGAAGACCCTTGGTATAGGGTCTCCTGCTTAAGCAGGGGGTTGGACTAGAAGACCTCCAAGGTCCCTTCCAACTCTATTCTGATTGATTGAGTCCTGACCAGCTCAAGGTTGACTCAGCCTTCCATCCTTCCCAGGTCAGTAAAATGAGGGCCCAGATTGTTGGGGGCCATAGGCCGACTCTGTAAACCGCTTAGGGAGGGCTGTAAAGCACTATGGGATAGTGTATAAGTCTAAGTGCTATTGCTGTTGCTATTGTGCTATAACAAAGGGACTTCTTTGCATTAGCACAAAAACTGGGAAAATATCACCCTTCTTTTTGACACTTGAGTTTTAATTAATTGGCTAAGGCAGTTTTCTTTAGTTCTGCTGTGTTGGCTGATTTTGTATCAATCCCCTTATTCTACTAGCTGGTTTTGTACAAGACACTTCACTAGGTGAGGCTTACAAGTTGATTAGGGTTTACGCGGGGGTGTGCATAAGCGTTGGAACGAGCCCAGGCCATTCCCACCGTTTATAGCTCAACAAACTGCGCACACTCAGAAAACAAATCAATTCAGCTACTAATTCAGGCATCTGGCATGAATACATCATTGCTTTTTATGGCTGTCCTAATTGTTGATGGGATTTTAAATTGATGTGCCGCCTAGTAGACCCACTAGATAGAAATTATTTGAACCAATGAAGCCTCAAGGTGGATGAAGGAGAGCTGAGAAAATGGCAGGCAGGGGAACCTGGGAAAAATAAGGAGCTAATTCCTAGGAATCGTGGAAGAGACAAAGGGTTTTGGGGGTGCTCTTCAACACATCAGGGCAACAGACAGGAAGAGACAGGAGCAAGAGAATTCTGAGGTTCAGTTGTTCAGTTGCTAAGTCATGTCCGAATCTTCACGTCCCCATGGACCATAGGACCCCAGGACCCCCATCCTCCACTGTCTCCCAGAGTTTGCCCTAAATTCATGTTCATTGCGTCTGTGACCCTACCTAACCATCTCCTCCTCCGCCGTCCCCTTCTCCTTTTGCCTTCCGTCTTTCCCAACATCGGGATCTTTTCTAATGACTCCTCTCTTCTCATTAGGTGGCCAAAATATTTGAGCTTCTCCTTCAGCACCTGCCCAATTTTATGAGCTTTTTTGTCATGGCTGTTAAGGGATTCACTGTAATTGTTAAGAGAATCTGGCTTCCCCACGTGGCTTTGCTTGTCAGAAGCTGGCTTGGGAAGGTCAGAAGTGGTGATCGCGGGACCTTGAGATGCTGCAACCGTCCTAGACACACGCCAGTTGCCAAGCGTCCACATTTTCATCACGTGACTGTGGGGATGCTATGCTGGCCATAGGTGTGAGGACTGGTCGTAAATATTTTTCCCCGTGCCGTCGTAACTTGGAAGTGCTTGCTAAACGAATGGTCTGCCTGCCTCAAAATGGGAAGACAGTTATTGGAGGCTAGCTTCAACGTTTGCAATAGTCTTTTTGCAGCTATTCCAAATCCAGTATTTAGTTCTCTGATTATATGTTGTTTTATTGTCATTTTTTCCCCCTCTGCGTCATTTATTTTCCCTGGCAGGAACAAAGAAAATGTTGGCAGTCCTGGGCTAAATTTAGAGCAGAGATGATAAATGAGAAGAACTGTGTGAAAGGGGAAGGAAGAATTGCTAAGCTTGGGGTCCTCCCTGGCAAGGAGTGGGTGCAGCTGGGAGGAGGGAGAAAGCTCAAGCAAAGGGGATTGTTTCACTGCAGCTCCTCGGATTGAGGCAGTGGTGAGCTTGGGATGCGGGTTCAAAAGAAATGCAGGACCTTTGACCTCCTGAGCAGTTGGTGCCAAAGCAGCAGATGTTCTATCAAAAACAGAAGTTTCTACGTTACCCTGATTCTTAGCCTAGATGTCTAGTACAAACCACAATAAAGCTGTGCCGTTGTGATGTCGTTTGCACAAGGATGTCGTCACACGTGTGACATCCCTTCCCCGCAATTGCCTTAAGCTCCTTATAGAAGAGGGAGACCCAAGAGAATTATCTTTACCGATACACAACTCTTAGGATCTGGGAGGAGGAGAAGAAGAAAGGGGAAGGATCAGGGCAGAGTCAGATAGATTGGATGAGATTTTTTTACATTTGATTTAAATATACTTGGACTGAAATGAAGTAGCATGATCAGATGTCTTCTCCGTGTGCCACATTACAAATGACCAGCAATTTCAGGAAAGGCCTGGAGTGGTCTTAGCCATTTCTCCTCTAACACAAGCCGAGCTCCGATGGTTGGTTGAGAAGTAGCGGTGCAACCAACCAGCCATTGATGGGAGCGCTGCTGGATCCTCCTACATCCCAGCTCCCCCAATTTGATTTTCACCACCCTTTGGCTCTTGGGAGGAGGACTCAGAGAGCTTCAGGACGCCAACCAGAAAACCACCAGCACATGCCTATTCTCTGAACTGCTGGGATTATTGTTCGGAGGAGAGAATGACAGGGGGATCACATCTGGATAGAGATGCCTGGTGTTGTCCTAGATTTTGAAAACCAGCTGATGTTAGGAGCCCAGTTGCATGCTGCTGCTTATAATGCAGGTAGTTTTAAAACTCTTCCATAGGCAGAGCAACTTGAAGAGGAAACACTGGTTTCCTTCCTCTTTCTGCAGAGATGGATGGATGGATGGATTCATCCTTTCTACATCTGGATCTTAACTGTTTTCCCTGACATGTGGGTTGAACCTTGCTGGCCCAAAGTCTTGGGCTGCTCAGCAGGTACTTCAGTGCAGTTCATGAGCACCTATGGGAACTTCTTGATAAAGTCACAAGGGCACTTTTGGGGAGCAAAAGGATTGCACAAAGTGAAGCAGCCACAAGCTGCAAAATGTCCCAACCTGGGACACAGTGGAAAAGCCATGGAGACGTTTGATGTGGTGATTGGTCAACGCTCATCTAGTAACAGGATATAGTGGTTACATGTCCACATTCTAACATTTTGGGTAAAATGGATCAACTAAACTATTAATGATCAAGGTATCTTCCTTGTTCTTTAGTATGATATTACTCAGGGTGCACACAGTCTTAGGATAGGGGTCTGCAATCGGGTCCTACAACTAGCTGAAAGTCTTAGCTGATATTGCCAGAATGATAATGGCGTCACAGGAAGGTTTCAGAAGCCAGGTATACATTTGGAAGGGACAGGTGAGTGGAGAGCCTTTAAAAGCCACTCCGAAAGGGAGGTATTTCCAGTCTTCCAAAACCCTCAATGGCTTAAAATACCAATGCCAACATTTGGTGGCAAAATAACCAAATTTCATTGGCAAGATATTAGTGGCCATTTGGGGCTATGGGGTGGCTGGGTTTCTTGGAAGGAAGGAAGGAAGGAAGGAAGGAAGGAAGGAAGGAAGGAAGGAAGAGCTGAGCTCCCAGAGAATCCCCACTGACATTTCCACTCTTTGTTTTGAGAAATAAAACTGATGCGTAACCAAAAATGATACAAGGGCACTTCTGCTTATTCTAACTTCCTGAACTTCTAAAGACTCTGATAAGGTCCAGCGTATCCAAGCTATAGATCTGTTCTTTCCGTCAGAGCAGTGTTTCCCAATCTTGGCAAGTGTAAGATGGGTGGACTTCAACTCCCAGAATTCTGGGAGTTGGGAATCCCCACTTCCTAAACTTCCCTAGGTTGAGAAACACTGAGTCCGAAGGAAGATGTGAAGTCCAACAACATCTGAGGCCTCCAGGTTCTCCCATTTTGACTTCATTGATTTCCAGCGATGATCAACCAGGTAGTCTCCTACATGGGGTGGGACAGAGGTCCCCAACCTTTTGGGCACCAGGGACCAGTTCCGTGGAGAGAGGTTTTTCCGTGGACCGGAGAGGGCGTGGTGTTGTGTGTTGCCTGCATCCTGCGGATGGGGCTTTCCTTGTTTGTGCGGACCAGTTGCTGGCATACCACAGCCCGGTACTGGTCCACAAACCGGGCATTGGGGACCCCTGGGGTAGGACATCAAGATCTAATGTATCTATTATCTAATCGTTTGCTGACCTGAAAGTATGGAGTCTCTGTTTATTTTTAAAATATTTAAATCACTACTGAAATCTACTTTCAGCGTGGATGATCGTGACACCCACAAAGCAAGTGAGCCGAGTCCATATTTCTTCTGCTTGTGTCATGGATTATAGTACTTTTTTTAAAAAAAAAAAGTTATTTTATATTTGATTTCTCTTCAGAGGGACTGACTGGTGGGAAACGGGTATAACTGGCCATGTGGAGGTTTGCACATTGCTTCTAAGTATTTGATTTCACACTGTTCTAAAGCTGACAGACTGCAGTAGCTCAAAGTGCTGTCTGCCGTTTACTGGAGTGCTGTTCTAACTACGTGCATATAGTCAGTAGATCAGTAGATGTTTGCCACTTGTATCTCTCTACTGTACAGAGTTTCGCTATTCGTAAGGCAAGTGTGCCCAGGCTCGTGGGTTCCGCTTGCCTCAATACTGACCAAACAGGACCAAACTGTATGGTTTCAGATGGATTCTTTTTTTTTTTTTCTGTTCTTTTCCTGCCTGTAGAAAAAAAAAACAGCCGAAACCCTATTCCAACAGCCGAAAGCTGCTAGTTAAACAATTACGTTTCTTTTCGTTGTTTTCTCCCCCGGGAAATGTTGTGCAAAATAAATCCAAACTGTTGACACTTTATGCATGTTGGTAACAATAACAATAAAGGAAATTAAAATTTTAAAGAGTATTTTTTTTCCCCTGTGGTTGTTGATCTCCCTGGGGTGTTGTTGTTGTTGTTTTTGCAATGAAAATCAGGCTCTGGGTGTGTGAGACAGAGAGAGGAGGAGTAGGAGAAGGAGGAAGAGGAGAAGCAGGAGGAGTAGAAGGAAAAATGAGTTGGCTTTCTGATTTTGCTGGTTTACTGAAACTTGGTGGGTGTCTGGACAGGACATGAAAAGTCAAAATGGGGAGGAAATGGCGACAATGCCTTATGAGAGGTTGAGGAACATCATCCACCAATTGAAAGGGAGATACAGCAGGAACAGCGGAAGAGAAAAAGCTTCTGAAAATTGAGCTTCTCCCCAGGTTGTGTTGGGTATAGACTAGTAAGGCTTAGCATGGACGACTAAGGCATAGTGTGTGATCAAGAGTTCTTCTACTAGTGACTTAAACTCTTGTAGAGTCATCCAAACATTGCAATGGCCCAATAACCGCAATGGCAACAGGCTTCATAGCCTGCATTGCAACAATGGCTGGACCTCTGGATTAGCTTATCCATTATCCTAGGACCATCTCATCACATCTGCCCTTGGGGCTCAATCTCTACCCGAATAATCCTGAGGATGCTGCTGGCTACAATGCAGAGAAAGTCCTTGCATCATTTTGGGTAAGGCTCTTACAGGAAATGGAACAGCAGGTCAGGGAGGAAAGTTGGTGCCATCATGGCTGCATCTCACCTGTCCATGAGCTGACAGCCTGATAGTAGCAAACGGGGGTGGCGGCGGGAAGTGTGGAGGGGGGAGAGATTAGATTGTAAGGAAGAAGGGAGAGGGAGAATGGAAGCCCAGCTGAGCCTTATGAGAAGCTTCAGCCAACCAAGGTCAACTGTGCATATGCAGAACTGGGAACAGAGAACCTGTTTCCTAGACAATATACAAGCACCTGAGTGGACATTTGCAGATAGCTGGGGGATGGCTGGTGGGGGAGGGGAAATTTTTCTTTGTATTGTTTGCACGGGAAAACCTCAGATTCAGCTTATGCTACTTCTATAACCACCTATGCTTCAGTAAAGTATACCCTTGGCCAGGGGTAGGCAACCTTGACTCTTTTATGACTCATGGACTTCAACTCCCACAAAGCCACAGTTCTGACTGGGCCAAGGGCCTCCAACCGCAGGTGTTCGCAATCCACACAAACCGACATCTAATGAAATCTTAAGCTTCCACTGTCCTAGGACAGGGGTAGGCAACCTTGGCTCTTTTATGACTCATGGACTTCAACTCCCAGAATTCCTGAGCCAGCCATGCTGAGGGGAAAGGGAGAGGTTTCCAAGCTGAGTCATGCTGGCTCAGGAATTCTGGGAGTTGAAGTCCACGAGTTATAAAGCGGCCTAGGCCAGAGGTAGGCAACCTTGGCTCTTTTATGACTCATGGACTTCAACTCCCAGAATTCCTGAGCCAGCCATGCTGAGGGGAAAGGGAGAGGTTTCCAAGCTGAGTCATGCTGGCTCAGGAATTCTGGGAGTTGAAGTCCATGAGTCATAAAAGAGCCAAGGTTGCCTACCCCTGCCCTTGGCAAAAGCAAATGGCCAGAAGCCTTTCTTAGATGACTGAGGGGGACAGTTGACCCTTGGAGCAAAGATCTCCAGCAGGCATGGTCCAACCACTGTTGGTGAATCATAATCATGTCTCCAGTGCAACCGATCCCAAAGAGGTTCTCCACCATCTGCTCATCTGCTATGGCAACATTTCCCCCTTAAGCTCCTCGTCCTTTTTTCCCCCAGTTTCAGCTAGAAGCGCCAGGAATGGAAGCAAATTTATTTTGGCAAAGAACTCAATCCCAGCTTACCAAGCGATATCTAGAACATCTTATGAAGGGGGAAAAAAAGACTTTATGGGATAAATTGCTCAAGACTGGCCCATTTTGTTCAGAGGTTCGGACAAAACTAATGAGCCTGAACTAGTACTTGGAGTGAAACAGATGGAAATTTCTGTTTTATTCAAGGCCGAGAATGGCTCTTTTCATCTTGGAACATTCTGAGGTTCAGGGCATCAGTGTGGGGGTGGCAAAGAATGTCAAGAGATGAGTTGTGACCATGTGACTGAATCCAGTGGTGGGATTCAAATAGGGGAACAACCGGTTCTCTGCGTGGATGCCGCTTCCGGAAGTCCATTCTGGGCCTGGGCAACAAAAAATTAGCTACCAGTTCTGCCGAAGTGGTGCGAACCGGCTGAATCCCACCACTGACTGAATCCCTGGACTTTTTTTGGCATACATTGTATAAGCTGGACTGTTGCACATCTCTGGGGAGGTTAGACTGATGGTGTATAGCAGAGGTTCCCAGCCTTTTTTGGCACCAGGGACCAGCTTTGTGGAAGACAATTTTTCCAAGGACCAGGAGGGGGGGGGGAGAGATGGAGAACACAACCTAGATCCCATATAATATATGCACAGTTTCTGTAAGGACCCACCTCAGCTAACCACCCAAGGAAGCAGAACTCTTAAAACAGGCATTGTCTCAAAAGTTCTGCTTTCTTGGGTGGTTAGCTCACCTCCAGCTGTGTGGCCCAGTTCCTAACAGGCCACGGACCGGTACTGGTCTGTGGCTCAGGGGTTGAGGACCCCTGGTGTATAGATCAGATCCTGTGCCAGCTTTTAGAACAGGAAGCAAGTCTGAAATAGTGGTCAAATAGCAACATCTCAATACCCAAGGCCAACTTTACACGATGCAGCTAATAATCCCATTTCCTTGGTCACCATATCATGGCCAGCTAAAAATGTGGTTGGCTAGTTGGCTGAGCAGCATGTTGTCCAAGTAGAAGAGAAGAGAATACTTGTAGCTCAAGGTTGAACTGTGGGGTCCTTGGTGCTCTCTGAGCTGGATGGTTTTCTTGCAGCTGTTTCATTACCCAACTAGGTAACCTCATCAGTACTCCTGATTGCACTGATGAGGTTACCTAGTTGGGCAATGAAACAGCTGCAAGAAAACCATCCAGCTCAGAGAGTAGCAAGGTCTTTACGTCTGAACACAACCAGGACTTTTGCCATCAGTGAGAGTAGCGTATCTAAAAGAGACCACAACCAAACATCCTTTTGGCACGTTTTGGGGGACAATGCCCCAGAATTTAATCTCTCTTTTTCAATTTTATTTGTCAAAATAACTTTTACGTGTTCCTGGACAAGTCACAAACATTGTATGTGCAGTAACAAAAATAATTTACTCTCAACAGACGAAGGTATAATAATATACACCATAGAGTTGCAGTGCAATGAAGAGCATTGATTTCTCGTGTCTTTCCTCTCACTCTCCCCCTACCCCACCCCACCCCAATAGTCCATAAAGTGCATTGCAAGGGCTTGGGTGAACCCGCATGGAATGGTAGCTAGCAAGGGGTGCTTTTCTGATCCCTTTGGCGAATCCAGGTGCACATCTCCCTTCAACAAGGAGCACTGAAGCGGGGGGGGGGGGAAGGGTGCATTAACTTGCCTGCAGCTTGGCCTCTCCAGGATACAATGGGTAGTAACATTCTTCCACCCAGACTTTTCAGAAGTCTGGACCTCTTGAGGGATTCATTAAGGTAGCGTCTCTCTCCTCTCCAACTTCCCCGTAAGATGATATGCTTGTACGCAAATGATGTGGCAGCTTTCTCTTTCTCTCCAGATGTCTGGGATAGTCACCTCTCAAAATCCTCAAGAGAGGCCTGACAAACTGGGGAGAGGAGAGTGACAAGAAAGAGGAAGGGAAGGGAAGCTGGTGGGGTTTTGAACCCCACTGTATGGGTGGGTGGATCACTGACATATGCAAAATAGACCTCCTTTCAAAAATACACACATACACACACACACACACACAAGATAAAGCAATAAAGGTCTGCCTCTATGATATAATTCAACTTCAGTTTGCTGTTTCTTTACTTTTTTCGAGGGGGGGGGAATAACCCTTAGCTCAGTGGTGGCGAACCTATGGCACGGGTGCCAGAGGCGGCACTCAGAGCCCTCTCTGTGGGCACGCGCGCCGTTGCCCCAGTCCTAGGCCTTCAGCTGGGTTTTATAAAACCTTTTCGCTTTAGGCCTCCGCCGCCGTGTGCAAAAAACCCAAAAAGGTTCAATCAGTCAATTTCAACTTCTCTCAGGAAAAAAAAAGATCTTGCAAAGTTGGAATTGATTGATTGAACTTTTTTAGTCCCACCCTGCCGTTACCACTGCAGCCACGCCCACCCAATGGGCCACACCCACCCGGCACTCGACGATGCATAAGTGGGTTTTGGGTTGCAGTTTGGGCACTCGGTCTCTAAAAGGTTCGCCATCACTGCCTTAACTTTTCAAACTGGGTGCCTTCTACAGGTTGGGCTACAACTCCTCTAACCTCAGTGCTGGCTAGACCTGATGGGAATTGTGGTCCAACGCTTTTGGAGAGCAAAAGGTTAAGGAAAAGTGCTTGACTTTGAGCTAGGGTAGTGTTTCCTAAGAGGGAGAGGGGGGAGAATGAGCAGCTGTGTCTGTGTCGTTGCACATGGGCTATTGTGCATCATGTTGCAGGCGTCCTACCTCCGCTCAGCCTCCCTGGCTGCCCCCTGCAAGGCCACAAAAGTTGAGATATAAATCCAACAGATCAATTCAACAAATCAAGGACAGTCTGGTGGTAGCGAAGAGAAGACAGCCCCCTTCAGCAAGAATGCTTCGGTAGGACATCCCAGCCAGATGTTTTTTTTTCAGCAGGGCCTCCACTCCTCCCTTCCACAACCCATCTATAGCCCTCCACCGCTACTGAGCATGCTCAGTTCACTTTAAGTTACTTTTGCTTAGGTTTTGAAAGTCTGAAAGCTCAGCTTTTTCCTTGAGCCATTAACCATTACTTTTGATTTCCCTTGAATCAGCAAAAGGGGAACGATGGGCAGAATAGTCCAAAAATCATATCTACTACCTGTGCTTTCCGTGTTCTCCCTTTTGCTTTCATTGTAAGTCAGCCTACTTTGCCCCCCCCTCTCTCCTTATTCCAAGAGTCACCTTCAAATACAAAGGGGGTTGCCTTAGTCACACACAGTCAGACTTTATGAATTTAAAGTACTTCTAGGCCTGTAGATCGCTGGAAACGGGGGGAGGAGTCCCTCAACAGACCCTCCCCCAACCCACGAATTACACCAGGGCTTTTCAACCTGTGGTATGCATACCACTTGTGGTACATTAACAAGTGGCAGGTAGTACGCAGCCCTGCCTAGCCAAGTGTAGTGGGGGAGGGAAAGAGCCAGCGCAGGCAAGGACTTACAGTGAGAGAGTCCTCTGGAGCTGCAGAGGCACGGAGGGAGGGAGATGGAGAGTGGAAGGATTCTTATGTGCTTTTGTGACTTTGAAGTTCTGGGATTTGTGCAATGTGGGCTTTGTGTTCTTAAGGAGTGTTTGGCAATTTCTATTTGGCTGATGGCTGATGTCTCGTGTTAGCTTCTATTGCTCTGCTATTGTTAGCTGTAAGTTTTGCTGCAAGGGATTTTGAAGTATTTTTCTCCTGAATGGATTTTGCCTGTAGATTCCTTTACTTATGAATGGAGCCATTTGGGGAGGCTGCCTTAGCCGGCAGCCAATACTTACATTTTTTTTCTTCCTTACTTTCCTTTCTAGCCAGTAGCTAATTCTTAAAGGGGAATGTGCCTTTTTAAGCTAGTTCACTCAGCAGTTTGTCTTTTCTGTTTCTGGAGGCTTTTTCTTGTTTGATGAATATATGGAAGAGAAAAAATATGGGGTTTTTTTTTCAAATTCTTCCTTCAGAAGGAGGTTGGCATGAGAAAGAGGGAGGCAGGGAAGGGAGGGAGGGAAGGAAGTCCCGCCTTAGCACTTGGCCACCAGCAGCCCTGCCATTGACTTTGCTTGTCAAAAGGTTGTAGAAGGGGATCACATGACTCTGGGACCCTGTGACCATCGTAAATATGAATCAGTTGCCAAGCATCCAAATATAAATCACATGACCCTGGGCATGCTGCAATGGTCATAAGTGTGAAAATGGTCATAAGTCATTTCAGTGCAATTGCAACTTTGAACAGGGTTTTTTTTTTTGATCATCAAGTTTTTGACACCTTGCTAGGTGGTACTCGAATATTGCCATATCCTAAAAGTGGTACAATCGGTGAAAAGGTTGAAAAGCCCTGAATTACACAACCTTCTTGAGGGCTGGAGAATAAACAGGCAATACCGAAGGGTGGAAAGATTTCCTCTCTGTCTGTCACGCGTTCTGCCTGACATGCGCAAGACGCCCCCATCACGTTTCCCCCCCGAAAAACGCCTCGACCGGGGGAATCTCCGGGCCGCCTTGGGAGGCCGGCTGCTTCCGGGGAGCTGTCCGACGCTGGAGGTGCTGAACTGGGGTGGCGAGAAGCCATTTGGGCTGGCTCGAGTCAACCCATCACGACTCGCTTGGTCGTCGTCGCGTGTCTTGCGTGTGGGCTGCGTGCGCGTGTATGTGCGTGTGTGCGTGCGTGTGTGTGTTTTCAACGGTTGTTTGAATATTGCATAGCAGAGAAAAATCTGATTGGAATAAAAATATATATAAATAAATGGGACGTCCCTGACAAACGGCCTACGCTTTCCCCACGGCGATATTCCGTGCAAAGGAGTCCGCTGTGGCGTGTGCATTTAAACTCTTTACATTCCAGCTCAAGTCGTCAAAATGCAGGCGATCGGCTCCTTGGACCTCATTTTCGCCCACAAACCACACATACCCCAGCCCCTTAAAACTGTGCTTACTTGAAAGAGGGGCAAAACCCCACCACCCATCCTGCCCCCACCTCCTCTGTTGCCTTCCTCCCCTCAATTCCCTATCCTGAAGGCTGGTCTCACAGGACCTGTTAAAGACCCGCTCCCGCCAATAAAATATCATTTAAAAAACCAAATCGGGATCCATTTGGGACCCTCCTCCCCACCCCCTCCCGAGATCCAGGTTTTACACTAAACGCGAAAGGGCTGCAGAATGAATCAAGAAAAGGTCGTAAAGTCAAAGACCCCACATTTTGCAATTACTCTCCACCGAACCCGTCGGGGACGGCGCTTTGGCCAAATTGCCGTCCCCTCCCTTTGCTGGGAGCCCCGAGCCAAAGTCGGACGCCTCTTGCGTCTGTTTGAGCAAACTCAGATATAAGAAAACAACCCTCTGGAACTGCCTTTCCCTCGACCTCGAGTTTCGTCCCCCAGAAAGTTGGCTGTGGCGTGTTTCTGCGACGGGTTTCCTTTCCTTCCTCCTGCGGGGGAACCGAGAAGCCGAGAATCCAGAAGTAAACGGTGGGGGAGGCGACGGTGGTGGTGGTGGGGGGGGCGTCGATTTCCAGCTGCCTCTGGCCCAGCCCGCCTCTACACGTCGCTGGACGTCCTGGGTCGGGAGGAGAAGCCGGCCGGGATGCAGCCGCAGCAAGCCAGCCACAGAGACTTCTGGATCTCGGGGTTGCGGAACGCGTAAACGATGGGGTTGAGGAGCGAGTGGCAGGCGGCCGGCAGGGCCAAGGAGTAGGTGTAGACCTCCGGGTAGGAGGCGTCGGCCACCAGGGCGTAGACGGCAAAGGGCACCCAGCAGAGGGCGAAGGTGCCCAGGATGAGCGAGAGCGTGGAGAGTCCCCTGCGCGTGGAGGTGGCCTGCGCGCTGGCCATGAACTGGTGCTGGACGGCGATCTGCTGGGCGTGCCGGCAGGCGATGCGGCAGATCTGCCCGTAGAGCTGCAGCATCAGGGCGAAGAGGAGCAGGAAGGCCACGGCCAGCACGGCGGCGTTGTCCCGGGTGACCGGCCGCAGGACGCTGCAGGCGCTGGGCCGGCGCAGGCAGTTCCAGCCCAGCAGCGGCAGGAGCCCGACGGCCAGGCAGGCCAGCCAGAGCAGCAGCAGCGCGGCGGCGGTGAAGGTCCGCGTGCGCTCCGAGTGGTAGGTCAGCGCGTTGGAGAGCGACAGGTAGCGGTCCACGGTGATGGCCAGCAGGCTGCAGACCGAGGCCGAGAAGGCGGCCAGCAGCAGCCCGGCCGCGCTCAGTCGGGCCGCCTCGCTGGGCGGCTGCAGCAGGTACTGCACGCTGAAGTTGACCACCAGCCCCAGCCCGGCCAGCAGGTCCGCCAGCGCCAGGCTGCCGATCAGCAGGAAGGGCGGCGCCCGCAGGCCCGGCGCGTAAAAGAGCACGGCCAGCACCAGCGCGTTCTCGCCGGCCATGCCCGTCCCGGCGGCGCACAGCGCGATGTCCCAGGGGCTGACCGCCCCCGCCGCCTCTCCGCCCGGCCCGCCGCCCGGCCCGCCCGCGCTGGCCGTGGCGGCGGCGGGGCTGCCCGCGGCGGCGGCGACGGAGAGGTGGGTGGGCGGCCAGAGGCTGGCCAGGGGCCACGAAGAGGCGTTGAAGAGCACCAGGAGCCGCTGCTGCTGCTGTTGCTGCTGCTGGCGGAACTGCTCCTCCATGGCGGCGGCGGCGGCGGCCGGGATGGGGAACATCGCTGCGGGAGGAAGGAGGCCGGGAGAGTCAGCGAGGGAGAAGGTGAAGGAAGGAGCCCTAAACGCCCCAGCCATCTCCAGGCTCTCTGCACCTCGTCCCCGGGACGGTTCCCCTCCGAAATCGCCCGCAATGGCTGGCTTGAGCGGGGGGGTGGGGGGTTGGACTAGGAGACCTCCAAGGTCCCTTCCAACTCTGTTATTCTGTTCAACCTCCCCCCTCCCTCTTCCCTTCCCCTTCAGCCCCTTCTCTTCCTTTGGATCTTTTGCCTTCCAGGTCCTGGGGCGGGGGTTGGGGGGCTTGGGAGGGGTCCTTAACGAGCCCGGTTTTTTTTTACGATTTGATCCGCTCCCTTTTCTTTCAGCAGAAGGTAAATTTTGCACTGGGGACAAGTTCTCTTCCTTTCCCTCTTCCTTTCTCCCTAGGCTTCTCCCCCCCCCCCCCCCGCCGACCACTGTCACTCACCCCCCTCCCGCTCCCCAGAAGTGTTGGGTCACTACAGGTCTGCCGCCGAGGAGGATGGGCTATCTAGTGCAACACTTGTGGGAGAGTGGGGAAGCAGGTATTTCCCCTCCCCCGCAGGATGCAGAGGCGGTGAGATCATCACCACCACCTCCGTTTTTAGCTGCAGCCAAAGGGGAGACCGAGCATCCCGCAATGGCCCAGATCTCCTGGCTCGCTTTCTCACGAGTTGGGAGCCTTGAATCTCGGGTTCAGTTTCTTGAATCTGAAGCTGGGGCTTCCCAGGGGCTGGGGAGATCCCCCCCCTCCCATCGCGCCTCAAAGTCTGTCCTCGCTACGGTTGTACAGCGGCCCAGCGGCGGTTGGAGGTGGCTATAAAGCACCGGCTCTCCTCCCTTCCTCTCTACGGGACGGAAAGCGCCCCGCGTCTGCTCCACAACTGCGGCTGCCGCCTCCTAACCCGCCGGAATCTCAGCTGCTGCAACAAACCCAGATCAAACCAGGTTTCCTGCCCCGACGAGCCAGCCGCCCTCCGCGCCGCTGGGAAGGAGACGCGCTGCTCTTTCTCCGCCCGTGCCAATAAGGACCCGCGCCCCATTTCAGGGTCTTTGCCGCCCCCCTGCCCCCCTTCCACGCAATCCGAAATAGCCCAGAAGTCTCCCGCTGTTTTTTTCTTTTTCTTTTCTTTTCTGAGAGTGGGACGGCCCGGGACCAGGAGGCTCGCGCGAGACCCCGCAGACGGGCGGAGAAAACCGCTGGGGGTGGGGGGGGCTTTGGCTGGGCTGCTGCTGGTGGTGGGGCAGACAAAACGCCACCCTTCCCCTCTGCCCCGCACTCTCCCCCTCGACCCACTAGCTAAAGTACCGGACCGGGCAAGAGCCGGTCCTCCGCCGGCGCGCAGGGGAAATGCCCCGCCACCCGGTTGCGCTTTTGCAGGGATGCCAAACTCGCAGCCCCGGGGCGGCCGCTTGGAAGTGCTCCTTCGGGTCTGGAGGGAGGGGCGGGCGGGGGAGGGGGGCGCTTGCGACAGGCCTCTTTTTTTTTTTTTACCTGGGGTTGCGAGGCGTCGGACAATCTCGGGTCCGGCTTGCTTCTCCGCGCCCCGCTGGTTCAGTCTGGGGCGCAACCTGCGCGTCCTTCCCGGGCCAGCATGGCGGGCAGCCCGCAGCTCTTGACTATCCTTCGCCCTTTGGGTCTGCTGATAAATCTCCCTTCTGACGTCAAAAGTCTCCGCTTCTATTCATGACCGGCTCCCGGGCTGTGAATCATAGGCGCCCGTGATCAGAATAACAACCAGGGCGTCTTGCGCGCTCTCCCCCCCGCCCGCTCCTCCTAGGTGTATCCAGATGCTCCGGCGTAAGAAGCGCGCCCGCCCTCTGGAATTTCATTCATAAAGTGGCGGGGACGCGCCCCTCCCTCCCTCCCTCCCTCCTTCCTTCCCCAAGGTCAGCTATTTCAGGCTAGCTTTCTGGGGAGGGCGGAGAGGAGACTTTGCCAAAACCGGCCAACCTGGAATGATCCGCAAGAGAAGTCTTGTTTGTTTGTTTAAGCAATGCTATAGCTTATAATAACCAACTCTGGGCGGCTCTCTTGGGGCGGGACCCGAGGAGGACGGGGGTTGTTGCAAAGGGAGGAAGCTGCTGCCAGCCTTCACTGGGGAAAGGAGAGCGATTCGAGGGTGTTTTGCCTCTTGTTTGGCTCCCTCCCCACATCAGCTGAATCCAAGGGAAACCCCCATGGGAAATGCAGGTACGTCAAGCTATAACATTCCCAGGCAAGAAAAAGCAACTTTGAAGCAAGGCAATGATCTCTTCTTGCAGCAGGTCTGTGGGACCCCACAGGTAGAGATGTAGTAAAACTGTATTCTTCGTGGCACCATTGCCTCTCCTCCAGACAAATAATTTGAATTTAATAATCTGAGCCCTTATAGACAGAACAGTGACGCTGACATGCCCTAAACTCTACCTAGACTGGTAACGAAATATTCAGAAGCCAAACTCAATTTGAATAAACTTGTGGATGGGAAAGAAGTTGTTAAGAAAATGTTTTTGGGAGGATGGAGAAGTATTCCATCTCTCAATCTATACGTGGTAAGATATTGTGTATACATGTGTATATGTACACTTTAATGCAAAGAAACCAGACATTACACACCCAGTGGCTGACCAAGAAAGGGAGACACTACTGGCACTTGAAAATACTGACCCAGATTGTGGCTGCTGTAAAAATACAGAGTCTTCTGCTGGAGATCACCGAGAAGGGAGTTGCAAGGAAAAGGGCCCACTAGATTTCTTCCTGGCAGGCTCTGTGCAGATCCAGTCACCAGAAAGGGAGAACTGTTGATCTGGAACATGATTAATGGATTGGAATCGGTTCACCTCATTCTGCTTCTTGATGTTTGTTTGTTTATTCGTGTCAGCAGCATCACCATTAAAATAAGGCATACTATATGATATAAAATTTAAAATATAAAATACAACATCGAAATATGTACAAGTTAAACAAATCTTGCCCAGAAACTAGCAGCATTAATTGCATTTTGTCGCTGTGCCATGAGGTCCTCAACTGTACACTGATCAGGATGCAAAGTGCAGGTATACATACTGTATGTGTTGTCGCAAACGTAAAAGGCAAAAGCAACCAATAGCTCCATTTGTTCAGGGTGTTTCTGGATCTTCTTGTACCCGCAGTCTATTCAGTGATTGCCATACTTCTTGATGAATCTGTAGGATGAAATAAGAATAATAAAAAAAATATGAAGCAACCAAAAGAATACTGAGAAACGAATATGGAGCATAGTTTGAAGAAGGAGAAGGAATAAGTCAAGATTGTGTAGTGTCACAGGATCTGCTTTACTTACACTGCTTAGGCTAGGACAGGGGTGGGGAACCTTGGCTCTTTTATGACTTGTGGACTACAACTCCCATGCTGGCTCAGGAATTCTGGGAGTTGTAGTCCACAAGTCATGAAAGAGCCAAGGTTCCCCACCCCTGGGCTAGGAAGAGCAGAAATGTGAGATATGCTGATGGTACCAAGATGGTGGTTGGGTCCAATGAAAAGGAATCTCTTGTTGAAGATCAAACAAAGATTAAAGCTGCTCCCTGCCTTCAGAAACAAATCAAAGGGCCTAAAATTTTATAAGTGGGCAATGTCAACCCAATGCAAACAATCAGAGAACGACGCCTAAAAGGTACAGCAGGGGCGTCCATCCTTGACAACTTTCAGACCTGTGGACTTCAACTCCCAGAATTCCACAGCCAGCATGGAGAATTCTGGGAGTTGAAGTCCAGAAGTCTTAAAGTTTCCTAAGGTTGGATTCCCCTGATTTACAGGAAAGGTGGCTGTAGTCAGGAAATAAAAAGACGTCTGCTAAATGGGAGAAAAACTATGACAGATACAGGCAAAATATTGAAGTGTAGCGATCACATCCTAACAACAATGGTATACATTGTCAAGACTATGATTTCCCAAATTATAATTTCATGGCTATGAAAGCTGGACTACCAGACAGGCTGAGTGAAGAAAAATTCAAGCCTTTGAATGGTTGAAGGTACCTTGGACAGCGACAATAATCGACAATAGCCGATGAACTGAAATCAGTCTGTACAGGCAGTCCTCAACTAACGCCTACAATTGAGCCCAGAATTTATGTTGCTAAGTTGTTAAGTGAGTTTTGTCCCCGTTTTATGACTTTTCTTCCTTCATTCGTTAAGCGAATCACTGTAGTTATTAAATTAGTAACATGGTTGTTAAATGAATCTGGTTTCCCCATTGACTTTGCTTGTCAGAAGGTCAACCGTCATAAATGTGAGTCCGTTGTCAAGCATCTGAATGTAAATCACGTGGCCATGGGGATGCTGCAGCGGTCATATGTGGGAAAAATGGCCATGGGTCACTTTTTTCAGGGCTGTTGTAACTTTGAATGGTCACTAAATGAACTGTTGTAAGTCGAGAATGATCTGTACACTGGTAGCGTGAGTAAGGAAACTAAAGTTTAATACCTTAGATAGATAGTTTGAAGGCAAGAGTCACAAAGGGAAGACCACTGCCTGGAAAAGTCACAAGTAGTAAAAACAACAACAACAACAACAACGATGCCAACAGAAAACGACGTGACTGGATACCTTCAGTGATGACACCACAACAGGAGCTTACAGGAATTCAGAGGAGCTGCTACTCACAGGAAATCCTCTCTACACCAAGTCGTGAAGCGGTAATAATGGTAGCTTATTGATTGATTAGTCTTGCGGCCTTATCAATAAAATAAAGGCATGAAAAGCAACCGAACCACAACACTTGGATGGCTGTCTTCGTTTTCTAGAATCCCAGACAGCCTCCTTTAAATATCAGTTGCCTGGAAGCAAAAATGGAAGAAAATGGTAACCTTTCACAAGATGAGTTTCTTGAGTGTGCCCAATGGAGGAATTTCCAGAAGAATGACCGGATGGGCCCTTTCAGTTTAGGCACGTTGGCTTCCAACAAGCTTATATTCCTAAATCTATAGTGGGAATAGAGGGTCTTAGGAGGGCAAAGGCTTCACAGGTAGTCCTCGACTTACAGCGCTTCATTTAGTGACTGTTCAAAGTTACAACAGCACTGAAAAAAAGTGACTCATGAGCGTTTTTCACATGACTGTTGCGGCATCCTCATGGTCACGTGATCAAAATTCAGACACTTCTCATCTGACTCATATTTATGACGGTCGCAGCGTCCCGGGGTCACGTGATCCCCTTTTGCGACCTTCTGACGAGCAAAGTCAACGGGGAAGCCAGATTCATTTAACCACCTTGTTACTAACTTAACAACTGCAGTGATTCACTTAACAACCCTGGCAAGAAAGGTTGTAAAATGGGGGAAAACTCACTTGACAAATGTCTCAACGACAGAAATTTTGGGCTCGATTGTGGTCGTAAGTTGAGGACCACCTGTAATAAATAACCCAAGTTATTTACACTTCTTGCTCTTGGCTGGAATTCATGAGAATCTTCCAACATTCAAGCAATCCAAGTGTTAGATAGTGCTCTGCAGATCCTTCCCAAATTCCTTCAGAAAGAAGCAGCAAGGAAATATTGGAAAGGTCTCAATTTTTTAAAATACTAATTCGAAATATTTATGCCCCTCCTCCTCCTCCTCCTCCTCCTCTCCCCCAAGTGATTGTGATGTGCAGCCTTGAAAAAGTTATGAATGGAAAAACAAGGGGAGGAGAACTACTGACATCATCCATCATCCATCCGTACTTCTTATGCCTTTTAAACCTTTCATCCTTCAGTTCATTTAAAAAAAACTATCCTCATAATTTCATTGCATCACCAGCCATTCTGACTGGGGCGTTTAAAAGGCTGAGAAAAATAGAATTTTGTTTTCTTGCAAGAGTTGTAGAATCTGATGCTTTTGTTTAATTAAAGTTAAACAAATCAGATGTTGCTTAAAGGATATGTTTAGGAAAGCAAGTAAAAGCACCAAACAAAGAAAAATAAAGCTTAAAAATGTGTTTCCCCAACACAGAAACTTGATGAATATCTTTAAAAACTGTACTGTATACTCCTTTACATTAATATTCAAAGGCTTTCAACTATGTGCACAAGGGTGCCCATGTCTTTAATTTCAGCATATTTAACCTTCTTGCATAAGGAAGCTGCTACTCCCTTTGCTAGTAACTTCATATTTTGGAGGGATTGGGACAAACACCAATTTCTTTTATTTTTCATATCTTCACAGTTCTTATAAATAGAATTCTAGAGCACATTTCAGATTTTTAGATTGCAATGGGTGTCATGGTTCCGACAGATGAAACTAAAGAACTTCGAGGCATTGTTTACCTTAAAGAATCTTTTATTCGAGAAACATAGTATCGGCACTACATAGTTGAAACCAAAAACTAAACTCCCCTCCCCTGGCACAAAGTAGCAAAGCGCAATTCCCTCCTCCAATTAACAGTCATAAATCACATTCCCCAATTAACTTGAAGCACAGGTTTTCTCCCCAGCTCTCCTGCCCGCCAAATTTCTATCAACTCAGGGCCCAATGACCTTGGGTTCCCACGGCTGAGTTATTATTGTTATGACTAGCTGGACTCTCATCCACATTCCCCCTCCCAGCATCCACTAACTCTAAAAGCAATAGAGAAAAGATGGCTACATTTCCATCTGTTGTCAAAGCAAGAACACCCGATGTTAGCAGCGTTGACATCGGTTCTGCGTTTTCTCTCAAAGATACCACAGTGCATAAGCAGTTCTGCATATCCAACATTTAAAGAATTCAGAAGACAGAAAATGACAGCTAATTAGCTGTTAGACATACACTTTTATGTACCATCACATGCAGTTTTGAATCCGGACTCCTGGAGACAGATTTGAATATGGACTGAAATAAGTTACTTCTAAGCATTTGACAAGAAAGAGGATTTCTCCTTACAATTAGCAATGAAATCATGAGTGATCGTAAGTATTGTATATTGCAACACTAAAATGCATAGTAGTATTGCAGGTTGCAGGAACTGGGTATGTCTAGTCTAGTGAAAAGAAGGACTGGGCTGACGTGATAGCAGTGTTCCAATATTTGAGGGGCTGCCACAAAAAAGAGAGGGTCAACTTACTTTCCAAAGCACATGAAGGCAGGACAAGAAACTAATCAAGTAGAGAAGCAACCTGGAATTAAGGAGAAACTTCCTAACAGTGAGGACAATTAACCAGTGGAACGGCTTGCCTCCAGAAGTTGTGGGTGCTCCATCACTGGAGGTTTTCGAGAAGAGACTGGACAGCCACTTGTCTGAAATGGTCTAGGGTCTCCTGCTTGAGCAGGGAGCTGGACTAGAAGACCTCCAAGGTCCCTTCCAACTCTGTTATTCTGTATTTTTGCATTTCTGTATTTCTGTAACTGTATTGCGTGCACAGTGGACTGAAGATCTCTGTCAGAAGTAGAGAGATGATTTGTGATGGAAGACCTACTGTATAATCAGTGAGGGTTAGTATTGTCCACCTCCTGAAGGTGAGGAATTGGGAAGCAAAATTCTTGGAATTTTCAAATAAAATAAAAATCTCTCTTCGGGTGAAGAGAGGTCCTGAGGAACAGCACCTGATGGGGACAGACAGAGAAGAAATTGTCAAATAACCTGTTCGGTATAAGGTGATCTTACCTACTTCTGGATGGAAAGTTATGCCCTCAGATTCCTGTTGCTCATACAGGCAGTTTAGTATTCGGCACTTTTTGCATTCAAGATAGTCAATTAAACGTGTTCTCTGACAGCTACCATAAAAGGTGTTTGCCAGCCTCAAAAAAAACCAAAAACAAATCTGGGTAAAGCAGTAGGTGGACTTAATGTTATGTGTGGATGTGTTTTAAGGCGCATATCTGGCCTCTCATTCAAGCTGGCTCACACTTTCTAAAATGTGCAGGAACCAGAAGGGGAATGCAGCCACATTTAATGGCAACCATACTAGAAATAATATAATAAAGAAAACAGAGCAATCAAAGGAATTAAATAAACTGGACACCGTTCAATATGATAAGGTCTTCCAGAGGTCAGCTCATGATATATGGGACAATCAACCTCCCAGAAGCCTTGGAGATTTAGTGGTACCGAGTGTAAATCCTGAGTAGTGTTTTCAGACCACATGGTGCCTCCTGGTGGTCAATGAACTAAAACTGAGTGGCAAAGTCCCCGTATGGAAGGAAGGAAGGAAGGAAGGAAGGAAGGAAGGAAGGAAGGAAGGAAGGAAGGAAGGAAGGGTATCCCAATGCACAACTATTGCTGATCTTTCTTTAGAAGCAAATCAAACTGATGGATTACTGTAAACCAACAAGGTTACTAAGAAACACGAGGGAGTTATTAATAGACTCAGAGAAAACTTAAGATTTGGAGAAATTTAACAAAAAAAAAACCCCATGGCAACATTAGTAGCCCAGCAAGGACCGAATATACAAAAGAGGGAGGGGAGGGGGGAGGACAATGGAGTGGGCTATCCTGGAAGAGCAATCGGCACTCTGACGAACATGGCAGAAGACAATAGTTCCAGCTGATCAGAAGGTTTACTTCGGTTCTGTGGATATTTATGCTATTACATAAAAAAAGCAAGTTGATCATTCCCCTCAGCTGAAAGTTGGCTTTACAATTACAGTGCAAAATGTTAGCTGCAAAACAAATCCCTTAATATTTTGAATATTGTGCAAGCTGGATGTCTGTGGAGGTTCCCAGTCATCCAGGTAATGGGTGAAGCTTCTGGGATGAGAAGCGAAACATCTTCAAAGAAAAGCAAGAAAAAAAAAGCAGCTTTGGGACGTGCAAGCTGGATGGGATATATCCCGTGAATAGATTCAAAACCAGACCAACCGTGGTACAGCCCTCCTTTCCAACATCTATGAAAGACAAAACACTATTTTTAATTTTGCAATTGAAGGAATAAAATTTTGTAAAATCTTTGGCAAAGTGCTCATTGGAAACTGCTTATGGACAGTTCCAGGGCTGCTAATATTTTGCATGGAATCTTTTTCCTGTGGCTTTGTACAAATGAGGGGGGGGAAAAGCAAGTCGCTCAATGAATCTGAATTAGGGCTAAATTTAAATAGGATGCTTAGAAAATCAAAGGCAAAACCAACAGCATCCTTCAAATATGGAGATAGAGAGAAACCGAAACACACAGCATTTGATTCAATGCTAACGCTATTACTGGAATTGCAAAGTGAAGAGGGAATTGGGCAGAAACAATCCCTGTGAATTAATTTTATCCCATTACATTTCCCCTCTCAGACATTCAAGCCCCTTCGGGAGTCATTTACCCCTTATCATGAGAAACCAGATGCGTAGCACTGTAATATTTTCTCTCTCTCTCTCTCTCTCTCTATTTCCAAGGAGATCACAATGGATGATTGCCATAGCAACATAATTGCCTCTATTCAGTCACTGACTCATCAGACACGATTCTGTTGGAGGCGAAGATGAACTATGACATACAGCCCAAAGTGGTCCTTCTTTGGGCGTCTCCAGAAAGGCATTGGATGACTTTGTTCTTCGTCTCTTGACTCCAGCGGAGGCAACAGACTTAGTGAAGAAAATAAAAAGAACATAGAATCATAGGGCAGGGAGGGACCTTGGAGGTCTTCTAGTCCAACCCTCTGCTCAGGGTGGGAAAAATTATACCATCTCAGTCAAATAGTTGTCCAGTCTATTTTTGAAAACCTCCAGTGATGGAGCACCCACAACTTCTGGAAGTGAAACTAATCCCACAGATTAATTGTTCTCATTATCAAGAAATTTCTCCTTATTTCTAGGTTGGGTCTCTCTCTGATGATCTTCCACCCGTAATTACTTGTCCTGCCCTCAGATGGGAGAATAAATTGACTCTTTCTTCTTTGTGACAACCCCTCAAGTACTGGAAGACTGGTATCATGTCACCCTTGGTCTTTCTTTTCATTAGACTACACATATCCAGTTCCCATAACCGTTCATTATACATTTTAGCCTCCAGCCCCCTTAACAACGTTGTTTTTCTCTGCACATTTTCTAGGGCCACAGCATCCCTTTTGTATTGTAGTGACCAAAATTGGATGCAGTATAGCAAATGTGGCGTCCTTGGTGCGGTGTACAGCGGTAGTATCGTTCCTTGTGATCTTGATGCTATCCCTCTGTGGATGCAGCCTAGGACTGCATTGGCTCTTTTGGCAGCTGCAGCACATGGCTAACTCATGCTTGAGTGGTTGTCCATTAGGACTCTTAGATCTCTCTTACAATTACTGCTGTTGGCCAGGTACCACCTATTCTGTACCTGTGCATCTGTTTTTTTTCTGCCTAAGTGCAAAACCTTTAGCAATGCAGTTCTGTAAAAACGTATCTGCAAATAGTTAACATTCTATATTGACTTAGCCATGTTTTTCAAGTGGGTTACAAAAAAAAAAGCACAAAAACCCACATATGGTTTAGAAACAAAAATTAAAAAGTGTGACTCTCAATGAAGAATGGTGTTGGCATGGTTAACAGAATAACAGAACAACAGAGTTGGAAGGGACCTTGGAGGTTTTCTAGTCCAACCCCCTGCACAAGCAGGAGACTATATCTGACAAGTGGCTGTCCAGCTTCTTCTTAAAAGCCTCCAGTGATGGAGCACCCACAACTTCTGAAGGTTGTTATGGGATAATATTCCACCGAGTGATGTGAAGGCTCTTTTCACCAATTCTCATGGACCTCAAGTTAGAAAGTGACAGGATTCCAGGCAACATTCTTTCAAGATTTCCAGTTAGATGGCGAAGAGAAATCAATGTGATATTTATAGTAGTATTTAGTGAAAAACGTAGCGAATATTTGAAGTATCCAGAGAACAGCTAGAGTATGGATATTCCCATCCATACTTGGAATGGAGAGCTTTATTTTATTTAATAGTAATTGATTAAAAATTACAATTGCAAAAAGAAAAAGAAAAAAAGTAAAAGGATAAAAAGAAAAATAGAATAAATAGAAAAGTAAAAATTTAGTAAACAAATATATAAAGACATGACTTTCTCCTTCATCGTAACCACTATAAACAATTTTAATAAGTGAACACCTTCTCTTCAATTACAAGACCTTGTTTGCTTCTTCCCAGATCCCATTTCTTATCTATAAACGAATCCATGAAGCCTAATCATTTCAGTCTTGCTGTCAGGAAAAATCCATGAAGGGTTACTAGAAATAACATATCTATTTTAATTTTGATCAACTAAATCAACTTTATATTCCTTCCTTTTATTTTTAATGATCTTGACCTTTCATCCCTTCAAATAATGTCCTAGAATTTGATTTCTTTTCATTTTTCTTTCTTTATCCCTTCTCACAAAATGATTCAAAGCTTTAATAAGCCTTTTTTTGTAAATCCAGTATAGGAACATTATCCAGGTCATTCTTGTTTTTTTTTAAAATTTGTGTATCCCTTTTTAATTATTAAGATGTTATCCTGTTTGGAACTGCATGGGGTGTAGAATTCCAGATAGCGACCTAGATTTTATGTACAATTGAATAAGGCACTGGGTTTTTCCTTGATTCTTCTATTTCCTTTTGACTTCTTCTGTTGTCTTCACCCTGAACCTGGATAACTTTTGAGATCATATGTTGTTGTTGTTGTTGTTAGTTGCAAAGTCGTGTCCGACCCATCGCGACCCCATGGACAACGTTCCTCCAGGCCTTCCTGTCCTCTACCATCTTCTGGAGTCCATTGAAGCTCAGGCCTCCTGCTTCAGTGACTCCATCCAGCCACCTCATTCTCTGTCGTCCCCTTCTTCTATTGCCCTCAATCTTTCCCAGCATTAGGCTCTTCTCCAGTGAGTCCTTCCTTCTCATTAGGTGGCCAAAGTACTTGAGTTTCAAGATCATATGTTACTTTCTTTTTATATAGCCATGCACAGCAAAAGAGAGATGGGGGGGAAAAAGAGAGAAAATTGTATGATCCCTGCAGCCTGTTGAAAACTTGCCACCAAATTATAATTTGTAATTTAACTGAGGAGGGAAATTATTACGTACATGAAGAAAAACCATACCAAACCATACTGTCAATTAATTTTATTTCGCTCATAGACCAGCATAGAACAGCATAACAATTACGTTAAAACAGGAATAAAAGTAAAATAAACTATATTAACTAACCATACTCACTCTGTTTAATTAATTCCTGCAAGTCACATGTCTTCATTTCTTCCCTTGGAGATGTTCAAAGGGACCTCTGTTGGCTACAGATTCAGGACAAAAGGTGTCTGCAGAACGAAGTCAAAACAGTCGAGATAATAATAATAATAATAATAATAATAATAATAATAATAATAATAATAATAATAATAATAATAATAATAATAATAATAATAATAATAATAATAATAATAATAATAATAATAATAATAAAATAAAGTTGGAAGGGACCTTGGAGGTCATCTAGTCCAACCCCCTACTCAGGCAGGAAACCCTATACCAGTGATGGCGAACCTTTTAGAGACTGAGTGCCCAAACTGCAACCCAAAACTCACTTATGCATCGTCGAGTGCCGGGTGGGTGTGGCCCATTGGGTGGGCGTAGCCAATTGGGTGGCCGTGGCTGCGGTGGTAACGGCAGACAGGGTGGGACTAAAAAGTTCAATCAATCAATTCCAACTTTGCAAGATCTTTTTTTTTTCTGCGAGAAGTTGAAATTGACTGATCGAACCTTTTTTTTTTTTTTGTACACGGCGGCGGAGGCCTAAAGCGAAAAGGTTTTATAAAACCCAGCTGAAGGCCTAGGACTGGGGCGATGGCGCGCGTGCCCACAGGGAGGGCTCTGAGTGCCGCCTCTGGCACCCGTGCCATAGGTTCGCCACCACTGCCCTATACCATTTCAGACAAATGGCTGTCCAGTCTCTTCTTAAAAACTTCCAGTGTTGGAGCATTCACCGCTTCTGGAGGCAGGTTGTTCCACTGGTTAATTGTTCTCACTGTCAGGAAATTCCTCCTTAGTTCTAGGTTGCTTCTCTCCTTGATTAGTTTCCATCTGTTGCTTCTTGTCCTGTCTTCAGGAGCTTTGGAGAATAAGTTGACTCCCTCTTCTTTGTGGCAGCCCCTGAGATATTGGAAGACTGCTATCATGTCCCCCCTCGTCCTTCTCTTCATTAAACTAGACATACCCAATTCCAGCAGCCGTTCCTTATATGCTTTAGCCTCCAGTCCCCTAATCATCTTTGTTGCTCTTCTCTGTACTCTTTCTAAGAGATGGTGGTGATAGCTGCTATTTGGAGTTTTGGGGACCACCACCTCCTGGATGACCCTGGCTGCAGTACAATAAACATGCACAGGAACAATGGCTCATTGCTTACCTGTGGTTCGTGCTGTTCCTGCCCCAAAATAACCTTCCTCGCCCTCGCTGCATTCTCCATTGATGGTGACAGAACCTTGTTACGACTTTGTTATTGTACTTTATAACAATGCTAACAATTTTAACTATCACCATTGCACTCGGAAAAGGAATTTACTATGAATAAATTATCACCATAAATCCGATTGTATTTTAGGGCGATATTATGTGGATGATGATAGTAGTTTGGTGATTATGATTATGCTAATTTCATTGGGGAGCAGATGGCTTTAGTCAATTAAATAAATGTACGTGTCTGTTAAACAGATAATTGTGCTTAAAACGCTGGCAAATGTACAGGTAGTCCTCAATTTACGACCACAACTGGGTCCAAAATTTATGTTGGTAAGCAAGATATTTGTTAAGCGAGTTTTGCCCTGATTTTATGACCTTTCTTGCCACAGTTGTTAAGTGAATCACTGCAATTGTTAAGTCAGTAATACAGTTTGTTAAGTGAGTCTGGCTTTCCCACTGACTTTACTTGTCAGAAGGTCGCAAAAGGGGATTACGTGATTCCTTGGGACACTGCAACTGTCATAAATATGAGTCGGATGCCAAGCGTCTGAATTTTGATCACGTGACCATGAGGATGCTGCAACGGTTGTAAGTATGAAAAGTGGTCCTTAGTCACTTTTTTCAGCGCCGTTGTAACTTCATACAGTCACTAAACGAACTGTTGTAAGTCAAGGGCTACCTGTATATTTTGCCATCGGCCAGAAGCCCTGGCACTACTCTAAAGAGATGTAAAGTCCACCATCACAAGCCACATCCCTGACATTGACCTGGAGGATAAAAGGGCTTTTGGAATTGGGGTGCTTTTCTTTCTAAGTGGGGGGGGGCAGAATGTCAGAACTGCCCCCCCACACCTACCGTTCGGTACCAGTCTGCCATGACCCCTGGGGGGAGGGTGAAAGGGAGGGGGAGTGCTTGGAGGGGGGGAGGTGAAAATATCAACTGTCCCAGCTTGGTCAGTTAGGAAAGAAAGACTCCTGGCCCACTGTTAGCCAAAAGTAAACTTTACTAAAGCCAACGTGGTTAGAGAAGAAGCAAAGCTGGATCTGAAGTTTTCGCGCGCAAATGATGCAGTTAACTTTCCCTTGTTCCCGGCCAATTCCTTGGTTATATCAGTCTCTGTCCAGTTAGGGGTTAAGGAATTATTTGGGAAACAGTCCCTGTCTTTGTGCGCTCGCCGGCTCCATATTGGTGTGGCGCTTGAGACGGCTGCTGCTTCTCGTGGGATGGCACGACTTGGTTTCGATTCCTCCTGTCCCCCTCCCCGCATTCCTTTCCCACTGCACCCTCCCCCCCCCATCACTAATGTCAGGCTGTCAGCTTGCGAAGAGTAGCTTAGCAGAATGGCAGCCATGACAGAAAGTTACAAAAGTGAAAGGGCCTCTCTGAGATGGCCTTTTGAGGCAGCCTCCCATTTTGCTTATTTATTAGTTTATAATATATGATGCAAAAAATGCAAAAGAAAATAGTAGGAGAACGGGGGAAGAAAAAGCGAAGGGGAAAGTGTGGGGCAAAGGCAAAAAAGAAAGAAAAGGCATTGACTTCCGACTCCCTTTGGTGCAGTAGAATTAAGATAGTAACATCAAACGTCAACTTTTTACTTTTACATAATAGTATAAACTAGCCGTTTCTATAACAACAAGTGTCAGAATCCAATTATATCTTATTTCTAGCTATCTACTCTGAGAAAACCCAATTCTTACTCTCTTCTGGATTCTGTCATACTACAAAGGGGGGGGGAGTAAACACGGGTGTTTATGACTGGCATTCCTCCTATCAACTACAACTCTGTGGATTCCCTCTGTGGAGTACTAACCACAACAATGCGGCCATCAGCCTTTGATCTCACTCCCTATGAAGCCTCCTTTTACCGGCAGCAAGGAAAAGGGGGGGGGAGATTGCAACGTTTGGGATCCGATGGATTTAACACCCAACCATCTGCCAATTTGAATTGACCGGAAGGAATGTGGAGTGGGGCTGCCTGGGAACACTTTAAAACATTGAATGGTGGGGGGGACCTCTCAGATCCTGTCTAGCATGCCTACAGTCAGTTTTTCTTAATAAAGATTCCTGTTGGAAGAAATGTTCCAAGAGTTCTGTCTTCTTAAGATGTAAATTGAGGTGGGTCCTTACAACAAGCCTATCTAATCGGTAAAATCCAAAATCAGAGTTTCATTTTTTTCCACCTCAAGCACAAAGTCCAGAAGCGGTTTTCAAGTAGAAACAAAAGTAATTGTGTTTTTTTTCTTTGATCAAAGCAGTCAATCTGGCCCTCTCTGCTAACTCCATCAACGTTTGCAACCATTCATCCATTGCAGGAATCAAAGTGTCCTTCCATTTTTGTGCGTGAAGCAATCTTGCTGCCGTCAACATATAGAAAACGTCAAAGTTCCAAATTTTCCCCCCCAGGGCTTTTTCCATTAAACCCAGAAGAAAAGTTTCAGGTTTTATCTTTATATTCACTTTGAGAATCGTCCGTGTTAAGATGTGAATCCTACTCCAATATTTCTTTGCTTGATCACATGTCCGCCATAAGTGATAAAAGGGCCCCTCTTTACATTTGCATTTCCAACGTTCCATTGAAGTATTTTTATACACTCTTGACAACCTATCTGGCATTAAAGACCAATGACGCATCATCTTTCAAGGTCACCTTACAAAGAGAAGAATGCAATTGCCAGCCGGCTCACAATCAGAGTGGCCATTTCAAAATCATTTTCTTGGAGATGGATTGGAAGATGGGAGAGGGGCCAGCAATGGGAAGTGGCTAAGCAGGGGAGACGTTTTCACTTGGGGAATGGATGCACAAATTTCGTTTAGAATAGAGTTGGAAGGGACCTTGTAGGTCATCTAGTCCAACCCCCTGCTTAAGCAGGAGACCCAACACCATTTCTGACAGATGGCAGTCCAGTCTCTTCTTGAAAGCCTCCAGTGATGAAGCTCCCACAACTTCTGAAGGCAAATTGTACCATCGGTTGATTGTTCTCACGGTCAGAAAATGTCTCCTTATTTCTAGTTCTGGCTTTGCTTTACTGCAATTCCCCTGACTTCTAATTAAACTGTACCTTTTGCAACAAAGGGAGCGAAGGATCATTTTTTTACTTAAAAGTGCAAGCTGAGGCAGGGCTGATACAAGCGTGAGCGAAGAACGCAGGAACTACATCACGGCCCTTGGCCTCAACTGATCCTGGCATTGGTTCAACTTGATTTCTAATTTCCAAGACAGAAACCAGCGATCCATCTCTAATGGTCATGAGTAGTTCCATGATGTTGCAGATGGACCTGACCTTTCTCTCGCCGTTGTCTGACATCCCAAAGCTGATTATGAGACTCTTCCTTGAAGAGACCCACGGCCGTGCCGCATTGCAAATTATCTGACTCCTTCACTTAACCCAATCAATCAATAAGCAGAGATTGCTTCAGCCACAGCTTGCCTCGTAAACACACGTCTCTTGGGAAATTTGGCCCTTACTTTCTAATTATCATTGCCATCTAGCAAACATTCTGAACATTAAACCTGGATAACTCAGAAATGGAAAACTCAAAAATGGAACCTCAAAAAACAGAAGGAGGGGAACAGGGAAAGGGATAGAACTGATATTTTTAAGGACAGCTTGAACAAGTAAAAATTCCTTCTGAGCCTTTTTGAGGTATCAAGTGTAAAAATTCTCTCTCTCTCTCTCTCTGTAGGACTATTATTTAGTTGCAAGCAGGAGCATCAGCAAGAGGGCTATGTCTGTGTATCCAAAAAAATCAACACGGTGACCATAACTGCATGATTAAAATCATGCCTCTTTATCATGTGTGTCTTGCACAAACGGTGAACTTCAAACACACAGTCGCAACCACCTTCTTGACTTTTTGGGACCTCCTTTGCTGTCCCCAATACTTGGAACCATTTTCCTGCTACCAAGAGCGTTTGCTAAATAGAATAAATGGGTGAAAGGATTTGGAGAGTCTCATTACAAGTAGGTGGATTTCCAGCAGTTAAGTGGTTGGGACTGGGGAATTCTGGGATTTGAAGTCCACAAGTCTTGAAGTGGCCAAAGGCTGGACACCCCTGGTCTACAGTAATTGTGTTTTTAGGGGGTTGCAAAGCAAGTCTCTCTCTTCTTGGCCCTTGTTTGAGAGCTCTTACTCCAAAACTACCCTGAACTCATCTGTGAAACTTTCTACACTGTAATCCCTTGACTGCATTTCCGTCTCTTTTGCAAAGAAACTTCATCTAATACATATTAATATTTTCTGAAGCACTTTTCAATGATTTCTTATGCCTTCATCTTTGAACTCTGCACCATCATCAATCTGTTGAGTTTGAAGGGAGAATTCGCTGGGTGTAGTGGCTCTTCTCCAGCTTGTTAACAGAATAACGGAAAAGACCTTGGAGGTCTTCTAGTCCAACCCCTGATGAAGCAAGAGACCTTATACCTTTTCAGACAAATGGCTGCCCAATCTCTTCTTAAAAACTTCCAGTGTTGGAGCATTCACAACTTCTGGAGGCAAGTCGTTCCACTGGTTAATTGTTCTCACTGTCAGGAAATTTCTCCTTAGTTCCAGGTTGCTTCTCTCCTTGATGAGTTTCCATCCGTTGCTTCTTGTCCTGCCTTCTGGTGCTTTGGAGAATAGCTTGACCCCCTCTTCTTTGTGGCAGCATCTTAGATATTGGAACACTGCTATCACATCACCCCTAGTCTTTCTTTTCATTAAATGAGACGTACCCAATTCCTGCAACTGTTCTTCGTATGTTTTATCCTCCAGTCCTCTAATCATCTTTGTTGCTCTTCTCTGCAATCTTTCTAGGATCTCAACATCTTTTTAATATCGTGGTGACCAAAATGTTCCCCATTGTTACCCAATGGTTGGATATGTTGGTTTACCATTCCTGTCCTCTTTAGCTTAAGCAAGACTGACGGTGGCGGGAGAACAAAACCTGAAGGTTGCAGATTGAGAAGGAGAAAGAGGAAGGTCAGGATGGGGCAGCTGTTGAAAGAGGCGGATGCTTGCGGAGGATTTTCAAGGGCCAAAGCAGGGAGACGCAGCTGGTGAGGAAGCCCAGAGGTCAACTTTGAATAGCAGCTTGTCAGAGACGGGCATCGTCATTCCACACAGAAACATTGTTCTGGTATTTTAACCTTCCTGTTGTCTTCAGAGATAATAAAAATATCCCGCAGCCTCTAGAAGTTTGTAGGAACATGACGCAACTTTGCTTTGAATGTTATCCTAAGTGCCCAAAAACTGACATTCCATGTAATGCTATGTCGTAGTTTTTCTCCACATCTGAAACATGAAACAGGGTGATTTAATAACTAAAGAAGGGAAAAATCAAGAAAAACAAAATTGCAGGACACTCCTCAATAGGCAGACTATTGACTAACAATTCTATCTATCTCTATTTCTATCTCTTTCTCTATCATCTCTAATAATAATAATAATAATAATAATAATAATAATAATAATAATAATAATAATAATAATAATAATAATAATAATAATAATAATAATAATAATAATAATAATAATAATAATAATAATAATAAAGTTGGAAGGAACCTTGGAGGTCATCTACTCCAACCCCCTGCTCAGGCAGGAAACCCTATACCATTTCAGACAAATGGCTGTCCAGTCTCTTCTTAAAAACTTCTAGTGTTGGAGCATTCACAGCTTCTGGAGGCAGGTTGTTCCACTGGTTAATTGTTCTCACTGTCAGGAAATTTCTCCTTAGTTCTAGGTGGCTTCTCTCTTTGATTAGTTTCCATCCGTTGCTTCTGTCCTGCCTTCAGGTGCTTTGGAGAATAGCTTGACTCCCTCTATTATCTCTATCTCTCTGTCTCTATCCTACAAATTCTGGGAGACGGCGGAGGACAGGACCACCATGCTGTGGTCTATGGAGTCACAAAGAGTTGACACGACTTAGCAACTCCACCCAACCACCCATCCTTTAACCCAGGGGTCTTCAAACTTGGCCCTTTTATGACTTGTGGACTTCAACTCCCAGAATTCCTCAGCTGGCTGAGGGCCAGGTTTGAAGACCCCTGCTTTAATGTCTCTTTGCTTCTAAGGCTGCCTTGCTTCTTGACAACTCATCCTTTTACAAAACTTCATAAACCTGCAACTTATTTTCTTTTGCTGCAGCAATATATTTAGTTCCAGAGCTTTTAATGACTGTCACTCACGATTCTTGCTATTTTTTCCTTTTCATGTCTGACTCAACAATGGCTGCTCCATGGTGCCTTTTTTAATAGGAGTGGTGGGGGGTGAGCAGATGAAATGAGCTTGCCACAAGTTCTGGTAACAGATTTCATACACACACACATACACTACACAGATAATAATAATGCACCAGTTCTGGAAAGAACAACATCCAGAATCAGAAATAACAGAACAGAGACTAGCAGATCAATGCCGATTTATAATACAAAATAAAGTATTCACAGAAACAGAATTGGACGAACTGCAAAGGTTTACCCAGGGCAAAGAAATCAAAGCCTTGCCAGAAGTAATTCAGAATGTATAGGCAAACCAGGGGGAGTTGGCAGTGAAGGAATCCAGCAGAGATATACAACTGTTCTCATTTGGAAACCAGACACCTCTTCCTCAGGAAGAACAAAGCCCTCTAACTAAAGAAATAAAAGAATTGAAACAAAGAATAACTGAGCATCTAAAACAGCACAAAAACAACTGAATAAGGCTGCCTGCATTGAAGCTTGTTCCAAAGAAACAGCTAGCACAAGCATTAAAAGATGCAAATACTGCAATATCAAGTATAAGCACCAATTCACTGCAAGAAACAAACCAACTAATGTACAGCACAACTGCAGTTATAACTGAATACCTGGGATGCAAAATCAACAAAGAAGAAAAACAAACAGTGCACCACAAAAATGGAAGGTTAGACTAGAAAATAAGATCAGCAAGTTAAGATCACATGCAAGCAAGCTAGAACAGATGAAAGAAAAGAAGCTGAAGAACGAGAAGACCAAAGAATACCTAATCAAGAAATACCACTTAGAAACAAGGAAGATCAAGGAAGCACTGGAAATAATAAAGCAGCAAATAACAGCTATAGCTAGGAAAATCAGTAGATACGAAGCTCGAATTGCAAATTATAGGCAGAACCTCCAATTTCAATCCAATCAGAAACGTTTCTACCAATCCATCAATGGAGAAACTGCAATGAATCAGTCAGTACCTGACAAGGAAGAAACAGTGCAGTTCTGGAAGCAGATATGGGATAACCCAAAGAAATACAACAAGGATGCGGCTTGGTTAAAAGAGGTGGATGCAAATAAAACAAAAGGTGAAATGAAAGAACTAGTAATAACAACAAAAATGGTAGAAAAAAGAGCAAGGAAGATCAAAAATTGGTCAGCACCAGGTGAAGATGAACTGCATGGGTTTTGGTTGAAACATCTAACTGTTCTATACCCACTCATTGCCAAGCAGTTCAACAATATACTACAAGGAGGAGAAATTGAAAAGTGGCTAACAACTGGGAAAACCTACCTAATAATGAAAAATCCAGCAAAAGGGGCAACACCAGGCAACTACAGGCCAATTACCTGCTTACCAACAACTTTCAAATTGCTAACTGGTGTGGTAGCTGATGCAGTACAACAGCATCTAGTTGAAAACAATCTCTTTCCACCCGAGCAGAAAGGAAACCGCCCCAATAGCAGAGGAACAAAAGATCAACTCCTAATAGACAAAATGATCTTGGAAAACTGCAAGAAAAGGAAGACCAACCTGAATGTGGCATGGATTGACTACAAAAAGGCATTTGACTCTCTGCCACATGACTGGATAATCAAGTGCCTAGAAATAACAGGAGTCCGTAGAAATGTCAAAGAATTGTGCAAAGATCGATGGCACAATGGAAGACACAGTTGCAGGTCAATGGTGAAAGATTGGGAGAAGTTAATATCAAGAGAGGAATATTTCAAGGAGATTCATTATCACCACTACTATTTGTTATTGCATTGTTTCCTCTGTCAACAATACTGAATAACTCAGGACGTGGCTATCAAACATCAAAAACATCTGCCAGACTATCCAACCTCCTTTATATGGATGATCTGAAGCTGTATGGAAAAACATCATCTGAAATAGAATCGCTGCTCAACACTGTCCGTATATATAGCCAAGATATTGCAATGGAGTTTGGCTTGGACAAATGTGCCACACTTACTATCAAACAAGGAAAAATAGTGAAAACTGAAGGAATCAAGATGCCCCACGAAAATAACGTTAAGAGTCTGGATGAGGAAGATTACTACAAATACTTGGGTATCCTTCAAGCTGACAACATCAAGCACACTGAAGTCAAGAAAAAGATTAGAGGTGAATACTTCAAGAGAGTGAAGAAGATGTTAAAGTCCAAACTCAATGGAGAAAATACTGTGAAGGCAATCAACACCTGGGCAATTCCAGTCATTAGATACACAGCTGGAATAGTGGACTGGACTCAAGCAGAACTAAAAGCAATGGATAGGAAGACCAGAAAAATAATGACAATGAATCACGCCCTTCATCCACGCAGTGACATTGACAGACTCTATCTACCAAGGCAAATAGGTGGACGTGGAATGCTGCAAGTACATCAGATGGTTGAAGAAGAAAAAGTGGCTTTGGAAGAATATCTGAAGGACAATGATGCACTGAAATTAGTATATCAGGAAGGCTTACTGACTACTGGAGAGATCAAACTGGCCTACAAGAAAGACCAAATGAAGAACAGAATAGAGGCATGGGAAGATAAAGCACTACATGGCCAGTACATTAAAAAAATAGCTGGGAAAGCAGATAATAATAACAAGACCTGGCAATGGCTAAGAGCAGGAAAGTTGAAGAAAGAGACCGAGGGACTAATTCTGGCTGCACAAGACCAAGCCTTAAGGACAAATGCATACAAAGTCAAAATTGAGAAGACAGCAACAGACAGTAAGTGCCGCCTATGCAAAGAAGCTGAAGAAACAGTGGACCACCTGGTAAGCTGCTGCAAGAAGATCGCACAGACCCACTACAAGCAGCGGCATGACAAAGTAGCACCAATGGGGCATTGGAAGATCTGCAAGAAATATCATTTGCCTGTAAGCAAGAACTGGTGGGATCATAAAATAGAGAAAGTCATAGAAAATGATAAAGTTAAACTGCTCTGGGACTTCAGAATTCAAACAGACAAGCACCTGCAACATAACACCCCGGACTTAACAATTGTCGATAAGAAAGACAAAAAAGTCTGGATAATGGACGTGGCAGTGCCTGGAGACAGCAGAATAGACGAGAAAGAACTGGAGAAGATAACAAAACACAAAGACCTACAAATAGAAATAGAAAAACTGTGGCAAAAGCAAGCAAAGGTAGTACCAATAGTAATAGGCGCCTTGGGTGCAATCCCAAAACAACTGGAGCACCACTTCAACACCATTGGCATTGACAAATTCGCCATTAGTCAATTGCAAAAGGCGGCCTTACTAGGAACTGCTTCCATCCTGCGGCGATATCTGTAATACCATCAAACATCCACATCTGCCTATCCCAGGTCCTTGGCAAGGACTCGATAGGTAGACAAAAATGCCAAATCCAGTCTGAACATCTGGCTGACTGTGCGATGATCAATAACAACAACAACAATAATAATACTGTTGTAGTAATAATACAATAATAACAATAACAACAAAATTGGAAGGGACCTTGGAGGTCATCTAGTCCAACCCCCTGCTCAGGCAGGAAACCCCATACCATTTCAGACAAATGGCTGTCCAGTCTCTTCTTTAAAACTTCCAGTGTTGGAGCATTCACAACTTCTGGAGGCAGGTTGTTTTTTAAGTCTTAGTTAAGTCCAACCTCTTAAGTCTTACAGCAGGGGTCTTCAAACTTGGCCCTTTTATGACTTGTGGACTTCAACTCCCAGAATTCCTCAGCCAGGCTGAGGAATTCTGGGAGTTGAAGTCCACAAGTCATAAAAGGGCCAAGTTTGAAGACCCCTGTCTTAGAGCAAGGTGGACATTTTTCCTTTTCACAGACCCCAGAAGTCTCAGGAGAGCATGTTATTAAAGCTTTAAAAAAAATCACCCAGATTAATCTTGTGTGTTTATGAGAGAGGTGAGTTCTCCAGTTTTAATTTAGAGTAATTGTGTGTGCCAGCTACCAGAGCTTTGGGGAATGAAACCCATAAAAATAGATGATTGGCGGTTGGTATTTTTAGCTCTTCGTCATAACTCACTACATTCTACATTCCATAAACTTTGCCAGCATTTTGAAAACAGACCCCAAAGACGTTTCTTTTTTGGCTTCATCGCCTACTCAAACACATAAGAAAAAAAACTCACATTAGATATATATATATATTTTTGAGAGGGTAATGCCTCCCCCACACCCTTTGGACAGAAATGTCATGATGGAGAGTAGGAAGTGAGCAGCTTCGATACAGGTTTAAGCATCTTTGGGAAAGGAAGGAAAACCATTCCTTGTTTCCTGCTATAAAATGCAGTGGCAAGTAAGAAATTGTTATCACCATCATTTCACACGATTCCAGGACAAATCCAAAGCAGATGTTATTTAGCAGTAGCAGGAGGTAAAACCTTATTTTCGAAGCACGGCATCGAAATAGTGTCAGTCAAGTCAGCTTTGACTCCTGGTGACTACATCCAATCAGGGCTGGAAGGGACCTCGGAGGTCTTCTAGTCCAACCCCCTTCTCTACATGAACATCTCCATGTCACTGGCTTGGCAGAAATGACTTTCTGGTTATTTTTTTTTAAATGGTGTCTTTGAGTCCGTCTTGACTTTTGGTGACTGCCTGGACAAACCTTGGTAAGATTTCAGAAGTGGTTTGTCCTAGTCCCGTCGTGGCGAACCTATGGCACGCGTGCCACAGGCGGCACACGGAGCTGTCCCTGTGGGCACGCACGCCATCGCCCCGGAGGGAGGCGGGGCCAGGCTGTTCCCCTCCGCCTCTCCACACTGCCATGACTACAGTAGCCACGCCCACACAGTGGGCCACGCCCACCCGGCACCCGGTGATACATAAGTGGGTTTTGGGTTGCAGTTTGGACACTCGGTCTCTAAAAGGTTTGCCACCACTGTCCTAGTCTAGGCTGAGAGGCTCCGATCCAAGGCCACACAGCTGGCTTCACGTCTTAGGCAGGATTAGAATTCACGATCGGGCAGTTTTCTGGTTTGGTGCCTCCACACCACCAAACTAGCTCTCCAGATATATTACAGGACTGCGATTTCTGGTGGGTTTTCTGCTCAAGTGGCTAATGAGAACATAGCATTTTGCAGATCAGCCTAGGCTGGCATAGGTGTTGCATTAAAAAAAAGTTAGTGCAAAGAGTTAACAAAGCAGCCTAAAGAAGTTCCATCTTCCGTCCTGGAAACTGCTACATGATATGCATAGCAGTCAACGTGCCTGTCAATCTTCTTCGATTCCATAGATCGCAAAATGTCTTGTCTACAAAGACAACTTGATTTGAGAAAATGCCTCTGGGTCTCATATCAGCTTGCAAGTTTGTTTGTTTTTTTAAAGAAAAGGCAAGTGACTGTCCAAGCTTGTTTGTAAAGTCCAAAAGAAGACAATGATAAATTAAGATAGCAAACGATATCAGGGGCATTAAAGCACAGAGGGCAGGACAAGAAGTAAAAGATGGAAGGTTGTTAAAAGAGGGATCCAACCTAGGAGAAATGTTCTGACAGTGAGAACAATTAATGGAACAGCTTGGCTCCTGGAGTTGTGGGTGCTCCATCACTGGAGGTTTTTAAGAAGAGATTGAACAGCCATTTGTCTCTTTCTTGAGCAAGGGTTGGACTAGGAGACCTCTTGAGGTCTCTTCCAGCCCTATTCTATGTTCTAGAAGAGTAGATGGGGAAATGTCTCTTCTATTAGCCTGTCACATCACCAAAAAATAAACACTTGGCACCATCGTACTTCTCACTCCCATCCAGATGTGACTCTGATAATGCAAGCTTCAGTCCGTTAAACAGCCATTTGTGTGTCTCCCTTTAGCCTAAAGCAGGGGTCTGCAACCTTGACAACTTTTAAGACTTGTGGGCTTCAGCTCCCAGAATTCTGGGAGCTGAAGTCCACAAGTCTTAAAATGTTGTCAAGGTTGCAGATCCCTGGCCTAAAGGCTGCCACCTACAAGAGGTCACGTTTTGAGTGACAGCTTCCAACTCCTGCATGTTGTCATTTAAACTGGGATCCAGATGTGCATCAACAGAACTTCCCCCCGTATTTCAGAAGGGAGCCACGGAAATCTGGGCATTAACAAGCCACGCCTTCCAAATGTGTTGGCCATCATGGGTTTTACATCCTGGGATTTGTTAACCCAAGGTTTGGGGCACCTATGAGGATTATTAAGGACATCTGCAGCGTGCTCTGAATGTTTATTATTGAAGCGGATCCGCAAGGCAAGCTAACATTCCCATTAGAATTGCATAAATGCAAATGAAATCTGCCTTCCAAGCAACTTCACCCGCATTTATGCAGAGGAAAGAAACAGGAATCCATCTTTTCCACTGAGCCGGCTTCTAGTTGGCTCAGGTACCCCTCTTAGAAAAATCCACATCCCTGGGAGATTTGGACAATGTAGACAGCCCTCAACTTACAACAGTTCATTTAGTGACCACTCAAAAGTTACACCAGCACGGAAAAAAGTGACTTATGGCAGTTTTTCACACTTAGCAACCGTTGCAGCATTCCCACGATCAGATTCAAATTCAGCCCTTTAGCAACTGACTCGTATTTATGATGGTTGCAACGTCCCGGGGTCACGTGATCTCCTTTTGCGACCTTCTGACAAGCAAAGTCAACGGGGGAAGCCAGATTCACTTAATAACTGTGTTACTAACTTAACAACTGCAGTGAATCACTTGCTGCCACTGTGACACGGTAGGTCGTAAAATGGAGCAAAATTCACTTAGCAAATGTTTCATTTAGCGATAGAACTTTTGGGCTCAATTGTGGCCAGAATAACTTTAAATTGGAAGTAAGTGACAGATTTCAAATTTATATCACGCTACACGACGACGTAACTCATGTGGCATTGGCTCCATTTTGGCTGAACACCCTTGTGCGATACGGGAACTCATAAAATTGTAGTCTGTTCCGGAAGCCACATCCTAACACAATGCCTGGAACTGTTCCTTTGAGAGCGCTGGGGAAAAGCAGATTAAAAAAATGTACCCAGATGTCTTTATGTGGCATTTCAATGACATTTAAAAAGTACCAGACACACACATATGACTGAGACATTTCACCATACGCGACCTTTATTGGCGATATCAGAGGGTCATTTATTATACAGAAGTCACATCACACCATTCTCTTCCAATTTAATCCCCTTATAAATCTATAGCAAAAGTGCACTTTTAATCTATAACATATATTTTTTTTCAATATTCTCTCCCCTCTTTCAAGTCGGGTATTATTCGTAAAAACATTTGTCACCAAATATACAAAATACAAGCTTAGCATTCTCCTGTGCTGGGCGGTGGCATTTGCCTTCCGATGGGGGGGGGGGGGCTTTGCCTATGGACCTACCAGCTCCACCCACCAAAGATGGGGCTTCAGGGTGAAGTGGATTAAGATCCTCTTGTGGTTTTGCTTAGAGAAGATTTCTACCCCAAAGTTCATACCTAATGCATAAATGATGCTTAACTACCAACTCGTTGTCAACAGCTATTTGTGTTAAGAGATGACAACCTCTGAAGAAAATAGGACTCTGGCATATTGGGCTGAACATATCCACACCAGTTGCCTGCCTGAAGTAGTGAGACTCTTGAAATCTGAATTATTCCAAGACACACACGTGACGTTATTATGTCACTAATGGAATGTCACTGCTAACCAACAGAAAGCAGCTACCGTAAGACAACGGCTGCAATCTCATAAACGCTCTGGGGGTCCCAGGATGCTTAGCTTGGTATCCTTACTGAGGGTCTTCTGCTCTTGGAAAGAGTTCCAGCTTCTCCCAGCCTCCATGGAAACCTGTCGATAGAAGCTCTGAAGTGGGTTAAGGCAGATGCTGGCGAGTCTCCTTCTTCTTGGACACTGTCTTGGATGCTGCGGCAGCGATGGACACCCTTGCCCATCCTTGCGATGCAAGGGAAAGCTTTCCAGTGGAAAAGTTCAGCCAACAGATAGGGACCCAAGGAAGCAAGGAAAACACAGCCTTTTGTTGCCGGCACAAGCCGAAGTAGCAGTTTGCCTGACTTTCAAATCCCAGATGGGAGTTCAGCTTTTGCAATTTTCTGAGTCGACTCTCTTCTTGGCAGTTCCCGGCAGAACGTGATTGAGGAAAGCTTTGGGACAAGCGGAGATAATTTCAAAGTTCTCCCAAACTGGAAGCCCGTTATTACCATTCGTGTGGACCAACAAAGAACTCTATGCATTCATCAAGGCGCATCAAGGGCTGCTGGGATCAGCTCCCGTTCATTGTGAGAGTGCTTGGGCACCCTGCCTCCTCAAGTGGAATTCTGGGAAGCCATTGTAAAAAGGGAGAGGCACCAATGGTTCCCACAGCCCAAACTGGTTTTTAGCTCACAGCCCAATTTAAGGTTCTTATGAGCCTAAATCAGTCTGGCAGATTCTTCTCCATTGCACATTTTCCCCCTCTTAAAAAGGCTTAGAGTTATAATACATAACATTGGAAAACAGACGCTAACTGTCGTTTAGTCTTCCTAATACTGCCTTATTTTTTCTCTCTGTTGAAGCACCAACAGCAGCAGCATAAATGTGGACTGGAAAATGATAGGTGGAGAGCAGGGGGAGATGAAGTTAAGAGGAACTCTTTTCAAGGCATTGATGGACCTTAGTTTAAGTCCTTGACCCTCCCCTGAATTGTTTTTCCCAAGGCCAAAATCATGATTATTATTTAAACCTTAAGAGTTTAGAGCTGTGATGTCCATTTACAGCATGTCAATCCACGCCGAGAATTGCTTCTTACATGCAAAACTGAACCCATAACAGATCCTGTTTCAGCAGAGGGCACTTTTGGCTTAGAGAATAGTTCCAAGAAACTGCTTTTTAGTTTATATGGTAGATGTGACCTCCAACACTTACACCTATTTCTTTTCTGACTTCTACAGTATTGTGGTTCTGAGTCAAAATCTCTTTTTACAAAGGATTAACAGATTTATAAAGCATATAAAAATTACTTTCCAAGGAAAATTTTTAAGAAAGAGACAAAGCAGAACAAATGTAGAATAAATAGTGTTATCAGAAATAAAAGGGACATCTTTAACAAAATCTTCAATCCTGTAGAAATGCCTAATGTCCTTTTCCCATAGAAAAAAAAGTAAAAATTAAACCACGATGCTTCCGGGATGATTTAAGCTGGCTGCAGTCTTGAATGACCCAAACTGCAACTTACATCAACTTTCCTCTGCTTGAGTCCCAAAAGAGGACAGGAATTCAGCAAATACCGGAGGGGAAATCGTTCTGTTAGAATACAGAAAAATGGCAATAACGGAAACCAAAAAAGTGTCTTAAGCCAGGACCAAACAGTGAACAGATTTTACAATGTTATTTTAAAAATCACTTTCTTGGTTCTTGAAGAGTTAAAGCAGCCAGGTTTCAAATAGAGGTAAAAAAAATTTGGAAGTTAGCAAGTATAAAATAGCCTAGAAAGAAAATCAAAGTGAAATGCATTCTTGCTCAGGATTGTTCTCCTCGAGAAAATGCACTCCTTGATTTCCTGAAAATTGCCCACAATAGCCAGGAGGAATCAGTTCTGCCATCACTCTGTTGTCTTTACTGGGCACAGCCTTGATCCCTTCTTATCTGCACAAGATGTTCCAAAAACATGCCATCTCAGTCTCTTGATTGATAGAAAAGGATGTATCCAGATTCCGAATTTTTGGAAATGTCTGAGGTCAATCCATAGAATTCTTCAATTGCTTGAGCGTCGATTTTCTACAATTTAAGACAATGGAGAGGTTAATGGGGAGAGAGAATCAGAACCACTGTCTCATTTCCTCTGGTCTAGCATTTTCATGCCCTGATTTTAAGCAGATAGAGGAGAATATTTGTAGCTGGGGGTTGAAGTGAGGGGTCCTTGGTGCTCTCTGAGCTTGGTTGTTTTCTTGTAGACGTTTCATGACCCAAACTAGGTAACATCATCAGAACTAGCACTGATGATGTCACCTAGTTTGGGTCATGAAACGTCTGCAAGAAAACAACCAAAGTCAAAAAGCACCAAGGGCCCCTCACGTAAGCATTTTTTTCCAGTCTCTATCATTGTGGGGTCCTCCTGCCTATGGATTAGGGGTGACATGTTAGCATTGCTCCAATACTTGAGGGGCTGCCACAAAGAAGAGGGGGTCAACCTATTTTCCAAAGCATCAGGAGGCAAGACAAGAAACAACGGATGGAAATAATCAAGGAGAGAAGCAACCTAAAACTAAGGAGAAACCTCCTAACAATGAGAACAGTGGAACGGCTTTGCCTTCAGAAGTTGTGGGTGCTCCATCACTGGAGGTTTTTAAGAAAAGACTGGACAGCTTCTTGTTTGGAATGGTATAGGTTTTCTTGCTTGAGTCGGGGGTTGGACTAGAGCAGGGGTCGGCAACCTTAAACACTCAAAGAGCCACTTGGACCCGTTTCCTGCAGAAAAAAAACACTGGGAGCCGCAAAACCCGTGCGCGCCGGAGGGGGGGCTTGATTGAAGAGTTTAATTAAAAAGAAATAGAGGCTGCTGTGCATGAGTTCGTTCGTTCTCTCTCTCTCTCTCTCCCTCCTTCTCTTTCTCTTCCTCCCCCCCCTCTCCGATCTTCTGCTCACCTTCTTATTGGGCTGGCTCTCTCCTGCCCATGGTCTTCCCCCACTAAGTAAGTAAAAGTGTGTGTGTGTGTGTGTATGTGTGTGTGTGTGTGTGTGTGTGTGAGAGAGAGAGAGAGAGAGAGAGAGAGAGAGAGAGAGAGAGAGCGCTGCTGCTTTCTGCTGCTTCCTGCAGAGACGCAGCAAAGGCAGGAGTCCCCCCCAATAAGCTTGTCAGCTTGTCGGAGAACATCGTGAGGCCACTCTCTTTTTTACACACACACACACACACAGAGAGAGAAAGCGCTGCTGCTTTCTGCTGCTTCCTGCGGAGACGCAGCAAAGGCAGGAGCCCCGCCCAATAAGCTTGTCAGCTTGTCGGAGAACATCGTGAGGCCACTCTCTTTTTTACACAGAGAGAGAGAGGAGAGAGAGAGAGGAGAGAGAGAGAGAGAGAGAGAGAGAGAGAGAGAGAGAGAGAGAGAGAAGGGAAGCGCAAGCGCCTCTCTCTGTCTCTGCAAATGGCGGAGGAGGACTGGGAGCCGCAATAGAAGGCTCAAAGAGCCACGTGCGGCTCCAGAGCTGCGGGTTCCAAGGTCCCTTCCAACTCTGTTAGTCTGTTATACATTTCATTAAAATTCAACTGACAATCAAGTCAGTGGCCCTGGCTCCCCCACTGAGGCAGTCAGAACAAGGTAAGGGATGGTGCACGACCGTTTCAGCACATGTGACCTCTTCTCAGCCAGAAAGGCAGAGAGCGAGAGCGAGAGTGGATTCCTCACTGTCATCTCTGGACGAACAAATGGACACAAGAGGGAAAAAGAAAAGGCTCCTGCTTTAAATATAATACATTTAAAATACATTAAATATGCAACAAATCAATGAATTAAAACAATCCACTTGCTCCTTGCTGCTATTAACGGTTTCTCTGCCAATTTAGCCACACGGCCTTGCAGTCTGCGGGGCTGGATGCATTTTATACGACTCCACAGAAAAAGAAGAGGTGGAAATCCAGATGTGGCCTGTACAGGTAATCCTCGACGTACGACCGCAACTGATCCCAAAATTTATGTTGCTAAGTGAGACATTTGCTAAGGGAGTTTTGCCTCGTTTTATGACTTTTTTTTGCCATGGTTGTTAAGAGAATCACCGCAGTTGTTAAGCTAGTAACAGGATGGTTAAGTGAATCCGGCTTTGCTTCTCAGAAGGTTGCCAAAGGGGATCATTCGATCCCGGGACACTGCAAACCGTCATAAATATGAGCCAGTTTCCAAGCATCTGGATTTTGATCACGTGACCCTGGGGCTGTAGCAATGGTCGTAGGTGTGAAAAACGGTCATAAGTCACTGTTTTCAGTGCCGCTGTAACTTCAAACGGTCACTAAATGAGCTGTTGTAAGTCGAGGACTATTACACAAGACTACGGACTTACGGTTGTAGTTCACATTCAACATTTTTCACCAGTCTAAGGAGCGGGTTTGGCTATTCAAACCACATTCCCAATAGGTGATTTTTGCAGATAGTCCTCAACTTACAACTGTTTGCTTAACAATCAAAGTTATAACGGCACTGAAAAAAAAACAAGTGACTTACAACTGGTCCTCGCACTTACAGCAGTCGCAGGATCCCCAGAGTCCCGTGATCAAAATCTGGGCCATTATAAACCGATAGGCATTTACATCTTGGGGTGTGTGTGTGTGTGTCACCTGATCGCCAGTTGTGACCTTCCCAGCTAGCCAAGCCTGACAAGCAAAGTCAATGGGGGAAGTCGGATTCACTTAATGACGGTGCGATTCACTTAACAACTGCAGTGATTTGCTTAATAACCGTAGCAAAAAAAGTTGCAAAGTCAGACTCAATTAATAGCTATCTCGCTTAGCGACGAAAATTCTAATTCCAGTTGTCGTTAAGTCGAAAACTGCCAGTATTTATAGCAGGGATATTCACAGGGTTTGGTTCAAAAAAGACTAAAGCTCTTGTCAGGTTTTTATGTACATTGCATATAAAAATTCAAAAATCTGCAGGGCCCCCGACTTAATGCTTCAAAATGCTGAAAACTGCTCTCAAAGTTACTAGCTTTCATCCAACAGAAACACTGAATCACTCACACTTTTTTTCTCCAGACCGGAGGAAAAAAATCCTTCGCTCTCAGCCCTGAAAAGTAAAAACGGTCCTTGTTTTCCTTCCCAGCTCACTAATCATAGCCAGTTAAGAGAAATTAATCAGGCTGCAAAACAACTTAGGATGCTTATGTGCGTGCGACTTTCGAGGCGGGGGCCAATCTAATATAGCTGCTTCCAATAGAGAAGTGCTTAAAATTTATGGAGTCTGGAAAAGCTGTAAGGACCCACCAGGTGGGCAGAGAACCGAGCGAGATGGTGATTTAGCTAACTCATTTTATTTCGCCACCCATTTCTACCAGCAAGAATGCTGCAAACTGAAAAGTGTGTTGTAAAAAAAGGAAGTCTTTACAACGATGATTAAGGGCCTGGAGACAAAAACATGAAGAACAGTTGCAGGAACTGGGTATGGTCAGTCTAGAAAAAAGAAGAACTAGGGGTGACATGATAACAGTCTTCCAGTATTTGAGGGGCTGCCACAAAGAAGAGGGGAAGGTCAACCTATTTTCCAAAGCACCAGAAGGCAGGAAAAGAAGCAACAGATGGAAACTAATCAAGGAGAAAAGCAACCTGGAATTGAGGAGAAACTTCCTGACAGTGAGGACAATCAACCAGTGGAACAGCTTGCCCCCAGAAATCGTGGGCGCTCCATCACTGGAGGTTTTTAAGAAGAGACTGGACATTCACCTGTCTGAGACGGTATAGGTTCTCCTGCTTGAACAGGGGGCTGGACTAGAAGACCTCCAAGGTCCCTTCCTGCTCTATTCTATTCTATTTTACAGCTCCTCGTCCAACCTCAGTAGGGAGAACAGACTTCTCGAGTCTTCTGCGGTACTGGATTGTTGTTGCATTGTGCTTTGTTGATGTCATTTGAAGGCTTGTTAGTATTGATTTATTGGGGCTGGGGTTGGAACTGTGGTTGCGTGATTGATGATGAAGAGTTCGTATTTATATTTAGACACAAAAGCACAAACTGAAAATAGCTTTGACCCAAAGTTATACAAAGCCCTGGAGCGAGACCAAAACCTACCTCTACGATGTCATCATCAAAGAGCAACCAAAATCCGTGGCTCTTCACGATGGTGATGTAATGCCCACGATTTGGGCCACTGCAACCAAGGAGAGAGGGAAGGTTAATGCCGGATGTGGACACGTGGACTCCAGCTATGATTTTCCTAGGACAGGGGTAGGCAACCTTGGCTCTTTTATGACTGGTGGACTTCAACTCCCAGAATTCCTGAGCCAGCCATGCTGAGGGGAAAGGGAGAGGTTTCCAAGCTGAGCCATGCTGGCTCAGGAATTCTGGGAGTTGAAGTCCATGAGTCATAAAGCGGCCTAGGCCTAGGCCAAAGGTAGCCAACCTCGGCTCTTTTATGACTCTGTTCTGTTCTGTTCTTCATTCCTCTATTCCATTCCTATTCATTACAAATAATCCTCGACTTACAGTTTTAGTGACGGTTCAAAATTACAACGGCACTGAAAAAAGTGGCTTATGACCAGTTTTCACATTTATGACCGTTGCAGCATCTCCGTGGTCATGTGATCAGAATGCAGACGCCTGGCAACTGCCTCGTATTTAGGACGGTTGCAGTATCCCGGCGTCACGTGATCAGCTTTTGCGACCTTCCGTCAAGCAAAGTCAATGGGGAAGCCGATTCCCTTAACAACCGTGTGACTAATTTAACAACTGCAGTGATTCACTTAACAACTGTGGCAAGAAAAGTCGTCAAATGGGGCAAAACCCACTTAACAACTGTCCCACTTAGCAACAGAAATTTTGGGCTCAATTGTGGCTGTAAGTTGAGGACTGCCTGTATAGTCCTCAGGTTTGGTACACATTTTTTACCTTGCGTTTAAACACTGTTAGCTACCCTGAATCGTGAATTTAAAAGGGCTGCCATACAACTTGAGTAAATAACATAAATTAAAGGAAAAGCTGTCCATGAATAGTAGTCTTGTCTCCAGCCAAAGTAATATATGCTAAAGAGATCTCACTTGCATCTCGAAATTTAATCCTAAAATGTATGTGACAATCTAAGCCTTGTTTGTATGGGCAGAGAGCTTCACAGCTTGCGCTAGGCTGTCATGTGCAAATCCAGGCTTTCATGACTGATAGAACAGCCCCAATCATGGTTCGGTGAGCAACCTGTGGTTACACAAATCATGCCCTGTGTGATGTGGGAGTTCAATCTATGGCTGGGATGGAACCTTTGAGAGAGAAAGAATGATTCTATACCACATACCTCTTCTGCAAAAACTAATTAGGAAGGCTTACAACTCAGGCACTGATAACAAAGCCAAAATTAATGGATTCAATAAACATTTGGAAAATATGCAGCTTAGCTATCCAGTGGTGCTACTATAGAAAACCCTTAAATCATTTGGCCAACCTGCTTTAAGAGCTTCTTTGTTCCAATAATAGCTGGTTTCAATTTTCCTTTGCAATAGATGAAGTATCTTGCATCTGGTTCCCATAAATAAAGCAACATTTTCCATCAATCTATTTAACTGATATACACATTTAAAAATGCTATACTCCCAAGGAGAAAAAAATGCAAAAGGTTCCTGTGTCCATAAAACAGATAAGCGACCTTCGGCCTCATCAACACTCTTAAACACAATCCTTCTCTATTAAAGCTATCTCAGGGATGCAGAATAACAGAGTTGGAAGGGACCTTGAAGGTCTTCTAGTCCAACCCCCTGCTTGAGCAGGAAGCCCGATACCATTCCAGACAAGCTGGTAGAGCAAGGTATATAGGTAATCCTTGACTTGCAACAGTTCATTTACTGACCATTCAAGGTTACCAGCACACTGAAAAAGTGATTTATGACCACTTTTCACACTTACGACTGTTACAGCATCCCCACAGTCACGTGATCAAAATCCAGACGCTTGGCAACTGGCCTGTATTTATGACGGTTGCCATGTCACGGGATCATCGTTTGTGACCTTCTGGCAAGCAAAGTCAATGGGGAAGCCAGATTCACTTAACAACCGTGTTGTTAACAATTGTAGTGATTCACTTAATAATTGTGGCAAGAAAAGTCATAAAATGGGGCAAAACTCAATTAACAACTGTCTTGTTTAATAGAAATGTTGGGCTCAGTTGTGGTTGTGAGTCAAGGATTACCTATACCAGGGGTAGGCAACCTTGGCTCTTTTATGACTCGTGGACTCCAACTCCCAGAATTCCTGAGCCAGCCATGCTGAGGGGAAAGGGAGAGGTTTCCAAGCTGAGCCATGCTGGCTCAGGAATTCTGGGAGTTGAAGTCCACGAGTCATAAAAGAGCCAAGGTTGCCTACCCCTGGACTATACAAAGGCCAGACAATAATGAAATGGAGAATAAAAAATGGTGCAGAACGGCAGAGGATTTTCCCTTTTTGATTTGCAATGGAGGGTTACGGTAAAAGATCCTGCAAGAGGCAGTGAGATTCAGGGACGGAAGTGATCTGTGAAGAACGAGCAACAGCTTATTGAGAACAATTTTAGCTTAGATGGTTCTCAGGCAGAAGGGGGAACTTAATTGGGGGGGGAGGGGGAAGAGATGAGAGACAAACCATAGCCCTGCCTGGAATTGCATGCAGTTACCTTTGTATCTTGATAGCTGATCTACCCCTTCCCAAAATTGGAATGCTAGCCCCAAACTAGCATTGGTTCAAGCTGGGGGGTCTCCCTGAAATTCACTGCAACTCAAGAAACACCAGGGGGCTGTAACTTACCTATGATTTGGTGCTCTCTGAGCTTGGTAGTTTTCTTGCAGGTGTTTCAACTGCCAAGTAGGCTAACATTATCAGTGTTAATCCTAGCACTGACGAGGTTATCTAGTTGGATAATGAAACCAAGCTCAGAGAGCATCAAGGACCCCAGACGTCAATTGTCCTCCTCCTCCTGCATTCTACAAACCCCAATCCCTCTAGCACTGATGATATTACCTAGTTTGGGTAATGAAACGCCTGCAAGTAACCAACCAAGCTCGGAGAGCATCAAGGACCCCGCAGGTTTCCCGCTCCTCCTCCACTCCGCAAACCCCATCCCCTTCTAGCACTGATGATGTTACCTAGTTTGGGCAATGAAACGCCTGCAAGAAAACAAGCCAGCTCAGAGAGCACCAAGGACCCCACCGTTCTCCTCCTTCTCCTCTGCTCTGCAAAGCCCACTCTTCTCTAGCACTGAGGATGTGACCTAGTTGGGCCACAAAACCTCTGCAAGAAAACCACCAAGCTCAGAGAGGATCCCCCCAGCTCTGAGTTACAAATTTGCTCTCTGATTATTATCCCCTAGGATTTGGGGGTGGGGGGCATTTTACCTGCCGCAATGCACCACCACCGCCACGAGATCATACATTCGGTCTGGGTTTGTAGCATCTCCTGATGTGTTGAAGAGTCGAAGCTCCAGAGGAAAGACCACGCGGTAGGAAAGTTTGGTGTATCGGTGCAGCTGGTCCATGTATTTGAACCTTTTCAAGTGCAGAGCGAGAATCATGGGCAGTTTTTTCACGCGCATCCTTGATGAGCAAGGTTAAGGTCGAAGGAGAAAGAAAACAAAAACATAAGCAGGTCTTACAAAATCATGCTCAATACCACCAAGACAGCTTATTAAGGTAAAAACAAAAAACAAAAACTCAGTGAATAAAACAATAAAACAGCTTGATATTTTTTTTTGCCACCCCCCCCCAAAAACAAACAAACAAAAAAAAAACAACCAGGAAAGATTTGGAGCTTCTCACAGTGGGTTGATTTGAGCACTAAGCAACAACTGAATGCAAGGCAGCTATTTATTTGGGCCAAACCACAGCCTATAAATTGGCTAATATTGACAAAGAAATCAGGAAAAGTGCCTTTATTTATTAACTAGATTTTTAAAATCCAGCCTTTATTATTTTTAAAAGTAATTCGGGGTGTCAAACATTCCTAATGCTCCTTTCTCCTCCTATTTCCCCCACAACAATAACCTTGTGAGATGGGCTGGGCTGAGAGAGACGGACTGGCTAAAATCACTCAGCCGGCTTTTATGCTTAAGGCAGGATTAGAAAGATTGGCCCAGAGTCACCCAGCCAACTTTCATGTCTTAAGGCAGAATTAGAACTCAGACTCTCCTGATTTCTAGTCTGGGGCCTAACTACTAGACTAAACTAGGGGCCTCTGCCCTCCCCCCTCCACCACCCATACTGCATCAAGAAAACTCAAAGTTTGAAGCCCACAAGTGTCAAATTCTACAGGAAATAACATCTGGTCCTGTACAGAATTTATTACACTATTATTCAGCTTGTCTCTTTATTTGGTGTGATGAATTTCACCGTTTGACACTTGAAATTCACAAGTTTATTGCTCCAAGAACCAGCAGATGTCAGTGCTCTGAAAAGCTCCAGGGCCCCCTGCAGCTCAGAAGGACTGAACTGCTGGTCTGCAGAGTTAATCATGCAAAATAAAAAAAATGAACAGAATTATGAGGCGCAGGAAAAGAGCTATTCAGCCCCCTTTTCCTTCTCTTGTAGAAACTCATTTGGCCATTCTCCACATCTCTGAGATTAGGCCAGATGCTTTTGAATGCACCTCAATAAGCTGTAACAAACATCTCACTCGTTTTTCTATATGCTTTTTATTACAAAAAGATACAACAAGACGGTAAAATCCAACACAAACTAATATAGTGAGGAAGAAGTCGCCTATGTGTGAGTTGGGTGGCTATGTAAATTTATTTTAAAAAGAAAGGAAGGGGGGGGGGAAACCCCATAAACTGCAAGGTAAGAAAAACATCGAGGAAAAGTAAAATAGAAAGAAAAAAAGATACAGGTAATCCTCGAATTACAATCACAACTGAGCCCAAACTTTCTGTTGCTAAGCGAGACATTGGTTAAGTCAGTTTTGCCCCATTTTACGAACTTTTTTGCAACAGTTGTAAAATGAATCACCCGGTTGTTAACTGAATCTGGCTTCCCCCCCCCCTTGACTTTGCTTGTCAGAAAGTCACAAAAGGGGATCACGTGACCCAACTGGGACACTGCGACCGTCATAAATAGGAGCCAGCTGTGCCAGCATCTGAATTTTGATCACGTGACCCAGGGGATGGTCCTAAGTGTGAAAAATGGTCATAAGTCCCTTTTTTCAGTGCCAATGTAACTTTGAACGGTCACTAAATGAACTGCTGTAAGTTGAGGACTACCTGTATAGCAAAGTGGCTTCTGAACGTCTTCACAAGAGTTATAAATAAGATGCATTTCAACCTCTCTCTCTAAAGTTCCGTCATTTTTCTCCTCTTGCTATAATCTATCTTGTCTAATCATCAAAATCACAAATTCCTTAGAAATGTCTCATTCAACTACAAAATGAAGAGTTGATTAAGAGTCCATCCCTTCTTTCTCAGCAGAGTCTACCTGCCGGGTCTGTGAAGGCGATCAAGAACCGAAGTCCTTGGTGGGGCCCAGGTATGTAATAAAAATTCACCTTAGCCCTACCTCTTTTGTGCTTCCTGTTTACTCCGGCACTGCTCACAGTAGTACTTGTATTCGCTGCACAGCGTCTCGGTGTTACTGAACCCTCTGCAAAATGGAAGATTGGAGCAGAAAGTTAGAATTATCGGGTTTTCCAGATTTTCCCAGGATCATGTGTACAGGGCTCCCCACAGGTCGAAGATGTCTATGGCTGCAGTGGGGAAATGCAAATGTCACCCAAGCACCACAAAACAGGCAATTTAATGGTTGAAGCTAATCTCTCTTCTATTTTTCCCCTGTCTCCTTTAGGCCCCATCCCGAAATGATTCAGAGAAGTGACAGTAAGAAAAAGCCACTTCTGATGACTTTTAATTGATTGGGGCCCTTTTGCGGCTAACATAACATTCCAATCAAGTAATTGCTGCTGCTAGTTTATTGTGTGTGGGTTTGTGCCTGTGAGATCGCTTGATAGCATCATTATCACATCAAACGACTGGATCTACAACGGCACAGTCACGTCAGGGATTTGCAGTTGCATGATGGCCAAAGCATGCAAATGACTCCCCCCCCGGAGCCCTATTTCAGCCTAGAAGTCTTACAAAAGGCAGAATACACATAGTTAAATAAAAATAAATAACACTCTAGGAAGCTATTTAATGTATTAGTGTTGGCTTCGGGCTTCAGTGTCCTGGGATTAAATAAAATATCCTTCTGTTTTATCTGGCTGCATGTGTTGAAACCTGTACCTCAAGCAGTGTGTGATTGATGTATTTTGTTCCACGTCAACCGACAGGTCCAGAAAATCTTCGTCTTTGCTGCTCACCTTGAAGAGGGGGGGAAAAAAATATATGCAGATTTTAAAATGTTTACGAAATAGAATGAAGAAGGTACAACTGTACAGCATCTAATTCCTAGCCGTGTTCTCTGACAAACCTTTCATCTCAGCGAGGGATCCCGAGCCAGTCACATTCCCTACATTTACTCCTAGGAAAGTGGGTTTTAGGCTTGTCCTCGACTTATGGCCACAATTTCTGTGGCTAAGCAAGATAGTTATTAAGTGAATTTTGCCCCATTTTACAGCCTTTCTTGCCACAGTGAATCGCTGCAGTTGTTAAGTTAGTAACACGGTTGTTAAATGAATCTGGCTTCCCCATTGACTTTGCTTGTCAGAAGGTCACAAAACGGATCATATGACCCCGGGAGACAGTAACCGTCATAAATAGGAACCAGTAGCCAAGCATCTGAATTTTGATCACATGACCCTGGGGATGCTGCGACGGTCGTGTGAAAAACGGCCATAAGTAACTTTTTCAACTGTGATTGTAGTTTTGTGAAGTCACTAAACAAACTGCTGTAAATTGAGAACTATCTGTACAGTTGCAAAAAATCAGTGACAACTATTATTAAATGGAGGCAAAGGTTATAGGTTATCAGACTCTAATTCAGTGTTTCTTAATCTCAGCAACATTAAAATGTATGGAATTCAGCTCCAAAAATTCCCCAGTCAGCCTGTGTGGACCTCAACTCCCAGAATTCCCCAGCCAGCCTGTGTGGACTTCAACTCCCAGAATCCCCCAGCCAGCCTGTGTGGACTTCAACTCCCAGAATCCCCCAGCCAGCCTGTGTGGACCTCAACTCCCAGAATCCCCCAGCCAGCCATGTGTGGACCTCAACTCCCAGAATCCCCCAGCCAGCCATGTGTGGACTTCAACCCCCAGAATTCCCCAGCATACAATTCTGAGAGCTAAAGGCCACGCACCTTAACGTTGTTGAAGTTGAGAAACACGGCCCCACCCCATCCACCCCAGCATTTTTGCTGTGTAGACATGTTCTAAAAAGAAACATAAAAGTTATGAATTGAGAAATTGAATCCCATAATGAGTGTATTTTGAATGTCACACTCCCTCCCTCCCAAGAAGATAATCATTATAAATATTATGTTCTCTGGCTAGCTGAGGGCAGAATTAGCACATAGCCCTAAACTAGCTAGCTTCCAGGTTGGGGGGTTCTGGAGATCATAGTTGTGCTACACCTGAAGCCAACTGCCCGGTTTAGCAGGACACATGAACGGACTCAGTGTAGAGATGTGCAATACTTCAAACCCAAAGATGAAAAAGCACCTCAGGGAGGGATTGGCACATTGTGAGCAAGAAAAATGATTTTCTTCAGGAGATGCAAAACCAGTCTTGGGTCGACTCCAAAGCTTCAGATTCAGGTCCAAAGTACTGATGTGCTCAAATCAGGACCTTCAGACTGAAGAATGTAACAGGGCAACTGCTTCAAGGAGACAAGATCTACCCTAATCAAGGAACAAGCAAAGAGAAAACCACCTACCATCATTGGCAGGGCAAGCTACTGCATATAAAGAGGGAGAAAACCCAACCTCTCTCGCACTGATGATGTTACCTACTTGGGCAATGAAACATCAGCAAGCGAACAACCAAAGATGCCAGAACAAGAATTGAGACAAGAATAGGATAGAGTTATGAACTTCATGCCCTACTACAAGCTTCTTGAAAGCAGACCAAACCAGCTATGGCAGGAAACATTGTGGGTGTTGAAGTCCACACATCTTTGTTGCCAAAACTGAGAAATATCCTTCTAGCTCAGGGGGAGTCTCCAAATTTGGCATCTTTAAAAGTTGCCACGTTTGGAGACCCCTGTTCTAGCTAAATGCAGGTTTAGCAACTTGAACGAGATAAGCGCTCATCTGTTTATATACTGACAGCAGGAAGATGGGAGGAAATAAAAAACACAGTCAACACTCTTGGGAAAGAACCACGCTAAGTAGGAATTTCAGACAAAGTAAAGAGCTACCTACAGCTTCACAGTTTAAACAGCGAGTTTCATTTGTTAGTGTTCCCTGGAAGATTTCATGGACCCACGTGAGCTCGGTCTTCTCCCCTTCATCACTCTCAATGCTTCCGTTCTGGAGTTTGCCGTTCTGTTTTTCCTGCTTTTTTTCTTCTTGTAGCAAGTCCGCAATTGTGTTCAATAGATAGTTCAGGAATTCGTGTGCATCCTGCTGCATGTAATTGTCAAACAGCTCTGATAACAAGGCACACAACAAAGAAAAAGAGCAGAGGAATTAAGATATTAGACTGCCAGCCAAATATGGTTAAAGTCATTACAGAATTTTGGACACCAGGAAGGGTAGAAAGCAACAGGGTATGCTTTTATTAAAAAATAAGCAAAAGTGCTTAGTAAAAATAGGTTTTTAAAAAGGAAATGTGAACATATTCGCAGCATGAATATAATGCCACTATGAGTCAAATGATCATATCGCTCTGGGACAGCGCAACTGTCTTAAGTACATGCCAGTTGCCAAGCACACTAATTCTGATCACATGACCATGGGGATGCTGCAACGGTCATAACTCTCGTAAGTCGATTTTTTTCAGTGCCGTTGTAACTTTGAACGGTCACTAAATGAATAGTTGTTAAATTGAGAACTACCTGTAGTTAGGGGCAAAGGACAACAAATGATGGGCAGTTACAACATGATTACCACATGAGTCTGGTTCACTTACAAACTAGTTCTCAAGGTTAGCCTAGTCAGTTAAAAGACATCCTTTAATCAGACGTTGAACTACCATCTGTGTGTGTGTGTGTGTGTGTGGGGGGATTTTGCTATGGGTCAATATGGTGGTTCTCTATTTGCAAGGAGCTCGATTCTTAAATTAACAGAATTTTTTAAAAGGTTAAGCGGGACAGGGAGCTTAACGGAAATGGTGTGTCCAGTACTGGTAGTCCTCCATTTACGACCACAATTGAGCCCAAAATTTCTGTCGCTAAGCGAGACAGTTGTTCAGTGAGTTTTGCCCCATTTTATGACCTTTCTTGCCAGAGTTAAGTGAATCATTGTTAAGTTAGTAACCTGGTTGTAAAGTGAACCTGGCTTCCCCATGGACTTCGCTCGTCAGAAGGTCACCAAAGGGGATCGCATGACCCCGCGACACTGTGACCGTCATAAATATCAGTTGCCTGAAGTGTCTGAAGTTTGATTGTGTGACTGTGGGGATGGTGCAGCTGTTGTAAGTATGAAAAACAGTGGTAAGTCACTTTTTTCAGTGCTGTTGTAACTTTGAGCGGTCACCAAATCAATGTCGAGGGAGCTTCCTGTATGAGGGAGTTTCCTCTGCTCCCACAAAGCCACAGTTCTGAGTGGGCCAAGGGCCTCCAACCGTAGGTGTTCGCAATCCACACAAACCGACATCTAATGAAATCTTAAGCATCCACTGTCCTAGGACAGGGGTAGGCCACCTTGGCTCTTTTATGACTGGTGGACTTTAACTCCCAGAATTCCTGAGCCAGCCACGCTGAGGGGAAAGGGAGAGGTTTCCAAGCTGAGCCAGGCTGGCTCAGGAATTCTGGGAGTTGAAGTCCACAAGTCATAAAGCGGCCTAGGCCTAGGCCAGAGGTAGGCAACCTTGGCTCTTTTATGACTCGTGGACTTCAACTCCCAGAATTCCTGAGCCAGCCACGCTGAGGGGAAAGGGAGAGGTTTCCAAGCTGAGCCGTGCTGGCTCAGGAATTCTGGGAGTTGAAGTCCACGAGTCATAAAGCGGCCTAGGCCTAGGCCAGGGGTAGGCAACCTTGGCTCTTTTATGACGCGTGGACTTCAACTCCCAGAATTCCTGAGCCAGCCGTACTGAGGGGAAAGGGAGAGGTTTCCAAGCTGAGCCATGCTGGCTCAGGAATTCTGGGAGTTGAAGTCCAGGAGTCATAAAAGAGCCAAGGTTGCCTACCCCTGGCCTAGTCCATTGTTTCTCCACCTCAGCAACTTTTAAGACGTGTGGACTCCAACTCCCAGAATTCCTGAGCCAGCCACGCTGAGGGGAAAGGGAGAGGTTTCCAAGCTGAGCCATGCTGGCTCAGGAATTCTGGGAGTTGAAGTCCAGGAGTCATAAAAGAGCCAAGGTTGCCTACCCCTGGCCTAGTCCATTGTTTCTCCACCTCAGCAACTTTTAAGACGTGTGGACTCCAACTCCCAGAATTCCTGAGCCAGCCACGCTGAGGGGAAAGGGAGAGGTTTCCAAGCTGAGCCATGCTGGCTCAGGAATTCTGGGAGTTGAAGTCCACGAGTCATAAAAGAGCCAAGGTTGCCTACCCCTGGCCTAGTCCATTGTTTCTCCACCTCAGCAACTTTTAAGACGTGTGGACTCCAACTCCCAGAATTCCTGAGCCAGCCACGCTGAGGGGAAAGGGAGAGGTTTCCAAGCTGAGCCATGCTGGCTCAGGAATTCTGGGAGTTGAAGTCCAGGAGTCATAAAAGAGCCAAGGTTGCCTGCCCCTGGCCTAGGACATCCAAGAAGCAAGGGGCTTCCTTACCGTTTTCTTTCCTCAGCCGGGAAATGAACTTCTTGGGGGGGATGACCCCCACTTTCCTCTTCTGGGTGGCAATGCTGTTGAAGAGGTCCGACAAGCACGTCAGGAGGGTCTCCTTTTTGCGGGCCTGGACTTTGTAGGCCAACACCTTTTCCCGAAATGGGCGACAGAAGTAAAGGGCCTGGAGGACCGAGTTACAGTAGCAGGTATTTCCAAACTGAGGGAACAGAGAGAGAAAAGTAAGTAAGAGTGTGTCTATGGAGATTCTCAGTCCTCCAGGTCAGGGCTGTCCCAAAGGTGCTTTTTCAAGAGGCAACTGGACTTTGTTTTTCTTTGAAGGCGTTTCGCGTCTCATCCGAGAAGCTTCTTCAGCTCCGCCTGGATGGTGGGGAATGGAAGGATTTATATTCCTTGCACAAAGCTGGTCATTTGCATTCTTTGAGAGGGTCGTTGAGGCCACTTGGAGGTTTATCTCTGTCCTCAAGGTCACCTGAGTGGTGCAACACAGTCCTTTCAGCAATTCCAAGAAAGCTCAACACCCATTTGTACCACTCAGGTCACCCGTGTCCTTGAGGACACAGAAAAACCTCCAAGTGGCCTCATGGACTCTCTAAAAGAAGGCAAATGACCAGCTGTCTGCAAGGAATATAAATCCTTCCATTCCCCACCATCCAGGCGGAGCTGAAGAAGCTTCTTGGATGGGAAACGAAACGTCTTTGAAGAAAAACAAGGAAGTCCAGTTGCCTTTTGAAAAAGCACCTTTGGGATAAGGGTATGTGTGTGTGTCTTGACAAAATGGTTATTCAACTGCAAGTAAAAGAGAACTAAGGAAACCTTTATTGTCATTTTTATATTGTGGGCACAACGGCACACATCAAAAATGAAATTTAGTTGCCCGCTCTCAAAGTGAAACACATACATGACACACACCTAAACATACTATGTACAACATATATATAGACCCACATCCCTACATATACGTAGCAAATAAATATTAAATACTGTCCATCTTGAATATATAACGCAAGGAGGAAGCTTGAGAGTTCGCAAGGTTAATGCTGTATGGAATGAAACTATGGCTGAATCTGGATGTTCTGCTATGGATACCACGAAGCCTCCTCCCAGAAGGTAACAAGGAAAACAGGTCGTGAAGAGGATGTGTAGTGTCCCAGAAAATCTTACGGACCCTGCACAAGCAACACTTATGTGCTATGACCTGGATGGAAGGGAGGGAACTGCCAATGATCTTTTCGGCCATCCTCACCACTCTGCACCGCCTTCCTGTCTGAAGCAGTGATGCTTCCATACCAGACTGTGATGCTGTATGACAGGATGCTCTCGATTGTCCCCCTGTAGAAAGAGGTCAGGACAGGGGAAGGAAGATGTGCTTTTCTCATGCGGCGCAGAAAATGCAGGCGCTGCTGTGCCCGCTTCACCAGTTTCTCACTGTTTAGCGACCAAGTCAGCCTACTCGTTAGCTGCACACCCAGGAATTTGATGCTGGTAACCATCTCCACAGGTGAATCATTAATGCACAGAGAAGTGTGGCTGTGCCTGCTTTTTCTGAAATCAACAATGATCTCTTTGGTTTTTCTTGTATTTAAAACTAGGCTGTTTTCCTTACACCAGTTCACCAACCCCTCAACCTCCTTGCAGTAAGCTTCCACCTTGTCATCCTGAATAAGGCCCACTACTGTTGTATCACTTGTGGACAACTTGTAGACCACTTTAAAGATTTGTGGACTTCAACTTCCAGAATTCCCCAGCCAGAGGTCACCAACCTTTCTCAGTTGGCGGACCAGAGGGAAAGGGAGGAGGAAGCATTTTACACACACACACACGCGCGTGTGCATGGGGTTAACTGCCCTAACCCTAAGCACGCATGTGACACAAATGGGGCGGGGCTAGTGGTTGCATGATACTCGCTAGCCCTGCCCCATTCTTGCGTGGCACAGCGCCGTCCGTTTTTCCGCGGTGTGGCAGTGGCCCATTTTCACGCCCCGCGGCTGCGGTGCTACTGCAAGTAGGGGTGTGTGCGCACACTGGCCAGCCTATCCCGCGGCCTGGTGGCCAGTAGGCCACGGCCCACTACCGGGCCGCAGCCCACAGGTTGGGGACCCCTGTGGTAGAGAATTTCCTGCTCAAGCAGGGAATTGGAACAGAAGACCTCCAAGATCCTTCCAACTCTGTCATTCTATCTTTTAAGTTAGCTAGCAAGGAAGAGGGTGGGAGGAGGCTGGCAAAATAGTATAAAAATTGAAGGTGTTGCATACAATATTCTCACAAAAAAGACATGTGAGGGAAGGACAGTCTTTCTGAGGGTTCAGGGCTGCAGGGAGCATGAGAGATTTTTGTCCAGGAATGCTATGTTTAACCTGAAACTGCCGCACTTGCTCCAAATGTATTCCCTCTGCAATCTCCACCTTGACTCTGTCTTGAAGTTGCAAGCCCTGTAGGCCAGACCGGGGGCTTTGCCAGTACTTCCTCAAGCATGAACCGTCCTACAGCTGCATGTCGCCACAATATGCCTGAAGTATTTCCTTCCTTGACTCTCAGTGAAGGAAGCTGACCCCGACTTTTGAAAAGCTTTGCAATGCCATCTGGCCCACCCTCCCACACTTGTTTCACAAGCCAGCAATGCTAGTTAATTGGGGAGGTCACTCCAGAGGAATCTGTTGCTATGTTGCTAAGACTGTCAACATTGGGTGGTGCTCAGGGCAAGGGTGCTGTTTCTGACAGAGAGTGACTTATGTGTGGAGCCCAACAGCAGACAGAACTCCAAGGAGAGCTCAGAGTTCTTTTCAGTCAGCTCAGATCAAGAATATTTAGAGAAGTGACCAGCACTCTGAGGAGAAAAATGCCCTGGGGACGGGTTAGACAGTGTCTACATGCTTCCTGTTTACACAGCTGAAAGCAGATGTTTGCATCTGTCACATTTGAAGGTTGCTTCATTTCAGAGAAAGAAAAGAGTGTCTGATGGGATGATCACTTCTGGGAGAAATCATTTGACATTCAGAATATATCCTCACCATCATCACCACCACATCTCCAACAGCTCCCTTCATCCTTGCCAAGACAGTGCTAACTGTTAGTATAAACAAAATTAATATCTGTACGTTCAAAATGATGTTTGGAGAGCTGTATGGGAACTGTATTCTTCGATCCTGGGCGGTGGAGCGCTTTGATAGGGTACTCCGATTCAATTAATCTTCAATCAAATCGCTCCCGAAGCAGATTCGTGAATCTTTTGTCCCAAGGCAGCAAGCTGAATCAAGATGAAATGTTTGTATTGTAGCTTTAGCGGGGTCGTTACAGGCCCTTCTGCAATTTCACTTCCGTTTAGGGGGAGAAGATCGCTCACATTGAGAAGGACCTCGGACGTTGACATGACCAATGGGTTTCAGCACCTCATGACCTCTGTGCCTATTACAATTCCCATGGGGAGCCCTCCGTGCTGTTTCTTAGCCTCCCTCGTGGCTCTGTCCAATGGAATTCTACTCTTTTGGGATGCTCCCATCAACACATCCGGAAGTTCAATTCAGTTTTAAGATATGAACTCATGCTTGACCACTCCCAGGTCAAGCCTTGTTTACTTCCACAGAATTAGGGGCGGATTTAAGCTCTGACAATGAGCAAAATACTTGCAAGCTCTGGTCCAAATGTTTGTGGGTTGTTTTTTTTAAAAAAAGGGGACTGCAGGGCAGGAAGGTAACTATTTCTGAGCCAGTCCCCTTCTCTGTGGCCCACCTGTCTCAGGAGTTTTGTGTCTCCTTCGGACAACATGCTTCTGCTGCTTCTTCCTAACAAATTGACCCAATTCAGAAACATCCTCAAGCAAACAAATGGCGAATGTTTTAACTCTTTGCTTTACTTAACTTTGTAAAGGTCGACTTTTTAAGCAGAGTTTCTGGGGCTCAGAATACAAACTGGCTCCAGGAGCAGTGAACACAAGGGGTACTCCGGGGTTGGGTGGGAGCTTGGCTGTGTTCTGATTGGGTGGAGGTGTGTTCTGATTGGATGTGGGGTTGGCTGTGCTCTGATTGGATGGGGGGTTGGCTGTGCTCTGATTGGATGGGGGTGTGTTCTGTTTGGGTGGGGGCTTTGTTGTGCTCGGATTAGTCTGAGTTGCAGGGGGATTTGAGATGGAGAGCTGCGTTGCTGTTGTTTGGCTTCGCGTTCGTGGTCGTGCCATATCTTCAAGGTGGGTGTCAGTTTGCTTCATGTATGGATTGGAGGGGTTTAAAATGGCTAATGATGCAGCTGTGGTCTGGTTTCTGGTTTGTGGTCGTGCCTCATCATCGGTGTGGGTTTGGGTTTGCTTTTTGCGTGGATTGTGGTCCAGGGATGACAAAAAAAGACACAATTAACAGGCAACTCCCCAAGAAGAACGAAAGAGCCACTCACATTAACCAAGCCGAAGTAATGTTCATTCATAGGAAATTGATCCGGACCAATCTCTTTCTCCAAAGCAGAGGCATTGGCGCCCTGGAAGACAAAACAGCGGGTACAGTTAGTCCTCAACTTTCAACAGTTCACTTAGTGATCATTCAAAGTTACAACGGCACATAAGAGAGTGACTTATGGCTGTTTTTGACACTAGCATCCCCCTGGCCACATGATCAGAATTCAGACGCTTGGCAACTGACTCATATTTATGATGGTCACAGTGTCCCCCGGGGGTCACGTGATCCCCTTTTGAGACCTTCTGACCAGCAAAGTCAAGGGGGAAGCCAGATTCACTTAACGACCGTGTCACTAATTTAAGAACTGCAGTGATTCACTTAACAAACAGGGAAAGAAAAGTTGTAAAATGGGGCAAAACTCACTTAACAACAGAAATTTTGGGGGTCAATTGTGGTTGTAAGTCGTAAGCCGAGGACTACAGATGCATCTCTGAGCAAGAAGAATCCCGTTTTGCGACAGGTAAACTCCACATTACAGAAATCATCTACTCCAACAAAAGCAGCTTTCATCCCCTCCCTCCCTCCCTCCCACCCCAACACAGGGCACTGCTCAAATTTGCCCTGGTGGGTCTCCAAAGCTCCCTTGCGAATTTGGGGGAAAGAAAAGACTACAACTTGTGAAGGGAGAATTCCACCCGCATATAAGATACTAGACAGGACTCTAATAATCTGCTATTCTACAGCACTTCAGTTTTCCATTTAGTAAACGGTCCATCTGCAACTTATCAAAACATTGAGAGGCTCCCGCTACTCCCTAGGTCAGGGATAGGCCACCTTGGCTCTTTTATGACTCGTGGACTTCAACTCCCAGAATTCCTGAGCCAGCCATGCTGAGGGGAAAGGGAGAGGTTTCCAAGCTGAGCCATGCTGGCTCAGGAATTCTGGGAGTTGAAGTCCACGAGTCATAAAAGAGCCAAGGTTGCCTACCCCTGGCCTAGTCCATTGTTTCTCCACCTCAGCAACTTTTAAGACGTGTGGACTCCAACTCCCAAAATTCCTAAGCCAGCCACGCTGAGGGGAAAGGGAGAGGTTTCCAAGCTGAGCCATGCTGGCTCAGGAATTCTGGGAGTTGAAGTCCACGAGTCATAAAAGAGCCAAGGTTGCCTACCCCTGCCCTAGGCTATATTTATTATAAATAGCAGATGCAGTCTGTATTTTAATGACTATACTGGTCTATTCAGCAGCAGCAGCAAAAGTGAAGTCAACACAGCATACATTTTCCATCACTTAACTAAAAGACCTTACTGGCGTAGTCATTTGGGGAAGGAAGGGAGGAGTCTCCCTCAACTCTACCTGGCCTTGCCAGTTATCCTCTAAGCTTCACACCTTTGTAATGGCCAGCATCAAATTTAAAGTCAGCATTAAGTATTTCACCACAAGTCAGTCAGTCAGTCACAGAATCACATAACTGGAATAGACTCTGGAGGACCCAATCCCTGGTCACCAGCCATGGCCCATTGGGAACCAGGCCGCATAAGTGGCTGGTAAGTGCACAAAGCTACATCTTCTCCTGAATAATAGAATAACGGAGATGGAAGGGACCTTGGAGGTCTTCTAGTCCAACCCCCTGCTCAAGCAGGAGACCCTATAGCTTTTCAGACAAATAGCTGTCCATAAAAGCCTCCAGGGATGGGGCACCCACAACTTCTGAAGGCAAGCTGTTGCACTGGTTGATGGTTCTCACTGTTGAGAAGTTTCTCCTTAATTTCAGGTTGTTTCTCTCCTTGATTAGTTTCCATCCGTTGTTTTTTGTCTTGCCTTTTGGTGCCTTGGAAAATAGGTTGACCCCTTCTTCTTTGTGGCAGCCCCTCAAATACTGAAATACTGCTATTAGGTCACCCCTAGTCCTTCTTTTCTCTAGATTAGCCATACCCAATTCCTGCAATCATTCTTCATATGTTTTAGTTTCCGGGCCTTTCATCATCTTAGTTCCTCTTCTCTGTACTTTTTCCAAAGTCTCAACATCTTTTTTTGTAGCCTGGTGACCAAAACTGGATGCAGGATTCCAGGTGTGGCCTTACTAAAGGTTTTATAAAGCGGTATTAATACTCCATATGATATCACTCTCCCTTTACATCTTTCTTCACAATATTTGGTAAGATGGCTAAATCGAGGAAGATGGGTCAGGTCAAAAAGGTTCAGTGAACTCCTGTAGCTAAAGGTGGCCTTGGCCTTTTTGCTACTGGACATCTCCCATTAGTGGAGGTCCACTGTCAGAAGTCTAGATTTAATGCCATTCACTATGAAGCATCTCGCAGAAGAACAAATGAGGTGTAAGGTCTCTGCCTGAGGAATGGAGGATCTAAAACAGGGGCCTTCAAACTTGGCCCTTTTATGACTTGTGGACTTCAACTCCCAGAATTCCTCAGCCAGGCACGAGTGCCTTGCTGAGGAATTCTGGGAGTTGAAGTCCACAAGTCATAAAAGGGCCAAGTTTGAAGACTCCTGCTCTAAAACTTTACAATAGAAGGAAGACAGAGCTTAGCCTTTCATTCAGACACAACCTTCATTTCCTCTCCAGACTCGGCCTGCAAATTTCCTACACATCAATGAATGTTGAAGAATTCGGTCTCTTTGCTGAATATCACTGAGGCAGTTTCTGTAAATCATATAAACACTGGGGAATACAGTCATCTGTACTATTTGGTACATTGTTTTGACCACAAGTTAATAGAAGGAAAATAAAACACAAAATGCTGCTAATATTAGTATATAAACAAAGCTCGAAACATCACGGACAACACAAAATGAAATGTCCTTAGAAAATCAACAAAACAATCCTCCACTGAAGTAGATTTCCTACTGCTACGCCACATCTCCCTTTAAGTTTCCTAATATTGCTTCTATTTTTTTTGAAGTTGAGTTGACCATGAGCCAAACTGCAAAGGGAGATGACAGAGAGAGAGAGAGACAGCTAGTAAATTAAAGAGTAAAATAAAATAGCTGTAACTATAGAGCATTTGCAATTCCTAATTTCATAGGAAACACTTTGAAACTGGCCTTTAATAAAGCGGAATCCATTTCTTGTAATTAAACTTTCAGATCTGAGGGCTCCCCTTTCAAAACTACGAATGAATCTGAAGAGGTAACCATTTCGGCTAGACAACGAACAAGCAAAACCTGTTAAACTGAAACATCCCGGAGAACATTTTGCAACCGGGTTGTGCAAGGACTGCCGATGCATTTCCCTATCTAGAAACCCCATTTCACCTCTTACACAACTCAGAACTTTGAAAAATCAGTCTCCCCGCTTTGAACGGAATAAAAAACAACAACAATTGGCTTCTTTTCCCAATCTGCAGCCGTGTTTTCAGAGAGATGTCTTTTCAAGTCCAAATATATAAACCAGGTGGTTTTCAACAAGCCCTCCGAGAATATTCAGAATCTCAGCCAACTGACCACTTGATGGGGAAGGTTTCTCCTATTTCCATTTAAGTGCATCCATCTCTTTAAAAAAAAAGGAAGAAATTGCTTTCAAGACGCCATCAGTAAACATCTTAACCTCTGCAAAGGAGAACTGACTCCCAACATCAGCACAACTTCCCAGGAGCGAAAAAGCAGGGCTCGGCTCCCTGGTCCAGGAAATGCCCCAAGGATTAAATTGATGCTAAAACACAACACATGAAGCAGAAGTTTAGCGAGGAACTTTCTAAGTTCCTGGGCTTGAAGTGATGGACCTGTGCTTGGCTGGTGACACTTCAGAACCTCTTGAGTTTTCCACGACGGAGCTTCTCGATCTCAGAAAAGAGCCCTCTCATCTTGAGAAGTTGGGAAGGGAAGCATTTTTTTTAATGCAGAAAAGATTTATGTATAGAGGAGTGCAAGCCCCCTTTTTCTAATTTCAAGTCAACAGGACACTTCGCGCTGTCACTTTAAGGCAATTGGGGCCCAAGGTGTACAGTAGCTAACGGTGAAATATACTTGTTAGACAGGCAAGGCTTATAAATGAGTAAAACAGATAAATAAATAAAATTAAGATACAAAAACTGAGGTACGTGAACTTCAGTTGCGTCACTTCCTTTATTTATGCTCCCTTCAAGAAAACAAGTTTGCTTCTGGGTATTTTACATATAGCAATTCAGAAGAAAGGGGCTGCTGAAAAGGAGAGATATCTATATTCTATTAAAAAGCTGCCCAGGAGTCACCTGTTAATAGCAATTGCAATAGCGCTTAGACTTATATGCCGCTTCACAATGCTTTACAGCCCTCTCTAAGCAGTTTGCAGAGTCAGCATGTGGCCCCTAACAATCCGGGTCCTCATTTTATCGACCTCAGAAGGATGGAAGACTGAGCCAGCCTTGAGCCGGTCAGGATCGAACTCCAGGCTGTGGACAGAGTTAGTCTTTAATACTGCAGTCTAAACACTGCACCACCACAGCTTGGTAGGAAGAAAAAGAGGGAGGGAGGGAGGGAGGGGAGGGAATGGGAAAAGCAAGAAAGGTAGCAATAGCACTAGACTTATATACCGCTTGATAGTGCTTTACTTTACTCTCTAAGCGGTTTGCAGAGTCAGCATATTGCCCCCCCCCCAACAATCTGAGTCCTCATTTTATTGACCTCGGAAGGATGGAAGGCTGAGTCAACCTTGAGCCGGTCAGGATCGAACTGCTGGCAGTGGGCGGTGAGTTAGCCTGCAATACTGCATTCTAACCACTGCGCCACCAGGGCTCTCAATGCTATGTCAGCATCAAGTCTGTTTAGTAGAAGTGTCCCCTGAACTTTTGATGCACTTCTACCGTGGCAAAAAATTGTTGATAGTAACATGAGAAACATAATGACTGGGATGCAAATAAACATTTACCTGAAAGAAAGACTAGCTATTTTACCACAGTAATTTAACTCTCTTATTTTGTCTTAGATCTGCCAGTGTTGTCAAGTCTCCTCTGCCAGAGTGAGCAGTCTCAATATGTTGCGAAGCCTTGAGAGTTAGTCAACACTTGTCCTCGTGGCAACCCCATTCTTTCTTCCAACTGAGCTTATTTTCTGAGCATCACATCCTCCTTGACCTTGAGAAAAACGTTCTCCTGCTTCCTGATGGCCATCCCTCATGCCTTTTTAGAAGAACCTCAACTAGGGTCCCTAGAAAACACAAGATTTCAGGAATAGCCCAAGATTACAAGCCTGTTAAGAAAACTTACAGCAATGCTAAACCTCTAACCATGGAAGAACGTGTGATACCAGTTTATTTGACAAGTGTATTGATGGTCCAAGGAGAGGATTTAAGGTGGACACTTCATACAGATAATCAAAAAAGGCTGCATTGGAACCTTCTTTGCCATCCCAGAAGTGTGTTTTTATGGGTAAACAACTCAATTAAATCGGCCAGATATATTCTCTCCTCTCTTTCTTACTCCATTATTTTATTACAATATTGTAATAAAAGTACAACTCGCTACTTAAAGCCTGTTTTTCTATTTGATTTGTGGAAGACATATTGTACTCCTCCGTCTTTTATAGCCTGTTTGTTGCAACAATTCTTTTATTGGGCAATGAAATCCATTCATGGACAAAATAAGAACAGATTTATTACCTACCACACATACAAAGTTTCCCAGTAAAAATGCTTAAGGCACATCATCTATTTGCATGTCAGTTTTGGATTGTATAAGGCTTGATTTTTAAACTTCTTTCCCTAAAATACCATTCCAGGTGATGCCCATAAAGCCTAATATATAGTAACAGTTGTGATGCGCCAAAGTTCCATTTTAACACCTGAAACGTTTTTTTAAAAATAGTCCTAGAGAAAGATTAAGAAAACCAGAAAAGAATAAATGGAAGAATAAATACATTAGGTGAACATAATATTTATAACCTAAATAGGTCTCACTAACTTACTGGGTAATTTTAGCAAAAAATCTCTAGAGGCCAAGCAAAATCAGCAAAACTCTCTACCAGAATCTATTCCTTCCACTCATTGAAGTCTCTGGTGAATCAAAGTCTCCCATGAGATAGTTATCAATGAAGTGAACAGAATCTTCAGCGCTGTGAGTTTGGCCACTTGTGTTTTAGACGTCGCTCCCTCCTGATCGATTAAAGTTTCCCAAGAGGTGATGGGTGAGGGGGTCCATGAGAAGTAAATGCTTGATGCCTATGGAGATTCTCAACCATCTAAGTCATGGAACGGAAACTAATCAAGGAGAGAAGCAACCTAGAACTAAGGAGAAATTTCCTGACAGTTAGAACAATTAACCAGTGGAACAACCTGCCTCCAGAAGCGGTGAATGCTCCAACACTGGAAGTTTTTAAGAAGAGACTGGACAGCCATTTGTCTGAAATGGTATAGGGCAGGGGTAGGCAACCTTGGCTCTTTTATGACTGGTGGACTTCAACTCCCAGAATTCCTGAGCCAGCCATGCTGAGGGAAAGGGAGAGGTTTCCAAGCTGAGCCATGGCTCTCAGGAATTCTGGGAGTTGAAGTCCACGAGTCATAAAGCGGCCTAGGCCTAGGCCAGAGGTAGGCAACCTTGGCTCTTTTATGACTGGTGGACTTCAACTCCCAGAATTCCTGAGCCAGCCATGCTGAGGGGAAAGGGAGAAGTTTCCAAGCTGAGCCATGCTGGCTCAGGAATTCTGGGAGTTGAAGTCCACGAGTCATAAAAGAGCAAAGGTTGCCTACCCCTGGTATAGGGTTTCCTGCCTGAGCAGGGGGTTGGACTGGAAGACCTCTAAGGTCCCTTCTAACTCTGTTCTGAGATCCTTACTCAAAATAACGAGAAACGTCCTGACAGTGAGAACGATTAACCAGCAAAACAACTTGCCTTCAGAGGTTGTAGGTGCTCCATCACTGGAGGTTTTTAAGTAGAGATTGGACAGCCATTTGTCTGAAATGGTATAGGGCAGGGGTAGGCAACCTTGGCTCTTTTATGACTCGTGGACTTCAACTCCCAGAATTCCTGAGCCAGCATGGCTCAGCTTGGAAACCTCTCCCTTTCCCCTCAGCATGGCTGGCTCAGGAATTCTGGGAGTTGAAGTCCACGAGTCATAAAAGAGCCAAGGTTGCCTACCCTGGGTATAGGGTTTCCTGCCTGAGCAGGGGGTTGGACTAGATGTCCTCCAAGGTCCCTTCCAACTTTATTATTATTATTATGGTTGTCCCAAAGGTGCTTTGTCCAAAACGTAGCCATTTTCTCCTTGTTGTTGTTTTTTTAAAACATTCCGTTTCTCATCCAAGAAGATCCAGAACTGAAGAAGCTTCTTGGATGAGAAGCGAAATGTTTTCAAAGAAAAAAAACCCAAGAAAGCCCAGTTGCCTTTTGGAAAAAGCCCCTTTGGGATCTGAATGCTTCTCTGCAAAAGGAGGTGGTTCCACCTGCCTTGAAAGAGATGGCTTTCCATCCCCTCCGTAAGAGACCATTGCTTGATCCAACAAATCTGGACAGCTTTTTGTCCAGTCTTCAGGCTAAAGGTAACTGGCCTACGGGTCCAGAGAGTTCTGAAAGAAGCAGATTATTGCAACCCCTTCCAGTCAGGCTTAGAGATAATACTTAAGATGTTTTTGACAGTACCGGTTCATGATCTTTGGTGGGTTTGGGATAACTCTAGCGCATCCTCTTGGCCCTCCTTAGATCTCTTAGCAGCCTTTGATGCCACTAATCACGGCATCCTTTCAGCTGGCTTAGCGGACTGAAAGACACGGTGCCACGATGTGTCTCCTTTCTACAGAACCAGTTCTGTCATTTCCGTTTCTTCCAGGAGTAAAACTGAGCAGAGCCCCCTGCTTTATGGGGTGCCTCAGGACTCCACTTACTCTGCACTCCTATTTAACATCCACATGAAGCGCTTATTAGGGGATCTGTTGGTATGAGATCAAGTATTATCAATATGACAATGAGACCTGTTTATACATCCCTGTCCTGGAACAATCAGGGGATGTTAGCAAGGTTCCTTCCTACCACCTGGACACTGTGGGGTTTGGATAGGGGGAGAAGAGGCTGTGGTTCAACCCTGGCACGACAAGATGGCTGTGCATCTTAAAGCCCTCACAGATCCAGAATTTTTCCATCTCCCTAATCGAAGCTGGCATGCAACGAGGGGTCCTCCTAGACTCGTGAATGGTGGCGGTCGTGGCTAGGAAGAACTTTGTATCATTTGTCTTGTGCAAAGAACTGTGACCAGGAGGCTTGCTGACAGCGACCCGTGTCTTAGTATCATTTGTGTTTGGATTACTACGATGTATTCTATGTGGGGCTGCCCTTGGAGAGCATTCAGAAGTTGCAGCTGCTCCAGAAAGTCGTGGTGCAGAGTGCTTTTGGCAGCTCTCAATAGACCTGTATAAATTTTCTTCCTGAACGCAGATCAATATGCAACCCACAGCTACACTTTCGTGGATATGGTTAAGCGCATTAAGCACATTATTCAGTGATCCTGCAAATTCTGCTGCTGCGTTGCAGCTACTTCTATTTATTTGGGGGGTTGGTTTGAAGACTTACAGTGCAAATTGTTTTATATTGTTTTAATTATAAAACCGGCCTGACAGGTATTATATACCAGAATGAAATACATGTATTATTATTATTATTTTTAAAGGCTCGGTTACCCATTTATCTGCAAACGTTATTAAAACTGTAAATCAAAGGCTAGAAATCACACCCTCTCCACTCCAAACTGCTCAATCTTCTTTCTTTGAAAATCTTTTGCATCGGGATTAGTGCCAGATAACCCACCTGTATATAAAAAAAAATTAGAAGTAGAATATGCTTAGCAAGTCTGATAAACTGACGCATTTCTGTGAAGCTTTTTCAAACGAAGAGATAAGAAATCTGTTTACTCTGATATAATCCTGACACTCTCCAGTCCCACAGCTAACAATTATGTCCATGCCAAAGCAGCTGCAAGAACAGTGATTACTCTTACCACATCATTCAGCATGCAAAGCTCTTTATTACAAGCTGAAAAGGAGACACGGAATCAGGGAGGGGCAAATACTTTTAAGCAAATTATGCTACATATCTGTAATCTTGGTTGAACAGGGAGATGAGGTGAAAGGAATTAAACCCTAGGCCACACGGAAAAGATAGAGAAGACGATATCTGGAAAGAAATGGTGGGAACAGCAAGGGGGAAAGGAGAGAGAATATCAGAGAATAGAAGACCTTTATATTACAGAGGATGGAATTTAAAGGTGGAATATAAGAATAATAACAACAGAATTGGAAGGGACATTGTAGGTCATCTAGTCCAACCCCCTCTGCCCAAGCAGGAGACCCTACACCATTTCTGACAGGTGGCAGTCCAGTCTCTTCTTAAAAGCTTCCAGTGATGAAGCTCCCACAACTTCTGAAGGCAACTTCTGTTCCACTGGTTGATTGTTCGCACGGTCAGAAAATTTCACCTTATTTCTAAGTTGAATCTCTCCTTGATCAGTTTCCATCCGTTATTCCTTGTCTGGCCTTCAGCTGCTTTGGAGAATAGGTTATATATAAATGGCAACCAGAAATAACAAGGAACTCGGCTTTCGGGAGGCTTCAAAGCCAGGATGTCCTTTAAGCAATTTGAGAAATAATGTCAGAGGCCAACCATCAGGAAGGAGAAGCATTTTAATGACAGACTTCTAGATAAAGCAAAGAATGAAGACTGATAAAAACCAAAGATGAGATGGAAGATAATCACTGCATGAATCTGAGCTTGACAAAGAAGACAAATGAACAAAAGGGGGAAAAATGGAACTCAACCGTTAAGGTGGAATTATATATACATTGAGAATGGTGATGTAACTAGCAGACATGGAGATTAATGAATGGAAGGCTGGATCTACCAGACATAGGATTGTATTGGCTCCCTCCGATCTAATATACTGAATAATAGCTCCCATTAGTTCAGCCACCTAACTCCTTCATCTTAACATATCCAGAAGACCACAGGTTAGGAAAGGACAGACACGGGAAAGGAAAACTACGGTACATAAAGACTGCCTCACTAATATATAAATTGCAACGCATGGTGAAGCATAAATAGGGGGAAAACAAGAAAAAAAAACCCTGAGGGACATCAAAACAGGGGTTAAAGAGCATTTGAACACACAATGTGAGGGACAGGACGAAAACCAGCTATTACCTAAAGTGATGGAGACCTTTAACTTTGATCAAAGCCATTAAAGTTGCCAAGGAGTTTGAAGACAAAGCAGAGACTTCAGCCACCGCAGCAAAAATACATACTATTTCAGAAAGGATGTTTTTGGTAAAGGACCCAGGACAAGGGACCAACAGCATAGCTGGAAAGGAAAAACTCTTCAAAAGGTAGAGATAAAAGAGATTAAAGATCTTAGGGACAAATGAAGTAATATCTGCAGCTTGTATCAGAATACAATATAAAAGCAGCTAGAGGAGGAGAAATGTTAATAATATGTTGGATTTTACAGTCTGTATTTTATCTTTCAGGTAGCTTCGTAGTAGTATTGCAACTCTATTCATAGAGCTGTAATATGTTAGCGATACACCAACTTTTACTGCTGAAATGACTATAATCTTTGTGTCTCTGTCATTTTCTGTCATCCTATGCTGGTCTATGATCCAAATAAAAAGTGCTATGTTATGTTAATGACATGATAGAATTTCCGGAGAAGAAAGAAATCAGAAACCCCATACTAACAGGATCAAGGTGGCATGTGAAGAAAATGGATGAAAAGAGCAAAATGATCATCTTAACTGCGCTTAAAAGACAGAAGTGGAAGCCTGGGAAAGCCAAAGAGGAATAGATAAGGAAGTGAGGCAAAAGAGTCACTGTGAATGCATTCAATTCAGCTGGGATAAAAACAGGAAGGGAAGGATGGGGAGTCAAAGGGAATGTCTTAGAAAAGAATCCAAAGGTGGAAGAGATAATCTGAGGATTGCCGAAGTGGGCAGCTGAGTTAAAGTACCCACAAGCAGTCGCTGACTAACAACATGCGTCGAAGCAATCATTCGGAAGCTTCAGAGGCAATGAAAAAAGTGACTGACGAGAGGTCCTCACCCTTTGGAGCGCTGCAGTGTCTCCATGGCCACGTGATCCAAATGCGGGCGCTTGGCAACGGGTATGTATGTACAACAACTGTAGCATCCCAGGGCCACACGACTGCCGTTTGTGACCTTCCCAGCTGGCTTCCAAAATGCAAAGTCAATGGGGGAAGCCAATTTTGCTTAATTGCACGATCCGCTTAACCACTGCAGTGATTCACTTCACAACCGTGGCAAAAAAAAAAAAGGTTGTAAAATCAGGCCTGCCTCGCTTAACAACCACCCTGGTTAGCGATGGAAGTTCTGGTCCCAATTGCGATCGTAAGTTGAAGACTGCCTATAAAATCAAAGCCTGCCTAAAGTCAGATCGCCCCTAAGCGCTTTCGTGTTTGAGACAAAGATCGCAGGAAATAAGTAAGGATGGTGCAGTGGTCGGAATGCAGAATTGCAGGCAAACTCACACCGCCCACTGCCAGCAGTTCGATCCTGACGGGCTCGAGGTAGACTCAGCCTTCCATCCTTCTGAGGTTAGTAAAATAAGGACCCAGATTGTTGGGGGCAATAAACTGATTCTGTAAACCACCTAGAGAGGGCTGTAAAGCACTGTGAAGCTGCATATCAGTCTAAATGCTGTGGCTATGCTGAGGGCAAACAGGGCAGTGAACAAGGCCACCAAATGAGCAAACTGCAGTGCAGAATTGAATACTTTATATCACGTGTGTCCAGCCCGTGACTCACAGGTATGACATGCGGCCCTGGACAGCTAGTACTGCAGCCCTACAAGAATGTAAATTATGCAATTTTTAGTGATATTTATATATACAATAACTATACTATGTAGTTTATATGCAGCTGAAGACAATTCCTCTTCATTGAATGAGGCCCAGGTAAGCCAAAAGGTTGGACACCCACGCTTTATATCGGAGGTCCCCAACCCCCAGGCCATGGACTGATACCAGTCTGCGGCCTATTAGGAACTGGGTAGCACATCTGGAGGTGAGTGGCAGGCATGTGAAACCGAAACCACCACCACCACCACCACCACCATGGTCTGTGTAAAAATGGTCTTCCACGGAACTGGTCCCTGGTGCCAAAAAGGTTGTGGATTGCTCTTTTATATGAAGCATTAACACTCGAAGCTCTTTGCCTGTATCTGGTGTGGATCAACCTTTGCTCACCTACTTAACATCTAAGCGTATTTGCAAGGAGATGAGATGCTAACTAATACGTTGGCCAAGCTCAGCCACTGCAATATTGTTTGTCATGCTTGGGAAGGCAGGGTGAGTTTAACAACAACGCAAAAAGCTTCTCTTTTAAAAGCATTGCTTCTAACCCTGGCCTGATCATAATCACTTACGACTGGAAGCTACCCAGGAAAAATGCCAGCGTCCCCATCTACTTCTGGCACAGGGGTGAGCTCAAACAGGCAAGCAGGCCCTCACCGGGCAGCAGCCCAGAAGCCACATCTTAGCCACCCGCCCAAACCAGTTTCAACTAAGTCAGAAAAATAAGAATTTCTGCAAACTTAGCTTCCAACCAGTTCAGTTAACAATTTGATTATCAGAATGCACGCATGACAAATATGTACCTGTCTTAATTCAGATAGTCTTCGACCGGTGTAGGTATACCAGTATAGGATGACTGGTATAGGTCAGGGGTAGGCAACCTTGGCTCTTTTATGGCTCATGGACTTCAACTCCCAGAATTCCTGAGCCAGCCATGCTGAGGGGAAAGGGAGAGGTTTCCAAGCTGAGCCATGCTGGCTCAGGAATTCTGGGAGTTGAAGTCCACGAGTCATAAAAGAGCCAAGGTTGCCTACCTCTGGCCTGGCCTAGGCCGCTTTATGACTCATGGACTTCAACTCCCAGAATTCCTGAGCTAGCATGGCTCAGCTTGGAAACCTCTCCATTTCTCCTCAGCATGGCTGGCTCAGGAATTCTGGGAGTTGAAGTCCACAAGTCACAAAAGAGCCAAGGTTGCCTACCTCTGGTATAGGTTCTCCTGCTCAAGCGGGGGGGCTGGACTAGAAGACCTCCAAGGTCCCTTCCAGCTCTATTCTATTGTGCTATTGGCGGCCACAATTGACCCCAATTGTGACAGCTAAGTGAGTTTTGTCCCATTTTATGACCTTTCTTGATACAATTGTTAAGTGATTCATTCCAATTGTTCAGTCAGTAACATAGTGAAGTCAATCTGGCTTCCTCACTGACTTTGCTCATGGGAAGGTCACAAAAGGTGATCAGATGACCTGGGGATTCTGCAACCGTCATAAATAGGAGTCAGTTGCCAAGCCTCTGAATTTTGATCACGTGATCATGGGGATGCTGCAACCACAGTCGTATGTGAAAAATGGCCATCAGTCACTTTTTTCAGGGCTATTTATTGTAACTTCAAACTGTCACTAAACAAACTGTTGTAAGTCAAAGACTCTCTATATTAAAGCAACAAATGTCGAACTCAGAAAAATACGAAATCATGAAAAATATTACATACAAGATGGTACCCATGATGGGAGGCTGAAGCATCGTTTCGTCAAGGAACACCTTACCTTTGATACATCCCTATTAACTGATTGTCACCCAAATCCATTCATTTGCTTGCTAGAGAACTCCTGCCAATTTTTTCTACAACAAGCACTAAGTAGTACCCTTACTACAGCATGTAAGAAAAGTTGTGAGATGGGAAGATTAGAAAACAAAAACTAACGAACAGACTAGCACGTATATACCCAGGATATAACCAGAAGGTTACCTACAGAACTTGACAATTGACGATGTACTGCTTACTTTATGACAGATGCAAACAATATTCTTCCATGCACACTACCAAGCTTGAAAAATGATGGATTAACACCAATTTCACTGAAGTGAGTATTGAAGTCCCAAATGCTTACCTGAACACCACTGCAGAAATTACAAAGCACTCTTCTACTATATCATCAGAGTCTCTTGTACAGTGTTTCTCAACCATGGCAACTTTAAGATATATGGACTTCCAACTCCCAGAATTCCCCAGCCGGCCATTCTGAGAATTGAAGTCTATATCTCTTAAATTTGCCAAGGTTGAGACACTGCTCGAGTGTAAAACTATTGTGGAACAACCACAATATCCAAAGTGTGCTCTCTAACTGAGATAAAAAAACAAAAAGCTGGAAAGTAAAAAAGCTAAAGAGGGAACAGATTTTTGTTTTTGGCACGACACGGGCAGGTTTGTATAGAAGCAAGTAAGTTGTGGCAGTGCTGTATTCCAGCATGCCAGAATTTCCATCAAATCCTGTATAAACCAGAGAGAGGATTAAAATGATAAACTTCAGCTTGGGTTAAGATTTGAATTTTATTTAATTTTATTACTTTTTCTCCTTCTGTCAATTCTGAAGTAATTTATCAGCCATGGCATTTACGTCCTCTTTTTTGTGCCCCAAAATCTCAAACGCAGAATTACTCCCTTCGGATAAAAATAACAATTCTAAGAAATGTTCAACTGCAATTTGGATGTGTGTTTATTTTGGCAATGAGTCTGAAAAAGGTCAAAGTTTTGGAATAAGTCATGGAATGGCTTGAAGAAAGAAAAAAAAGAATGAGTGACTAATAACGGCTTTAATCCAACCACAACACTGTGGCATTCTGACAAGCAAAACCAAGGAAATCACAAATTAAAGCAAGCTGCATAGGCACCTTTCACTGGAAAGAGTGCTACTGCAAATCTTTCCCCGAACCCTGTAATTTGAAAAACATATGGAAATATGCAATAATAAATTGTAAAATAATTATGGATGAAATTTTACTCTAGATCCGTGTTTCAGGTGCTTTGGAAAATAGTTTGACTCCCTCTTCTTTGTGGCAGCCCCTGAGATATTGGAAGACTGCTATCGTGTCCCCCCTGGTCCTTCTCTTCATAAAGTCCATAGAGTCACCTGAACCAGGAGATGGGTGGCAAATAAACTGGATAAAATAAAATGTAATAAAAATGAAAATGTGCATATGGCAGCCAGGATTGGGGGGGGGGTAGAGAAAGCAGCCTCCTTGGTGAAGGGGGAAGCCAGTTCGGTCTAGTGGTTATAGCGCCAGGCTAGAAAGCAGGAGACCATGAGTTCAAGTCTTGCCTTAGCCATGAAAGCCGGCTGGGTGACTTTGAGCCAGTCTCTCTCTCTCTCTCTCTCAGCCAAACCCACCTCACAGGGTTGTTGTGGTGGGCAAAATAGGAGGAGGAAGGTTTGTTGGATATGTTCGCTGCCTTGAGTTACTTGTAAAAATAACAAAATAAATAAGTAAGTGAAAAATCCCACTGCTCTAATCTTTCATCAGTGTAACTTTCCTTTCTTTATCCTGGATTGAACTGACAGAAAACAGCATGTGCTTTAAGCACTTCTAATTATTTAATTCGATCCCGTTTCCATTTCCACCAGGAACAGGCTAGATGGATTCAGGCTGGAGGTCCTTCCAATGCTAGGATTCTACGTGGTCTTCCCAGACTGCCAGTTACCCAGGTAAAAGCCCCAACTTCCTTGTCCAGGTGAGTGCTTTTAACTGTTTAAGATCTCCCCATCTTCTCACATCAGCAAATTTGACAAAAGATGGAATAATGCATCACCCTGATGTTTACTGCCGAGCAAAAATATCATTTTAAGTATATTTCTTTGCTTCCTGCATTGTTCCTTAGCCTCATCTCAGGCTACCATGCCTATCAAGTATACCAGGGGTCCTCCACCTTGGCAACTTGGCTAAGGAATTCTGGGAGTTGAAGTCCACAAGTCTTAAAGTTGCCACGGTTGAGGACCCCTGATGTATATACCATGGTTTGGCACTCTAGATTCTAAAGCCTTTGACATACATATCCCTATTTAACGTCCACAAGTCCCTTTATAATCTGCTTCTATGTTCTATAGATACTTGTTCTCGACACGCCGCACCAAAAAACCTATATTTCGTGGACGCAAGCCAAAGGAGAGAAGGATTACAAAAAAAATAAATAACTGGGTGATTTAGCATCATGAACTGGATTTGCAGAGAAAGAAATACCAGCTCTAAGAAGTCCCCTTGCAGAGCTGGAGAAAGAGCTGGAAGAATAGAACAGCATCCACTTGGAAGAGGCATTCCGATAGGAACCTTCTTCAATCTGCCCTCGGATTGTTCTGGGGTTGCAATTCTTAAAATTCCCATTTAGCTAAGCTGTGGCAGATTTTTATTTACATCTAGATGCGAGTCTGCTTGGGTAAGATAATTACAGGGCTGCTTACAGTGGATATGCAAGAACAGTAAAGGACTGAGACCAAAATTATATATTATAGCGTGCAAATGGAGACCTTCTCAATTACAAAGAAGTCTCAAGTTTAAATGCACTTAGTAATAATACAAAAGGGGACAGCTTCTGAGCTTTTCCAAAATCAGACACTGAATCTCCTCTTCCAAAAAGAGCTTTACTCTCATGTAAAATCTGTACCAACCAGATGGTACAGTACAGGCAGTCCTCGACTTATAGACAATTCAGCCCCAAATTTCTGTGGCTAAGTGAAACATTTGTGAAATGAGTTTTGCCCAGTTTTACAACTTTTCTTCATTTCTTAATTCAAAATTATCAAATGCCTCAACTGGTTTTTAAAAAAGGAGGAAGAAGCAGCAAGAAAATGCAAAAATTAAGGTTAGGATACTCAAGCCTTGAAGTCTGTGGCTCAAAGACAAAGATGGGGGACCTTAAGACCCAGTTGATGTTAGATGCTGTTCATTTCAGAATACAGAATCAGAAAATTGGAAGGAGACTTTTAGGGGGTCCAGGAATCCAAATAAAAGCAGACAGAGGCCTTCCAAGCCCCTGTGGACTTCAACTCCCAGAATTCACCTCCTGCGAAGAGAACCTTCCATCTCTCCTGGTCTGAGGTTCTGCTGTTGGAACTGCTCTTATTATTCCTCAGTCTTAAGGGCATGGTTGTACAACACATTCCCTCCAGGTATTTTTGAACACAATTTCCAGCAGTTGTAGTGCTGGGAGACACAAATCAACCAACAGAGGCATTCAGGGAGAATGCAAATCACTCAGTTGTGTATTTCCAATCAGATTAACAGATTATTCTCAACCACAACGCACAGTTCTCATCTGGATGAAGTTTCAACTGCATTCCCTCCTTCAAGCCAAAACTATCCCATGACACTTGAGTTTCATGATGGAAGGAAGCTAAAAGATGAAATATACAAAATGTCAAGAAATCTTCCCCAATGAGAATTCTAGATGGTCGTTGCTGGAATTGAAATGCTGTGCAAGCATAAATCCTGCAGCACAAATTACTTCAGGAGAGAAGGAATTGCTTGCAAGAACTGCAGGGGGCAAGGACCTCATTTGCCTTCCTTTCTGCTCTTGACAACTGATTATTGAACTGAGAGGGAGAAATCTCACGTTTGCCGGCTGGAAATGATCTGCACTGCAACACACCATTGTGTTGCTCTAAGGATACACCGCTTTATAAGAGCATCTAATGCAGGGGTGTCAAACTGCCAGCCCATGGGCTGGATGCATCATAACGAAACCGCGCCCTCATTGCCAGCAATGGAAAAAAAGTCGTGATACGTCGCGACACGTCACGTGACGTTGCGAGTTTGACACCCCCGATCTAACACAATTTCCTGACTCAATTGGAGTCAAAGGGGGCCAAAACATCTTCTCAAGGCTTTGACATATAACACCTACCCACAGTTACTGAGAGTCGGGTGGCATATACATTTAACATATTATTACTATTTCAAGACATTTTAATCTCTCCATATTGTTAAATGCAGGTAGTCCTCAACTTACAGCAGTTCATTTAGTGACCATTCAAAGTTACGGCACTGAAAAAAGTTACATGACCGTTTTTCACACTTATGACCTTTGTAGCATCCCCATGATCGGGTGATCAAAACTGAGATGTTTGGCAAGTGGCTCGTACTTATGACTGTTGCTGTGTACCAAGGTCATGTGATCACCAATTGCAACCTGCTGACAGGCAAAATCAATGGAGAAGCCAGTTTCATTTAACAACCGTGTTATTAACCTATTCACTTAACAGCTGTGGCGAGAAAAGTAAAATGGGGCAAAACTCACTTAACAAATGTCTTACTTAACAACAGAAATGTTGGGCTCAATTGTGGTCATAAGCTGAGGACTACCTGTATTGTTTCTTATTTCACCTATCTGGGCCACTTCTATGCAGAAAAATATGACATGAAATTACATTAAAAATGTGGGAATAATATCCTATTCACTTTAATTAACTGAACTCTGGGAAGCTGCCCTTTGCCATGCATTCCCCAACAGGCTACTCAGGTCCACACAGCACATACATGACTCATCTGTGCACCTCACAATGCATGCATGCATTTCATGCCATTTCCACCCAAAGATACGTTGTCTGTGACAAACATACCAAGGAGAAAAATAAGTAAGGCAGCTGAAGCAGAAGGGACCAAAGAGGAAGAAGAAAGTAGAGGAAAGAGACCTCTCTCTCTCTCTCTCTCTCTCTCTCTCTCAGCCCAACCCAAGGTTGCTGTGGGAAAAACAGGAGGAAGTGTATTAGGTATGATCACTGCCTTGCATTACTTATAAGCTAAAAAAGCGGGATAAAAATCAACTAAAACCTTATTAAGGAATGGAGGGAGAACCCTTTTTGCTCCCTGTGTAAACTTAGAATGCACTCTCCCCTTTTTTTTTTCATGACAGCTTTTTTAAGCTGTTTAATTGCATGTTAATAATGTTAGAATCCAATCACCGATAAGGCCTGATGCCTTAAAATAGAACTGTTGCATACATCTCTCGCTACAGAAAACAGAAAAGCAAAGGAGTATGCAGTCTAAAGAACATATATCATAAATATACCATCATAAAAAGTGATGAACAAAGACCCCATCTTAGTTAACTGGGGGAGGGGCCTGGTCCAGAGGTGGCCCCAAACTGGAAGGGTGTTTTTGAGATAAGATAACCTTTATTGTCATTTTTATATTGTGGGCACAACGGCACACATCAAAAATGAAATTTAGTTGCCCGCTCTCAAAGCGAAACACATACATGACACACACCTAAACATACTATGTGCAACATATATACAGACCCACATCCCTACATATACATAGCCAATAAATATTAAATACTGTCCATCTTGAATATATAACGCAAGGAGGAAGTTTGAGAGTTCGCAAGGTTAATGCTGTATGGAATGAAACTATGGCTGAATCTGGATGTTTTGAATCCTTATCTGGAAGAAAGGAGCAGGGAAGAGAAATCCTGCCCGGAAATTTGGGATCCAGGAAGGTCCGGATAGATTAGAGGGAGCAGCCCGGGGGGGGGGAGGCTTCTCCTGAGCCACCCCCGCATGGACAGAGGGTGTGGATGATGGGCTTTGTCTTTTGAATTCCAGGCACCACGCAGGGTCTCAAGCCCCGGGGGTGGGTGGGCGATGTGCATTTAATCCATAAATAAAAATAAGAGGAGAAAAAAGACCCACCCCAAAAAGGCAGCTCCGTTCCCCCCCCCGTTCCTTAAAGGCTTCTTTGGGAAGGGGCTCCTTGCCAAAGGGGCGGCTTTTCCTCGCCCTCTCAAGCCTCCCACCTCCCCCCTCTCTCCTGCGGGAGAAAGCACTCTGCACGTGCTCAGAGAGCTGCCCCCAGAACCCGCCCGGGGGGAGAGGTTTCCCGCCGGGCCCCACCCCCGCGCCTGCCCCCTCCTCGCACAGGCAAAGACCCCTCCTCATTTCCGTCTCCCCGCCCCCCGAAAAGGGAAGCCCCGCGGAGTGGGGATGGGGTGATGCTGCGGGGCGTCCCGTCCCCCCCCACTCACCATGGTACAGATGGAGGCGAGTCTCCGGACGGTCATCAGCGCGGCCACCCGCAGCCCGCCCTCGCCGCCATGTTTGGCCGCCCGCCGCCCGAGGGAGCGCCGCCGCCGGAGCCGCGGCCGCCGCAGGTGGCGCCACCGAGAAAGCGCTCCGGCTGGAGGAGGAGGAGGGGGAGGGGGAGGAGGCGGCGGCGCGCGTCACTCGCACTCGGCTCCGGCCTGCCCGCGCAGCCTCGGAAGGAGAGTTCCGCCCATCCTCCGTTCCGCCGCCGGCGCCGCCCCTTTCGAACGCCGCGAGGCTCCGCCCCTTTTCCGGGCTCGCCCAGCGCGAGGCGCGACTGGTGCAAAACGGGAGGGGGGGGGGCTGCGATTCCTGCAAAGGGGGGGGGGGGTTGCAAAATGTCCGGGCGGGGGCCCCCCATTTTTCGGAAAGTCGCTCTGTCTCATGCGATGAGGGACTACTCGTCCTCAACGACCACAACTGAGTCCAAAATTTCCGTTATTAAGTGAGACAAGTGGTTAAGTAAATTTTGCCCCATTTTACAACCTTTCTTAACACAGTTGTTAAGTGAATCACTGCAGTTGTTAAGTTAGTAACATGGTTGTTAAGCGAAACTGGTTTCCCCCTTGACTTTGCTTGTCAGAAGGTCGCAAAAGGGGACCATGGGATCCCGGGACATTGCGACCGTCGTAAATATGAAGCAGTTGCCAAGCGTCTGAATTTTGATCAGGTGACCACAGGGATGCTGCAATGATCGTGTGAAAAATAGTCAAGTAAATTTTGTCCCGTTTTGCAACCTTTCTTGACACAGTTGTTAAGTGAATCACTGCAGCTGTTAAGTTAGTAAGAGGATTGTAAAGTGATTCTGGCCTCCCCATTGACTCTGCTTAATGGAAGGTTGCAAAAGGAGATCGCATGACCCTCGGGACACTGCAACCGTCATAAATATGAGTCAGTTGCCAAGTGTCTAAATCTTCAGCGCGTGACCATGGGGATGCTGCAACACTTGTAAGTGTGAAAAATGGTCATAAGCCACTTTTTTCAGTGCCACTAACTTTGAACGGTCATTGTGTGAACTGTTGTAAGTTGAGGACTACCTGTATAGTAGACAACTTGTGATCCGTTGGGTCATTGTTGTAAATTTGAAGTCACCAAAGGAAGTTGGGGATTACCTGTATTAGCTGAAGGTTCCAGTAAACCTGATGGGTCCTTAACATCCTGCAATGGGTAATCCTGTCTTTTCAACCATGGCAACTTGAGGATGTATTGACTTTGGTTTCCAAAATTCCCTGGCCAGCATGCTTTAAGGTGGGTGGACTGCAACTCCCAGAATTCCCTGGCCAGCATGCTTTAAGGTGGGTGGACCGCAACTCCCAGAATTCCCTGGCCAGCATGCTTTAAGGTGGGTGGACTGCAACTCCCAGAATTCCCTGGCCAGCATGCTTTAAGGTGGGTGGACTGCAACTCCCAGAATTCCCTGGCCACCATGCTTTAAGGTGGGTGGACTGCAACTCCCAGAATTCCCTGGCCAGCATGCTTTAAGGTGGGTGGACTGCAACTCCCAGAATTCCCTGGCCAGCATGCTGGAGCATATATTTCAATAACATTAAAATTGCCAAGGTTGAGCCACAGTGCTCTAGAACCTGGGAAGGATGAACCTTGGAGCAATTTTTATCTGGCCTGTGAAGCCCTCTGGGGAAGCGTTCCAGCTACAACTGATGCTCAGGAGACGCTGAGCACTTCAGAGTAATATTCAGCCCTGGAGCTGAAGGCTCTAGTTTAGGGTGTCCAACTTGTGAATGTCATCTCCCAGAATTCCTCAGGCAGCCAAGTTGCCAAGGTTGGACATCCCTGTTCTAGTTGCTGAGTCTACTCTTCTGATTTGAATGAACTTCCTCTTTCCTATGTTTAAATAGAGTTTGCAGTATCGTTAATACCTGAGTAGTACCTGAGCAGGGGGTTGGACTAGGAGACCTCTAAGGACCCTTCCAGCTGTTATTCTATTCTGCTATGTCCTTAAGGATCAGCAGAAATCGGGGCGATATTTTCTTTCCCCTGCTCCTCACCATTATCCATTTTCTCATGAATTTCACAACTCAAGTCTCAGGAGAATTCATTCCAGTCCATTTCGTAATTCTCCTCTCCATTTCAGGACCCAGCCTGAGTTCCCTTGTTTGTGTTTCTCAAGCATGCATGCTGGCTAGAGAATCCTGGGAACTGAAGTTCACCCATCTTAAAAATTGGTACAGTCAAAAAACACCCTGTATCAGCCTCACACACGTCTCTCTTTCCACCTCCTCCCAATTTAAATCCTCCATCTTGAAGTGAGCTGCACCCACACTATTAATTAGTTTGTTTATATTTCATATTTCTAAACCGCCCATCTCCCTCAAAGCTATTTCATCAAATCTGTGACTTGGAAAAGATCAGAAGAGGGTCAAAGCTTGTGTAATGGTTTACGGTTTAGAATTAGGTATGAGCCAGGACACTATGGTTGATTGAACAAACTGATGTGTAGCCATCTAGATCAGGGTTTTCCAGGTATATGGACTTCAAGTAAACGGTGTTTGGATCAACAACAAGATATGCTGACGATACAGTTCTGCTTGCCAGTAAGCATGAGACCTTCAGCTCCTCATCAACAGAGTCACCGAAATATCTGGAAAATACGGCTTGAAGCTTAACACCTCAAAAACCAAGATCATGGTCGTCAGCAAACAACCAGTAAATTCAGAAGGAACACCACTAGAAAAAGTTGAAAGGATCACACACCTTGGTTCTAATTTACATGAAAGCTGGGACATGACCGCTGAAGTAAAGACAAGGATAGAGAAAGCTCGAACAGCATTCTTCAAAATGAAAAAGGTCTTCTGCAGTCACGACATAAGGCTAAGACTGAAAATCAGGCTTGTCAGATGCTATATTTTTTCTATCCTGCTCTATGGAGTAGAGAGTTGGTCTCTGACAGAAGGCCACCTGAAGAGACTAGAAGCATTTGAAATGTGGATTTACAGGCGGCTGTTACGTATAAGCTGGGTTGACAAGATCAGAAATGAGGAGGTTTTAAGCCGCCTGGGAAAGCCAGGGGAAATCAAAACAATTAAAAAACGAAAGTTAGAATATTTCGGACATGTGATGCGACACCCAGAAAAATACGGCATACTCCATTTAATCCTCCAGGGAAAGATTGAAGGCAAACGAGATCCAGGCAGAAGAAGAACATCATGGCTTCAAAATCTAAGGGACTGGTTTGGACAAAACTCAGCAGCACTTTTTCGTGCGGCTGCTGATAAAAACAGGATCGCCAACATGATCGCCAACGTCTGATAACGGATATGGCAGAAGAAGAAGAAGATGGACTTCAACTTCCAGAATTCCACAGCCAGCTTAGATATTGCTGAGAATTTGGGGGCTTGAAGTCCACACGTCTTAAAAGTTCCCAAGGTTGAGAAACACTGACCTAAATTAAGAAGTTCCCCCACTTCTCTAGGGATGGTTGCCAGTCCTGTTTCTCTCTGGGAATATTTGTGAGAGATAAGCACCTGGCTGTCAAAGGGAAAGGTTAGATAAATCCAGAAAGTCACCTCCGGATGGTCTTGCAATATGTAAGCAAACAAGATAAGGGTCCCTGAACTCTCTCCTGCCTCTGAAGAAACAATCTCTTGTAAAGGAACCATCTAGCAAGTCTTCTTATCTCTCTGACCTTCTTCAAACTCTTTCTTCAGATTGTGTCAACAATCTCTTACAAAGGGGAAAGATTGGTGTGTATTCTGTCTAATCTGCTTAGGCCACCTGTTCACTTTGAAGCTGATTTTTGTTTCTTTGTTATCCTTGACACTTGGCAATTCCTCTCCAGACACCTGCATGAGAGTTCCCACTTCAAATCTTTCCCCAAATCCATCTTTTCTAGGAAGCTCTTGACTGGGCTTATTGGAAAAAAGTGCTACCAGAGAGAGTATCTTCCAATCTTTCTCCTACAGTGTCTTCAGAGCTAGATTTATCAGATTTAGAGTATTTATTTATCCTACCTTTATTACTTTATAAAGAACTCAAAGTAACAAACATAACTAATACTACATCTTCCTAATTTCCTCACAACCACCAACCACCCTGTCAGGTGGGGTGTGCTGAGAGAATGAGGTCTTAAGGTCACCCAGCTGCTTTTCATGCCTAAGGTGGGACTAGAACTCACCGTCTCCTGGTGATTGGCCCAAAGTACCCCAACCGGCTTCATGCCTAAGGCAGGACTAGAACTCATCGTCTCCTGGTGATTGGCCCAAAGTACCCCAACCGGCTTCATGCCTAAGGCGGGACTAGAACTCACCGTCTCCTGGTGATTGGCCCAAAGTACCCCAACCGGCTTCATGCCTAAGGCGGGACTAGAACTCACCGTCTCCTGGTGATTGGCCCAAAGTACCCCAACCGGCTTCATGCCTAAGGCGGGACTAGAACTCACTGTCTCCTGGTTTTTAGCCTGGCGTTTAACCACTAGAGCAAACTGACTGTCTCGGTGCATACGCTCCAGATTCGTTATCCCAAGCAATATTTGAAACTTTACCCTTTAAATTTTAATTAGGAAGTTAATTAAAATCTTGTCATCCTTCTTTAAGGTTTTATAACCTGACTTTACCTTGGGCAAAGGTGTAGATGAGTGTGTTGTATAAGGATTGACAATGACTGTGTTTGTCCTCAGATGTATTTGTTTCTGCTATGTCTTGTTTATCAATTTTTAACCTGAAGTTAATTGTGCAGGGCTGATGTTTGGAATCATTTTTAAACCGAAGTGAGCTGCAGGAGGGCAAGCATATAAATGGATTAAATCGGTCAACACACATGAAATTTCGGCCTGCTCTGTTGCAAAGTGCCCACTTTTGTTGTGGTGTTTATTTGAAGGGTGCCTTGAGCGCTGAGCACAGAAATAGAATAGGCAGATGGTAGAAATTACAATGGTGTGAAAGAGACAAAATGTGTGTCATTGTATCACAATGCAAACTCTAGCCTTTCATGTTTGCATTCTGATGTCAGATACAAGGACTTAACTCACAGTACTCACAGTACCTCACAATACACATTTTGTCCCTTGCTCTCTGGGCTTTTTAGCAGCTGCCCTAATTCCCAAAAGTGGTTCCTTTCCAAGCATGATTTTCAGAAAAATTCTCATTAACGAAATTTAATGAGGTGAGTGAATTCCAGCAACAAAATCATTTTCCTTTTAGAGCTCTCCTTTATATTCTGTTCTCCATGGTTCTTGATACTTACACTGTAAGCCGCCCAGAGTCGCCTCGAATCACAAGATGGGTATTATAAAAAATTAATAAATAAATATTACTGTGTGAGCTTGGAGCTTCATAGCAATTTTCAGTCTTTTAAAATGATATAATACAGATATCCCTCGACTTATGACAATTGAGCTTAAAATTTCTGTTGCTAAGCGAGACAATTATTCAGTGGAGTTTTGCCCCATTTTATGACCTTTCTTGCCACAGTTGTTAAGTGAATCACTGCAGCTGTTAAGTTAGTAACACGTGACCATGGGGAGGCTGCAACGGTCGTAAGTGTGAAAAACGGTCATAAGTCCCTTTCGTCAGTGCCATTGTAACTTTGAATGGTCACTAAATGAACCGATGTAAGTCAAGGACTACCTGTCCACCAGACAACGTGATCGGTTGGGTCGTGGTTTCGGAGAGATTTCCTTGCAAGATTCGTCAATGTCTTCAATAGTGGCAGAGCCCCTAGTCCATTGTTTCTCCACCTCAGCAACTTTTAAGACGTGTGGACTCCAACTCCCAGAATTCCTGAGCCAGCCACGCTGAGGGGAAAGGGAGAGGTTTCCAAGCTGAGCCATGCTGGCTCAGGAATTCTGGGAGTTGAAGTCCACAAGTCATAAAAGAGCCAAGGTTGCCCACCCCTGGCCTAATCAAACCCCCTTTTATTCTTTTTTCTTTCCTCCTTTTCCCAGATCCCCACCCCACCCCTCTGAAACCGGGTTACTCCCCACTGCAGTCCCAAAGGTGCTTTTTTTCAGGAGGCAACTGGACTTTCTTGTTTTTCTTTGAGGCTTCTTCTGCATGGTCCCTGCTGCAGCGTTCCCCATCCTTATGAAGATATCTAGACTTCAACTCCCAGAATGCATGAGTCATCCATGCTGGCTGGGGAATTCTGGGAGTTGGAAGTCCAGCCATCTTAAAAGTTGCTCAGGGTGAGGAACACCGCTCTGGAGGGGCAAGGCAATGGGTCGGGGTGTGTGTGTGTGTGTGTTACCTTCTACTCCACCACCCCTCCTTCAGCCCGCCCATCGCAGGGAAAGAGGAATGGGCGTTTGCAACCGGGACCTGGACTTAACGGTGTGTGTGTGTGGGGGGGGGCCTTACTGAACCTCTTCCTCTGCAGAGGTGCCAGCGGGGGCTTTTCATCTGCAGCAGCCCCCCCTCCCCAAGCAAGCCATGCCCTCCCTGCCCTTCCCCCCCCCCATCCCCCCAGGTCCACGGACGCTGCCTCCTCCGCATCCTCTCCAAGGCGCCGTCTGCAAAGCAAAGCCGGGAGCTGCGGAGCAGAGCCGAGTGGGAGGCAGGGGAGGGTGGGTGGTGGATGGGTGGGCAAGCGAGCAGGAGGCCCGGTCCGTCTGCCCCCCCCCCTTTGCTGGAATGCCGGCCCGGCCCGTTTGATTGGCTGAGGAGCGCCGGAGTCAGCTTTCACTGGAGTTTGCAACGATGCAAACTTTCCCTGCTCGCTGGAGCAGAGCCTTTGGGGAAGGGGCTGCCCGGCCGGGTTCCTGCCTCCAGCCATGCCGCTTTTGCCTGACCATGCCGGGCAGGGCAGCAGGAAAGCCCGAAGCCCCCACCTCTCCCCTTGAGGCTGCCCCCCACTTTCCAGGGCTCCTCCAAGCGCCTCTGAGGCTTTCCTTGGGTCTCTTCCTCTGGCATGCCCGATTGGATTACTATGTCCCAGTACTCCATGAATTTCCTCCTGGTTCCCATCCCGGAATACCCGCTCCTGGAGTGCGCGCCCAACAAAATCATCAAGCTGGTGGTCCTGGGGGGAAGCGGCGTGGGAAAGACCGGTAAGTGCCTGGGGAAGTCCCCCCCCTCTGCATTTCCCTCCCCCCCCAAGAAGAGGTGTGCTTTCCTTCCCTCCCCGCTCCTCCACCTCTCCCTTCTGCGTTTTCAGCCGCTTCTCTGTTAATGTTTGATAGAAGTAATGATTCCGGAGCTCGCCTTGTTTTGTTTTGAGGGACACCGAAGTTCAGGAGATGTTTTGCATTTCCAGTGAAAGAAGGCAGATCAGGGGCAGGGGAAGCTGGAGAAAGGTCAGGGCAAGCAGGCCAGCACTGGGCGTTTTGAAGAGGCACCGCTGGGTTTCTCCAGAAGCTCATTGTCCTGGATTGGTCAATGAGAAGTCCTCAGCCATGAATGAGATAGAGCCACCCTGGGGCTTGATTGACCTCCGACTGAAGCTGCCAAGGAGGGCTGATGGATTCAGCTGGTGGTGAGATCTGAGTGATCCTTCTCGTAGAACATAGAATAATAAGAGTTGGAAGGGACCTTGGAGGTCGTCTAGTCTAGTCCAACCCCCTGCTTGAGCAGGAGACCTATACCATTTCAGACAAATGGCTGTCCAGTCTCTTCTTAAAAGCCTCCAGTGATGGGAGCACCCACAACTTCTGGAGGCAAGTCGTTCCACTGGTTAATCGTCCTCACCGTTAGGAAATTTCTCTTTAGTTTTGGGTTGCTTCGCTCCTTGATTAGTTTCCATCCACGTTGCTTCTCATCTTTCCTTTCGGTGCTTTGGAAAATATAAGAAGTCCTCGACTTACGACCACAATTGAGCCCAGAATTTACATTGCTAAGTGAGACATTGAGTTTTGTCCCATTCCTTGCTACCTTTGTTAAGTGAATCACTGCAGTTTTTAAATTACTAACACGGCTGTTAAGTGAAACTGGCTTCCCCATCGCCTTGCCTTGTCAGAAGGTGTCAAAAGGTGATCACGTGACCTCGGGACACTCAGCGTCATAAATATGAACCGGTTGTCAAGCATTCGAATGTAAATCACATGACCGTGGGGAGGCTGCAGTGGTCGTAAGTGTGAAAAAAGGTCATAAGTGACTTTTTTCTGTGCCGTCGTAACTCCGAACAGTCACTAACCCCTTGTCCTTGTAGGAGCCTCTCAAATATTGGAAGACTGCTACCATGTCCCCCCTAGTCCTTTTTTTCATTAGACTACTAGGCATACCCAATTCCTGTAATTGGGTAGTGGGCAAGCGTTGCGATTTTGCATTTTGTTTCTTTTTTTCCGGTCGGCTTGTAGGTCCCCCAGAGCAACTCGGGACAAACTACACATTAAGGTTAAAAGCAGCAAAAGGAATTCACAGAAACAACCCTGCAGACTTCAAAGAGTGCTTACTTTGCCTCTTGTTCCTCCTTACTCGTTCTAGTAGTCCTCGACTTAACCGTCACAATTGAGCCCAAAATTTCTGTTGCTAAGTGAAACAGTTGGTAAGTGAAGTTTTGCCCCATTTTATGACCCTTCTTGCCACAGTTGTTAAGTGAATCACTGCAGGCGTTAAGTTAGGAACATGGTGGTTAAGTGAAGCTGGCTTCCCCATTTGCTTGTCTGAAGGTTGCAAAAGCTGATCCCATAATCCCAGGACCCTGCAACCGACGTAAATATGAGTCAGAAGCCAAGAATCCATGATTTTTGATCATGTGGCCATGGGGATGCTGCGTTGCAAGTGTGAAAAACGATCGTTGTGACTTCAAATGGTCACTAAGCCAACTGTTGTAACTGCAGGACTACCTGTATATCCATTCATGAAAAGAGTCCGTCGGATGCTTTCATTTTTGGAGAAAACAGCCTGCCCACATTCTGTGTAAAAGCAGCAGTAATTCTTGCTTGGGGAAAAAAACACCAAGCATGCTTCTAAGAAGGAAACTCTCCCTTGACGTATTTGTAAATCGTTTCAAACTGAAGGCAATTGGAAGGAAGCAGATTTCTGGCTAGAGCGAAATCTGTCTGAATCGGTGAGTCCGTCTGCTTTGACTGGCAGGCACAGGGAGGTCTTTTAGGATTCCTCCGAACAAGAGCTTGGCATCGCTTCTAGCCTGGCAGAGGATCCTCTGGCCTTCCAACTACTTGTTGGAAAAAGAGCTGAGACTCTGGAAGAATACAGAGAAGAGCAACGACGATGATCGGGGGATTGGGAGATAAAACATACGATGAACGGTTGTGGGAACTGGGCGAGGTCTAATCTAACAAAGAGAAGGACTCGGGGTGACCCGATAGCAATCTTCCAATATTTGAAGGGCTGTCACAGAGAAGAGGTGGTCAACCTACTCTCCAAAACACCTGAAGGCAGGACAAGAAGTAACAGATGGAAACTAATCAAGGAGAGAAGCAAGCTAGAACTAAGGAGAAATTTCGTAACAATAGGAACAATTAACCAGTGGAACTGCTTGCCTCCAGAACTTGTGGATGCTCCATCATCGGAGGCTTTTAAGAAGAGATTGGACAACCATCTGTCTGAAATGATATAGGGTCTCCTGCTTGAGCAGGGGGCTGGACTAGAAGATCTCCCTTCCAACTTTGTTATTCTGTATGCTACCATGGCTGAACTGCTTAGCTCCTGTCCAGCTGCATAACGGCAGACATGGCAAAAAAAAATATAATAATCCATTTTTGACTGCAGTGCTAGAAAGTAACCGTGGAAGGTGATAATCAGACCCCTGGGCCCATCCCCCACCAGTACCCCCTTTGAAGCACTTTTTTTTTTTAAACTTTTGAGCAGATGGACAGGTGGACCTGGATCATGTGCTGAGTTTCCCAGCCTACACAGTGAAGGGCAAGGTTGTTTTAAAAAGAGCACGGAAAGAACATTGTTTATTTTCTTTTTTGCTCCTTTAATTGGTCGGTTGAGAGACAATTTATAGCAGTGTTTCCAACCTCAGCAATGTTAAGATGGATGGACTTCAACTCCCAGAATCCCCCAGCCTATTGGCTGGGGAATTCTGGGAGTTGAAGTCCACCCATTTTAAAACATTGCTCAGATTGGCAACATTGATTTATAGAACACAAATTGTTTCAGGTCACTTGCAGTGAGAAGGCACGCAAGTATCTTGTTTTCCAGGGTTGAAATAATGGCAGGGTGAGAAATGCTTTAAACGTGAAGAGACTGGACAGCCGCTTGTCTAAAATGGTACAGACTCTTCAGCTCGAGCAGGGGGTTGGACTAGAAGACCTCCAAGTTCCCTTCCAACTCTGTTACTTTATGCTATATGAAACCCCGTCCCAATTTCTGATACAAAATTCATCCTGCATCTTTCTGCTGGCAATCCTTACGCTGCCACAGCACCCAACGTGTGGCTTATTTATCGGTTCATTTGTTAAGTTTCTCTCCTGCCTTTGTTCTGGAAATGTTCTGGAAGGTGATGTAAATAACAACTCTGAGAGGTAGGCTGGGCTGAGAGAAAGTGCATTACTGGTCTAAAGTAGGCCCTGTGGCTGAAGGTAAATTTGGACCCGGCCTCTGCAGTACCAGTTCAGCGCTTAATCTTACTTCACATGATGTAAATAACAACTCTGAGAGGTAGGCTGGGCTGAGAGAAAGTGCATTACTGGTCTAAAGTAGGCCCTGTGGCTGAAGGTAAATTTGGACCCGGCCTCTGCAGTACCAGTTCAGCGCTTAATCTTACTTCACATTGCCTCATCTTAGAAGATGCCAACTGAGAATCGGCAAACGATATTTTGGGGCAACCGTTGAACCAGTGATATGGTATGTGGGAAAGACCTTGGGTGACAAGGTGAGGAGATGCTGACCAGGGAAGGGTCAGATAAGAGACAGCAGAGCCCACAGCTGGATAACGGGCGGAGAAGGAGATTCTGAAGAGACCCTCCCTAGTGTCTCAAGCTGTAAAGGAGACAGTGGAAGATTTACACTTTCAGACTTGCTAGATTCTCTAGCTTTCTCTAGCTAGATTCTCTAGCTTTCTCTAGCTAGATTCTCTAGCTAGGTGGTGTAGATTCTCTTGCTAGTAGGATTACGTTATCTGGCTGTGTTTACTATCTGGTTTACCTAGTACGGCTGACAACCAGGAACCCAGGCCTCGTGAGAGTTCTCTGGAAGTGGTAGAAGAGATCCCTGCGTGCAGAAATTGTGCATGTTAATTGGTGAACTTTAGCACGTTGGAAGTAGGTCAGGAGGGACCCAGGGTTCCAATTTCCAAGCTGCGGGTTGACTAGCAGGGCAAGATAAGATGGCCACGTCTGAGGAAGTGATCTACTGATTAAGGAAGCACCAAAGGGAGAAGGTCTGTTTGGGCCAGATTCCTCAAACCACTTTGGTGGTGGGCACAAGTAGCAATGGTTGAAAAAGCTGTCTCAACCTCCAGAGAGTGTTTCATGAAGTGGAGAGTTTTCACCTGTGCGGTTGCTCATTGTGAAGAATTCTGCATTGTGTCCTGAGACCTTAGGAAGAATGGCCCTTGAATATCTCTGACCAAGAAGACAGACGTGTTGGGACCTTTCAGAAGAACAAATACAAACATGGATATTACTGTCATTTTAAAAGGCATGCTGGGTTTCTTGGCAGAGTGGGGAAGAGAGGGACCCAAGTGGGTTATGAGATTTCTCCATCTAATCCCCAGGTGCCGCGACCTGTAGAGAAGACAATGCCTTTGCCTTCTTCTGCTCTTTCTTCTTGGTCTTCTTTTGGAGCCTGGATCTGGACTGGACAGACTTTCAAAGTCCTCCTTAAAACAGGACACCCGGTTCCCTCAGCAACCAACAGGATTTACCCCAAAGTGCTTTTCCAAAAGGCAAGTGGACTTTCGTGGTTTGTTTATCTTTGAAAACATTTAGCTTCTCATCCAGGAAGCTTCTTCAGTTCTAACTGAATTTCTAACCGAGTTCAAACTGAAGCAGTTTCTTGGATGAAAAGTGAAATGTTTTCAAAGAAAAGAGATTAAGAGAGTCCAGTTGCCTTTTGGAAAAGCACCTTTGGAACAACCAAGACCTGGGTGGTGGAGAATCTCCATAGACATCAGGATCTACCTTCGTCTGGTGTGAACTGTGAACATTCCCCAAGCCACATCTGAGGTGGCCAGTTTGGTCTTCATGACTGGTCATCTTGGCAGGGCTTCTTGGATACTTTGGGAATGTAATCTGGGGAAAACAAAACTCATTAACCAAGATGTCACTGTGATAAACCTCACTAGAGGTAGCTCATGCATTCCCATTTGCCAAGGGATGTGTGGTTTTATGTGGGAATGTGACAAAGAGAAGAGACCACGTAAAGGTCACAGATCTTTCCATGCACGCTGGTTTTTAACTGCTACAATCCCTTTTAAGAGTCTGTTTTCCCAGCCAGTTTATTTCTGGAGTTTTGTTCTCATCTCAGAGTCTGGCAGGAGATCTAAACCAGTGTGTCTCTACTGTAGCAACTTTAAAATGGGTGAACTTCAGTTCCCAGAATTCCTTAGCCAGCATGCTGGCTGGGGAATTCTGGGACTTGAAGTCCACTCACCTTAAAGATGCCAAGGTTGAGGAAAGTTTATCCAGACAAGCTAGATTTCCGGTTGGGAGCAGTTGCATGGGAAAATTGGAGGGGGGGCATAAGGGTTAACCGCCCCCTCCTTCCTCCCTTCTTCTTCCCAGGGAACGTCATAATCTTTCACACAAGCAAAGTGAAGGGAACATCGTGTTTCCGAAGCTTTGCATGCATGCTTGGATCTTCCCATGTAGACTCGGCCTCCACCAGATGATTTCACGTCTATCTACCCACCCACCCACCCACCCACCCACGCAAAAGTGGTATGAAACTGGAGCTGGTCTGTTTCTGGCTTGGCTTTTGCTTGAAAGAAACTGCGTTGTTCTCACGTGACCCATTTCCTCAAAGGAATAAGCTGGGCAGAAAAAAACAAACCCGCTGCTGGAAGAAATTCCATTTAGTCAAGGAAGTACAATGAGTTGTGACAAGGGTGACACCGTAGCGGAGGGTCACCCTTTCCCAGCCTCCCAGCCTGGTGAAAGAATGTGAGAAAGCCAGGCAAAGATAAATAAAATGGGAGCCTTTTCAAAGTGTGAAAACACAATAGGAAATTTATAGCAAAAAGGTCTCCTGGCCTAACCTCCAATAACATCCAGTGGCCCCCGACTGGGACGCTCCATCCTGGGGGAACTGTCGGTTTTGCTGGGGCTGCCTGTGTAAGAGGCGCAGCTGAAATCGTAAAACGCATCTTCCCTGAGAGCCTTTGGCCAGGGGTTCAAGGGACCGGCTGCCTTCCTTAATGGGGAAGGAACTTCAGGCAGAGGTGAAATGCTGGGGAGATTTTTAGTTTGATGAAACATGGGAAGAAGGAGATGGAAGGAGATGGGGAAGAAAGAGAAAGAGGGGATGGGGAAGGAGGAGGAGGGGAAGGGGATGGGGGGAAAGGAGGAGAAGGGGATGGGAAAGAAGAAGAAAAAGGGAATGGGGAAGAAGAAGAGAAGGAGGAGAAGGGGATGGAAAAGGAGGAGGAGATGGGGAAGGAAAATGAGGAAGGGGTTAAAAAAAAGTCAAAATAGGCAACCACAATCACATAATCCCTACCTTCTTTTATGTCATGCAAAAAACCATAATTACGTTCGCTCATTTTTACAGAGGGGGTTTAAAGTCGCATTTTAAAGCTTTCTGTACAGGTAGTCAGTCCTCAAATTACAACCACAACAGAGCCCAAAATTTCTGTTACTAAGCGAGACAGTCGTTAAGTGGATTTTGCCCTATTTCTTGCCACAGTTGTTAAGTGAATCACTGCAGTTCTTAGGTTAGTAACACGGTTGTCCAAAGTGTCTGCATTCTGATCACGTGACCACGGAGATGCTGCAACGGTTATAGGTGTGAAAAAGTCCCCTTTTTCAGTGCAATTGTATCTTCGAATGGTCACTAAACAAAACTGTTGTAAGCCGAAGACTACCCGCATTGCAAGTCCCGCTAATCAATCACAGATGTTCTAAAATTGATTGATGGATTACTGTCTTTGTGCCGCCAAGTCAGTGTCGACTCCGAGTGACCACATCAATGGACATTCTCCACGTGGATCTGGGCCCAGCCTGGTCCTTCAGGTCTTTGAATGATGGACCTGTTGTTGCTCCAGAGGACTCCATCCGTTTAACGGCTGTTCATTCCATTCTTCTCTTACTTTTTATCTTTCCCGGCATTAGAGTCTTTCCACACAAAAAAAATCTGCTTTTTTTTGGTATAGGACAGGGGTAGGCAACCTTGGCTCTTTTATGACTGGTGGACTTCAACTCCCAGAATTCCTGAGCCAGCCATGCTGAGGGGAAAGGGAGAGGTTTCCAAGCTGAGCCATGCCGGCTCAGGAATTCTGGGAGTTGAAGTCCACGAGTCATCAAGGGGGCCATGGTTCCCCCATGCTGGCTCAGGAATTCTGGGACTTGAAGCCAACAAGTTATCAAGCGGGCCATGGTTCCCCCATGCTGGCTCAGGAATTCTGGGACTTGAAGCCAACAAGTTATCAAGCGGGCCATGGTTCCCCCATGCTGGCTCAGGAATTCTGGGAGTTGAAGTCCACAAGTCATCAAGGGGGCCATAGTTCCCCTATGCTGGCTCAGGAATTCTGGGAATTGAAGTCCACAAGTCATAAAAGAGCCAAGGTTCCCCACCCCTGGGCTAGGATGTATGTAGGTTTGCAGCTACAGGTAGTCCATGACTTACAACAGTTCATTTAGTGACCGTTCAAAGTTACGACATCACTGAAAACAGTGACTTACGATCCCTTTTCACGCTTACAACCATTACAGCATCCCCAAGATCACAATATCAAAATTCAGACGCTTGGCAACTGACTCGTATTCATGACGGTTGCAGTGTCTTGGGGTGATGTGATCCCTTTTGTAATCTTCTGACAAGCAAAGTCAATGGGGAAGGCAGATTCACTTAACGACCCCGGTTAGTTAACAACTGCAGTGATTCACTTAACTGTGGCAAGGAAGGTCGTAAAATAAGGCAAAACTCACTTACCTAATGTTTCACTTAGCAACAGAAATTTTGGGCTCAATTGTGGTCATAAGTTGAGGATTCCCTGTATTTTATTATATTTACCAGTTTTGGTAACTTTTTAAGGATGTACAGGAAGTCCTCAGCTTATGACGGATTGTGTAGTGACCATTCAAAATCACAACCATCCCAAAAAGGGGGACTTACGACTCAGAGGTTCTGATGGCCAGGCCCCTCCGCAGCCCTATGGCTGACCTTCAAGCCCTCAGCAACACAACTTGGTTTTAATGACCACTGCAAAAAGGGTTGTAAAATCAGCTAAGTCACATGACCAAACTATTTTACGACTGTTACAACATTTGACTGTAATGGGAAGACTCCATTTTGGACGTATGTTGAGGACTGCCTGTAAAAATGGTCATGCTACTCTTAGCCATAGTGTTTTACTTTTGCATCTATTTAAAAAGATGCAGGAGAATTTAGTTGGTGTAGCGGTGAAGATGCTGGCTAGAAAGCAGAAGTGGGTAAATTTTAGTCTCCCCTTAGCCATAGAAGCTGCTTCTCTCTTTCTCGTTTTCTTATTCTCTCTGATTCTCTCTCTCTCTCTCTTTCTTTCTCTCTCTCTCTCTCATTCTCTTTCTCTCTCTTTCTCTCTCTCTCTCATTCCCTCATTCTCTCATTCTTTCTCATTCTCTCTCTCATTCTCAAGCTCAAGGACTCCACAGTTCAATCTCGAACTATTTTTATTCTGTTGAATACAATGTGTGTGTTGTATTACAACTCAGATCTGCAGGAATGTGCATGGTATAATGTAGGTCAGGGATAGGCAACTTTGGCTCTTTTATGACTCGTGGACTTCAACTCCCAGAATTCCTGAGCAAGCCATGCTGAGGGTAAAGGGAGAGGTTTCCAAGCTGAGCCATGCTGGCTCAGGAATTCTGGGAGTTGAAGTCCACGAGTCATGAGGGGGCCAAAGTTTCCCTCATGCTGGCTCAGGAATTCTGGGAGTTGAAGTCCACGAGTCATAAAAGAACCAAGATTGCCTACCCCTGATGTAGGCCTTAGAGAGCATCAATTGTGTGCCATAGAGAGCAGAGATCTTGTTAACTATGTGCTGGTTGGTGTGGCATGATTTCAGGGGTGATGCAGGGCAGGTCAAAAAAGTCAAGATGGCCACCACAGTAGTGCAACTGACGCTAGAACACGTGTAAAATACAGGTAGTCTGTTCGAAGTTACAATGGCGCTGAAAAAAGTGACTAAGGACCATTTTTCACACCTATGACCGTTGCTGCTTCCCCAGGGTCATGTGATCGAAATTCAGACGCTTGGCAATTGACTCATATTTATGACGGTCGCAGCGTCCCGGGATCCTGTGATCACCTTTTGCGACCTTCTGACAAGCAAAGTCAAGGGGGGAAGTCTGATTCACTTAATGACCGTATTGCTAACTTAATGACTGCAGGGATTCACTTAACAACTGTGGCAAGAAAGGTCGTAAACTGGGGCAAAACTCACTTAACTGTTTCACTTAGCAACAGAAATTTTGGGCTCAACTGTGGTCGTAAGACAAGGACTACCTGTACACATCATAATGGGTGGGGCTTCAATTCCACCATCTTGACTTTCTTTTTTGCCTTACTTTCTCTGCAAGGCTGGCTCCTGATCGACATAAGAGTCCTAAATAATCCTAATTCAGTTTTTCTTTTTAAATGTGCCACGGATGCTTTAAGAACAGGCGTCTTAATGTTTGCATTTGCGAAACGGTGGGTCAGTCTACTGAATCAGCCAGCCAGAGGAGTTTCCAACACACACATGTGAATAATGAGATTCATGGGATAATGAGACAGAATGGGCACGTTTAATTGCCCCTCTTTTGCAATTTCTGGGCCCATTAAACATCCCTGTCTTTTCTCTTGTTTTGCAGCCCTTGTTGTGCGGTTTCTCACCAAGAGGTTCATCGGAGACTACGAAGCCAACACGGGTACGTACGTCCGGCTGCTGCCTTGTGGGTTTTGATGGTAACCAATGGGATCCGTGTCTGTCTGGATCCAGAGATTGGAAGGGCGAGCGGGTGAGCAACTCCCGGCATCTGGGAAGAGAACGGAGCCGGTCCAGAGGAGGGTGGGGGGTCTGTTTCTAGGGATTCAGAAATGTCCCATTTTCAAATTATTCTGCTTTCCCATCATCCCTTCGAGCAATGATGGCCGTAAATCAGAGCGCTGTGATTTACAGCCTGTTCCTTCCATAGAGGAGGGACCTGTTTTTTTAAGCCAGCATCGCCTCGTTGGGAGGGAGCTGAGAGATGACTTTCCCCAGACCCAGTTTTAATTAAAAAAAAGAAAAAGGAAAGATCAAAGGATCCTGCCATGCACCCACTGAACAAACAGAGGCCATCTCTGTTCGGCTTTTCGGCCGAAGAATGGGACTGAAAGCGCTGTTCAAAAGAGCAGCTTCAAAGAGAGGCTTCTGTTTGCTTCTAGTGGTATGAAAAAGGGAGGGGGGGGGCTCTTGAGTTTTAAGGGAGGGGGCTTTTTGTCATCTGAATTGCCCCAGATCCAATCTGTGTGTCTCTGGGCAGGAAGCAACAGCTTGATCCTCTTGCAATAGAAAATCCAGCTTTCCTAAGAGCAAAGTAATTGCTTGGGAATGCTTGTAAATTCAACGTTAAGAACCAAGATCTGTAAAACTGTTTGCAGTTAGGAAATACTTTAGGAAAATGCACCACTCAGAGAGGATTGGGGAGAAGTGTTTTGCAGCTCACACAAACACAGCTCACACAAACACAGCTGGAAGAGGCCTTCAGTCTTCAATGTAAACCTGGGGGAAAAAAGGTAACTGCTTTCACCATTACCTTAAGGCAATGTTTCTCAACCTCAGCAACTTTAATATGGGTGGACTTCAACTCCCAGAATTCCCCAGCCAGCACAGCTGGCTGGGGAATTCTGGGAGTTGAAGTCCACCCATCTTAAAGTTGCTGAGGTTGAGAAACACTATTCTACAGTAAATGGGAATGTTAGTTATGCAGTGGTTTAAATTGCCCCTTTTATATTCTGGGAATTGGTCCAGACGCCTTAAAGTGACCAGCGTTGAGCAACATTTATTGAATGATTGTCTAGATTTTTGCAGTTCAAATATGGAGGGTCTTTGCATTCCTTCATTATAATAATGTAGAGGGGGGGAAAAAAGCAATTAGGTAGTCCTTGATTTACAAAAGTTCGTTTAGTGACCGTTCAAAGTTAGAACGGCACTGAAGAAGTGACTCATGGCCCTTTTTCATAATTACGACCTTTGCAGCATCCCCATGTGATAAAAATTCAGACGTTTGGCAACTGGCTCATATTTATGACGGTCGCAGCGTCCCGGAGATCACGTGATCCCCTTTTGCGACCTTCTGACAAGCAAGATCTATGGGAAAGCCAGATTCACTTAACAACCAGGTTACTAACTTATAATGCAATTTGATTCGCTTAAACAATCGTGGCAAGAAAAGTCGTAAAATGGGGCAAAACTCACTTAACAAATGTCTCACTTAGCAACAGAAATTCTGGGCTCAATTGCGGTCGTAAGCTGAGGACTACCTGTATTGCTTCTTATTTCACCTATATGTGCCACTGCTATGCAGAAAAATATGACATAAAATTTCATTAAAAAATGTGGGAATAATATGATCCTACACTCACTTTAACTCAACTCTTGGAAACTACCCTATGCCACGCATTCCCCAACAGGCTACCTGTTGTAACTCGGGCCCACACAGCACATACATGACTCATCTGTGCACCTCACAATGCATGCACGCATTTCACGCCATTTCATGCCAACAAATGTCTCACTTAACAGAAGTTTTGGGCCCAGTTGCGATCGTAAATCGAGGACTACCTTATAGTGCTTTGAGAAGACTAGGTGGAGTAAGAAAAATGGCCACTAAAATGCAAATTTGACAAATCAGCTCCATGGAAATAAGGAAGCAATGAAATGGATAGGTCTGCAAATTGGGGAAACTGCTTATTGTTTTAAATGAATTTATTAACGGCTTCAGACAAAGGAACTCTCAGCCGTTTACAGAAGCAACAGCTGCAGCCCGTGCAACAACATCAATAAAACTTCAATACAATCTTGTTCCTTTTTTTTTCTTTTTTCTTTTTGCCTGCCACCAGTGTTGAAATTTCATATCCAAAAAAGATCTTTGCCTGTTCTCAATGTCATGCCTTGGTTTGATACCCTTGTTATGATGATGGTGTGGGAACATAGATTTGTAGTGGTCAACCAACAGCTGATGACCCTAACCTTAAAGTTAGCCCTAACCCAGGGATGGGGAAACCTTGGCTCTTTTATGACTTGTGGACTTCCAGCTCCCAGAATTCCTGAGCCAGCATTGAAGTCCACAAGTCATAAAAGAGCCAAGGTTTCCCCACCCCTGCCCTAACCCATTTAGCAGGCAAAAAGGGAACAAGGGCCCTAATAGATAATGAAAGAGCAACAACATAAGAGTTCCAACATTGCAATCAAAATAATATTCCTGGCACTCAGGAGCGCAATTGTATTCAAGGCCCCAAGGCCCTTTGGAACAATAAGGTTCTTATGAGTCTCCAAGAGACCCTCCCCTTGCCTTGAGTGCCATCTGTTTTAGAAGAAGGGAGACCCCCCCAGAACACCAGCTTTAGGGTCCCTTCTCATCTCATAGAATCATAAGACTGGGAGGGACCTCGGAGGTCTTCTAGCCCAACCCTGTCAAAGCAGGAGAACTTAGACCATCCCGATCAAGTGGTTGTTCAATCTCTTCTCAAAAACCTCCAGCGATGGAACAGCACCCACAACTTTCAGAGGCAAACCATTCCATTGATTAATTGTTCTCACTGTCAGGAATAGAATAGAGCTGGAAGGGACCTTGGAGGTCTTCTAGTCCAGCCCCCTGCTCAAGCAGGAGAACCTATACCATCTCAGACAAGTGACTGTCTAGTCCAGGGGTAGGCAACCTTGGCTCTTTTATGACTCGTGGACCTTCAACTCCCAGAATTTCTGAGTCAGCGTGGCTGGTTCAGGAATTCTGGGTATTGAAGTCCACAAGCCATAAAAAAGCGCCAAGGTTGCCTACCCCTGGTCTAGTCTCTTCTTAAAAACCTCCAGTGATGGAGCACCCACGATTTCTGAAGGCAAAGCTGTTGCACTGGTTGTCCTCACTGTTAGGAACTTACTTCTAGGTTGGGTCTCTCTTTAATGGTCTTCCACCCGTTACTTCTTGTCCTACTCTCAGGTGCTTTGGAGAACAGATGGACCCCCTCTTCTCTATTACAGCCCCTTAAGTGGCTGGAAGACAGCTATCACATCACTCCTAACCTTTCCCTTTGTTAGGCTAGAAATAACTAGTTCCCTTAACTCAGGGGTCTTCAAACTTGGCCCTTTTATGACTTGTGGACTTCAACTCCCAGAAGTCCTCAGCCAGCGTGCCTGGCTGAGGAATTCTGGGAGTTGAAGTCCACAAGTCATAAAAGGGCCAAGTTTCTGTTAGGAACTTTCTAACTAGTTACTAGTTAGAATTCTGGGAGTTGAAGTCCACAAGTCATAAAAGGGCCAAGTTTGAAGACCCCTGCCTTAACTGTTCATCCCATGCAGTGGTGGGATTCAGCCTGTTCACACCAGTTTGGCAGAACCGGTAGCTACTTTTTTGTTGCCCAGGCCCAGAACGGACTTCTGGAAGTGGCATCCACACAGAGAACCGGTTCTTCACCTATTTGAATCCCACCACTGATCCCATGGTTTCACCTCCAGTAGGTGGGGATCCGTAGCATTCCTGGGGCCTATGGATTGAAACCAGTGGTGGGATTCAGAGATGTGAACAACCGGTTCTCTGCGTGGGTACCGCTTCCGGAGGTCCATTCTGGGCCTGGGCAACAAAAAATTAGCTACCGGTTCTGCCGAAGTGGTGTGAACGGCTGAATCCCACCACTGGTTGAAACTGACATAGGAAACTGGCACAGGAACTCCCATCGAAATGTATGTAGTCCTCCACTCATAACCATTTGTTTTAGACCGTTTGATGTTACAGTGGCACTGACAAAAGTGTGACTTGGAACTGGTCCTCACAAGCATCCCTGCGGCCACAGGATCAAAATTCAGGCGTGTATTTACGGTAGCCTCCTGGGCTCCTGTGACCGCCGTTCGTGTCCCTCTCAGCTGGCTTCCGACAAGGGGAGGATGCGGGAAGCTGGATCTGCTGAACTGTGTGATTCCCTTTACAACTGCTGTGATTTGTGTAACGTCTGTGGCAAAAAAAAAAAAAAAAAAGATTGTGAAATCGGGCCTGACTCCCTTAAGATCAGCCTTGCTTAGCAACAGAAATTCTGCTTCTAATTGTGATCTTTTAGATTACTTTGATGCAGAAGAATACCATACTGTGGGCGTTTTTTTTAACCCTGCTGCCACAAAACCTATTTATTTTAGGGCTGCCTCATGTCCTTGTGTCTGTTGAAGTTTCCGCTCTTAGCAACTATTAAGGGTGCAGAAGTCCTGCTCTGTTTTTCATCTGTCTCCAAGGGCTGACAGGTGTTTACACTAGCTCAGGAGTCTGCAACCTTGACAACTTTAAGACTTGTGGACTTCAGCTCCCAGAATTCCTCAGCCAGCAAAGCTGGCTGAGGAATTCTGGGAGCTGAAGTCCACAAGTCTTAAAGTTGTCAAAGTTGCAGACCCTTGCACTAGGAGGAAAAGGGACTGGATGAATGCAAAATAATAAATTCTGTTCTGAATTGGCATCTGGCTGATAGGATAGGATAGCCTCTGCTTTACAAAAGCCAGTGCAGCCCTAGAAGTCTTGGCTTTGGAGTTACACTGGATTAACGTTAACGTTAGGAGCAGCATTGCTACGCAGGTAGTCCTCGGCTTCAACAGTTCGTTTAGTGGCCATTCGAAGTTACAACAGCGCTGAAAAAAAGTGATTTCTAGCCATTTTTCACACTGAACAACCCTTGCAGCCTTCCCCAGGGTCAGGCGATCCAAATGTGGACGTCATCAAATCAGGTACAACACAATTAACAACCACCTTGCTTAGCAACAGAAATGTTGGTCCCCATTGTGTTTGTAAATCGAGGACTTACCTCTACGCCAATATTACCCTAGGAAGTAATATGTTCATAATGCAAAACAAAGGATGAATAGAATAGAATAGAGCTGGAAGGGACCTTGGAGGTCTTCTAGTCCAGCCCCCCGCTTAAGCAGGAGGACCTATACCATCTCAGACAAGTGACTGTCTAGCCTCTTAAGAATTTCCAGTGATGGAGCACCCACGATTTCTGAAGGAATAGAATAGAATAGAATAGAATAGAATAGAATAGAATAGAATAGAATAGAATAGAATAGAATAGAATAGAATAGAATAGAATAGAATCTTTATTGAGAACAGAATAGAATAGAATAGAATCTTTATTGAGAACAGAATAGAATAGAATAGAATCTTTATTGAGAATAGAATAGAATAGAATAGAATAGAATAGAATAGAATAGAATAGAATAGAATAGAATAGAATAGAATAGAACAGAATCTGGAAGGGCTCTGGAGGTCTTCTAGTCCAGCCCCCTGCTCAAGCAGGAGGACCTATGCCATCTCAGACAAGTGACTGTCTAGCCTCTTTTTAAAAATCTCCAATGATGGGGCACCCACGATTTCTGGTGGCAAGCTGTTCCACTGGTTACAAAAAATAAAAAAACTGCTGGGAAAGGCGACTGCAGGTGGTCCTCGACTTACAACAGTTTGTTTAGTGGCTGTTCAAAGTTACAACGGTACTGAAAAATGTGACTTAACGACCATTTTTCACATTTGCAACCGTTGCCGCACCCCCAGAGTCATGTGATCAAAATTCAGATGCTGGCACAACTGACTCATATTTATGACGGTCGCAGTGTCCCCGGGGGTCACGTGATCCCCTTTTGCGACCTTCTGACAAGCAAAGTCCATTGGGAAGCCGGATTCACTTTACAACCAACTTATCAGCTGCAGTGATTCACTTAACAACTGTGAGAAGAAAGTTTGCAAAATCAGGCAAAACTCACTTAACCCCTGGCTCACTTACTCACTCACTCACTGGCTCAATTGTGGTCGTAGATTGAGGAGTACCTGTACTGTCCCATCAGATGATTCTGGCTGCTATACAACCAACAACAGTGTCATAAAAAGAATTTTTGTCACCTCACCCCTAAAACAGTGATGGGCAACGAAGGAGCTACATGAGAAACTGAGAGTGTCGTGGGGGGGTGAACCAATATAACTGCGAAGAGGCGAAAGTGGGCAGGAATGCAGACAGTAAATTAAAAGAAATAAGTCGCTTTCAAAAAACAATGCAGTCGTATTGTGTGCAGTCGTATTGTGTGCATGGCGTACACGTATTTGCAGTTGATTTCTAATTTCTGAGTGACCTCACACAGGCTGGGCAGGGACAGCCCAAGGGCCGGATGTGGCCTGGGGGCCATGAAGTGCCCGGGTCTGTCCTAGTTTCTCAACCCTGGTAACTTTAAGAGGGGTGGACTTAAACTCCCAGAATTCCCCAGCCAGCATAGAATGGACAGCAGACCTTCAGTAGTCCTCACGTTATGACCACAACAAGCCCCAAATTTCTCCTGCTCAGCAAGACAGTTTTTAAGTGAGCCTTGTCCCATTTTACGACCTTTCTTGCCACAGTTGTTAAGTGAATCACTGCAGTTCATAAGTGAGCAACATGGCTGTTAAGTGAATCTGGCTTCCCCATTGGCTTTGCTTGTCAGAAGGATGCAAAAGGGGATCACATGACCCCGGGACGAACCAGTTGCCAAATATCCGAATTTTGATCACGTGACCACGGGCCATGCTGCAATGATCGTTAAGTCACTTTTTTCGGTGCCGTTGTAACTTTGGACAGTCACTAAATGAATGGCTGTAAGTTGAGGACTTCCTACATCCATTCTAAATGAGTTCAAATCACCAGGACCAGGTGGATTACTTCCCAGGGTTCACAAGGAGCTGGCGGATGTGATCTCAGAACCACGGAATCCGATCTTTCAAAGTTAGTTAGGCGAGCTGCAACTTTGACGGGTGATGCGTTCTACACACAGAGTATTTTTGGCATGGCCTTGTGACACAATGGAAACTCGGCTCCAGGGAGATGGCTCCCTGTAAACATTTCGGTGCATTTGTTCCCATTCCTGGCCACCCAGTTGAGAATTTTTTCAACAAACCACAATACAGGCAGTTTGCACAACCCAGTTTTGCAAAGACTTCAGTTAGTTTTTAAGGACTTGAGTTTAGATCAGTGTTTCTCAGCTTTGGTGACCTTCAGATGTGTGGACTTCCAACTCCCAGAATTCCCCAGCCAGCCATGTGTGGACTTCAACTCCCAGAATTCCCCAGCCAGCCATGTGTGGACTTCAACTCCCAGAATTCCCCAGCCAGCCATGTGTGGACTTCAACTCCCAGAATTCCCCAGCCAGCCTGTGTGGACTTCAACTCCCAGAATCCCTCAGCCAGCCTGTGTGGACTTCGACTCCCAGAATTCCCCAGCCAGCCATGTGTGGACCTCAACGCTGGCTGGGGAATTCTGGGAGTTGAAGTCCACACATCTGAAGGTCATCAGTGTTGACTGGTTTAGATGAAGGAGCAAAGTCCAAAGGATAACGCACAGTTTGTCATATTCCTGCAGGAAGATCCATCCCTAAATCAGACTGGAAACTGACTTTTAACGCAGTTGGGTAAAAGTCTACACTGGCTTATTTAATATTTCATAACAGCATCTCTGAAAACCTTTTACCTAGTTTTACTTTATGAAATGTAATCATTCAAATACTTCCCCCCCCCCCTCTGCTTTTGGGTATTTTATTGTTAGCAACAGTAGACTGACTGGAGTTAAAACATTTGCACGGTCATCCATAAAACGTTTCGTGATGATAAATTAGTTAAGCAGCCCAAATCAGAGTCTTGGCTGATTTTGCTAGGAAAAAGTATCTTTGGCTCTCCTGGGCCAAAGATAGTCAGGCTGTGGTTACTGTGGCAGGAATAAATTTTAAGTTAAAAATAATAATTGGTCCGTTGTGAAAAGGAAAAAAATTAAAAAGAAGTTGAAAAGATACTCATAGAGTGGCTGGGGTTAGGTTGTGCTCTTCACCCGCAAGGCAGGACCTGAATTACGGACTGAAATTCCCTGGAAGGAGATTCAGGTTGGGTTTAGGAGAAAATATTGGGAAGGGAAGGGAAAATTACTACCACTAGTAGCTATAACCATTACTTACAACCATTCAAATGGCCCAAGTTACAATGGTGAAGAAAAAAGTGACTTATGACCATTTCCCACACTTATGACCGTGGCAGCATCCCCAGGGTCACGTGATCAAAATTCGGGCGCTCGGCAACTGACTCATTCTTATGACGGTCGCAGTGTCCCGAGGTCACGTGATCCCCCTTTGAGCTCTTCTGACAATCGAAGTCAATGGGGAAGCCAGATTCACTTAACAATTGCAGTGATTCGCTTAACAACTCTGGCAAGAAAGGTCATAAAACGGGGCAAAACTGAACCGTCTTGCTTAGCAACGGTAATTTTGGGCTCAATTGTGATCATAAGCTGAGGCCTACTTGTATTAATAATAATGTATTAATAATCATACATTAATAATTATACAATAATAATGAATAATAATGTATTAAACTTACGTGCTTCCCGACTCCCAACGTTCTTGCATTAGAAGCAAGAAAAGTGAGGGGACTCTATGGGGCAAAATTGGTGGAAAGTCAAATAAATACATGCTATCTCTGATCTATTAATTATCTTCTTACTTTTCTTTTTTTCTTTCCTTAGGTGCTTTATACTCCAGGAAATTCACCATTGATGGAGAACAGATTTCCTTACAAGTCCAGGACACCCCATTTGTTTCTCTGGAGGTATAAACAGTTATTCCAAATAAAATTTGACATCTTAAGAAATGCAGCCAAGATATCCATAGCATGTGGTCAAAATACAGGGTGTCCTTGACTTAACGACCGTTCATTTAGTGACCAAAGTTACAACAGTGCTGAAAAATGCGAGTTATGACCGGTTTTCACACTTATGACCATTGCAGCATCCCTGGGGTCACGTGATTTACATTTGGATGCTTGACAGACGGTTCATCTTTACGACGGTCGCAGCGTCCCGGAATCACGTGATCCTCTTTTGCGACCTTCTGACAAGCAAAGTCAAGCCAGGTTGGCTTAACAGACGTGTTACTAAATTAACAACTGCAGTGACTGAATTAACAAGTGTGGCAAGAAAAGTCGTAAAAAGGGGCAGAACTCACTGAGCAAATTTCTCACTTAGCAGCATAAATTCTGAGCTCAATTGGGGTCGTAATTCGAGGGCTTGCCTGTAGTGGCCACAAAGGTGCAGTGAAAGCTCTCTGTGATGCCCCTGAATATGGCAGAGCCGCGTCTCCAGCATCGTGACCACCATCTTGACTTTTCTGACCCGATCCTATGAAATCCGGACAACCCATCCCAGTTGGGGAAACATTGCAAAAGAGGAAAGAAGGAAGGAAAGAGAGGAAGAAAGAAAGGAGGAAGGATCCTTGTTAGGGCTTGATACTGGGCTTGTACCCATGAACTTGGCTTGTACCCATGCAATGAAAGATTTATTTGTTCGTTGATTTACATTCCAAATTTCTAGGCCACCCAATTCCAACATCATAACTGGCTCTGTCCCAAGATTAATTTTCAGCAGCAGGGATAATGGCATAATTGCTGATTTCAGAGGGGGGAAAAAAGAGGTAGACCGTGGTGGGAAGGGCTTGTGAGCCTCTTACCTTGTGCATCTTTCTTGATATTGAAGCTTTAGAGCCATGATTTAGGGCTTAAGCAAATGGGCATCTTGTCCTTTTGCAAAGGAAACCCCGGCAGGTAAGCTGAGCCTCACCTGTCAGGCTGTTTTCAGCTCTGTTGAAAACAATAATTTCCAGGCAAGCAGGTAGTTGCATGTCCCAGAGAGACCCAGTTTCAGCCCTAGTTTGCCGGGAAGAAATAAGAGAAATCAGTGCCTGCTTAGCAGCAGCTCTCTCTCCCACCACTTTTTAAAACATTTTTTTTAAAATAATAAAAGAAAAAGAACCAAACACAAAGATAATTAAGGTAGGAATACCAACATTGTCAAAGAGGAAGAATGAACGAATGTCTCGCTTAGTAACAGAAGTTTTGGCCTCAGCTGTGGTCGTAAATTGAGGACCACCTGTAGAGCAACAGAGATGATCAGGGGGGCTGGAGGCTAAACCGTATAATGAACAGTTAAGGGACCCAGGTATGTCTAGTCCAGGGGTCTTCAAACCTGGCCCTTTTATGACTTGTGGACTTCAACACCCAGAATTCCTCAGCCAGGCACGCTGGCTGAGGAATTCTGGGAGTTGAAGTCCACAAGTCATAAAAGGGTCAAGTTTGAAGACCCCTGGTCTAGCCTATCAAAGAGATAGGTGGGAGCTGTGGGTGCTCCATCACGGGAGATTTTCAGGAAAAGATTGAACAGCCATTTGTCCGGGATGAAATAAGGTTTCCTGCCTTGGCCAGGGGGTTGGACTAGAAGACCTCCAAGGTCCCTTCCGGCTTATGAGTCTGTGAAATTACAGAAAGTGTTTAGATTGGGATTGATGGCAGGCTGGAGACAGATCTTGCCTTGGTGACATTGTGACATCGTTTAGCAAGCTCATCACTCCCCTGTTTGAGCTTCCACCCATGTTGATGCCTCCTGTCCCCATTGATTTAACCTCCTCACTGTAGATCAGGGGTCTTCAAACTTTGCTCTTTTATGACTTGTGGACTTCAACTCCCCAGAATTCCTCAGCCAGGCATGCTGGCTGAGGAATTCTGGGAGTTGAAGTCCACAAGTCATAAAAGGGCCAAGTTTGAAGACTCCTGCTGTAGATGTTGACTCAGCATCCGAGTTTCAGAGGACTGCAACGGGCCTGGCTGCAATCCCCACACTTCAAAGTTGCCAAGGTTGAGAAACACGGCCTTAGGGGCTGCCGTTGACTATAGAGTTAAAAATATAGAGCTGAGAAATTTAAAAAAAAAATCAAGTCAAATGTGGTCAAAGCATAATCTGAACTTTGTGGGAATATGATAAACTCTCAGCACATAGATTCTCACAGCTGTAAGAGGAAAGATATTTGAGCTAGGTCAGGGGTGGGAAACCTTGGCCCTTTTAGGACTTGTGGACTTCAACTCCCAGAATTCCTCAGCCAGTGTGTCTGGCTGAGGAATTCTGGGAGTTGAAGTCCACACAAGTCATAAAAGGGCCAAGTTTGAAGACCCCTGCTCTAGCTGTGATTTGTTTCCTCTGGCTTAAGTTTGTTCTGTGAGTTGTGCTTGTCAACCATAGTTTGCGGATTACCGTGTGATACAGGTTGTCCTTGACTTAACGGCCACAATTGAGCCCAAATTTCCTGCGGCTAAGTGAGACATTGGTGAAGTGAGTTTTCCCCCTTTTTGCGATCTTTCTTGCCACAGTTGTTAAGTGAATCACTGCGTTTGATAAGGTAGTAACCCGGTTGTTAAGTGAATCTGACTTCCCCACTGACTTGTCAGAAGGTCGCAAAAGCGGACCACGTGATCCTGGGATCCCATCATAAAGAGGAGCCAGTTGCCAAGCATCTGAATTTTGATCAGGCGATCCCAGGGGTGCTGGAATGATCGTAAGGGTGAAAAACGGTCATAAGTCACATTTTTCAGGGCCGTTGTAACTTTGAACGGTCACTAAATGGACTGTTGTAAGTCGGGGACGTATCTGTACTAACTCAGCAATTGGTGTCTTTAACAACCTCTGGCCTAGCTCAATGTGTGAGTCTGGTTCTGACCTTTTGTCAAGTGGAACCTAACCCTTCCCTCCTGGTTTTCGATGGCAGGATGAGAACGATACCATCTGTTGCCAGGAGCAGATAAACCGGTCCATTTATTGGGCGGACGGCTTCGTCTTCGTCTACTCCATCACGGACTACGAAAGCTACCGCGTCATCCGCCCGTTGCACCAGCACATCCGGAAGATTCACCCCAACGCCAACATCCCTTTGCTGCTGATGGCCAACAAAGGCGACCTGCTCCGGGCCAGGCAGGTGTCCACAAGGGAAGGCCACCAGCTTGCCAACGAGCTGGGCTGCCCGTACTCGGAGGTCTCCGCGCGGGACAACTGCGAAGGGGTCCACGAGGCCTTTCAGCAGCTGTGCCAGGAGCTGAGTCGGATCATTGGGAATTGCAACGGGGAGAAACGGAGGGGCCTCCATCTCGTCCGGCCCAAGTCGCCCAACATGCAAGAACTGAAAAGGAGGCTGAAGCAAGCCTTGTCTTCCAAAGGCAAAACTGCCACCATGCTCTGATGGGTTTCGGAGTGGCCGTTTGGGCTGGGCCAAGAAAAGCCATGTGGGCCTCTTGATGGCCAGCTTGCCAGCTGTTTTGGGGAGGTGGTGAAAGAATCCCTTTCCAGAAATGAGACTAGGATGGCTGGGGATTTGGGGATTTAAGCCCTTTCACTAGACCAGGGGTCTCCAAGCTTGGCAACTTTGAGACTTGTGGACTTCAACTCCCAGAATTCCCCAGCCAGCATGGAATTCTGGGAGTTGAGGTCCACAAGTCTTAAAAGTTGCCAGGTTTGGAGACCCCTGCACTAGATGATGACCAAGAGGATCAAAGGAAAAGGGGTGCCTTCATTCTCAGGATTAATTTCAGCTTCTTCACCTGCACCAGACAAGCAGGTGACTGAATACCTGTACCTGTCCCCTCCAATTTGGCTTCAGTCATCATCTTGGTTCTTTCCCCATGTGTCAGACAGCTATCTTCTCTAGTGGTCAGGTGCCAAATGTATGTTTATGTATGGCCCTTAAAGGAAAAGAATAACCGCACGTGTAAATGTCTAATCATGGTTATGGAACTGGCCAGACAAGAGGAGAGATGGTGGGTGGTCTCTCCATTGGACAATCAGCTCCTGCTGCAGAAGAAACTTCTGGCTTCCTGTTTCACCATATCAACAACCAGCACAACTTTCTCAGAGTAAAGAGAAAAACTTCCTTCCTTCCTTCCTTCCTTCCTTCCTTCCTTCCTTCCTTCCTTCCTTCCTTCCCTCGCTCCCTCCCTCCCTCCCTCCTTCCTTCCTTCCTTCCTTCCTTCCTCCCTCCCTTCCCTATTCTTCCTCCCTCCCTCCTTCCCTCTTCCCCCATACCAACAACCAGCACAACTTTTTCTAAGAGTAGAAGAGAAACACCCCCCCCCCCATTATTTTCTTTTCCTTATTTCACAACGGATTATTTCTGAGGACTAATCCATAGTTTATCTGTGGCCATCCAAACACTTGAAATGAATGACTTGTTTATCATTACAGTTGACCTCATAAATGTTACAAACGATCTGTAGTTTTGTTGTTCATCCATGGAATGAATGAAATTCACGGAGGAGTTAATCTGGTTTGAGCACCTGGAAACTACAGGTAGTCCTCAATTTACAACTGTTCGTTTAGTGACCATTTGAAGTTATGACAGCACTGAAAAAAGCGACTTAAGATCCGCCTCGCACCAACGGCCGTCCCCACAGCCACAGGATTGTGCTCTCTGGTGCTTAGCAACTGTTGCACGTTTACGGCGGTTGCAGTGTCTCGGGATCACGTGACCCTCATTTGCAACCTTCCCAGCTGGCTTCCCTTACGCAAAGTCACTGGGGAAGCCAGCAGGGAACGTTGCAAATCAGAATCCCATGATGTCTCACTTAATGACTGGCGATTCTTTTGACAACTGTGATCAAAAAGGTCATAAAACGTGGTGCGGTCATGGGATGCCTCCCTTAACAACAATACCATTTAACAATGACTTTTCTAGTCCCAATTGCATACTAAAAAGCAGAGACATCACCCTGCCAACAAAAGTACGTATAGTCCAGGCCATGGTTTTCCCAGTTGCAATGTATGGCTGTGAAAGTTGGACCATAAGAAAGGCTGAACGCAAAAGAATTGTGGCCTTTGAACTACGGTGCTGGAGAAGACTCCTGCGAGTCCCTTGGACTGCAAGGCGGTCAGTCCTACAAGAGATCAACCCTGACTGCTCTTTAGAAGGCCAGATCCTGAAGTTGAAACTCAAGTACTTTGGCCACCTAATGAGAAGGAAGGACTCACTGGAGAAGAGCCTAATGCTGGGAAAGATTGAGGGCAATAGAAGAAGGGGACGACAGAGAATGAGGTGGCTGGATGGAGTCACTGAAGCAGTAGGTGTGAGCTTAAATGGACTCCAGAAGATGGTAGAGGACAGGAAGGCCTGGAGGAACATTGTCCATGGGGTCGCGATGGGCCGGACACGACTTCGCAACTAACAACAAGTCCCAATTGTGTTCATAAGTTCCATCCTCCCGAGGTGAGTAAAAATGAGGACCCAGAATGTTGGGGGCAAGAGGCTGACTCTGTAAACCGCTTAGGGAGGGCTGTAAAGCACTGTGAAGCGGTGTATAAGTCTAAGGGCTGTTACTATTTCCTGTATCAGAACTAATGAATGCATTTCTGTACTGGATTGTGGGCATGAAGTGTGTCCTTAGTCCTAAATGAGTAATGTCCAGCCCTTTCTTACCTTTGATCCCCTATTATACTCCCGTAGCTTTGCTTGAACTTCAATGATAGAAGCAAATTGTGGTGAAGAGAAGACACCAGCCTTCTGTTGAGTAAACCATTACAGCCAATATCTCAGCCACAAACAAGAGGGAGGTCAACCTATTCTCCAAAGCACCAAAGAGCAGGACGAGAAACAACGGATGGGAACTAATCAAGGAGAGAAGCAACCTGGAACTAAGGAGCAATTTCCTGACAGAACAATTAGCCAGTGGAACAATTGGCCTCCAGAAGTTGTGGGTGCTCCAACACTGAAGGTTTTTAAGAAGAGATTGGACAACCAATTGGACAACTCTGATGTGGCACAGCATCGCCTGCTTGAGCAAGGGGTTGGACTAGAAAACCTCCAAGGTCCCTTCCAACTCTGTTATTCTGTTAGGTACGAGTGTCTGCAATTTCAGGATTGCGTGCCAATAGCCAACTACTGTGTGGTAGCTTGGAGATCTGAAACAGCAACAACAACTGAGCCATTATTCTAAACAGTTTTCCCCAACTTGACGTCTTCAGACTGAAGCAATATATTCTTTCTATGGGAATAAATAAATAAGACAACATGTCTGAAACAGCGAATGAACCAAGAGTAATGGGGAAACGGATTCTAGTTACCGGGGAACCGGTTTGTTTTAAAAAGGAGGTTGGGAAACTGAGGCAGAGTACTTAGGATCGACAATGGCGTCCTGTAGAAACAGGAGAAATGAAGTGGAATGGCTGGAGACAGCCATTGACAGAGACCCAGCCATCCACGCTGAACGTCAGTTATTGGATATGGATTAGCAAGAGACGTCAGCTGGAAACATGCCTGAGTTATCGACTTTGGAGTGATAATTGTTCCTGCCATTGCTGGAGACAGATCAATTGCCAGACTGAGCTCATCCAGCCACTGATCTGCTCTTATTCTGAATCAGCCCTGTTAGAAAAAAAACAACAGGATTAGAAGTGTCAACAGATCTGAGATGGCATTTCCACGGGTGGAGTCATCCTTACCATCAAGTAGAAACAGGATTGTCCCTGCTTTCTTTCCAGTTGCAGAAATGGGGCCCCCAAACTCAAACGTAGCAGGAGCAGAGAGGTGGAGCTGTAAAATCTCTGGGGCTGCAGTGTGGAGTCTGCTTTCCTGGAAACAAGAAGTCCTTGACTTGCAACAGTTCATTTCGCAACCAAAGTTACAATGGCACTTTGATGAGAAGCGAAACATCTTCAAGGAAAAACAAAAATGTCCAATTGCCAAAATGGGACAGCCATGACCTGGATGCCTGAGCATCTCCATAGGCAAGATTGCAGATTGCTGAGCAGGCATCACTTTGCTGTCTGGCCTCTAATGGGATTAGTAACCATCATCTTCATCTCTGTGAATTTGGCTGCCGCCATTGATTTTGCTTGTTGGGAAGGTTGCAAATTGTGATCACGTGACTGCAGGATGCTGCAGTCATTGCCTGCCAGTTGCCAAGTGCCCAGGTTTTGTTCATGTGATGGTACAACAGTCTTAACTTTTTACAAAGTCATGTAAGTCACTTTTTTCAGGGCCGTTGTAACTTCCAACCATCATTAAACAAATGGTTGTAAACTTTGGTGACGGCCTCAATGGTAAGAATGCGTTTTGAGTTCCACTTCGACTCCATCAATGTTGGCAGAAAATAAAAACAGTGGGGAGGGGTCTTGCCTGGGCTTTTGGGGAAAGCCTTTTCACTAGAAAGGTGAACTGGAATGAGAGGAAGCAACTTGGCAAGGGGGGGGTGGCAGGAGCGCACGGGGAGAGAGCAATCTCACTTAGGGACCGATGGGTAGATGGTGACCCATCACACCCACCATGGATGCCTCTTGTGAGGAGATCCCACCAGTGGTGGGATTCAAATATGTGAACAACCGGTTCTCTGTGTGGATGCCGCTTCTGAAAGTCCATTCTGGGCCCGGGCAACAGAAAATTAGCTACCAGTTCTGCCAAACTGGTGCGAACTGGCTGAATCCCACCAGTAGATCCCACCCATTCTCTCGACCTTCCCGTATGACTCCTCGTTCTCCTTTTTCCTTAAGGGTCGCTGAGCTCTAGGCACACATCTTTCTTCCACAGTCCACAGTCACGTTTCTTATTATTATAATAATATTATATTACTGAATATTATTGTCTATTTTGAGACATGACTGTTATGAAACTTGATGGTGACTTACAGGTACCATGAGTAAAACCTCAGATCCTCATTTTTGCACATAAACAAGCCACGGTTAAGTCCTGGGAAGGTCAACTTCCATGAAATGTCTTTGACAAGAAATTTCCTGGGATTCGGGGATGCTTGAGAGAATCCTAGGAAGTAGGGCTGGAGGGTGCATCAGAGAAAAAGTTGAAAATTGGTGGTGTTCAACTTGCCCTTCGACCGGTTCTTAGTTTAGAGCAAAGGATGGAAATTCAGGATATTTACTTGCGCTGATCTTTGCTTAATAGTCGGGTAGCCAAGTTAAAAGAGAAAATTCTGTAGTGGCTAAAACTAATTCTAAGCATGTTTACGTTTAAATTCAGGAGGTGGTAGTTATCACTCATAAGTACACTCTTATAAGTAACGATGCATAGTATTTTAAAGGATTTCATTGGCAAAAAATCAATTGCTGCCCATATGCATTTATGGTCCAAATATTATGCTCTAGGCACGCATTTAGAAATTGTGTTTAAATGGGCAGAAGGGCATGTTTCAATTGTGACTTTTTAACGGTATTCCCTTCCATGCTTATTCAAACTGTAAGGAATAAGGACACCAACCATCTGGGTTTGCAGGCTGGGACTTTGTTAGACTTTCCTAAGTCACGTCAGGGATTTCCCCAAGTCCTCTTCTAAACATCTACAGGTGAGTCCTCGACTTACGACTACAATTGAGCCCAAAATGTATGTTGCTAGGGGAGAAATTTTGTCAGTGAGTTTTGCCCCATTGGATGACTTTTCTTGCCTCGTTCGTTAAACGAATCACTGCCGTTGTTTAAATTAGTAACACGGTTGTTAAGTGAATCCGGCTTCCCCATTGACTTTGCTTGTCAGATGGTCACAAAAGGGGGTCACGTGACCCAGGACACTGCAACAGTCACAAGTACGGGTCAGTTGCAAAGCCTCTGAATGTAAATCACATGACCCGGGGGACGCTGCAATGGTCTTAAGTGTAAAAAACAGCCATAAGTCACTTTTTCCAGTGCCGTTGTAAATTTGAATGGTCACTAAGCGAACTGTTGTAAGTCGAGGACTATCTACTCAAAACAATGCTTTTAAAATTATTTCAGTGCCTTGTTATGCCATGGAGCAGGGGTCTTCAAACTTGGCCGTTTTATGACTTGTGGACTTCAACTCCCAGAATTCCTCAGCCAGGCACACGTGTGCCTGGCTGAGGAATTCTGGGAGTTGAAGTCCACAAGTCATAAAAGGGCCAAGTTTGAAGACCCCTGCCACGGAGTAAGGTTAAAAATGAACCGAATCATCCCTGCACTAGCAAATCACAGCTGTTCCCAACTTTTTTGGCTGCACCACAGGCCTGTATTTTTAAAACCATGCTCGGGGGCCATGCAAAGCCTGTTCCTGCCCAGGCCTGCACCAGGGGTTAATAATCTGAAGAAAATTGCTACGAGTTTATGCAAGCGCAGGAGTGAGTCATCGGCAATTAAGCTCTGCTTATATCAACCTCCTGATTTTAAGGGTCACCCAGCTAAGCCGAAAGGTGCTTGCGTTGCTTTTTTTTACTGTTTTGTTAAGGACCCTAATGAAACCATAAAAGCCTTGGAAACTTTACCCCACTGTAGCGAGAAATGACTTCACTCTGCAAACTGCTGCCTGCCGTGTATCTACATTGCTGGCTGTCTGGCGGTCCGGGGGAATCTCCTTGTCTTAAGATTTAATACACGGATTTAAAATCAATCCTTCCTACACGTTTGTTTATTTATTATTTTTTAAAAGGTTCACAATCTCCGCAAAGCTTCTCCCTCGGCTGCCTAGCCCGTGTTTGGGTTATGGAGGTAACAGAAACACCGGTCTTATGTTTCACGGGCAGGAGCAGAAACCACCAGGTTGAAGTGCCCGCGGTATAAGGTGTCATTATTTTTTTTAGCGATTTGGTTTTAAGGAGAAGCTCTGCTTTGGCAAGCTTCAGGAATCAACAAAACAAAAGTAGAGGATTGCGCAGAATCACCAAACCGCATCAAAGCAGAGAAAGGGCCATTTCTTCAAATGCAAAGAAAAGCTGTGGAGAAGTTCCTCCGTAAAGTCCAGCCAAAGGAAGCTCCCTTCTTCTCTTTCTGCCAGATGTTGAATAGAATAGAATAGAATAGAATAGAATAGAATAGAATAGAATAGAATAGAATATAGAAGAGAAGAGAAGAGAAGAGAAGAGAAGAGAAGAGAAGAGAAGAGAAGAGAAGAGAAGAGAAGAGAAGAGAAGAGAAGAGAATGTTGGGAGGGACCTTACAGATCATTTAGTCCAACCCCTTGCTTAAGCAGGAGACCCTACACCATCTTTGACAGATGGCAGTCCAGTCTCTTCTTGAAAGCCTCCAGTGATGAAGCTCCCACAACTTCTGAAGGCAAACTGTTCCATTGATTGATCCCGCTGTCATAAAACTTCTTATTTCTAGGTCGAATCTCTCCTTGATCATTTTCCATCCTTTGACCCCCTCCTCTCTGTGACAGCCCCTCAAATATTGGAACACTGCTGTCATGTCTCCCCTGGTCCTTTTCTTCACTCTGCACTGAGGAGTTTCTCCTGCCTAGAACATCTGGCCATGACTTCTTTCCTCTAGTTCCCCATCAAGCAGCTCTTTGTAGACTATGGCCTAATTCACCTAATGTGCTAATCCATGGTTTGCTTAACCAGAGTTTCTTATATCACAGATAGCACAATTTGTTGAACACATTAGACAACAAACGATCTCATGGTTGCCTTGAACAAAAATAAGACCATCTAACTAAGTACTGCTGTTAATAGAAGAGAATATTGGTAGCTCAGCTTGGAACTGTGGGGTCCTTGGTGCTCTCTGAGCTTGGTGGTTTTCTTGCAGATGTTTCATTACCCAACTAGGTAACACCATCAGTGCTAGAAGGGAGTGGGGTCTGAGGAGAAGGAGGACTAGGGTTGTGGGGTTTTTGGTGCTCTCTGAGCTTGGTGGTTTTCTTACAGAGATTTCATGACCCATCTAGACAACATCAGTGCTAGAAAGGAGTGGGTTTTGCAGAGTGAAGGAGGAGGAGTTCTGTGGGGTTCACCAAAGCTCTCTGAGTTTTGGTGGTTTTCTAGAGGTTTTCTAGAGGTTTCATGACCCAACTTCAGTTCAAACTTTTTGGGAGTGGTTCCAAATAATCATGGCTGTTTTTGCACAACATAGTTAATTCTTTTTACCATTGTTTACCCAATCAACTCAAGTTTCTAACTTCACACAATATCCTGAACCAGCCTTACGGACTGAGTTCATCCAAAGTGTTGGGCTAAAATGGGACTGGCTAGCTTCTTCCTTCATGTATTGTGCAAATGTAGCTCAAGAGAGAAAAGTTCAAAGCAAAATAAGGCAAGTCCCACAAGCTCTGTGGGTGGATGGCATATAAGGGAACAGCAACCAGGGTTATGGTTCCTGGATGACCACTAGGGGGCAACAAGAATTTTTAAAATATTTTTTTCTTCTGCCCCCTAGTGGTCACCCAGTTTTTTCATCCAATTTGGTAATCTTATTTCAACTGCTGCTTGAAGAACATTCATTAAGGTATTCTGTCCTAGTAGCTGCACAATTTGGGAATTATTTGTCAAAGTGAGCATGCTTTTTCCCCATTTAAGGGCATCAGCTTCATTACATGTAATTGAATGGGCACCGCAGTGCAGCTGCAGAGAAGAAAAAAGATAATTAGACACCAAAGAGAACAAAACAACAGATGAAAATAAGGGAACAATTACAAGCCCTTGCAGACATGGCACATGTTAATAAACCTTTTAACTATTGAACAATTGAGCCATCAAGTCTCTTTTGTTTGATGACCAAAGTAGGCACCAATCCACAATAAGGCAGAGATGGGTCTTTGGAGGTAAACCAGGAGATGCTGTGCATAGAAAATAATTTGCATCAATCTCTGGTGAGACTGGCAGTCCAAAGAAGGAGAGCATGGGAGGAAAGGCAACTCCCAACAGTTCTCCCATCCAGTCAGGTCCAACAATTTGGGCAGTCCTTGACTTACGACCCCAATTAGCATTGAGCAACAGCACATATACTTATATTCCGCTTCACAGTGCTTTACAGCCCTCTGGTTTACAGAGTCAGCCTCTTGCCCCCAACAATCTGGGTCTTCATTTTACTGACCTCGGAAGGATGGAAGGCTGAGTCAACCTTGAGCTGGTCAGGATTGAACTGGTGGCAGTGGGCAGAATTAGCCTGCAATTCTGCATTCTAATCACTGTGCCACAAACACGGCTCTTGGCTCCAGAATTTGGCACCAGAATTTCCATTGCTAACCAAGGCGGTTATTAAGAGAGTTGCACACAGTTTTATGATCTGTTTTGCCAGGCTGTTGAATGAATCACTACAGTTCAGTGACGCGCGCAGTTGTTAAGTGAGTTCCGCTTCCCCCATAGACTTGGCTTGTGGGAAGCCAGTTGAGAAGTTTGCAAAGGGCGATCATGTGACCCCTGGATGCAGCCACTGTCATAAATCATGCCAGTTGCCAAGTGCCTGAATTCTGATCCTATGACTGTAAGGATGCAGCAACGGTTGTAGGTGTGAACATCGGTTATAACCCACTTTTTTTCAGGGCTGCAACTTTAAACGGTTGCTAAGTGAATGGATGTAAGGTGAGGACTGCCTGTACCGGGATTGCAACTCCCAGCTGGGGGGGTGACCTCACGAATTTTGCACAGTGCAAAAGTATGAGCTTCCGTCTTCATCTCCTTGTTGTGATCTATGCTTAGGCAGTTGGAGATCCCAGAGAGGTAAGTTCTCCTGTAGTCCTTTTTCGTAGCCCCAAAATATCGCTGTAGATTAAACTGCTGAAAAGTGAGCGTGTGTTTCTCCACAATTTGCGGGAGACATACCAACTAAAGCTATCCAGAGAGTCCTCGGATAGTCAAAATAAGGAGGCAAAATCTCCTTTGGGTTGACCACGACACTTGGTGACTCCAACACAGGGTTTTTAAGAATTTGATAAGGGAATATGAAAGACTAAGGGTCTATGGAGATTCTTAACCATCCAGTATTATCGTCTAATACCATCTAAGTATTTTCTCTAAGCCTGACTGGAAGGGGTTGCAATAATCTGCTTCTTTCGGAACTCTCTGGACCCGTAGGCCAGTTACCTTTAGCCTGAAGACTGGACAAAAACTGTCCAGATTTGTTGGATCAAGCAATGGTCTCTTATGAAGGGGATGGGAAGCCATCTCTTTCAAGGCAGGTGGAACCACCTTCTTGTGCAGAGAAGCATTCAGATCCCAAAGGGGCTTTTCCCAAAAGTCAACTGGGCTTTCTTGGGTTTTCCCCTTTTTCCCTTGGTTTCACTTCTCATCCAAGAAGCTTCTTCAGTTCTGAAAAACAAAGTCCAGTTGCCTTTTGAAAAGCCCCTTTGGGACAACCATGACCTGGATGATGGAGAATCTCCATAGACCGTTGTTGAGCAAAGTCATTAAGTCGAATTCCATGGAGATTCTCCATCATCCAAGGTCATGGTTGTCCCAAAGGGGCTTTCTTCCAAAAGGCAACTGGACTTTCTTCATTTTTTCCCATGAAGACTATTTCACTTCTCATCCAGGAAGTGAAGAAGCTTCTTGGATGAGAAGCGAAATGTTTTCAAAGAAAAACAACAACAAGAAAGTCCAGTTGCCTTTTGGAAAAAAGCACCCTTGGGAAAGACTAAGGGAGAAAAAATATTTAACCACGGACACTCCTAGTAATTTTTCTAAGGTGGATCAGAAACGGTGGGGCTTGGGAGGTGATGTTTGGAAGCCCCACCTTCCCAAGGGCATTTCTGCTCACCAACGGCTTTTCTCAACCTTGGCAACTTCAAGATGTGTGGACTTCAAGTCCCCAAATTCCCCAACAAGCTGGGGAATTGAAGTCCACACGTCTTAAAAGTTGCCAAGGGTGAGAAAGGCTGCTCTTGATGACTCATTACTCCTTGTCTATCTGAGAGGCAGACAGAGCTTCTGACTTAGATTCCTTGTCCTGAAAAAGTATGAAAGTCCTCCACTTAATGGACCCATCCATGTTGCTTTCCTAGCAACGAGAGCGATTGTTTATGGATTTGTTTGCCGATATGGAAATGCTTTGGCATTATTTCTTTCTGACAAATTTTATGACTTCCCAGTCTTTTATCACTTCCCAGTCTTGCCTACAGCCCTCAGCCAGCACAATATATTTCAAATCAATGAAAGTTCATAGAGCTGGAAGGGATCTTGGAGGTCTTCTAGTAGTCCAACCCCTTATACCTTATACCATTTCACACAAGTGGCTGACCAGTCTCTTCTTAAAAGCCTCCAATGATAAAGCACCCATGATTTCTGGAGGCAAGCTGTGCCTCTGATTAATTGTTCTCACTGTTAGCAAGTTTCTCCTTAATTCCAGGTTGCTTCTCTCTTTGATCAGTTTCCATCCATTGTTTCTTGTCCTGCCTTCAGGTGCTTTGGAGAATAACGTGACCCCCTTCTTTGTGGCAGCCCCTCAAATACTGGAATAATGCTATCATGTCACCCCTAATACTTCTGTCTTTAGACTAGCCAAACCCAAGTCCTGCAGCCGTTCTTCATATGTTTTAGTCTCCAGGACTTTAATCATCTTAGTTCTTCTTCTCTGCACTTTTTCCAAAGTCTCAACATCTTTTTTGTAGTATGGTCACCAAAATTGGCTGCAGTATTCCAGGTGTGACCTTACTAAGGTTTTATAAAGCGGTACTAATATTTCTAATACGAATAACATGGTACTAATAACACCGTGAAGTGCTACCACTTAACTGAGCAATAGTCAATTTTTATTTTTATTTTAAAAACCCTTTTGTAAAGTCCCCAAAGGACTGATCTCATTCATGGTGCATAACATTTTCCCACTGGCCTTGCATCATGGCACCACTACCCTGGGCCTCAGTTTTAAGTGGTGGGGCAGGCTCCTTTCAATTGTTCATCCCTGTTGGAATCTAGGTTGACCCTGTGAGAGGCCAGCTTCAAAGTAAATAAACCAGATTGCAGAAGGATTTCCTCTCTGATGTGACATCTCTGGAATACCAGCTTCAGAACAAAAATGATCCTGATGGCTCTCTCTCTCTCTCTCTGCCAGCTGCACTTTGGCAGTATTGATCAAAATTTGGATGCTTGGCAACTGACTCACATTTATGATGGCTGCAGCGTCCCCCGGGGGTCACGTAATCCCCTTTTGCGACCTTCTGACAAGCAAAGTCAATGGGGAAGCCAGATTCACTTAACAGCCATGTTGCTCACTTAACTGTGGCAATTCGCTTAACAATTCTAGCAAGAAAGGTCGTAAAATGGGGCAAAACTCAGTTAACAACTGTCTCGCTTAGCAACAGACGTTTTGGGCTCAACTGTGGTCGTAAGTCAAGGACTACCTGCACAGCAAAGTGATACAATGTTGAACCCTTTACAACATCTAGACATTTTCACGATTTCTTTAGTTATGTCTTTCATAAAGTATATACCAACTTTTGACAGAAAATTTTAATCTCCACACCCCCAAACTGGAGTCTGGGGCATGTCTATTATTTACAACCATATTTATTGATGTCTTTGCAGCAACTCTGATCAGATTAAGACTGTAATTTCTCACAGTTTGATGGATTTGTGCAATATTGCATAGCCTGAAATACAGTAAGCTATTTGATGGCTAAGTGTGCTGTTTATAGTTCCCTGTGTTGCACCTTCTTAGTCTGTTGTGAAATTCAATGAATCAATTCAGTGGGACAGAGTGTGTGAGCATTTTTCAGCTTCTGGAAGTAAAATTTCTCCAAAACAATTGGGTACAGGAGGCAATTCATACCACCAAGCCCTTGTCTTCACATGGTGCCTGAACCTGAACAACATAAGCCACCATAAAACATAGAATATAGAATCATCGGGCTGGAAGGGACCTCAGAGATCTTCTAGTCCACCCCTGCTCAAGGCAGGAGACCTGAGACCATCCTGGTCAAATGTTTGTCCGGTCTATTTTTGAAAAAAACAAAGTAATGGAGCACCCACCAGTCCGGGAAGCAAGCTGTCCCACTGATTAATTGTCCTCACTGCTGTTTGTAAATAGCCATGTTTGGGGAACACAACAATTCAGTTGTGAAAACCCAGACAATGAAATATAAGGAGGAGCCCCTAAACATAATGTTAACTTTTGAAGAAAAACACAACCCAGTATTATTCATGAAGGATTGAACCTCCTGAGGTTGTATTTATAGGAAACGGAAGTTGGAAGGAACGTTGGACCTTCAAAGAGAGAATGGACCGGTTCAGATTGTGGGGCTGCTAGCAAGAGGTGTGATGCTTGAGCCACATTTTCCGAGCTTTTTTCACCCGAATCTCTCTGTAAAAGGCACAACAGATATGGTTAAGAGGTTATGAAAACTTAATAATAATAATAATAAAGTTGGAAGGGACCTTGGAGGTTATCAAGTCCAACCCCCTGCTCAGGCAGGAAACCCTATACCATTTCAGACAAATGGCTGTCCAGTCTCTTCTTAAAAACTTCCAGTGTTGGAGCATTCACCGCTTCTGGAGGCAGGTTGTTCCACTGGTTAATTGTTCTAACTGTCAGGAAGTTTCTCCTTAGTTCCAGGTTGCTTCTCCCTTGATTAGTTTCCATCCGCTGCTTCTTGTCCTGCCTTCAGGCGCTTTGGAGAATAGCTTGACTCCCTCTTCTTTGGTGGCAACCCTGAGATATTGGAACACTGCTATCATGTCCCCCCTCGTCCTTCTCTTCATTAAACTAGACATACCCAATTCCAGCAACCGTTCTTTATATGTTTTAGTCTCCAGTCCTCTGATCATCTTTGTTGCTCTTCTCTGTACTCTTTCTAGAGTCTCAACGTCTTTTTTACATCGTGGTGACCAAAACTGGATGCAGTATTCCAAGTGTGGCCTTACCAAGGCATTGTAAAGCGGTATTAATACTTCACATGATCTTCATTCTATCCCTCTGTTAATGCAGCCTAGCACTGTGTTGGCCTTTTTGGCAGCTGCAGCACACTGCTGGCTCATATTTAAGTGATTGTCCACTAGGACTCCGAGGTCCCTCTCACAGTTGCTGCTATTGAGCAAGGTACCCCCTATACTATACCTGTACATTTGGTTTTTCTTGCCTAAATGTAGAACCTTACTTTTTTCACCATTGAATTTCATTTTGTTAGATAGCGCCCAGTGTTCAAGTCTGTCCAGGTCCTCCTGTATCTTGATGGGAAACCTGATAGGAAGGGCATTTATAGGCCTCCATAGCAGGGCAGGCTGCTGTGGCAAAACCTCCCTCCTAAAAGTGTTTTTTCTCCTTGGTTGTCTGCCAACTGCGGGATCACATGGATAGCTAGGGTCTTTCTTCAATCTTTTTCCACTTGTTGCTTCTTGCCCTGCCCTCAGGTGCTTTGGAGAACAGGTTTGACCCCCTCTTCTCTGTAACAGTTCCTCAAGTATTAGCAGTCTTCCAGTACTTGAGGGGCCGTTACAGAGAAGAGGGGGTCAACCTGTTCTCCAAAGCACCTGAGGGCAGGACAAGAAGCAACCAGTGGAAGGACACTGAAGAGAGAGCCAACCTAGAATTATGGAGAACTTGCCTATCAGTGAGAACAATTAATTAGTGGGATGGCTTTCCTCCAGAAGTTGTGGATGCTCCAACACTGGAGGTTTTCAAGAAGAGACTGGACAGCTGTTTGTCTGGAATGGCACTATAGGGTCTCCAGTTTGAGCAGGGGGTTGGACTAGAAGACCTCCAAGGTCTCTTCCAACCCTATTATTCTCTGTTTTAGAGTATCTGCCTGGTGCCAGGGAAATCAGGAGATCCAGGAAGTTCGAATGAGTAAAAAGATTTATTGCAAGCTTAAGCTCTCTACCAGAATCTGAACTACTTACGGTCAAGGCAATTTGGCGGTAGGTAAGGAATTCACGGTGGGCTGGATTTAAATCTCTTGTGGGCAAGACGGGACTCATGGCTGAGTCGGGCTCAGCCTGGCCATCTCCTACCGTGTCTTTTCTTCTTGGTAGTCTGCCAGTTGCAGGTTCAGACAGACATCTAGAAAAGTCTGAACTAGTCTGAAGGAGCATCAGTGAGCGGGGTTTACCAGATGCAGGCAAACAATGACATGGATAATTGGAAAGAAGTATAAATGGAGGGACAAGACACACTATTTAACTTCTTTTTTTTTTTTTTTGCATCGGTAACAAAAATTACAGTGAAAAATTTCCCTCTTCCCAACTACTTAGGTCTAAATGTATATAAAATTACTTTTTCCGGCATCAGAAAGACTGGTTTGTCCAGTTGCAATATTTTTCCAACCAATCTTTATTTTTAAGAACATATGCTAGTGATCATACAGGATCAATGAATCCATTTCTTTTCAAATTTCAGCACAGAAATTTTTGACCAGCCGTGCGATTGACGGAACCCCAGTGATCATATGCCTGGGAGTTGATGGCTGGTCTCAGGAAATCAATAATAGAATGTAAATCTATTCTAGGCTGTTGAGTCTGTTAATGGATGAGGGAAATAAAGAAGCAGACCGTGTACAGTGACTTAGAAAAGTTCATTTAGTGACCATTCAAAGTGACAACGTCACTGACCATTTTTATGACCATTTTTCACACTTATGATGGTTGCAGCATCCTCAGGGTCACGTGATCAAAATTCAGATGTGTGGCAACTGGCTCGTATTTATGACGGTCGCAGCGTCCCGGGGTCACGGGATCCCCTTTTGCGACCGTCTGACAAGCAAAGTCATTATGAAAGCCAGATTCACTTAACAACCAGGTTACTAACTTAACAACTGCAGCGATTCACTTAACAACTGTAGCAAGCAAAGGTCATAAAATAGGGCAGAACTGACTTAACAAATGTCTCACTTAGCAACATAAATTTTGCGCTCAACTGTGGTCGTAAGTCGAGGACTACCTGTGTAACTGGCTGAAACTGCTTCTGAGGGTACAATTGAAAGCTCCAGAGCTGTCGAAGAATTAGAAACACAATTAAGTTGTCTTTGTCTTGAGCACAGTCCAAGGAACTCCTGTTGCTCACAACAAGCCACCAATGTGTGGAGCTGCACATTGATTGAAACTTCCCAAGATCCAGTTCCCCGGGGCAGTTAAATGATTTTAATTTCTTATTGGTTACCACCACAGGGCTCTTATTTTTAGAATCTATTTTGTCTCAACGTCAAAACCATAAACCGTTGCTTTCTTTTCTTTTGTGTTTCACGCAAAAAGTCCATAAGGGGTTTCCAGTCAGCCATAAATGCAGCTGTCACTTATTCTCTCATCCAAACAAATCCATTTGGCCATCTCAGCACGTCCCAACAGCTTCTTCGCCAACCGTTCCTCCGTTGTGGGTAGTGCCAAATCTTTCCATCTTTGTGCATACAACAATCACGTTGTGAGGACGGATCTCTTTCCAAAAGCTGGAGTGGGAACTAAGCGGCCTTTGATCCACAGATCACACATTTCCATAAATAAATCACTCCACTTACCGTTCTGGGGTGTTGCGTTAATTCTGCCATTCCGCCTGCTTTCCAATTTTTCAGTGGGAGGGAGGGAGGGAGGGAGGGAGAGAGAAAGAGAAAGAGAGAGAGAGAGAGAGAGAGAGAATGAGATGAGAGAGAGAGAGAGAGAGAGAGAGAGAGAGAGAGAGAGAGAGAGAGAGAGAGAGAGAAAGAAACTGGATGCAAAACCTTGAAATGGAAATTTCAGCCTGTGGAGCCACTTGTCTGGAATGGTCTAGGGCTGGCTCTAGGCTCTCCTGCTTGAGCAGGGGGTTGGACTAGAAGACCTCCAAGGTCCCTTCCAACTTTGTTATTCTGTTATTCTGTCTTCCTCTCTCAAATCACCTCCTTCTGCAGAGTTAGAAGTTTTGCATTCTGAAAAAGAAAGGCACAAGGATGAATTGACATCTCCAGCACAAGGCCCTCGGATTTTGACCCTTCGTCCAGCTGTGGAATTATTATTTTTTTATAGAAAAGTGGTTAGTTCTGTATTCTGAGCTGGGTTGTTGGCACCCCAAGTCCTGGCTACTGCTGAAACAGGAAAAAAAGAAACTTCCAGAAGAGAATTGGGAACCTGGATCCTCCTCCTTACTGCTGAACTGGTGTAACATGTCAGCCTGGGTATCAGTGGTATCCAGAGGATACATTAAAAAGAGCCAAGATGTATTGAATATTAAAAACAAAACAAAACGGCAGAGCTTCAATGACATCACGGCTGCCACCTTAACACTTTTTCCCATACAAATAGTCCTCTGGTTACAACCATTGGTTTAGTGATTGTTTGAAGTTACAACAGCACTAAAAAAAAAAAAGTGATCTGTGACTGGTCATTGCACTTATCACTATTGCAGCATTCTGAGGGCCACACAGGATGGACTTTGTAATACTTGAAGCGTGGTTTTTGTAGTACTGTTTCATTGGCTAACTCCCATGGGTGTTCTTGTGTTTTAAATTTGCTCTTTCAAATGTATTGCTAATAATTTGCCGTAAGCCTTAACCTTCCTGAAAAAGCCTCCCTTTCAGAAACCAGGACTGGTGGGAGAGCATTCGATATTTTGTAGATCACAGTTTCCTTTTCAGCGGTTCTCCAGACTCCGCAAACAAAGCAAATATTCAAGCCCAACCTTGGGAAGCACTGAGAGTGTATCTTACCCAGGACCCATTCGGATGTTTTTCCTTTGCAGATTTTTCTTTTACGTTTATTCAGAATACAATCCTCTTTTCTACAGCTAGGCTCATGTTATTGGATGCTTTAATTCTGGTGATGTAACTGAAGCAATGACCGTTTCTAAACCAATCAACTTTTGCTTTGAAGTTCTTTGTTGTTCTAACTGTAAAAGTAAAATGTAAGCCATTTTCCCAGGTTCCCTCTTTTCACAGGGAGGCCCCAGTTTATCGAAGTACTCTAATAAATTGCTTTTAAATGATCTTCTGACTCGGAGGTTTATTGGAAAAGGTAAATCGAGGCAGATTTTGGCCAACAGTTCCCATGGTCACGTGATCAAAATTTCGGTGCTTGCCAACCAGCATGCATTCATGACAGCAGCAGCATCCCAGATCAGGTAATCACCATTTGCAACCTTCCCAGCCGGCTTCTGAGAAGGGAATTCAACAGGTGATTCCCTTAATGACTGCAGTGATTCACATAACAACCGTGGCAGAAAAGGGCATAAAATCGGGCATGACTCTCATAACAACTGGCTTGGGAATAGAAATTCTGATCCCAGTTATGGTTATAAGTCAAGAACTATTTGTACTTGTCAAGCTCTCCCGTCTGAGACTGGTTTATGAAAGGAGATGACCCAAGATTCAATATAATAATAATAATAATAATAATAATAATAATAATAATAATAATAATAATAATGATAATAATAATAATAATAACAACAACAACAACAACAACAACAACAACAACAACAACAATAATAATAAAGTTGGAAGGGATCTTGGAGGTCATCTAGCCCAACCCCCTGCTAAGGCAGGAAACCCTATACCATTTCAGACAAATGGCTCTTGTCTCTTCTTAAAAACGTCCAGTGTTGGAGCATTCACAACTTCTGGAGGCAGGTTGTTCCACTGGTTAATTATTTTCACTGTCAGGAAATTTCTCTTTAGTTCTAGGTTGCTTCTCTCCTTGATTAGTTTCCATCCATTAGTTCTTGTCTTGCCTTCCGGGGCTTTGAAGGATAGTTTGACTCCCTCTTCTTTGGGGCAGCCCCTGAGATATTGGAAGACTGCTATCATGTCACCCTTGGTCCTTCTCTTCATTAAACTAGACATACCCAATTCCAGCAACTGTTCCTTATATGTTTTAGCCTCCAGTCCCCTAATCATCTTTGTTGCTCTTCTCTGCACTCTTTCTGGTCTGGTCTGGCTTTTGGGGAATCTTTTTCCACCAATATTTTGTGTGGATAATAATACTGACATAACTTTTATGGGTCTTAGAAATATACCCGAATCAAATCTGTTTACCTTCTAGTCAATTCCGATCCTGCCTTTATTTTATTTATTTACTTATCAAATATATATTGTCTGCCCATCTCACAAGGGGTGACTCTGGGCAGCATACATCAAAAAAAGTATAAAAAAAATAAAGATATCAAACACAGTCACCTGAAACACCTACCCTGCCATTCCGCTCCCTTCACTTATAACGTGGATCCGGCTTCCCCATTGTCTCTGCTTGTCAGAATGTGACAAAAGGTGACCCCCGGGACATTGCAACCGTCATAAATCTGAGTCAGTTGCCACAGTGGCTGGATTTTGATCACGTGACCGTGAGGCTGTTGCAACAGTTGTAAGTGTGAAAAATGTTCATAAGCCACTTTTTTTTTTAGTGCCCTTGTAACTTTGAATGGTCACAAAATAAAAAGTTGCTACCTGAACTACCTGGATTCAAGACCAGGAAGAAGGGGTCATTGGGTTAAAGGTTTAAGGACCACTGGTCCAGATTCTCTGCACTCTTGTTCCTGGGACAATGCTTTACTACTTTAGCCTTGCAATTAAACCACCAAAAGTTCGCTAGAATATTTATTATGCTGCTGGTCCAGCCATCTAGCACCTTTGCCCCATTTTGCTCAACTGCTGTGTCCTGCCCTTGAGAAAGAGGGCAGCAGAATGGAGGCAGATGAAGCTAACCAGGTTTCTAACAGGAGGGGATCTGTCACAGCAGCCTGGAACGGCCAATGAGTGCCCCTCCCTCTGATCTCACCTCATGTACAAAGGAATAATATTGGCTCCAGGAAGAACGTGCCGCTTTAACACCAATACGATTTCTCACTCAGAGGCTGGGCAAGAGAAAGGCAATACAGAGAGAGCAGAGGACCTGTTGCCAGGACCTGTTGGCATAAAGTTGGGTGCAAATGGAGGAGGAGGAGGGAGGAGGATGAGGAAGAGGAGGAAGAGGAGTAGGCATGAGAGGAGGTAGGAGGAGGAGGAGTAGAAGATGAAAGAGAAGAGAAGGAGAAGGAGAAGGGAAGAAAAAAAGAGAAGAAAAAGAAAGGAAAGAGAAGAAAGAAGAGAAAAAAGAAGAAGAGAAAAGAAAGGAAGAAGAAAAGAGAAGAAGAGAGAAAAGAAGAAGAAGAAGAAGAGAAGAAGAAGAAGAAGAGAAGAAGAAGAAGAAGAAGAAGAAGAAGAAGAAGAAGAAGAAGAAGAAGAAGAAGAAGAAGAAGAAGAAGAAGAAGAAGAAGAAGAAGAAGAAGAAGAAGAAGAAGAAGTAGTAGTAGTAGTAGTAGTAGTAGTAGTAGTATCATCCTTTGGGTTCCTTAATCTGGGCCAGCAAAGCAGGGAATAAAAGCTTTAAGGAAAGATGCTGGTAGATCATCTGAGTGCCAATTGGGGAAGCAGCCAGAAGAAAATCCAAACAAATGCAAACAGAAGGAAATGTGTACAAAAATGAGTGTGGCGGCTTCCCAGAAAATACATTTTGCTCTTCTGGAAGAGTAAGTCTAACTTTGAGCATTTCCTGCTCAGGCTGGGAGTGTGGCTTCTGCTCCTTCGGCGGTTCCCACGCTGGTCTGCCCCATGTGCTTTGCTGATCTCTCCCTTCCCCCCCTCCCCTTCTTGAGAGTTATTTCTGGACCAACACAAGCTGATCTTTTGAAGGCATAAAAAGCATGTTCTGCCTTTTCTTGGAAAATAAAGGATGGGCATCATGGAAGAGGAACGTGGTTCCTCGGTAGCTGAAGACTTCAAGCCTAAAAGGGCTTGGAAGGGAGAGAATTATTATTATTATTATTATTATTATTATTATTATTATTATTATTATTATTATTATTATTATTATTATTATTATTATTATTATTATTATTATTATTTTCTTCTTCTTCTTCTTCTTCTTCTTCTTCTTCTTCTTCTTCTTTCTTCTTTCTTCTTCTTCACCTTCAGGCAGCGTCCCTGGGATCTGTTGTGTAGGATCCACCCTTACACAGACTGTGGCTTCTCTGCTTCTTAGAATAGAATAGAGCTGGAAGGGACCTTGGAGGTCTTCTAGTCCAGCCCCCTGCTCGAGCAGAGAACTATGCCATTTCAGACAAGTCTCTATACTATAAGTTAGGGGTCTTCAAACTTGGCCCTTTTATGACTTGTGGACTTCAACTCCCAGAATTCCTCAGCCAGGCACACGTGCCTGGCTGAGGAATTCTGGGAGTTGAAGTCCACAAGTCATAAAAGGGCCAAGTTTGAAGACCCCTGCTATAAGTAGTCCTCGACTTACAACAGTTCGAAGTTACAACAGGACTGAATATAGTGACTGATGACCTGTTTTTCACACGACCATTGCAGCACCCCCAGGGTCACGTGATCAAAATTCAGACGCTTGGCAGCTGACTCAGGTTTATGACGATCATAGCACCCTAGGATCATGCAATCCCCTTTTCTAACCTCCTGACAAGCAAAGTCAATGTGGAAGCCAGATTCACTTAACAACCATGTTACTAACTTCACAACTACAATGCTTCACTTAACAACTGTGGGTAGTAAGGTCATAAAATGGGGCAACACTCACTTAACAAATGTCTCCGTTAACAACAGAAAATTTGGGCTCAATCGTGGTCATAAGTTGAGGCCTACCTATAATAGCAGTGGTTTTGGGGAATAGGGGTGGTGGGAATCCTTGATCGCAAGAAAGCCCTTCCCACGAAGATGGTACGACCGTTCCAAACCTATATGGGGGGGGGAATGAACTCTTACCCTCAGCGAGTTTAGATGTTGTGCTATTCCTTGTTTTGTTTTGTTTTGTTTTCTAACTTCGGTTTACGTTCCACAGATTAGCAGAAGGCTAATAACCTGAAGATAATAAATTAACTGGTGTTTTCCCTGCTGAGTTTCTGCATGATGACATCATGTTGAACCAAGCCATGTTGTATATCTGGGTCAAGAAGATGGTGAGAAAAATCAACTTTGTTTTTTTTCTCAACTGGTACTGGATGAAAAAGGACCAACAGCAGTTAAATATTGATAGTGCCTCTGTTTTGACCTTTATGCCTTGCAGAAGAATTCTTGAGGAGATGTGCCAAGTCAACAGCCACCCAGCGGGACACCTTCTGCATGAGGTCACTTTGTGACCTGGAGACGGACAGCAAAATCTGAAAGTTCCCTTTGCTCACACAGCAGCTGAAGCAATTTGTCTCCATCTTTACCTACTCAAAGAATTGTTTACTACTCTCTCAAGTTTAGGTCCCCTAAAAAGAATTGGGGACAGAGTCATCATTTCAAACCTCTTTACTTTGGCTAAACATTCAGAATGATTGTCCATCACCTCGAAAGGGCAGAAGAATGGATAAATCACTATTAATGGCCAACTTAAAATAGAATAAGAGAGTTGGAAGGGACCTTGGAGGTCTTCTAGTCCAACCCCTTGCACAGGCAGGAAATCCTATACCATTTCAGATAAATGGTTGTCCTGTCTCTTCTTAAAAACTTCTCCTTAGTTCTAGGTTGCTTCTCTCCTTGATTAGTTTCCATCCATTGCTTCTTGTCCTGCCTTCAGGTGCTTTGGAGAATAGCTTGACTCCCTCTTCTTTGTGGCCTTCCCTCAGATATTGGAATACTGCTATCCTGTCCCCCCCTCGTCCTTCTCTTCGTTAAACTAGACATACCCAATTCCAGCAACCGTTCCTTATATGCTTTAGCCTCCAGTCCCCTGATCATCTTTGTTGCTCTTCTCTGTACCCTTTCTAGAATCTCAACATCTTTTTTACATCGTGGTGACCAAAACTGGATGCAATATTTCAAGTGTGGTCTTACCAAGGCATTGTAAATTGGTATTAACACTTCACGTGATCTTGATTCTATTGCTCTGTTAATGCAGCCCAGCACTGTGTTGGCTTTTTTGGCAGCTGCACCACACTGCTGGCTCATATTTAAGTGATTGTTCCCTAGGACTCCAAGATCCCTCTCACAGTTACTACTTTTGAGCAAGACACCACCTATACTGTACCTGTGCATTTGGTTAATGGATAATTGAGTTCTGTAGTTAAATAAAACTGAAGCCATTGCTCAGAAATAATATATCTTTGAATTCATTTCCCCCCCCCCCCATTCAATTCTGGGTGATTCTTGGACATTGCCTGGACAAGTCCCTGTACTTTTCTGGGCAAGGGTTTTGCAGACATGGTTTGCCATTACTTGCTTCCTAGGGCAAATCACATTCCAAGATCTTTGATCTAATAATCTCTTCTGACATTCCATATGCTAGCTGAAAGCCAACAAGAAAGATATAGATAACCTTTATTGTCATTTTTTACTGTGAGCACAATGGCACACATTAAAAATGAAATTTAGTTGCTTGCTCTCAAAGTGTACAACATACATAACACACATTTAAATATACTATATACAACATATGTATAGACCTACACCCTTACATATAAGTAACATATAAATATTAATCACTGTCCATCTTGAATACATAACAGAAGGAGGAAGCATTAGTACAATACAGGTACTCCTTGACTTACAATCACAATTGAGCCCAACATTTCTGTTGCTAGGCGAGACAATCAAGTGAGTTTTGCCTCATTTTATGCATTTCTTGCCACAGTTGTTAAGTGAATCACATCAATTGTTAAGTTAGTAACACGGTTGTTAAGTAACTCTGGCTTCCCCATTGAGTTTGCTTGTCAAAAGGTCACAAAAGGTGATCACGTGTCCCGAGGACACTGCAACTGTCATAAATACAAGTCAGTTGCCAAGCGTCTGAATTTTGATCATGTGACCACGGGGGGTGCTGCAATGGTCGTAAGTGTGAAAAACGGTCATAAGTCACCTTTTTTCAGTGCCATTGTAACTTCAAACAGTCACTAAACAAATCACTGTAAGTTGAGGACTACCTGTAGCTATCTCATCCTCCAAGATCACAAGCAGGATTCTCATGGGGATCCTGCCTCTGATCTTAATTTTGCCATCTCAAGATGTAGCAACCATTTTTGGCTTCTTCACTATGGAATGACCTCATTTCCTTTTAAAGCTTGATTGGCCCGTCATGTAGCACCTCTGTTTTTATTACTTTTAAACTCTCATCAATCCACTTTATGGGTCAGAACTATTAGGTTTTAGGCATTTATTTATTTACCAAATTTGATAAGGTTGCCCAACTTCGGTGTAGTGGTTAAGGCATCAGGCTAGGAACCCGGAGCCTGTGAGTTCCAGTCCTGCCTTTGGCACAAAGCCAGCTGGGTGACTTGAGCCAGTCACCCTCTCTCAGCCCTCGAAATCAGGCAATGGCAAACCACTTCAGAAATCCTGCCAAGAAAATTTCAGGAACCAATCCAGGCAGTTGCCAGGAATCAACACTGACTCGAAGGTACACGTAGCTCCACTTTAAGTGTGGACAGCCTATAATGTTAAATCAAGTCAAGACAAACTTTATTACAGATCACTGACTCCGGCGTCATCAAAACGAGCATTGTGTGAGATACAAAGCACAATGTGATGTACATGATAAAAAGGCACGATAAAAAGATTTGCAGCTGTCAACAATGCCCAAATTCTACTGGCTACAAATTTGAACTTTGCAACAGCCAAATTCTCTTGGAGTCCTTTTCTACCAAATGAATTCTACTAATTCATCTGGACATCAGCCAAGAAGAGGTGACAGTAACAGGGGGGTCCTTAGTAAAAATTAAGGGTCAGTAAAAAATTGCAGTACGGTAGGATATGACTTCACGATCCAATGCGCCCCTCTTTAGAGGGAAAAAGCCTTTCAACACAGAGATTTTGCAGGATTTATTCTTCAGTGTCGCACTGGGGATGGCAAGCTATTACATTGCAGTGTAATAGTATAAAAGTCCTCCAAAGTTTATCGCCTGTAAATTGAGCCAGATATAATGTTGGTTTATAAAAATCCTAACGTGCCCCAGTTGAGCTCTAAGTGACATCTTGGCATATTCTGTTTTGTAATTCTATGTCGATAATCCCATGTTTAAGAGCCTCCATTGCCTGATCTTGTCCCAAGGGCATCAGAATCTGACTTGACAACCCCATTTTATGTACTTTGTCATTTATCTGGCATGTGTAATGTTAAAAAATAGATTCATAACAACGAACAAGGACGGCAAATGTCTGGAAAGAGCAATAAAGGACGCAACCTGAACAGAAAATATTCCCCAGAGAAAAGAACTGCTACACACCCTAGCCCAAGGCCTTTGAGTAGGAGCTACGATTAGAGGAAAACTCACTTTTTTTTTTTCAGATTGTGAGTTCCAACGAAGAAGGAAAATGCCCTGGACTACAATAAGTTGATGCAAGTGCCCACAGCTACTTTATTTTCCCAGAGTTGAGTTGGGGTCTGTTCCTCCCCATCCAGACCCCTCAGAATCTCACCCTGGACGAATTGATCCAACCGCATCACTGGATCAATTCAAGATTGAAATAGAAGTAGTCCTCAATTTACGACCACAACTGAGCACTAAATTTCCGTCGCTAAGTGAGACAGTTGTTGAGTGAGGTTTGCCCATTTTTACGACCTTTCTTGCCACAGCTGTTAAGTGAATCGCTGCAGTTGTTAAGTTAGCAACACGGTTGTTAAGTGAATCTGGATGTCCCCCTCCCCCCTTGACTTTGCTGGTCAGAAGGCCGCCAAAGGGGATCACGTGACCTCAGGACGCTGCGACCGTCGTAAATACGAGTCAGTTGCCAAGCGTCTGAATTTTGTTCACATGACCGTGGAACATGCTACAACAGTCAGAACTCTGAGAACCGATCCTAAGTCACTATTTTCAGTGCCGCTGTTAACTACGAATGGTCACTAAACCGACTGTTCTAAGTCAAGGACTACCTGTGGAGTAACAGGGAAATGTTGGGTTGAAAAAGGAGGTCAAGAGGTCTAAAAAAAATGCTGCAGCACACCATCCTGGGGAGTTGGTGGATGCTGGTTTTTCTCTTGGAATCGGAAGCTGCCCTCCTGTTTTTTTGCCATTTTCTACAGAAGACAAGTGAAGTGGATCCAATTTATTTATCTGTCTTTACTACCGTGGTCTAAGATGCCCAGGACCCTTTTTGGAGTTGCACCTGACAAAAGAGAGGTTGGTACTGACTTGCCAGGAAAGCATTCACACACGCTCACTCTGCCTGAAGTAGGGAAGGGCCCGCCTGCTTTACCAAACACAGAAACTCTAAGATGATGGTGAAGGACACCTGGAATAATGTGAACTATGATCCCAGTGTGAAATCTGAATGAAAAGGATCTAGATGTCGCCTCCATTCGAAGTTGATGAAAAGGGTCTAGGACAGGGGTAGGCAACCTTGGCTCTTTTATGACTTGTGGACTTCAACTCCCAGAATTCCTGAGCCAGCATGGCTCAGCTTGGAAACCTCTCCCTTTCCCCTCAGCATGGCTGGCTCAGGAATTCTGGGTATTGAAGTCAACCAGTCATAAAAAAAGCCAAGGTTGCCTACCCCTGGACTCTAGGACAGTTGGGAGAATGATTTGGCCCCTGCAATGTTCTTCATATCAATTGTAGAGGAGGAGTGCGGAGATGGCTTTGAATAAAATATGTGGTAACTGCTGGAAAAATATGAAGAGCCCTGGTGACGCAGTGGTGAGAATGCAGTATTGAAGGCTAACTCTGCCGTCTGCCAGCAGTTCGATCCTGACCGGCTCAAGGTTGACTCAGCCTTCCATCCTTCCGAGGTCGGTAAAATGAGGACCCAGATTGTTGGGGGAACAATATGCTGACTCTGTAAACCGTTTAGGGAGGGCTGCAAAGCACTGTGAAGTGGTACATAAGTCTAAGAGCTGTTACTATTGCTATTAGCCTAGGGCAGGGGTAGGCAACCTTGGCTCTTTTATGACTTGTGGACTTCAACTCCCAGAATTCCTGAGCCAGCATGGCTCAGCTTGGAAACCTCTCCCTTTCCCCTCAGCGTGGCTGGCTCAAGAATTCTGGGAGTTGAAGTCCACGAGTCATAAAAGAGCCAAGGTTGCCTACCCCTGGCCTAGGGCCTAGGAAAACAGGAAGCCAGGGAAAAGAAAGAAAGATTACCCTGCACTTCCTCTCTTTGGTATAAGATGGAGAGAAGTCAGGCTTCCATGATTCAGCTACTATAGTCTATTTCAGGGGTAGGCAACCTTGGCTCTTTTATGACTTGTGGACTTCAACTCCCAGAATTCCTGAGCCAGCATGAGGGAAACTTTGGCCCCCTCATGACTCGTGGACTTCAACTCCCAGAATTCCTGAGCCAGCATGGCTCAGCTTGGAAACCTCTCCCTTTCCCCTCAGCATGGCTGGCTCAGGAATTCTGGGAGTTGAAGTCCACGAGTCATAAAAGAGCCACGGTTGCCTACCCCTGGTCTATTTCAATAAAGTATGTCCTAGAATTTCTTGTGGTATGTTTTTTGTAGGAGCCAACTTACTAATTGGCTCCTTATGAAGGTCTGCAAATGTCAGATATATTTTCTGCCTGCCATCTTCCCTCATCCAGTGTGATGCCTTCTACATATAAGCATAACTCTGAGAAATATGGCGCCTTCTGAACTACTGATTGCAGAAGGTGCCTTTCTACTGTAAACTGAATTATTTGCAGCTGTTCCTTAAGATTCTACAAGAATGCAGAATACAAAATAACAGAGTTGGAAGGGACCTTGGAGGTCTTCTAGTCCAACCCCTTGCTCAAGCAGGAGATCCTAGACCACTTCAGACAAGTGGTTATCCAATCTCTTCTTAAAAACCTCCAGTGATGGAGCACCCACAACTTCTGGAGGCAAAGCCGTTCCACTGATGGATTGTTCTCACTGTTAGGAAATTCTTGGGAATTTGAGGTCGTGATTGTTTCATTGCTCCTCTGATCTCTTCTCTCTATTTGTCATTCTTTCCCACACCACTTTTTGCAATGTTGGCAAGAATTCTTTCATTTTATTTTGCTTTGATTTGCTCGATTTCATTTTGGTTTAATGGGTCAGGAAGTGAAGGCTATCAGTTTTCTAATCATCATTTCGCAGTGACAGATTCCAACTCCCGAAAGGGAAAGATATATTAAGGTTTCTGAAGAGTTGCTGAAAATTGTTTTTTTGTTTGTTTGTTTGTTTGAAGGATCCTTGGTGCTCTCTGAGCTTGCTTGATTTCTTGCAGACGTTTCATGACCCAAACTAGGTAACATCATCAGTGCCAGTAAGGAGTGTTGTTTACTGTCAGTTTATATTCTGATATAAACTGACAGCAAACAGCACTCCTTACTAGCACTGATGATGTTACCTAGTTAGGGTAAGGAAACGTCTGCAAGAAAACAAGCAAGCTCAGAGAGCACCAAGGACCCCTCATTTCAACCCTGATCTACAAATATTCTCCTTCATTTGTAGTTTTTTTTTTTTTTAAGAAAGTAAATTGGAGAAAGAGAAGTGCATTTTGACAAAGCTCAGAGATTTGGTTAGCCACTTGATTGTCATAACCCTAACCCTGCATCTTGTGAAAGAACAATTTTGTCAAGGAACTTGAGGGGTGGAAGATAAGGGGGTGCTTTTGTTTTGCTTCATCCACCTTATACTCCTGACCAAAACCACCTCTTCCTCTTCCTCCTCCTCCTCCTCCTCCTCTAGAATTTGAATTCAGAATGCACATTTTGCATCTTGATTGATTTGAATCTCAATCAAGTACTAATTTATTTATTTTATTAAATTTATTAGCCGCCAATTTTATCCATCTTTCTGGTTCCAATTACCATTGTTAACCAAGGACTACCTGCATAGTGGTGTATTTATTAGTAAACCAGTGACAACGGATGAGTATTAAAAAAGATAACTGGCTCTGTGGACTGGTTTCAATATAGATCAGTGATGGCGAACCTTTTAGAGAGCGAGTGCCCAAACTGCAACCCAAAACCCACTTATGCATCGTCGAGTGCCGGGTAGGTGTGGCCCATTGGGTGGGCGTGGCCCATTGGGTGGGTGTGGCTGCGGTGGTAACGGCAGACTGGGTGGGACTAAAAAGTTCAATCAATCAATTTCAACTTTGCAAGATCTTTTTTTTTCCCGCGAGAAGTTGAAATTGACTGATTGAACCTTTTTTTTTTTTGCACACGATGGCGGAGGCCTAAAGCGAAAAGGTTTTATAAAACCCAGCTGAAGGCCTAGGACTGGGGTGACAGCGCGCGTGCCCACAGAGAGGGCTCTGAGTGCCGCCTCTGGCACCCGTGCCATAGGTTCGCCACCACTGATATAGATGGATCATTTTATTTATGTCAATTTATTGGCCGCCCAGCTCCAAAGAATTGCAGGATTCAAGTGCTTGGCTTGGCTTTGCAAACTGTGTAAAGCCAGCCAATTGTGCTTTATTCAATATGAGCCATGGGTAAAGAACCTGCAGCCATGGGTAAAGAACCCCCAGAAAGGTGAGAAAGCTGTCACTAGCAGGAGCTTCAGTTCATTTTCTCTTTTCATCTGTGCTTCAAAGTCAACTTGAACTGAGGCCAGGATCAATTATTACTGGGTTTATTTTCCCAGCCAAATCATTTTGCTCACTACAAATCCACAAGGACACCTGCTGGCAAGCTGGAGATAACTGAAAGGGAAGGCTTGTGCTTATCCTAGGTAACAAACCAAAACTGGAACGGAACAGAACAGAACAGAACAGAACAGGACAGAACAGACAATATGGAATGGAGTGGAATGGAATGGAACGGAACAGAACAGAACAGAATAAGAAGAATCGAATAGAATCGAATAGAATCGAACTGAACAGAACAGAATAGAAAATAGAATAGAATAGAAAATAGAATAGAAAAAGAAATAGAAATAGAAATAGAATAGAAAATAGAATAAGAATAAGAATGGAGTGGAATAGAAAATAGAATAGAATAGAATAGAATAGAATAGAATAGAATAGAATAGAATAGAATAGAATTAGAATAGAATAGAATAGAATAGAATAGAATAGAATAGAATAGAATAGAATAGAATAGAATAGAATAGAATAGAATAGAATAGAATAGAATAGTGGAATGGAATGGAATGGAATAGAACAGAATAGTTCTTTATTGGCATAACATAAATTCTTTCTTTAACCCCCTTGTCTGTCTGCTCAGGCATCTTTCAAGTCATTGCATTTATAAATAAACAATATAAATTTATATTAAATAAAACCCCATCTGGAAAGAGACGAAACAGAACTTCTATTTTTTGCCTCTGCTGTTTTTTGAGACATTCTGGCCCCATTGCTGTTATCACCAAGCATTCATCATAGTTTCCATTCAACATTTTTGCCTCCCTTATGGAAGAACTACGAATTTTAGTGACCCATTTGAAGGGCAGCTAAACCTCTTTGCAACATCCCTCGGAACTGAATACATGCACAGCCAGAAGGAAGAGGGCAACACGGCTCTGGTTGCTCCCCCCACCCCCACCCCCCACCCCACCAGCTCTGTTCCGAGGGCACTGATGGAATGAAAAAGCAGCGGAAGCTTTGGCCAAAGGTCTCCAGGGACTCACAAATCCCAAACTTAGAGAGAAGCATTTCCAAAAGAGCCGAGCTTTTTACGACCAGCTGGAGAACTTTTTTTTGCCACCAGTAGGAAAATTACGGCAGGCTGGACGGAGAAGACCGAAGTCTTCAAGTGGCCACGGTTGAGAAATAACTACTGTCAAGAGTTAATTTTGCAAATCCCGTCTAGCTCTTTGGCAAGGATAGTAAACTATGAAACTGATGGAAAGACTGGCAAAATTTCACTGCAGGACAACGCCCCCTCCCCCTTTGCTGGTCTTGATGGACAACCATGTTCTGTTCTTGACATTTCTAGGAATGAGTGGTTGCCATTAGTAAGAGCTCTTCTCCTTCTCCTCCTTCTCCTCCTCCTCCTCCTCCTCCTCCTCCACTTCTTCTTCTTCTTCTTCTTCTTTTTCTTCTTCTTCTTCTTCTTCTCCTCTTCTCCTCCTCCTCCTCCTCTTCTTCTTCTTATTTCTTCTCCTTCTCCTCCTCCTTCCCCCTCCTCCTTTCTCTTCTTTTCCTCATTCTCCTCCCCTCCTTCTTCTTCCTTCTTCCTTCTTCCTTCTTCTCCTCCTCTTCCCCCCCCTCCTCCTTCTTCTTTCTATAGCTCTCTCAAGACTTGCAAAACAAGATATGTGCCAGGAAGTCACAATTTTCCAAATGCAACGTCTCCACCCCGCATTTAGTTGAGTTCACTGGACGCTGCTTAAAAAGAGGCAAAAGGAAGGTGACACAAGCTCATGCGCCTTTATGAAATATCGAGGGTTCTCAGGTGTAACCTTTAATTGTCTCTTTGTTGCTCTGAGTTAGGCAGAGTTCACTTGGGGTTCTTCAATTCATCCTTTATTTGAAGATAATGAAACCCTAAGAAATTATTCCACATGTTCCTGATTATCATCTTAAGAGTTTCTGTGTTTGGTAAAGCAGTTCAGGAAGAGTGAGCCTCTCTAAATGCATTCTTGGCAACTCAGTACCAATCTCTCTTTTGTCATTAGTTTTTAAAATCAAAATAGAGCTGGAAGGGACCTTGGAGATCTTCTAGTCCAACCCCCTTGTCAAGCAGGAGACCCTAGACCAGAGGCAGGCAACCTTGGCTCTTTTATGACTCGTGGACTTCAACTCCCAGAATTCCTTAGCCAGCATGGGGGACCTATGGCCCCCTCATGACTTGTGGACTTCAACTCCCAGAATTCCTGAGCCAGCATGGCTCAGCTTGGAAACCTCTCCCTTTCCCCTCAGCATGGCTGGCTCAGGGATTCTGGGAGTTGAAGTCCACCAGTCATAAAAGAGCCAAGGTTGCCTACCTCTGCCCTAGATCATTTCAGACAGGTGGCTGTCCATTCTTTTCTTAAAAACCTCCATTGATGAACCACCCATAATGTCTGGAGGCAACCTGTTCCACTGGTTGATTGTGCTCACCATTAGGAAATTTCTCCTTAGTTCCAGGTTGCTTCTCTCTTTGATTAGTTGCTTTTTGTCTCACCTTCTGGTGCTTTGAAAAATAGGTTGACCCCCTCTTCTTTGTGACAACCCCTAAAATACTGGAATACTGCTATCATGTCACCCCTAATCCTTCTTAAAAAGGCCGATGGACATCTTAGATCGTGGCAGTAGAGATAAATAGTTGGGGTCCTTTTCACTTCTCTTTTGTAGAAAATGGCAAAAAACCATTCCAAGAGAAAAACAACCATCTACTAACTCACTGGTTTGCTGGAGGTATCATTTTTGAACCACAGGATGGCGTGTTTCTACATTTATTTTAGACCTCTTGACCTCCTTTTTCAACCCAACATTGACCTGATACTTTACAGGTAGCCCTTGACTTACAACCATTCATTTAGTGACCGTTCGAAGTTACAACAACACTGGAAAAAAAATGACCCCTATCCATTTTTCCCACTTGCAACTCTTGCATCATCCCCATGATCATGTGATCAAAATTTGAATGCTTAGCAATGGAAATCCTGGTCAAGGACTACCTATAGATCATTCATTTCAGATTTCCTTTTCTCCCTAAAATACGATGTTAGATGAGTCTCAAAGTTCTGGGTCAGTTTTGAACCTGCCCCAACCTTGCGTTGTTACAAGTCACTCACCGTTCAGAACCCTGCACTCCAGAGGATCACCTTCAGAATGAAAGATCTGATTCGGAAGATCTCCTTTCACAAAACTTCTGTTTTGTGCCTCGTAGTGGACTGTGGACGCCAGCGATGCTCCTCCAAAGGGTGTAGCTGTCTCCGTTTGATGGGCTGATGATTGGAAATGGGCAAGAGTTATTGTTTCAGGCATCAAAGTCAGTAGGAACAGAATGAAGAGTGTTTAACAATTCAAGCAATATCTCTTTTTTTGTACCAGAGATATTATCCTCCCAGTATGATCCAGTGCTCGCTTGGCAAGGAGCCAGTTTGGTTTAGTGGTTAAGGCCACCGTTAGAAACCAGGAGACGGTGAGTTCTAGTCCTGCCTTAGGCATGAAAACCAGCTGGATGACTTTGGGCCAATCACCAGGAGGTGGTGAATTCTAGTCCCACTTTAGGCATGAAAGCTGGTTGGGTGACTTTGGGCCAATCACTAGGAGGTGGTGAGTTCTAATTTCATTTTAGGCATGAAAGTCGGCTGGTGATTTGTCAATCCTTCTCCCAACTCAGCCCACCTCACAGGGTTATTGTTATGGTTAAAATAGGAGGAGAAAGGAGTATTATGTTCGTTTTCTGCCTTGAATGATTTATGAAAAGAATAAAGGCAGAATAAAAATAAATGAATAAAATCCCATGCTTGCTGACATCAGGAGGAAGATAAGGCCATGAGCCTCAATGGTTTGGAAATAAGTTTAGAAAGGAAATTACATTTACCAATAGAGGGCAGAAGATACCAAAGTATGCTACTCTTTAAAAAGAAAACGAAGGGGCAAAACCTCTAGGCTGAAGGATTATTTCAATTAAAAACATCTTGTTCTAGAATTGATATAACACAGCCATTCTCCAGTTAAACTGTCCTCAGAAGATCTTACTCATCATCTGTCTGGCTCTCTGTGCTGTACCTGTTGAATATCACCCACAGCCTTGGTGAGAGTTGGAGATTCATTGTTAACTGTTATGGCATCGTTTTTCTAAATCTGGACTGAACTAGTATTATCCCCCTCAGGCCCTGATGCTGGCAGAACTGTGTCCTATGAAGCTTAATATTTTTGCCTTAAAGACTTTTACTGCCACTCAGACAAAATTATTGCCTCTGCAAGCTGGCAAATTGGCCTGGATGTCATTTGGGCAGGGGCACTAATACATTTGTTAAGGAAGATTTTTTCCCCCTTCCCCTCAATCATGTCCAATTCTCAGAGACTGCTTAGACACGTCCCTTTTCCCTGAAATGGTTGTCTCCTTCCCAGGACTGAAAGAGATTGTCTGCCCAAGATCCCCCAGTTTGCATCATGCCTAAAGCAGGACTGCAGCTCAGCATCTCCTGCATTATAGCCTGATGGGCCAATCATTCGAACAGGGATCTCCAAACTTGGCAACTTTTAAGACTTGTAGACTTCAACTCCTAGGATTCCTCAGCCAGCCGGCCAGTCTTACAGTTTGGAGACCCCTGCATTAAAACTAAGAGGCTCTCGCTAAGGAAGATTAAAAACCCAATAAAAATATTTTGTGGGAAGAAAAGTCTTCATCCTAGTTCATCCAAGCCGGGGATAAATAAACAACATGGCGACTGCTTTAGGAAGAAGGTTACAGTTTATTGAAGAGCCAGAAAGATGCTTCTTGCAGGAAGGAGGAGAAATCAAGGAAAAGGGACTGAGCACATGTGGAGTAGGTTTTTATACCCTCTGAAAGCCTTTTGTTTGGAAGTTTCCTGTTCCTGTGGCATGAACTTTTTAAAAGACTCCATTTGCTCACTGGCTATGTTATTGATCTTCCAATCATGAACGCAACTGTGGTGTGTCTCTTGCAAAAATGAACTTATAACTGTCGATGAAATTGGTGTGTAACTTTGCATTGCTGCAGCTCCTTGCTCGTGCTTGCAGATCCCGCCTTTGGCCCATCTGAGGTAAAGCAGGAAAGCTGCACAGTCAGCGCCTGGAAGGATTGACCGCACAGGTAGATGGAATGCATTTTAGGGGGCCAGCATAGTGGGGTTGATATAAATAAATATAAATAATTAAATAACGGGGAACGGGGGAGTCCCCGACTTTTTGACCATTGAGCCCAAAACTTCCATTGCTTAAACCAAGGGATTAAGTGAGTTGAGCCGAATTTTACAACTTTCCTTGCTATGCTTGTTAATTGAATCACTGCAGTTGTTAGGTTAGTAAACCGGTTGTTAAGTGGCTCTGGCTTCCCCATTGATTTTGCTTGTCAGGAGGTCACAAAAGGTGATCACAGGACCCCCGGGACACTGCAACCGTCGTAAATGTGAGTCAGTGGCCAAGCGTCTGAATTCTGATCACATGACCCACGGGGATGCTGCAACGGCTGTAAGTGTGAACAACGGCCACCTCACTTTTTTGGGTGCTGCTGCGTCTCTGAATGTTGAGCATGTTGTTAAGTCAAGAGCTCCCTGCACAGTACATGGTGTGATATACTTCGGAATGTTTGTAGCGGTTGCTCTAGAAAACAAAACAATATGTTCTTTGGCTACGACTTTTTCCAAAGTGAATATTTTGGGAAGAAAATGTCCCACGATTCCTTTTACATCCTTCCCTGAATCCCGAGGAATTCGTGAGCACGAGGTTGCTTTGATCCCGCTTCTCCGCTGAAGGCACCCATCCCTTGCTTCCATCAAGTCTCCTTGAAGCTTTGACCCAACGGCGCTTGCTTGCGGGTTTTCCGGACAGGAAGTTCCTGGAGGCCTCATTCCAAAACAGGCTGGAGCTGCAGAGATACTGGTTAGCAGACCCCCTTCTCTCACTGGGCCTGTTTCTAACAGCACAAACGTGCTCACACACACACACCACTCCACAGCCTTGCAAAGAATGCCAGCTTCCACACCCGCTGTTTGAAGATCTGGAGGGCAGGCGAGCAGGCCCAGCCCCAGGAAACGCCAAGCAGGCTCAAAGTCCCCCCCCCACCCGCCCCCTCGACTGATAGCATGACTTTGGCACATCAAAAGACTTCAGACCTGTTTGATATTCACGTCTCCCCCAGAATTGGGAACATGTAAACAGAGAGTAGCCCCCAGCCTCAGGAATGGCGCCGTAAAGGAAGGGTGGGAAAAGAGGGTCTCCCCTCCAACTGGTCCCAGCTGCCCTCAAAGTGGGAGGCCTATCTTGACCACAGAAGATCAAACAGATCAGGATAAGCATCGGGGAACTGACTGGCGTGCCATGGAGAAGCGTGCTTACGTGGGTTAGTGGGTGAGGGTGTATTTGGGTGCTCTATGATATTCCAAGTTGTCTTTTTCTTACTGCCAAATTGTATCCAGTCCACTGTAGGTTATGCTTAAGATTTCACTGCGCAGAATCTCCTGAACTAAAAAGGACAAAAATATCAAAGACACATGGATGCAATTAGTGTAGCCTAAAAGCCAGAAGGTGCACTTTAGATGTTTGCAATAATTACTTTTTTTGTTCTAACGAAGTGTTGAAAGAAGGGAAGTGTTTTTATTTGCTCCCCTGAATATATATGTTCAAAAGTGTTTTATTCTTGAAAAATCTCTAATTATGACTCCAAGATATTCTTCAGATGACATCTTAATACAGATAGCCCTTGACGTCAAGCATTTGTTTCGTGATTGTCCAAAGTTACAACAGCACTAAAAAAAAGGTGACTTATGACTGTTTTTCACTCTTGTGACTGTTTCAGCATCCCCCACGGTCACGTGATCAAAATTCAGACGCTTGGCAACTGGCCTGCATTTGTGACAGTTGCACTGTCCCAGGGTCACGTGATCCCCATTTGCAACCTTCTGAAAAGCAAGGTCGTGTTACCAGCTTAACAACTGCAGGGATTCACTTAACAACTGTGACAAGAAACATCATAAAATGGAACAAAACCCACTTAACAATGGTCATATGTTGAGGAATGCTTGAGTTGCAGTGATTCACTTAAAACCATGGCCAAAAAAAAAGTCATAAAATCAGGTACAACACAATTAACAACCACCTTGCTTAGCAACAGAAATTTTGGTCCGAATTGTGTTCGTAAGTTGAGGACTTACCTCTATGCCAATATCACCCTAGGAAGTAATACATTCATAATGCAAAACAAAGGAACAAAAAAACTGCTGAGAAAAGCGACTGCAGGTGGTCCCCGACTTACGACAGTTCATTTAGTGACGGAAGTTACAACGGTATTGAAAAATGTGACTTACGACCATTTTTCACACTTACGACCTTTGCAGCATCCCCAGGGTCACGTGATCAAAATTCAGACGCTCGGCAACTGGCATCTATTTATGACGATTGGCATGTCACGTGATCCCTTTTGTGACCTTCTGGCAAGCAGATTCACTTAACAACCGTGTTACTAACTTAACAAACTGCAGTGATCCACTTCACAACTGTAGCAAGAAAGGTCGCAAAATGGGGCAAAACTCACTTAACCAATGTTTCACTTAGCAACAGAAATTTTGGGCTCAGTTATGATCGTAAGTCGAGGATGACCTGTACAACGCTTCTAAAATAGGGTCAATATGCCTTCTACTATATCGAGAAGGCCCAGTCCAAGCCCATAAACATTAAGTTGCAGAGGCTGTGATCCTCCATCAGAGGGCGCCCAAGTTCTCCGCTTCTGCTCTTCTGAATTAGGAAATTCACCCTGGAGTTTCTGTCTGGTACTCTTAGCAGAAATATCCAGTGGGACGGGCGTCTCCAACTTGGGAACTTTAAGACTTCAAGTGGACTTCCTCTGAAGCAGATATTCAGTATATTAAATGATTTTTTTTTATTAAACCAAGAGGATGGAGGCATTGCTTAAGCACCGGGCCATGGCATGCCAGCAACCGGTCCGCACAAACAAGCACAGCCCCATCCGTGGGATGCAGGCAGCATGTGAAATCCCCTCTGGAAAACCCTCTCTCCACGGAACCGGTCCCTGGTGCCCAAAAGGTTGGGGGGCGGGTGCTGCCTTAAAGTACAGGTAGTCCTCAATTTACGACCACAATCGAGCCCAGAGTTTAGGTTGCTAAGTGAGACATTGGTTAAGTGAGTTTTGCCCCATTTTACGAGTTTTCCTGCCACAGTTGTTAAACGAATCGCTGCAGTTGTTAAGCTGGTAACCTGGTGGTTAAGTGAATTTGGCTTCCCCATTGACTTTGTTTGTCAGAAGTTCGCAAAAGGGGATCACGTGAGCCTGGGACACGGCAACCGTCATAAATGTGAGTCAGTCGAGCATCCGAATGTAAATCACGTGACTATGGGGATGCCGCAACGGTCATAAGTGTGAAAAATGGCCGTATAAGTCACTTTTTTCAGTGCCGTTGTAACTTTGAACGGTCGCTAAGTGAACTGTTGTAAGCCGAGGACTGCCTGTATTGCCTTCTAGACTTTGTGCCAGGAATCCAACTTCTAGAATTCCTGGTCAGTCCTGCCCAAAGATCACCCTGGTTGGAATACCACCAGCTGCAGTGCCCAACATACCTGGAGAAGCACAGGTGGAAGAAAACCGCTACAGGAAAGAAGTTATTAAAAGCCTGCTTCTCTTTGATTGTATTACTTCTCCAAGGACTGGATTTAGCCACCCTCCGTTTCACTAAGAAATCCTTTCTGCCTTTTGTGTAAAACAAGAGATGACTTTGAACCGATGGTGAGTTTGCATTCTGAAGATGAACTTCCCAAGACCAAAACTTTCCGTGTGTTTTCATTAGAATCGCCCTTCATAAGGAACACCTCGTAAATTCATTTTGCTCCTGCTAGCAGTACTTTTCAAAACCACAGAGCAATTATGTTTGTGTCTGCCCTCCAGATTTTATGAAAGTTAAGAGCGAAGGCATTTAGCGTAGACCCTTTGAAGGCTGTAATGATAGGCTTTCTACCCGATGTTTAGCAGCAAAGATTATTTCTTCCCTCAATTATGCACAGGAAATAGCAGGTCTCCAGCCCTAAAAGAGTAGCTATAAACTGCAATATCTTTGTGTTGAAGGAACCTTGGATTAGATATTATGTGGCAGTTCCAGTTGACAGATTTATCCTCCCTCCTGGAGGGAGAGGAAATTATTTATTTAGTTAAACAAACAAACAAACATGGTTAAAGTACTTGCTTAAAGTTATTTCAAAATATAAAATGAACTGCGCTGTACTTTCTTTTAAAAGCAGTTGTCGCTCTGATGTGGCAACGCCCACAGCAAATAAAACACTTCCTACCTTCCCTTCCGGACAGATTGCTTAAACTCCGAAATTCAAAATAGTGTCCTGAGGATGCTCTCCCAACTTTTATCCCAGCATCTGATACAGGAAGTCCTCGACTTAACAACGGTTCATTTAGCGACTGTTCAAAGTTACAACGGCACTGAAAAATGTGACTTAACGACCGTTTTTCACAACTGCAACCGTTGCAGCATCCCCCTGGTCACGTGATCAAAATTCAGACGCTTGGCGACTGTCTCACATTTATGACGGTCGCAGTGTCCTGGGGTCGCGTGATCCCCTTCTGCGACCTTCTGACAAGCCAATGGGATGCCAGATTCACTTAACAACCCTGTTACTGACTTAACAACTGTAGTGATTCCCTTAACAACTGTGGCAAGAAAAGTCATAAAATAGGGCAAAGCCCCCTTAACGGATGTTAAATTTTGGGCTCAGTTATAGTCGTAAGTTGAGGACTACCTGTATTGGCGAGGTTTGGTAATCTTTGCCCAACGCCTTTAGAACGTCCTAATGTGTGTATCGTTGCAACGTATCTTCTATTCAGCGAGAGGCTTCTTCTACTTCATAGCTTGGCATGGACAATCATAATTATGTAAACTTACCGTAGATCAAGATTGCGCAACCTGAGGCTCCAGGCCTCTGACAGCACGGAGCGCAATTCCCAGAAAAAGATGCTATTAAATTGTAATTGGATGTGACAGAAGGAAATAATTATCAGATAAACAAAAAACAAGCATGTTATGTTGAATTATTACTTTGTTGATTGTAGTTTATTCACTTCTTGTCTCCTTCGTTTTAAACCAGCATACCACTGCAAGGCCTCTCTAACCTTTCTTCTCTATTGATACCTATCAAAATGTGCCTCAAGGATCAGTTAAAAGTGACCTGAGATAAAGAAGAGCATATACAGGTAGTCCTCAACTTACGACTACAGCTGAGCCCAAAATTCCGGTTGCTAAGCGAGACAGTTGTTAAGGGAGTTTTGCCCCATTTTACAACCTTTCCTGCCACGGTTGCTAAATGAATCACTACAATTGTTAATAACAGGGTTGTTGAGTGAAACTGGCGTCCCCATTGACTTTGCTTGACAGACGTTTGCAAAAGGGGATCATGTGACCCCAGGACAGTGCAACCGTCATGAATACATGCCAGATCCCAAACGACCGAATTCTGACCGCGTGACCATGGGGATGCTGCAACAGTCATAAGTGTCTTTTCTGGGCTGTTGTAACTTTGAACAGTCACTAAACAAATGGTTGCAAGTTGAGAATTGCCTGTACATATATCCAAAATTTTCCCATAGGCCTAATATCCACACTATTCATGGTGCCAATCGTATGAATACAATGGGAGAAAAATTACTTGATCCCCTGCTGATTTTGTAAATTTGCCCACTGACAAAGAAATGATCGGTCTATAAAATTTAACAGTAGGTTTAACGGTAAGAGATAGAATGACAACAACAAAAAATCCAGAAAAACGCATTTCAAAAAAGTTATAAATTGGTTTGCATTTTATTGAGTGAAATAAGTATTTGATCCTTTCGCAAAACATGACTTAGTACTTGGTGGCAAAACCCTCGTTGGCCATCACAGAGGTCAGACGTTTCCTGTTGTTGGCCACCAGGTTTGCACACATCTCAGGAGGGATTTTGTCCCACTCTTCTCTGCAGATCCTCTTCAAGTCATTAAGGTTTCGAGGCTGACGTTTGACAGCTCAAACCCTCAGCTCCCTCCACCGATTTTCTATGGGATTAAGGTCTGGAGACTGGCTAGGCCACTCCAGGACCTTAATGTGCTTCTTCTTGAGCCACTCCTTTGTTGCCTTGGTTGTGTGTTTTGAGTCATTGCCATGCTGGAATACGACCCATTTTCAATGCCCTGTCTGAGGGAAGGAGGTTCTCACCCAAGATTTGATGGTACATGGTCCTGTCCATCATCCCTTTGATATGGTGAGGTTGTCCTGTCCCCTTAGCAGAAAAACACCCTCAAAGCATAATGTTTCCACCTCCATGTTTGCCGGTAGGAATGGTGTTCTTGGGGTCATAGGCAGCATTCCTCCTCCTCCAAACATGGCGAGTTGAGTTGATGTCAAAGAGCTTGATTTTGGTCTTATCTAACCACAACACTTTCAGCCAGTTCTCCTCTGAATCATCCAGATGTTCATTGGCAAACTTCAGACGGGCCTGTACATGTGGTTTCTTGAGCAGGGGGACCTTGTGGGCGCTGCAGGATTTCAGTCCTTCACGGCGTAGTGTGTTACCAATTGTTTTCTTGGCGACTATGGTCCCAACTGCCTTGAGATCATTGACAAGATCCTGCCGTGTAGTTCTGGGCTGATTCCTCACTGTTCTCATGATCATTGAAACTCCACGAGATGAGATCTTGCACGGAGCCGCAGACTGAGGGAGATTGACAGTTATTTTGTGTTTCTTTCATTTGCGAATAATCGCACCAACTTTTGTCACCTTCTCATCAAGCTGCTTAGTCTTGTAGCCCATTCCAGCCTTGTGTAAGTCTACAGTCTTGTCCCTGACATCCTTGGACAGCTCTCTGGTCTTGGCCATGGTGCAGAGTTTGGAATCTGATTGATTGATTGCTTCTGCGGACAGGTGTCTTCTTTACAGGTAACAAGCTGAGATTAAGAGCACTCCCTTTAAGAGAGTGCTCCTAATCTCAGCTTGGTACCTGTATAAAAGACACCTGGGAGCCAAAAATCTTACTGATTGATAGGGGGGTCAAATACTTATTTCACTCATTAAAATGCAAATCAATTTATAACTTTTTTGAAATGCTTTTTGTTGGATTTTCTTGTTGTTATTCTGTCTCTCACTGTTAAAATAAACCTACCATTAAAATTATAGATTGATGCTTTCTTTGTCAGTGGGCAAATGTACAAAATCAGCAGAGGATCAAATAATTTCCCCCTCCCCCACTGTATAATTCTTATGCATGTTTAGTATAAACATGATAGTACATTATTGCTTTAAAATGTACTATGTAAACAGTAATCGAAGAGGCCCAAATAGCAGCACATGAATATAATGCAGACAAAATTTCTATTTTGGAGATGGTTTTCATTTGAACCCATAGCACTAAGTCAGGCTAGCCTTGGTACAGTTTCACAGATAATCCTGAATGAGCAACTTGCTTCAATGTCAGCTAGAAAGGAATTTCTGTCTTCCTGACCACTATATTCCACTCCCTTTGCTGAGACCAAGTCTCAGCTTTGAAAATGGTCCTCCTCTTTTACTTGAGGGGTGGAACCTGTCCCAGAGAAGAAGGGGTGGAAGTATTCTCCAAAGCCCCTGAGGGCAGGACAAGAAGTAACAGATGGAAGCTCATCAGAGGGAGATCCAACCTAGAACTAAGGAGAAATTTCTTGTGAGAACAATTAGTTAATTGTTAATTGGTTAATTAGAATAGCTTGCCTCTAGAAGTTGTAGTTCTCTTATCATTAGAGGCTTTTAAGAAGAGACTGGACAGCCACTTGTCTGGAATGATATAGGGCACGGGTGTCAAACTCGCGATGTCACGTGACGTGCCACGACTTTTTTCCCATTGCCGGCATTGGGCATGGGCGCAGTTTTGGCGTGACGCATCCGGCCCGTGGGCTGGCAGTTTGACACCCCTGGTATAGGGTCTCCTGCTTGAGCAGCGGGTTGGACTAGATGACCTCCAAGGTCCCTTCCAATCCTGTTATTCCATGTTCTATGTTCTACTTTGCATCCTTTGCAGCACTGGGCAAGGAACGATGGTTTCTTGACTCTCATGGAGATATTATTCTTAGAAGAGAGATTTTTGTCATTTAGGAAAATATAAATGCCAGCATGAAATTAATGTACAGCATTTTCATCTGTGATGGTGGGATCACAGCTACCTATCAGAAGAAAGCCCAATTTATTTTCAAGTTATTATTTGACCCAAGGTTATTAATTAATTAGACTAGTTGGGTTGACGATAATCAAGTACTTCTAGGGAGTAGTTTAGGAGGCCAGATTCAGTTCAGCCCTTCCCAAGATAAGGTTGTAATTGCAGTTATTATCTCTGTGGTAGAAAATAATGTGCAGTCACCAAGAAGCCCATTGGACTATTCCCTTCTTATTTAAATGAATAAACATCATTTTCTTGGAGACAAAATTGTTTGTAAGAAGAAATCAATTACCTCTCACAATTCTCTGTGCCCCATCTCAATAAGCTAGAATAATTTGTGCTCTTCTCTTCAAAATGTTTGCTTCTTTCCAACTGGCCAGATAAAATGAGCAGGCTTTGTTGGTCCAAAGAACACAATTCTTTATTTGAATACCTGATACAGTACGTACAAACTGAAAGTGTCTCAAAATAGTTTGCTGGCACACCTGAATGACTCAGAACGAGGTGTGGCAAAAAGCAGGAACTTTAAAACGTTTGAGCAACGAGTCTGAGAAATGGATTTATATTTTATAGAAAATGCTTACAAAATCCATCTGGATTCAGCCCTTTTCAAGTTTCCACTCTGTTACAGCACACACATGCTTATTTCACATAAATATTTACCCCGTCCATGTGACAGTTCTCACTTTAGATCGACATTGGCCATCATACAGTGAGGAACCGAAGTAAAAATCCGTTAATGCTGTCTCCAAGTTTCCAAGTTATTAATAGTACTACAGGTAGTCCTCACCTTACAATTGAGCCCAACATTTCTGTTGCTAAGTGAAACATTTGTTTAGTGAATTTGCCCCATTTTAGGACCTTTCTTGCCACAGTTGTTAAGTGAATCTGGTTTCCCCATGGACTTTGCTTATAAGAGGATTGCCAAAGGGGATCCTGTGACCCCGGGACACTGCGACCGTCATAAATGTGTGTCAGTTGCCAAGCGTCTGAATTCTGATCACATACCACGTGGATGCTGCATTGGTTGAAAGGGTGAAAAATGGTCATAAGTCACTTTTTTCCCAGTGTCCTGGTAACTTTGAACGGTCACGAAGTGAACTGTTGTAAGACGAGGATCACCTGTTACCTCATTTCTTAAGCGGGGCGCCTGATAGAAATCTGCATTGTCCAGATAATTCATTTTAAGGATTACTTAGGAATGATCTAATACTGATACTAACTAAGGGTTAGACAGAAAACACATAAACACATAACTGTCCCTGATTTCCATTTTCCCTGCCAGCTCTAGTTAAAATCAATCCAGGATATCCGATAATGGTGTGCATGTGACACACTTGTATACGTGCGTACATATATCTATGTGGCATGCTCCATTTGTCACTGTGCTCCATCAGTCACTGGCTGCTTTAAAGGCAGGAGATGACACTGCTATTGTGAGCACTGAAGTGCTGTTAACCAGTGGGGGAGCTGATGTAAAGGTAAGCCATTTCTAAGAAGGAAAGCCTGTACTTCGGACTCTCAGTTCGCCTCAGCAATGATGCAAAATAAACGTTTTATCCAGGGCTTGGGAGAGGAGGCAATTAGGCTAACGAACACCTCTTTTGGGGCCAGCTATTGACAACGGGGGCATGATAATAATAATTTATTAAATTTATATGCTGACTGACTTTCACCGATTCTGGGTAGTTTTTTGCAATTGACAAAAAAGAGCTCAGAATAAAGATCAATAGAGACAACCACCACAAAAAACAGTACAAGGCAAAAGCCGGTGCAGTTCTACGTTGCATCAACAGAGGGAGAGAATCAAGATCACATGAAGTGTTAATTCCACTTTATAAGGCCTTGGTAAGACCGCACTTGGAATATTGCGTCCAGTTTTGGTCCCCACGACACAAAAAAGTTGTTGAGATTCTAGAAAGAGTGCAGAGAAGAGCAACAAAGCTGATTAGGGGACCGAACATGGTTACAGGAACTGGGCATGTCTAGTCTAATGAAAAGAAGAACTAGTGGGGGGCATGATAGCAGTGTTCCAATATCTCAGGGGCTGCCACAAAGAAGAGGGAGTCAAGCTATTCTCCAAAACACCTGAAGGCAGGACAAGAAGCAACGGATGGAAACTAATTGAGGAGAGAAGCAACCTAGAAATAAGGAGAAATTTCCTAACAGTGAGAACAATTAACCAGTGGAACGACTTGCCTTCAGAAGTTGGGGGTGCTCCATCATTGCAAGGCTTTTAAGAAGAGACTGGACAGCCACTTGTCTGGAATGGTACAGTGTCTTGGACTAGAGGACCTCCAAGGTGCCTTCCATCTCTGTCATTCTGTTGTTCGAACGGCACAGAAAACAAACCTGAAGGGGAACAAAAATGAAGACGGGGTCTCAGTCATCCTCGCCAAAGGTTCGGTTGTCAGTTCCCCAATTGTAATTTACAGTCAGCTTTGTCTCAAGAGAAGGGCCAGGAGAGATGGTTTCCTCGTGGTCCTTCTGCAGAGGAGGGGAAGGGGTCTTTTCAGTACCAGGGAAAGTGGCACTGATGACCATTTCCTCTGTTTACTCCACCCACCACCCTTTTACTCCCAGGGGACGTGAAGAGAAGAGGGAGCAAAGCAGCACCTTGGTCACCTTTACTTTGATTTCTGTTGGAGAACCGACTGCAGAAGATCTTGCTTTCAAACATGGGTTGGCAAGTAGAGGTGGGTTTTTAGCACAGTGGGTGAGCCCCAATTATTTCAGCCAGAAGGTGAAAGCCCACCAGATCAATGGCCAAGGATTGGGACAGGGGGCTGTGAATGTGTCTGCAGTAACATCAGGAGCCAAAAGAGCAGGGCGGATGTCCACCTGCTGGTCATGGCTTATTCTGGCAGGTGGCAAGCAAGGGGGGAGGCCTCCTTTATCAAGGGCCAGGGATGAGCATCAGACCGTGTCATGCTCGGCCAGAGGCTTCTCTGGGCAAGTGGAACCAATGGGTGAGCCCTGAAACAGAGGAATCTAGAAAAATAGGTGGAATGTGTTGATGGATTCCATGCGTTTTTCTACAGGAGAGCCTCAGATGTTCTCCTGATGTATCTAGTCCTATTTCTTGCATTCCTTATAATTGGGGCCTCCGTCCTTTCTTCTACTCTCCCATGTCTGCATTTGTGTAGAACAGGGGTAGGCAACCTTGGCTCTTTTATGACTCGTGGACTTCAACTCCCAGAATTCCTGAGCCAGCCACGCTGAGGGGAAAGAGAGGTTTCCAAGCTGAGCCATGCTGGCTCAGGAATTCTGGGAGTTGAAGTCCACGAGTCATGAGGGGGGCAAAGTTTCCCCCATGCTGGCTCAGGAATTCTGGGAGTTGAAGTCCACGAGTCATAAAAGAGCCAAGGTTGCCTACCCCTGGTGTAGAATGACCCTTTCCTTTAAAGATAATTACAGGTAGTCCTTGACTTAGGACAAGGGTCTTCAAACTTGGCCCTTTTATGACTTGTGGACTTCAACTCCCAGAATTCCTCGCCCAACATGCCTGGCTGAGGAATTCTGGGAGTTGAAGTCCACAAGTCATAAAAGGGCCAAGTTTGAAGACCCCTGAGTTAGGACAACCTGGACCAGCAGTTCATTTAGTGACCGTTCCAAGTTTACAACAGCAGTGAAAAAAGTGGCTTATGACCATTTTTTTACCCTTACGACAATTGCAACATCCCCATTGTCATATGATCAGACGCTTGGCTCATATTTATGACGGTTGCAGTGTCCCGGGGTGACACAATCCCCTTTTGCGACCTTCTGACCAGCAAAGTCAATGGGAAAGCCAGATTCATTTAACAACCATATTACTAACAGAACAGAACTGTGGCAAGAAAGGTTGTAATACGGGGCAATAATCACTTAACAACTGTCTTGCTTAGAAATATTACTGGGGTGCCTCATATGCCCCCCCCCCGGTTGAAACGCTTTTGTGGTAAAATTCTATAAATTCTTCTACTGCTAAAATATTACTGTTCATTCCTGCTTATTCTACACAGCATAGCCATTTATTTCATATGTAATAGGACAAATGGGCTACCATGGAACAAGAATGAAGAGAAGGCAAACTTATTTTATAGACTTATAGGTATCCATGTATGACATTCTGATTATTAAATGGGATCTTTTTCTGAATTTCCATAGTAGATTGAATCACATCCTAACACAACGGGTCAAAAGTCAACGAATACGGAAAGACATAGAGTGTGGTAACGGTTGTTAGTAGGAGAGTTGCTCGCCAGTGAGATAGGTGGCATATAAATTTTATAAATAAATACAACAGTATTTCAGCTAGGAAATGGGATCTGAGAGATGCTGAAGAGGGTGGAGTTGTTATACAATAAGTGTTTTAAAAATATTTCAGGAAAAGGAAAGAAAGAGAAGAGGGAAGGAAGAAATGGGAGAAGGAAGGAAAGAAAGAGGGAAGGAAAAACAGGAGAAGGAAGGAAGAGGGAAGGAAGAAATAAGAGAAGGAAAGAAAAAGAATGAGAAGAGGGAAGGAAGAAACAGGAGAAGGAAGGAAAAGGAAAGAGAAGAGGGAAGGAAGAAATGGGAGAAGGAAGGAAAGAAAAGGAAAGGAAGAGGGAAGGAAGAAATAAGAGAAGGAAAGAAAAAGAATGAGAAGAGGGAAGGAAGAAATAGGAGAAGGAAGGAAAAGGAAAGGAAGAGGGAAGGAAGAAATAGGAGAAGGAAAGAAAAGGAAAGAAAGAGGGAAGGAAGAAATAGGAGAAGGAAAGAAAAGGAAAGAAAGAGGGAAGGAAGAAATAGGAGAAGGAAGGAAAAAGAATGAAAAGAGGGAAGGAAGAAATAGGAGAAGGAAAGAAAAGGAAAGAAAGAGGGAAGGAAGAAATAGGAGAAGGAAAGAAAAAGAATGAGAAGAGGGAAGGAAGAAATAGGAGAAGGAAAGAAAAGGAAAGAAAGAGGGAAGGAAGAAATAGGAGAAGGAAAGAAAAGGAAAGAAAGAGGGAAGGAAGAAATAGGAGAAGGAAAGAAAAGGAAAGAAAGAGGGAAGGAAGAAATAGGAGAAGGAAGGAAAAAGAATGAAAAGAGGGAAGGAAGAAATAGGAGAAGGAAAGAAAAGGAAAGAAAGAGGGAAGGAAGAAATAGGAGAAGGAAAGAAAAAGAATGAGAAGAGGGAAGGAAGAAATAGGAGAAGGAAAGAAAAGGAAAGAAAGAGGGAAGGAAGAAATAGGAGAAGGAAAGAAAAAGAATGAAAAGAGGGAAGGAAGAAATAGGAGAAGGAAAGAAAAGGAAAGAAAGAGGGAAGGAAGAAATAGGAGAAGGAAGGAAAAAGAATGAAAAGAGGGAAGGAAGAAACAAGAGAAGGAAAGAAAAAGAATGAAAAGAGGGAAGGAAGAAATAGGAGAAGAAAGGAAAAAGAAAGGAAGGAAGGAAAAGGAAAGAAAGAGGGAAGGAAGAAATAGGAGAAGGAAGGAAAAGGAAAGAAAGGGAAGGAAGGAAGAAGAAAGAGAAGATGGAAAAAGGAAGGAAAGAATAAAAGAGGAGGGGGAGGCGGAGGCGAAGGCGAAGGGGGCGGGGTCACGAGGGCCCACCCCTTCCCCGCCCCGCCCACCGGGGCCACTTCAGGCGCAGCGCAGCAGCCCCTCCCCCTCCGCCCTTTCTCCGCCCTCCGCTGCTTTCGACGCGCTCGCGGCTCGGCTCCTTTTCCCGCTGCCCGGAAACTCGCTGGCACTTGCGGCGGCGGCGTCCACGTTGCCCGGGCCGGAGCGAGCGGGGCTTGCCTGGGCCGGCTGGCCGGGCGAGCAGGCGGGCGGCGGGGCGACAACGAGGAGGAGGAGGAAGAGCAGCAGCCCCGCCGCGCGCCCTGAGGCGGCGCCCCTCCCCCGCCAGGTGAGGCTTCCCTTCAGGTAGCTGGACGCCCGGGGGGAGGGGGAGAGGACAGCGCGTGCGCATGCGCTGGGCAGGGAGACCGGCCGCCGGCCACGCCCCTTCCCAGCAGGTGGCGCCCCCTCCCATCGCAGTTTATTTGTATTCTCCCTGGCTTATCCACAACTTCTTAACTTATTTTAATTTTCTTTCAGTTTAATTGATCTTTCTCTTTTAAATGAGGAATGAATCCTGGGGAGGGGGTGTCATAGAATGAGGGGGGGAGGTTTAGATCAGAGCCTCCCCTCCCCAAGGAGACACACTGCTTTTCCTAACTTTGCCTCCCCCAAGTCTTTGATTCCAAGTCCCATCATCCCCTGCTGGCCTGGTGAGCACCTTCTGAGGGCATCAGGTTGGACTCAGTATAATTAAGCAGGATTGCAGTCTGGGAGGTGCATAAAGGTGAAACTCTTTGGCTTTAACTCCTTTTGGGGGCTTCAGGTGCGCCCCAATTTTTTCTTCAGCAATTGCTTTTTTCTCCAGGATTCTCCCCCCCCTTCTTTTTATTTCCCAGGCTCACCTTGTGGTCCCTTGTCCTAATATTAATGAGGTTCCTGTGAGTTTCTATGCCCTGATAAAACTTTTCCTGGTCAAGCTTAGTGAGACTTTAGTTTAGAGGTATCCCCACTGGTCAAACCATGATGGAGAGGAAGCTGGTTTATTTATTAGTCTCCCAGTGAGTTTCTGTGGTTGAGAATGGAAGGAATCTGGCTCTTCCTTGCCTAGCTCCACTGTGACAATATACTTGGGAAAGGAGGATGCTTCAATTCCTGGCTTGATGCGAGTGCTTTTGTTTATCAAGAAATTTAGACAACTGCTGATAATTGGGGGCCAGTTATTACAGGTAGTCCTCATTTAGCAACCGCAATTGGGACTAGCAATTCAACTGTTAAGTGAAGTGGTGGCTAAGTGAAATGTAACCATGTTTATGAGCTTCCTTCAACTTTCCTTTGCTTTACAAACTTGCAAAGATCGTTCGTGTGAGGCTCGGTCACAAAGTTCCTTTTTCATCACTCTTATAATTGCAAACAGTGGCTATACAAGATAGTCACTAAACAACGAAAGCTGTAATTTTTAGCCTGGGTACTTACAGGGTTGCTGAAAGGGGAAACATTTTCTCTGCCTTGTGGATAAAGCAAATAGCTACAAATACACAAAAATATATTCTGTACAAACTATCAGTGTGTTGGACAAAAACACAAAAGGGGGTTACATTTATTACAGCTCTGCACAGTGCAGACAAACAGTTTTTAATTTCTCAAAGCAGTGTTTTGAGCTACATGCAAGCTACAGGAAGAGTGGGGATTAGAGATTTAAACTTTTAAAAACACCTTTTGCCTGCATAATCAGCACGATTAAAGAGTCCTTGAGATTTCCTCCTCCCCCCCCCATTTACTTCAGTAGCAACAGCTGTTGTTGGTGCATCCCTGCAGGGAGTAATAGCAAATTGCATTGTTGAAACTACATATATCATCCATTCAGGACCCAGTATTAACTATTTCCCCCCCAATGTGAGAAACCATATGTCTTTTTTTTTTTAGCCCTGTTGCACCTTTTGCCATTTCTGTTTGCGCATTCTTGACCTGTGGCTACCTGAAGGGCAGTAGCCGTGAATACGTTGCTACTCCTGGCTGCTGTGTAATTGGAAGTTCTAATAAATGTATTTAGGAGCATAATTCAGGATTGCTTTTAATTGGAACTGCTATATGCTCCTGTTATACCAAATAGGGATGCTTTAAGAAATAGTAGCTGGCTATAGAAATGCAGTAATTATTCCTGAGCCAATCATATTTTTTTTATAATTTTTTATTAGTTTTTGTTTTAAAGTTTACAATTCATAAATGTTTATTAAACAACATGTTGTCTGGGTCTTAGCCTAATAACATAATAAAATCCTAATAACATAATAAAATCCTAATCTCTACCCCATTTTTCCAGCCATTGGTAAAATACATCCTATATTTGAAAATATTCTGTGTCTTCTTTTTCTTTGATCTTCAATGTGAGTCTATCCATTTCTGCACATTCCAGTATTTTCTTAATTATGTTATTCTTCATTTTTCCAATGCTGCGCAAAAACAATTCTTGCTGCTGTTAATACATGTACCATTAAATATACATTTTGTTTCTCACTTTCCTGAGATTATACCTAATAGAAAAAGTTCTGGCTTAAAATTTACATGCTTTCTTAACTTTTTTTCTAACCAGGTATGAATTTTTGTCCCAAATTTTTTTGCTTTGCTTTTGCTGAGCCAATCATATTAATAGGCTTTACCTGATATAATGGTCCACCTTGCTTCCCTCTTTCTCTCCTTTTTTTGATACGTTTAACACCTGGGTTCCCATGGAAAGGCTGTATTTGGAATAACATTGTGATTCACGGTTGCCTTTTTTCGTTGGTTTAAATGTGGACTCTGCCCTTTTTGATTAGGTAACCACTTGTTTGTCTTCCATTTGAAAGAGAGTTAACTGAATTTGCTCAGCTTTGAGAGCTTTGAGATGAAGGGATAACTTGCTGTTTTGCGAGTATAGTTCGCTTTTGAATGTTAAATGTTTCACCTGTGTGTAAAACCGTGTAAAAGCATTCTGAAATAGCGTCTTTCATTTTGCAAACACTCCAGTAAGAAAGGTGCATAATGACACAGGAATGAAATAGGCATGAAAAATATACAGGCGACGAAGAAGTGTTTCTGATAATGTTTTACTTGGGTGAGGCTAATAAAACACATCCAAATAAACATTTCATACATGGCAAAATATGTAGCAATTTTAATGTAAAGTTCCATCTGGGCTGTTTTTCTCTGGGATAAAAATAGGGCATTTCTTATATTTGAGTATGTAGTGGGGGGGAAAAAAATCCCCCATTTGTAATTTATAATCCAGAGGTTAGAAACATGGATAGAAAATGCTGCAATTTCAACATCTGGTGATTAAAAAGAGCCCCTATGATATTCCCGTAAAAATGTTCTTTTTAAAATTCAGATAAAGATGTTTTTTGCTTGTCTAAAGAACTCGCCTTCTAAAATCCCTTGTGTTGCACAGGAAATTCCTGGGTAAAGAAAGTTTGCCTTTGCATTTAGAGGCAGCATAATAGCTATACTTCTTTAATGAAAAGAATTAGGTGGAGCCTTAGATGGTGTGCTAATATATAAAAACATAAATTTGAGACTGGGAAATATAGAAGACTACATAATTTTTGTATCATAATTTTGGAGATGTATCTTTAGTAACAAAGAATCATGTTATAACTGAAGACCATAGGGTCATTTTTAGGGGTGTGATGCTGCTGGCTTTTCTTCCCATTTATGCTATTTTCATTCCCTAAGCATTCAAACAATCTTTGCAGAGAAATATTACAGTAGTATCATTACCTATTAAGAACCAATTAAGATCCAAATCCTGGCACTTGGTTTGGTGTAGTTGTGGAAAGCAAATTTGCTCAAAATGAGAATGGAGATCTGTGGTTTAACAGTTCAGAAATTACGTTTTACCAAATGTTGATACAGTTGTCATTAGATTTGCCAATATGCTTTTCTGTTACGTATTAGCCATCTCAGTACTGTATATTTATTTTGGAATATGATACTCTCCTAATAAACATGGCATGGGAAAGGCCAACTGAAGTGAGAAACATTGACTTTCCAGTAATACAACTAACCAATAGCTGATCTTAAATGCAGAGCTGTCTGCTAATTTTTATAAATTCAATGATTTCTAATATTATCTGCTAAAACCTATTGTGGCAATGTTGAGGTCTGTTAGCTTATAAGATGAAAATGTATATGATGGTGATCAGACAAGTCTGAATTAAAGAAATATTGTATGTCCAATAAATTATAAATTATATGTGTATTTGGCCTATTGTTAGTTTTCAGGAAATAATAGCAAAACCTCTAGGCTGCAGGACTATTTCAATTAAAAACATCTTGTTCTGGAATTGATATAACACAGCCATTCTCCAGTTAACTATCCTCAGAAGATCTTACTCATCATCTGTCTGGCTCTCTGTGCTGTACCTGTTGAATATCACCCATAGCTTTCGTGAGAGTTGGAGATTCATTGTTAACTGTTATGGCATCATTTTTCTAAATCTGGACTGAACAAGTATTATCCCCCTCAGGCCCTGATGCTGGCAGAACTGTGCCCTATGAAGCTTAATATCTTTGCCTTCAAGAGTTTTAATGCCAGTGAAACAAAATTATTGCCTCTGCAAGCTGGCAAACTGACCTGGATGTCATTTGGGCAGGGGCACTAATATATTTGTTAAGGAAGATTTTTTTTTTCCGTTCAATCTCAGAGACTGCCTAGACAAATCCCCACACTTTTCTTAGCAAGGTCTTTCAGAAGTGGTTTGCCATTGCTTCCTTCCTGGGGCAGAGAGAGAGTGACTGGCCCCCAGCTGACATCTTGCCCAAGGCAGGACTAGGCAGTTTCTGGCCTGATGCCTTAAGCATACACCAAACTGGCTCTCATAGTAATTATGCTAAATAATGTGTGTATTTAGCATATAGTTTTCAGGAGTAGATGTGTTTTGGTATAGGGCAGCCATTGTAGGGGAAAGGAGTAATGGAAAAATGTTTTGTTGGCTATGGCCAGGCCTTGAAGTAGTGCACAATTACAGGGAGCAGTCATAGGGAACGGAAGACAAGTTGTATAAATAAATTGACATTTCAACTATTCAAAATTACTTCACTTGTTTCTAAAAAAAACTTTGAAATTAGGCCATTCTTAACATATTTTGCGGAGGTAAGAAAATGGTCTTAAAAATGGTGAAATATCTCAGGACACTGACAAAAATAAAAATTTTGGGGAGTCCTGTCCTGTGCTGTCACTGTAATTGTATGAATGAAGAATGTGGTTTCACAACAGAATTATAGAATTATAAGGATGGAAGGGGTCTTCTATTCCAACCCCCCGTCTGATCTCGGAGGTCTGGAATGGTATAGGAGACCCTGCCCTATACCATTCCAGACAAATGGTTATCCAGTCTGTTCTTAAAAGCCTCCAGTGATGGAGCACCCACAACTTCTGGAGGCAAGCTGTTCCATTGATTAATTGCTCTCTCTGTCAGGAAATCTTCCTTAGTTCCAGATTGATTCTCTCTTAAATCTTCCACTCTACTTCTTGCCCTGCCCTCAGGTGCTTTGGAGGATACGTTGACCCCCTCTTCTCTGTGATAGCTCCTCAGGTACCAGAAGATAGTTATCAGGTCATCCCTAATCCTTCTCTTCATTAAGTTAGACCAGGGGTAGGCAACCTTGGCTCTTTTATGACTCATGGACTTCAACTCCCAGAATTCCTGAGCCAGCATGGGGGAACTATGGCCCCTTCATGACTTGTGGACTTCAACTCCCAGAATTCCTGAGCCAGCCTGGCTCAGCTTGGAAACCTCTCCCTTTCCCCTCAGCGTGGCTGGCTCAGGAATTCTGGGAGTTGAAGTCCACGAGTCATAAAAGAGCCAAGGTTGCCTACCCTTGAGTTAGACACACCCATATCCCTCAACCGTTCATACAAGCGGTACTAACACTCCATGTGATCTTGACACTACAGGTAGTCCTCAGCTTACAACAGTTCATTTAGTGACTGTTCGAAGTTACAACAGCACTGAAAAAAGTGACTTATGACCGTTTTTCACACTTACAGCCAGGGTCATGTGATCAAAATTTGGAGGTTTGACAACTGACTCATATTTATGACGGTTGCAGTGTCATGGGATCACCTTTTGCAGCCTTCTGACAAGTCAGTGGGGAAGCCAGATTCACTTAACAACTGTGTTACTAACTTAACAATTGCAATGATTCACTTAGCAACTGTGGCAAGAAAGGTTGTAAAATGGGACAAAACTCACTTAATAAATGTCTTACTTAGCAACAGAAATTTTGGGCTCAGTTGTGATTGTAATTTGAGGACTACCTGTATCCTTCTGTTGACGTAGCTTAGGACTTCATTGGCTTTTTTAGCAGTTGTTGGTTCATACTTAAATGGTTGTCCAATATGACTCCTAGATCTCTCTCACAGTTACTACTGCTGAGCCAGGTGCCACCTCACCTCTACCTGTGCATTTGGTTTTTCTTGCCTAAATGCAGGACCTTAATTTCCTCACCACTCAACTGCATCTAGAATTATTGTCAAATTCCAAACAGAAGCTGTTGTTTCTTGTCATTCTTCTGTTTCTGGCATGAGTTGTTCGTGATATGGTATGCTAAGGAGCGCCTGACTATCTCCTCTGCATAATATTTCCAAATTATATTAGATAAGAGGATTTGTTGCTATGCCACCTTTGAGGAATGATTGGGTACGGGAAAGTGCATCACTGTTTGGCTAGACACTCTGATTAACATTTCCAAATTCTGTTGGATAAGGAGTTTTTCTTGCCAAGTAATTTTCAGGGAGTATTAATGATGAGGTAGGAGGGCTAAGAGTGTATCTGTGATTAGTATTGTATGGACAGCTTGCCATTTCCAACCATCTCTTTCATGTTTGAGGCTGCTAAAAATGTTGTACGTGGCATGATTGGGCTAGATTGAAAAAAAGGGCCAAACTAAAAATGTGGCTGTAGGCATTGTACTTCGCTAATACTTCTTAAGATAGAATAATTATTTAGGATTAACTCTTGTAAAAGCAACTAAATGTAATTTTCTGATAATGATTGAATGATGCGTGTATTGAAATGGGCTTCTTAAGAAAATTGTTGGTAGACATTCAGTCTCAACCCTGTGTTTGCTGTTTAGAAGCTAAAGATTTTATTGTTAAATCTTTTCAGTGAATGTGCTAAATCCTCTCTCATTTTCTTTTGTTTAGGGATTTTATGTTTTAATTGCAGCAGATATGATTTGTTCAATCTTGGTCCTTAAAACTGCATGCCAAGTTCTTTTCTGTCTTTTCTGAAGTGAAAAATATATAGAGCAAGGTGTGACATACTGTGTCAAGACTTCAGTGTTTAAGAGTGAAGGAATATATTTTTATGAAGATAACTTAACTCAGTTTGAGAGTAGAAAATATCTACTGAAATTAATAATCATTTTTTCAGAAATTTCATTTCTAGAGTAAACAAAGCTAATAAATCAACTAAGAGGAATTAAAAATATGTGGGTATGTTATTCTTATATGAATATTTATTTATTTGATACACTTAGTTTTTTTGTATCCTGTTTTAGTTTGATATTTGCAAAAGGTTCTTAAAAGCAATATTCATACTAAAACCTAACAATAATCACAATCCCCAAACAATTGGAGCATCACTTGAACACCATTGGCATTGACAAAATCACCATCAGTCAGTTGCAAAAGGCAGCTTTATTTAGAACAGCTTACATCCTGCAATGATACCTTTAACACCAACAACATCTGCTATCTCAAGTCCTTGGGAAGGATAGGTGGATGAAAATGTCAAATCCAGTCTAAACATCTGTGCGACAAACCATAATTACAAATCAAGTTCAACAAGAAGAGGATATCTGAAAAAGAATGTAACCGTTCTGGAAAGAACATCACCCAGAATCAGAAAGAACGGAACAGAGGCTAGCACAGGGGTCGGCAACCTTAAACACTCAAAGAGCCACTTGGACCCGTTTCCCAGAGAAAAGAAAACACTGGGAGCCGCAAAACTTGTGTGTGTGCGCGTGCGCGCAGGAGGGGGGAAGCTTGATTGAAGAGTTTAATTAAAAAGAAATAGAGGCTGCTGTGCATGAGTTCTCTCTCCCTCCCTCCCTCCCTCCCTCCCTCTCTCCCTCTCTTTGTCTCTCTCCCTCTCTCCGATCTTCTGCTCACCTGGCAAGCTGGCTTCATGCTGTTCTCCGACAAGCTGACACACATTCTTATTGGGCTGGCTCTCTCCTGCCCTTGGTCTGCCAGTCCTCTTCCCCCACTTTGTGAGAGTGTGTGTGTGTGTGTGTGTGTGTGTGTGTGAGAGAGAGAGAGAGAGAGAGAGCTTCTGCTTTCTGCTGCTTCCTGCTTATTGAGCCCCGCCCAATAAGCTTGTCAGCTTGTGGGAGAACAGCGTGAGGCCACTCTCTTTTTTATACACACACACACACACACACACACATACAGAGGGAAGGGAAGTGCAAGTGCCTCTCTCTGCAAATGGCGGAGGAGGCTGGGAGCCGCAGGAGAAGGCTGAAAGAGCCACATGCGGCTCCGGAGCCACGGGTTGCTGACCCGTGGGCTAGCAGATCAATGTTGATTTATATTATCAAGTAAATGATTGGCGGAAGCAGACTTGGTAGAACTGCAAAGGTATATCCAGGGCAAAGAAATCAAAGCCTTGTCAGAAGAAGCTCAGATTGTAGAGGCAAACCAGGGGGAGTCAGCGGGAGAGGAAGCCAGTATACTTATTGAATTCTTTTCATCCCCAAAACAAGCATCCACTCCTCTGCCTTCTCAGAAAGACCAATGCCCTCTAACTAAAGAAGTAGTAGAAGAATTGAAACATAGAATGACTGAGCACCTAGGACAGCACAAAAATAACTGAATATAGTTTGCCTGCGTTGAAGCTTGTTCCAAAGAAACAGCTAGCAGAAGCGTTACAAAATGCCAATACTGTAATATCAAATATAAATACTAGTTCACTTCAAGAAACAAACCAACTAATTTACAGCATGGCTGCAATTCTATCTGAATACCTGTGATGCAAAATAAAAAAAAGGTCAAACAGCGCATCACCCAAATGGAAGATTTGCCTGGGAAATAAGATCAGCGTGCTAAGATCAAACGCAAGCCAAGCTAGAAAGAATGAAACAAAAGAAGCTGGAGTACAAGAAGACCGAAGAATACTTGATCAATACTTAAGGAAGCTCTGGAAATAATAAAAGCAGCAAACAACAGTTATTAGCCAAAGAAGATCAGCAGATGCAAAGCTCAAATTGCCTGTTATAGGCAGAATCTCCAAATTCAGCCAAATCAGAAATGTTTCTACTACTTTACCATCTCTGGAGAGACTATAATGAACAAGTCAACATCTGAGAAGAAGAATGTAGCTTGGATAAAGGAGATAGATAACAATAAAATAAAGGTGAAATGAAAGAACTTGTAATAAAAGCAGAAATGGTGGAAAAAAGGTAAGGGAGATCAAGAATTAGTCAGCGCCAGGTGAGGATGAACTGCATGGTTTTTGTTTGAAACATCTGACTGATCTACACCCACTCATTGCCAAGCAGTTTAACAGCATACTGCAAGCAGATGCAATTAAAGATTGGTTAACACCTGGCAAAACCTACCTGATAATGAAAGATTCAAAAACGGGGCAGCACCAGGCAACTACAGACCAATTAATTGTAATTGTTATTGCACACTGAAGTCAAGAAGAAGATTAGAAGTGAAATATATCATGAGAGTGATGAGAGAGATTTTAAAATCCAAACTCAGTGGAGGAAATATCATTAAGACAATACCTAGGCAATTCCGGTCATTAGATACACAACTGGAATAATGGACTGAAGTCAAGCAGAACTAAAAGCCCTGGATAGAAAAACCAGAAAAAAGAATGACAATGAATCATGCCCTTCATCCTTGCAGCAATGTTGACAGACTCTACTTACCAAGGAAAATAGGTGGGCGTGAATGTTGCAGGTACATCAGGCAGTTGAAGAAGAAAAAAGGGCACTGGGAGAATACCAGAAGGCCGTGAAGAAGATGCGCTGAAGCTAGCAGACCATGAAGGCTTTACTGAATACTGGAGAGGCCACAATGGCCCACAAGAAAGACCAGATGAAAATAGAAAAGAGAGTGTCAAGCATTACAACAGGGGTGTCAAACTGCCGGCCCGCGGGCCAGATGCGTCGTTCTAAAACTGCGCCCACCCCATTGCCAGCAATGGAAAAAAAGTCACGATATGTCGCGATACGTCACGTGATGTTGCAGGTTTGACACCCCTGCATTACAAAGTACTTTAAAAACAAACCTAACAGGTAAGGCAGATAACAAGAACACCTGGCAATGGCTGAGCGCGGTAAAGTTGCATAAAGAGGCAGAGGGGCTAATTCTGTCTGATTAAATGGCTTGTTAAATTAAATGCGCACAAAACCAGAATTGAGAAGACAGCAACAGACAGCAAAGAACCTCTGCAAAGAAGCTGAAGAAGCAGTGGACCACTTATTTAGCTGCTGCAAGAAGATCACACAGACTGACTACAAACAACGGCATGACAAAGTGGCAACAATGGTGCATTGGAAGATCTGCAAGAAATACTATTTGTCTGCAAGCAAGAACTGTTGGGACCCCAGAGTAGAAAAAGTAATAGAAAATGAAGAAGCAAAAGTGCTCTGAGACTTTAGAATTAAAAGAGAGAAGAACCAGACGTCTTTCTCTTGAGGAGAAAGACAAAAAAAAAAAAATCTGGATAGTGGATGTTGCAGTACTTGGAGACAGCAGAATAAAGGAAAGAACTGAAGAAAATCACAAAATACGAAGACCTGCCAATAGAACTAGAATGACTGGCAAACGAAAGCAAAGATAATACAAATAGTAACAGATGCCTTGGGTGCAATCCCAAAACATCTGGAGCACCACTTGAATACCATCGGCATTGGCAAAATCACCATCAGTCAATTGCAAAAGGCAGCTTTAGTTGGAGCAGCTTACATCCTGCGGTGTTACCTCTAATACCATGAAACAACATCTGTTAACAACATCTGCCTATCCCAGATCCTTGGGAAGAACTCAACAGCTGGATAAAAATACCAGATTCAGTCTAAACATCTGACTGACTTTGTGACCAACCATTATACTATAGCTACATGGCACAAAGTAGCACAGAATATACTAAAACTAGAAATTTGAGAGCCTGTTTTGGGAAAATAAAGATTTTAACCTGGTTTTGCACATACAGTACCAGTGCTAACTACCCCTCTTTATATTGTGTGTTGTGTTGTATTTCATAATTGAAGAATCACAGCAGAGGTCTGATAATTAATAAGTGCTCTCCTCATTTCAGAAGATGACACTATAGAATATAACTGAGCGGAAGGAATTTAAAACTCTAGCAGGTTTCGGCAGGTAAGAGATAAGCCTTTCAGGGTGACCAGAGACTTAAAAGTAAAACCTGGTATTTTGAATTGTGAGTAAAAATGAAGTTTTTCAACTCTGGTTAGACGTGTCTTTGAAATCTTTTCCAAGCATAAATTTAACTGCTTTCGTGCAAACCAATACTTTGAAGTTGTCTTGTATGAAGTTTAAGCAATTAGAGAGACACCTTCAGAAGACAGAAATAAAAGGTACTTGAGCTTCTTTGGGGCTAACATATTATTCACAAAACAGGTTTCCTTCACTTTATAACTATGTCCGCTTCCCCCCCCCCCCCATGTGTAGTGTGAAACATCAAAACCAGGGGGGGAAAAGGGAGTTGGAGTGAGGTGTCAAATTTTGTAACCCAAATTCATTGGCAGATGTGCTCATAAATTTTCAGAGCTGTATTCTTAAAGCTCTACATTCCTCAAATGGGCTTCCTTGTTTGTCCCATGTATTATTTGGAGTGAAAGTATTTTATCCATCTTTTTTACAGCTGGATTTCTAATGTGTGTAGTTGCGACAGTGGCAGAATGCATCACAGCATTACAGATTTTATTAGCATTCTTCTTACGTTGATTCATAGTAGATTCACCAGGTCAAGAGCTCATTTTAGGGCTGAAGATCCTTTTCCAGCTTTGGAACCCAAGGTGGTATATCCAACTTACTTTCTAGTGTTCGAGTGTTCGAGAGATCCTTTCCCTTTATATTTTGCTAAATGTGTTGGACAAGATGTGGACGGCCGTTTTGATCTCATAGTAACAATACAGTTTTTGTTCAGCGACCATTTAAAGTTAACGACAGGGCTGAATGAGGGAACTTATTACTTTTCCTCGTAGTTGTGGCCATTGCAGCATCCCTGGGGTCACGCGATCATGATTTGGATGCTTGGCATTTGGCTCACAATGACGATGGTTGCAGCACCCTGTGGTCACGCGATCATGATTTGCAACCTTCACTGCTGGTTTCCGACAAGCAAAGGCAATGGGGAAGACAGCAGGAAGTTGGCGAATCACGAATTCATGCTGAAACCACATTGGATTTGCCTAATTATAACAACTGGAACTGCCGGGAACTGCCAAAATTGCCATTGCAAGTCGGCACAGTCATGCTTAGCAATGGAGTTGCTGGTTCCACAATTGGGTCCAGAATTTCTGTTGCTAAGCAAAACTGTTTCCGAGTGATTTCACAACCTTTTTTACATGGTTAAGCAAATCAGTACAGTTGTTAAGTGAATCACACGGTCATTAAGTAAATCCATCTTCCCCTATTCGCTTTGCTTATTGGAAGCCAGCTAGGAGGGTCACAAATGGCAATCACAAGACCCTGGGATGCTGTAACAGGTATAAGTGCTGTTGTGATTTTGAATGGTCACTAAGCAAACGTAAGTTGAGGACTACCTGGATAACGGGTATAGAAGTAAGTGGGAAATGGGATGCGAAGTAGGAAAACACTGCACAATATGAAGATAAATGCAGAAAGGAGATTTGGCAAGATGATCTCTTGGCACATTTCCAGACCTCTGGCACAACAAATTCAGTGTGCTGGTGCAGATTGCACAGAGCAATTTTTTCTGTTTGAATTCTTGGATGAAAACGATCAGCTGCATAATAGCATATTTGCATAAAAGATATTTCTGTGAAACAAGGGAAAACCCGTACCTCCTTTTCTTTTGATTGAACATCACAATGTAAACTCTCGGTCCATCATTTATTCCAGTTTCTTGTTCAGCCCTGTCACCCCTTCAGTTAAATGTGATCGAGGTGAAAAGACAATTGGATATTTGTGCATTGATGACCCTTCAGTTCAGATATTCTAGTCAGCTCGTTTATCGTGTTCCTACAGTTCCTAAACAGACAGAAACTAAACTTTGTAAATAGGAAAAGTTTAAATTCAACAAGCGGGCTAGAAATAAAGCACCTACTAAGTCGTATTTGTTTGAATGTAAGATTTTCTCCCTTCAAGAAATTCTCTCCTTTATACATTTGTGCCTGGATCCTTTGGCATTTTGGACCATTTTGGGTCACTTAGTGCAGAGGTCCCCAGCCTTTTGGGCACCAGGGACCAGTTCCACGGGGAGAGGTTTTTTCCATGGACCGGAGAGTGCGTGGTTTTGTGTGCTGCCTGCATCCTGTGGATAGGGCTTTGCTTGTTTGTGCGGACCGGTTGCTGGCGTGCCACGGCCCGCTGCCGGTCTACAGACCGGGGGTTGGGGACCCCTGACTTAGTGTGCATTGACAGTTTATACAAAATGTATTTAAGCTTCTTTGATGTCTCCTTTGGCTTTCTGTGAACTCAGACAAACAGCATATTACAAGCATTACTTGGTTCTCTGCCAAAAATTGGTGGCTGAGGGGAGATTCTTGTCCAGGATCTCTGACACTTGCCTGGAAAAACTTCCTGAGACCTCTAGAAGCCGAAGGCTTCAAATGTGCACAGAATGGGACAACTCGCTGCGGCCACCTGGCCGTGGCCAGCTCTCCACGGCCAACTCGCTGTGGGACAATTCGCCACGGTCCACTTGCCGTGGGACAACTCGCGGCAGGGCAATTTAACAATGCAGTTTAATTATTTAAAATAAATAAAAACATATTTTCATTTTTGTCGCTCACATTTCATTTTGTCCCTCCTTTTGCGTCTGTTCTTTCATGATTCTGTTCCACCATTTCTTTGATATTAGTGTAACTCTTGTTCCGCAGCGAGTTTTCCCATGGCGAGTAGAGCAATTACAAGGATTCCAGTTTTGATTTTGGCCCTCTTGAGACAGAGCTAAGAAATGCTGCTCCACGAAGTATCCCAGAGCGATTTCCAGTCAGTGTGTGGAGTATTGAATTACAGATAGTCCTCAACTTATGGCTGGCCGCTTAGCAACCTTTTGAAATTATAACAGACCTCCAAAAGTAAGTTACAACCCAGTTTCAAAGTTCTGATGTCTCACACACACCCTGTGATCGTGTGCCTGCATTTTTGGCGCCCGGCAACCAGCCCTCATTGACAGCCAGTTGTTGTCCTTTGTGGTTACGTGACTGTGATTTAGGAAATCAGCATTTATTTCTGGTTTCTGGCAATATAGTACAGAGCCCTGTAGTGAACAGTGGGTTCTCTTCACAACTGCCATATTCGCTTAATGACTGCCACAAAACGGGGCATAGAATTGTGTTCTGTCATGGGGCGATCTGTTTTACAATCATCACGACTTACAAGCGTAATTGCTGGGCTCAAGTGGTCCTAACTTGAGGACTATCTGTAGGTCCAATGCTTTGATTTAGTGTAGAGAATTTTTCTCTGTTTCTATATTGCTAACTATTCTCTTGCCCTACATTCTGTTATTTTTATATTCCTCCCACACTGTGCCAGGAAATACAAGCTGCTTTGTTTGAATTCTTCCTCTTGAACTTTTTCTAAACTTCTATCGCAGCTCCTTTCCTGTGTAACCTGACATACAAAATACCTATCAAGATCCTTACAGCAGATAAATTTAGGCTGTGCTTTAAGCACTGGAAAGGGAGTTATCTACAACTTAGTGCTTGGGTTTAATTATTCAGAAAACTAAATTGTTTATCGATTTGAGGCTAGGGAAGTTATTTTCTAGCTAAGGAGGCCATGAACGAAAAAGAATAAAGATCAGTAACTCACACTTCCTAAACCTGTACAGTATTTGATAATTCTGATATTTACATAACCATATCTGCATTGTACTGTTGCAATATTATTTCTTAGAATATTGTTGGCATTGTATTGTTGGTTATCTCTCTGATGCCGTTTTGTGGTAATTGAAATGATGGTGAAACTCACTCGCCTCAAAAGGGTTCCATGCGTTTGTTAGGATACAAGGCATGCAGTTATATTACATTATATATATATATATATATGTTTTCTGAGGTTTTTCACGGGTGTTTGTATGTAGGTCTTTGGTAATTCGGGTTTTCTCCCGCGTAAAATTGGAAGTGTCTTGGCGACGTTTCGACGAAGTCTCATTCGTCATCTTCAGGCTGGTGTCTCTTCGGCCTCGTGCTCCTAGAAGCACGAGGCCGAAGAGACACCAGCCTGAAGATGACGAATGAGACTTCGTCGAAACGTCGCCAAGACACTTCCAATTTTACGCGGGAGAAAACCCGAATTACCAAAGACCTACATATATATATATATACATACACACACACACACACACACACACACACACACAAGTGCTTTTTGTTGTTGCCATCTTTACAACAAACCTGTGAATAGCTGCTCAGGGTGTTCGGAATATGGATGGCTGATAAGACAGGGCTGGGGATCTAATTCATCTGCTAGGCTGCCTCTTGGCTGTCATTTTGGCCAGAGGTGATGGCGCTGTGAGCTCAGTGGCAGAAAAATGGCCGTGATTCCATGCTGATATGGATGCAGAAAGTTGGTTCAGAGTGATAGATAGATAGATAGATAGATAGATAGATAGATAGATAGATAGATAGATAGATAGATAGATAGATAGATAGATAGATAACCTTTATTGTCATTTTTTACTGTGGGCACAATGGCACACATTAAAAATGAAATTTAGTTGCTTGCTCTCACAGTGTACACATACATAACACACATTTAAATATACTATATATAACATATGTATAGACCTAGATGATAGATAGATAGATAGATAGATAGATATAGATGATAGATAGACAGACAGACAGATAGATAGATAGACAGACAGACACACAGACAGACAGAGACAGACAGACAGACATAGATAACCTTTATTGTCATTTTTTTACTGTGGGCACAATGGCACACATTAAAAATGAAATTTAGATGCTTGCTCTCAAAGTGTACACATACATAACATGCATTTAAACATCCTATATACAACATACACCCTTACATATAAATAACATATAAATATTAATCACTGTCCAGCATGAACACATAACAGAAGGAGGGAGCATTAGTACAATACAGGCACTCCTTGACTTACAACCATAGGCAAGGGAACAGTTTCAGGAGTGAGAGAACGTTGTTACAAATCCCTCTCCAAGGAAATTCCAGATTTTCTTGCACCCTGCACCTTCTGTTATGCCTTACAGGTAGTCCTCAAGTTGCAACCATTCATTAACCATTTATTTGAAGTTACAAAATGGCACTGAAAAAAGAGACAGCGGGTCCATTCACTTATGACCCAACGGTCACCCCCTCCGTCACATGAATGAATTTCAGGCACATGGCAATCAGTAGACATTTGCAATGGCTGCAGCATCCCAGGGTCTGGTGACAGCCACTTGCAACCTTCCCAGCTGGCTTCTGAATAGATGAAATAACATCAACAATATAACAACAACAACAATAATAATAATAATTAATAATAATTAATAATAAAAGTTGGAAGGGACCTTGGAAGTCATCTAGTCCAACCCCCTGCTCAGGCAGGGACCCCTATACCATTTCATGATGAAAGTCAGATTCGCTTAACAGTTGCATGATTCACTTAGCAACTGCAGTGATTCACTTAACAACCATGGGAAAACTTGTAAAGTCAGGTGCTTAACGACCATCTTGTCTTAGCATTGGAAATTCTGGTCCCAACTGTGATTGTAAACCAAGGACTTACCTGTACCCTTGTTTTAGATTGCCTTGGGGCTTCCAGACCTTTAACATGTCCTTTGAGACATAGGCAATTGCAATAATACCAGTATATTTGTGAGACTGGAATTTATAGAAGCATTTGCACTTTACTCAGCAACATAAGCAACATACTCAGCGTGTGGTCCTTAATGGAACTGCATCTACATGGAGGGAAATGTGTACTGGGGTACCCCAGGGCTCTGGTCTGGGCCCAGTGCTCTTCAACATCTTCATCAATGATTTGGATGAGGGGATAGATGGGGAACTCATCAAATTTGCAGACGACACCAAGCTGGCAGGAATAGCCAACACTCCAGAAGACAGGCTTAGGATACAGGAGGATCTGGACAGACTTGAACATTGGGTGCTATCTAACAAAATGAAATTCAATGGTGAAAAAAGTAAGGTTCTACATTTAGGCAAGAAAAACCAAATGTACAGGTATAGTATAGGGGTACCTTGCTCAATAGTAGTAATTGTGAGAGGGATCTTAGAGTCCTAGTGGACAATCATTTAAATATGAGCCAGCCGTGTGCTGCAGCTGCCAAAAAAGCCAATACAGTGCTAGGCTGCATTAACAGAGGGATAGAATCAAGATCACGTGAAGTGTTAATACCACTTTATAACGCCTTGGTAAGGCCACACTTGGAATACTGCATCCAGTCATTGTCACCGCAATGTAAAAAAGATGTTGAGACTCTAGAAAGAGTACAGAGAAGAGCAACAAAGATGATAAGGGGACTGGAGGCTAAAACATATAAAGAACTTTTGCTGGAATTGGGTATGTCCAGTTTAATAAAGAGAAGGACCAGGGGTGACATGATAGTAGTCTTCCAATATCTCAGGGGTGGCCACAAAGAAGAGGGAGTCAAACTGTTCTCCAAAGCGCCTGAAGGCAGGACAAGAAACAATGGATGGAAACTAATCAAAGATAGAAGCAACCTAGAACTAAGGAGAAATTTCCTGACAGTTAGAACAATTAACCAGTGGAACAACCTGCCTCCAGAAGCGGTGAATGCTCCAACACTGGAAGTTTTTAAGAAGAGACTGGACAACCATTTGTCTGAAATGGTATAGGGTTTCCTGCCTGAGCAGGGGGTTGGACTAGAAGACCTCCAAGGTCCCTTCCAACTCTTATTTTGTTGTTGTTGTTGTTGTTGTTGTTGTTGTTGTTGTTGTTGTTGTTGTTATTATTATTATTATTATTATTATTATTATTATTATTATTATTATTATTATTATTATTATTCACCAGACTTTTCAAGATCAGATGTCATTAGTCACCAGGTGGCAATTGTATGTGTTTGTGTACAGTCTTTATTGCAAGAAATGTTCCTTTGTCATCAGCTAATACTTCCTGTTTAGCTGTCATTTCTTGTTTCTGATCTTTGCCATAATTTCAGTTCCTTCTCACTGTACAGTCCAGTGCTGCAATATCTTTCTAATGGCATCTTTTACAGAGTTATTTTAGTTGCATTACCATATTAAATGTATCCTATTAAATGCAAATATTAAATGGGGTCAAAATATACTATTGTGTCTTGGCTGCATCATCTTTCAATTTATTAAAATTGCTTGGGAAAATGAGGCAATTTGAGTATCTTCCTATAATTAATATTTGTACTTTGAGCAGGCTGCTAACCTATTAAATGCATTTGTATTTGCATTATGCTGAATTGCGGGTTTCCAAATGGTGCTTTATGGAACCCTGGTCAGTGATAAAAGTTAAGCTGATTGCGGCTTTCTCCCAATTGTAGCATGAAAAAGGCCAGTGTGCTCAATTTGGACATCAGCAATGAGACCGTCCCATGTATCCACCAATCAGAATAAGAAATAGATCTTCCTTTAGGGCAGTGCTTGAATTAAAAGGCTAAGAGCCAGAATTTCAAGGTCACTGCTTTTTATAAGCTAGTTTTATTACAGATACTAGAAAAGCCACATCTAGCTACTCCCAGCTATAAACCTCAGGTTTTATATATATTAATAGTTCCAGGATTCAGAGCTTACATCTGTTTTTATTAAAGCACCTTAATGGAATAAAAGCAGGGGAAGAGGGGGCTTAACATGTGCGCCATTTATTATTATAGAATAAACCCTCGGGCTCTTTGCTTGGTCCTTGTAGCCCTTACTCCAACTTTTATTTATGTCCTCTTCTCCCAAGAACAGATTAGGCATCTTAAGGTCTAAAAAGAGAGATTTGTGGTAAATCAAAATTTTAACCACTGAGAAACAAAGCACGGCTTGCTGTTGTACAAGCAATTTCCCGCTAAGCTCAAACAACAGTGAAAGTGTTTTACCAAACTTTACGTGCAGTGGCCCAAATATTTACATAATTTTTGTGATAATGTCACGATGCAGATGTTTTTACATCCCTACGATAACCTACTCTCCAGCAAACATTCCTCAGCATTGAAGAATACCCATGCTCTGGGCAACTTCATCTTCTGCTTGCTCAGTCTATGGCAGGGGTCCCCGAACCCCGGTCTGCAGTCCAGTGCTGGGCTGCAGTCTGTTTGGAACTGGGCTGTGGAAGTGATGGGCGAGCATGTGTGTGCAAAGCTGCATTTGTGAAAGTGGTGCACGCATGCGTGAAACCATCCCCTATCCTGCTGCCGCCTCTGCCGGTCTGCCGAGCTGGAAAGTTTGGGCACCACTGGTCTATGGGACAGAGGTAGTCAGAGCTCCAGTGAGGCCACTTGCTAGTCACTGGTTCCACTAGTTTACTGAGATATGAACTGACTGGAAAGCTGCATAGCACAATAGTGAAAAGCAGAAGTGGCATTGACTGAGTTCTGGTAAGAGCTAAGTCTGAACCTGTGCACTGGTGATAACAGTGGGAAAACTTTGGTTCATGTCTGTACTTCCTGCATCTGCAGATTCTGGCCTAGCAGCTATATTCAGCAGCTTTAATCTGGATCCTGCTGTGGAAAGATGGCTGGGACAAAGCTCCTGCTGGTATGCCTGAGAAATCACGAGCAGAGTACCTTGTATTTATTCTGGCCTGGAATACGTAGGGCAGGGCCCCTGGGGTTGAACAAAGCAGAGTCTTGTGATGTGATCTGGATTCTTTCAAGCATGTGGAACATGAGGAAGTGGATAAGGTTCTCTGCAGTTTGAGTCAGTAGGCTTGAGCTGTGCATTTTTCTGGTTCTTTTTGGTGGTCAGACGGGGTGTAAGATAATTAACACTTCCTTGTGGGAGGAGGAGGCAATGCTACCTGCCCTAATCAGATAGTAATCCTTTGGAATCTCTCAGTGTAATTCGGTACCATCAACAGTATCTTTGTACTGTTAGTTAAAGTGATTAATGTTAGTGTTGGCTGTTGGCAGCAATCGGCCCTCTTGCCTAAGTGAGTGATTCCAATCAGTAATTGTGTGTGCAGAGAATACAGAATAACGGAGTTGGAAGGGACCTTGGAGGTCTTCTAGTCCAACCCCCTGCTCAAACAGGAGACCTTACACCAGGGGTCTTCAAACTTGGCCCTTTTATGACTTGTGGACTTCAACTCCCAGAATTCCTCAGCCAGGCGTGCTGGCTGAGGAATTCTGGGAGTTGAAGTCCACAAGTCATAAAAGGGTCAAGTTGGAAGACCCCTGCCTTACACCATTCTGGATACATGGCTGTCCAACCTCTTTGTAAAAACCTCCAGTGATGGAGCACAGTTGACGTCCACAAGTTGCCAAGTTTGGAGACTCTTGTTAGAGGGCAAGGAAGATGACCTTTGTGGAGACACTCAAGTGATGTTGCTGAGGCAAAATAGGCCAAGTGCAGGACATGTTTAGATCATGTTCAGAATCCGCTGAGACAGATGCCTCCCTCAGAGGAAGGAGAAGGTGCAGCACGATCAGACTTGCAAGTGTCTGTTCTTATAGCCAATCTTAAAAAAAAAAAAATGGTTGTAGTGGTGTTGATTTCATGGTCTGGTCTACCTACAGTTCTTCTTTTGGCCTGAGCTCATGGAAGACTCTTGAGTATTTGTTGGGCATATGTTGGATCTAATTTAAGACATGGAACCCTGCCCAGAATTCATTAGTTAGAAATGTTTAAGAAATAAATAAATACAGCGTTTCACTATGCAGAGAGGTAATGAATAAGAGATAATTGCCTGCCAGTAACCACAAAAGGCAAATTTGCCACAGCGGAAGAATGAAAGTAATTCTGAGCTCATTGCTCTGGCTGTTACTGGGTTGTGGGTCAGGAGGATTTGAAACCCTTTTATTTTCCTCCTGTGTCCTATCTTGGATTCTCCACCAGCCCCGTGTTTTATAGAAGTCACACGTGTTTCTTTTTCTGGTTGGCTTTGTAAACTCCCCTCTCCTTTGGCGAATACCAGGAAGTGAGTATAGTTCTGTTTGTTGGTTCATAGTATAATAAAGTTTTGAAAAGAAAAAAAAAACTTGGTTCTGTGTTAGGAAAATCCTGATCTAGAATAATAACGCCCATTTCTCCCTGGGTTCGCTCAAGTGTCCGAACTATTATTGTCAGTCTTTCCTCAAGCAAAGGATACTTCATTGAATTTGGACCAAGCTTGAATTCCCAGTTGACCTCAAAGCTCAGAAGATGACTCTGGACAACGTCTCTCCTGTTTGGGTCACTAGATCTTTTTTAGCAGGGGTGAGCAACTATGGCAACTTTATGACCTGTGGACCAATTCCCAAAATTCCTGAATCAGCCATGCTGGCTTGGGAATTCTGGGAGTTGAAGTCCACGGGTTTTAAAGTTGGGATAGTTGCCCAGCCCAGCTTATAAGATGATTATACTTTCCTTAACATACCTATTGCTTCTTCTTCCTTTCTCTCCCTTCCCTCATGAAGAGAATACAGGGCATCCTCAGCTTACAATTTACAAGCATCAGCACCCACAAACTGGAAAGCAAAGTTCTCTGATCCTTTGTAGGCTGTGAATTGTGCAATGTTGAGTAGGTTACATAGGATTGGATTCTGACCCATAAGGGACAGAGAGGCATTTCAATAGTCCGCGAATGGTATTGTGAAGTTGGTTGTTAGTGAACTCAGTAGGAAAGAAATGTTGGAAGGGTTGTGCAAATCCTTCTTTTTGGGAAAGACCCTTTGGTCCTGTTTAACTCCTGTTTTTTCCGGTTCCACATAGGACACTGATTTGTTGCATATGTCCGTTGTTCTTAATCTCTGTTGGAATTGTTCGGCAGTCTTGACTGTAAAAACAGAATGTATCTCAGCCAGCAGGCTTAGTTATATCTTTTTATCTACTACACACCAAAGCAGTTTTAGGGATGCTACCCTTGTTTGTTCTGGAATGTTGCACCTCCTGCCTCATATTCCTATTTGGCAATTTGCTTTTCTACTGCTTTTCATTGAAATGATTACAGCATTAACTAAGTTTGCAAAGCTATTAGTATTAGAACTAGAAAATTAAATTAGATCTAAATTCTAAATTAGAACTGGGTATTAGCATTTTGAGTGGGCAACCATCATCTGTAGAAGCAAATTCTCAAAACGGTCTTAATTAAATACAAAAGTAAAAAACGCAGGCTTCCTTTGGACCGTTGTGCTCCATTGTTTATTTGTAGATTGAAAATTCAATCGAAATAAAACCCAACTAAAAGACGCCTTGCCTCTTGTTTCTTTCAAATGTTTCCTGAAATTGCTGATTAAGTAAATACCTAGAGAAGGTTGTGTGACTCAATTAAAGGTGAAAAGCACCAGGAGGCATGGTAAAAAAAACAAGAATGAGCAACTTGCTAATATCGTAGTGAATAATTTTAAGTTAACGAGAGAACTGGGCTGGTTTTGAAGGGCAAGGTGTGATGTGGAATGTATGTAGGTGTGCGCAGAGCACCTGTCCGTGCCATCTCAAGCCAGACACCTCTTTCTCTGAGGTCACATGGCAGTTGCAGAAGGAGCTGTGCAAATTCAGCTGCTGCTTTAAGATCCTCCCGGCAGGTGTGATGGATGTGGCTGCCTGTGCTCCAATCGTGTTTTGTCATCCTGTTCCTTGCCTGTGCGGGTAGTCCTCGGGTTAAGACCACAACTGAGCCCAACATTTCTGTTGCTAAGTGAGACATTTGTTATACCATTTGCATACCCTTTTTTTTTTGCAAATTGCTTCTTCGGCCAAATCACCCTTGAAAGAAGGGTGCGGAGGAACCCATGGGTAGCTCCAAAGGGAGTTGATGCATTCCCTAGTAGAGGGGTAGGCAACCTTGGCTCTTTTATGACTCGTGGACTTCAACTCCCAGAATTCCTGAGCCAGCCATGCTGAGGGGAAAGGGAGAGGTTTCCAAGCTGAGCCGTGCTGGCTCAGGAATTCTGGGAGTTGAAGTCCACAAGTCATGAAGGGGCCATAGTTCCCCCATGCTGGCTCAGGAATTCTGGGAGTTGAAGTCCACAAGTCATGAAGGGGCCATAGTTCCCCCATGCTGGCTCAGGAATTCTGGGAGTTGAAGTCCACGAGTCATAAAAGAGCCACGGTTGCCTACCCCTGCGCCTAGTACAATAACTCTCATGCTGAATGTGACTCCCAGCAGCCCCTACTACGCCTCTGTGCAGTTTTTTTGGTTTTGGTTTTGGAGGTTGGGGAAACCTCAGCCATTGGGCTCTTAACTGTTCCCTTAAAAAAAAAGTCTTCAAAAATCAGAATGATGGTTTTTTGTTTCAAGGCAAGAGTTTCATGGAGAATGAGATTTGACTAATCAGTGCATTCTGACAAGGCAGGAAGATACAGCATTGATCTAAACTTAGATCAGTGTAGCATGAAAATGAAGATTGCATAAATTGAACTTTTCTCCAACTTTCCCTTTTTCTGGAAAATGATGAAAAAAATACTCCCTCCCCCCAGCCTCATGGTATCAATTCTTCTAGAATATTTGCACTTCTAGAAGGGTTCCATTTTTATTCTCTGGAACTTATCCAGAATTGATTTCTTTGTCCTTGAGTGTCTGCTGTGGTTTGCAGAACATTTTGGAACAGATTCAGATATGCAGGTGATAGTGACAGAAAAACCTCAGGGCTTTGCAGAAGCTAAAAATGTGCTTAGTATAGATGTGGGTTGTTCCTTGCAGCTCTGTGTTGCAAACAAAAATTGGTGTTTTTACTGCGGCCCTTCTAATAGAGCCATTTTTAAAAACTTCCCAGGGAACCAAGCTTTCTTAAGGCATGATTGAAAAAAACGGTGGGCTAGGCCTGTAGGGCACACCCCAACTCCCTTTCTCCGTACCTAAGTAGAAAAACTGAATAAATTAAATCCACGATAATGAAATGAAATCTTCAACAAAATTAATTGAAACCCCCATTAAATACATGTTTCGTGTTGTAGACTGAGGGAGCATTGGCTGTCAGATTCTTTTTTCAGGAGACCCAATTGACCAGTTGCAGCTTGTTGTCTCCAAGAAGGCTGCTCAATTTCCTGTTTTGCAGACAGGTGTGGATTACCTTTTATCTCCAGGTTCAAGTCTGATTTCCAGGAATTTAAAGCAGCTTCGTTTGATGTGTCAAAGAGACTATTGAAGCTACATCCACCAGTTGCTTGAATGCTAGAAAACTCTTTATGACTTGGCTGGCTTGACATGGCTGGCTGAGGAATTCTGGGAGTTGAAGTCCACAAGTCATAAAAGGGCCATAGTTCCCCACCCCTGCTCTAAAATAGATCAAGAAGAATGGTGATGTTCAGACAGAAATTAACTGATTAATGCAGGACCAAACAATAAAAAGGCTCAGAATGTTTCTTTTTAAATCTTAGAATTCCTTCCTTCCTTCCTTCCTTCCTTCCTTCCTTCCTTCCTTCCTTCCTTCCTTCCTTCCTTCCTTCCTTCCTTCCTTCCCCTATAAATATTTCAGTTTCTCCCATGTATAGTTTGTTTTGATTTGCATAGTTGACATCTTACCTAGTTGTCTAGACCAGGGGTCCCCAACCCCTGGTCCGTGGACCAGCACCGGGCCGCAACCTGCCAGAAACTGGGCCGTGCAAATAAGCAAAGACCCATCCGCGGGATGGAGGCAACACACAAACCCACGCCCCCTCCGGTCCGCAGAAAAACCTCTTTCTACAGAACCAGTCCCTGGTGCCCAAAAAGTTGGGGACCTCTGGTCTAGACTAGTTAAGACTAAATTGGATATGTGTCTAGTCATGTATATCCTTTCAATCCAATTGCAGTTCTTAGTTTTAATATACCAGAAAATATCTTTCGGTCCAATGTACAAGGTGGATCATGGATTGCGTTCGTCTTTCTTCCTCTTTTAAGCGATGTGTTCTCCTACTGGCTTCTAAGAAATCTTGCCTTCAATGGACAAAATTTGAAAGCTACGGATCATTGAATTAGATTCATGCCATTACATGTTAGATAACTGGGCTTTAGAAAATAACATTATTTTTTTTTTACAAATAGAGGTATTCCTCGACTTACAACAGTTCATTTAGTGACCGTTTGAAGTTAACAACAGCACTGGAAAAAATGACTTATGACTATTTTTCACACTTAATGACTGTTGCGGCATCCCCATGCAATTTACATTCGGATACTTGACAACTGACTCACATTTATGACGGTTGCAGCGTCCTGGAGTCATGTGATCCCCTTTTGTGACTTTCTGACACGCAAAGTCAACGGGGAAGCCAGCTTCACTTAACAACCATGTTACTAATTGAACAAATGCAGTGATTCACTTTACGAATGCGGTTAAAAAAAAAGTCATAAAATGGGGCAAAAATGTCTTACTTAACAACAAAAATTTTGGGCTTGATTGTGGTCGTAAGTCGAGGACTCCTTGTGGAATAAATAAAATCCTTTTCTATTTAATGTTTACAGTAGATGTGGTGTATTTGTCAGCCATACTTGGTAGACGGAAACAGCTGATTGCACACGAATTATGCTTTATTGAACTAGATTAGATTAACCGAACCTTACAAATCTGGTTGTGCTTTTCCTCTTTTCCCCCATTGAGTCAGGGAGAAGCCAGCCCGAGCCTCTTCCCTAATCCCATCTCCTTTCCCGGGGTTTAAGGAATGCTTCTGCCCTTCTGGTTTCTGCAAAGGCTTCTGAATATTCCCTTCAAAGTCATCTCTCTGGCTTTCTATAGTACTTCAGAAGAAAACTGTGCAATGTGAAAGTCTGTTTCCCCCCCTCCCAAAGATTGGAATTTGACCATCCTACTGGTGGTTTTACCAATTTAGTCCGATCGAAAGCGGTACAGTGTTCATTTTCCCCTTTTCGTTTTAGGAACTTGCTGTTCATCCACGCCAGCAGCAGAAAGGAGTATCGGCCGACGTCAGCTCCTTAGACGTTTGACGCCATGGCCCACCCTGCAGGAGGAGAACCGGTCTCCAAAGCTCGGGAACTTTGCCACGAATGTGGACAAATTCACTTGTTGCCGGACAACCATCTTTACAACTTCCAAGATGAAGTAGATGATGACTTGACTTGTCACATTTGCCTTCAGCCTTTGCTCCAGCCCATGGACACGCCTTGTGGGCACACGTACTGCTTCAGATGTCTTGAAAACTTCATGCAGGAGTACAGCTTCTGTCCTATGGATCGGAAGAAACTGTCCTTCCAGAGCTGCCGGAAGTCTAGCTTGTTGGTACGGAATCTGTTGGATAAGCTCATTGTCCTCTGTCCTTTTCAAGAAGACTGTGCACAGACCATGCAACGGTGTGACCTCGAAGCTCACTTGAAGAACAGGTGTGCCTGATTTCTCATTTGTAGCCTCAGCGATGCTTGCAGGTTATTCTTTCTTCTGGACACGGTTAGGAACTCACCATTTTATGTCAGCCTTGTGCTGAGTATTGCACAGAATAATGACAATTCAAAGAGAAATGTCCTGGAGTGACTCATTTTCTGTCCACATTACTGAGCTCAAAGTCGTTAAGCGTCAGAATGACTGTAGGATGACATTCTGCTTAGTTACCTATTTAGTTTTGGGAAGAAACTGAAACTAATTAAGAAAGGTTGGGCGGGGAGAGAAACCTGAGTGGAAGAAATGGAGTTGAGAAATTTAGGTGGGGAGTTATTAAAGGATGTTTTTGAAAACAGAATAACAAGAGCTGGAAGGGTGGGAGTCTTCTAGTCCAGGGCTTTTCAACCTTTTCACCGACTGTACCACTTTTAGGATATGGCAATATTCGAGCACCACCTAGCAAGGTGTCAAAAACTTGGTGACAAAAAAAAAAAACCTGTTCAAAGTTGCAATTGCACTGAAATGATTTATGACCATTTTTCACACTTATGACCATTGCAGCAACAGGGTCATGTGATTTATATTTGGATGCTTGGCAACTGATTCATATTTATGATGGTCACAGTGTCCCAGGTCATGTGATCCCCTTCTGCAACCTTTTGACAAGCAAAGTCAATGGCAGAGCTGCTGGTGGCCAAGTGCTAAGGCGGGACTTCCTTCCTCCCTCCCTTTCCCTGCCTCCCTTTTTCTCATTCCCATCTCCTTCTGAAGGAAGAATTTGAACAAAAAAAACCCATATTTTTCTCTTTATATATTCATCAAACAAGAAAAGCCTCCAGAGACAGAAAATGACAAGCTGTCGAGTGAACTAAGCTTTAAAGGCACTTCCCCTTTAAGATTAGCTACTGGCTAGAAAGGAAAGTAGGAGCCCAGCTGGCACTTAAGGAAGAAAAAAAATGTAAGTACTGGCTGCCGGCTAAGGCAGCCTCCCCAAATGGCTCCATTCATAAGTAAAATCTGCAGCTCCAGAGGACTCTCTCACTGTAAGTCCTTGCCTGTGTGCTGGCTCTTTCCCTTCCCCACTACACTTGGCTAGGCAGGGCTGCGTACCACCTGCCACTCATTAATGTACCACAAGTGGTACGCGTACCACAGGTTGAAAAGCCCTGTTCTAGACCAACCCCTTGCTTAGGAGGAAATCTACCTAGACCATGGGTCGGCCAGCCGAAACATCCAACGAGCCGCACGGACCCGTTTCCCTAAAAAAAAAAAAACCCTTGGAGCCGCACCCGCCCGCGCATGCGCGCCCGCCCGCGGCGGAGGCTCCGGAGCCGCAGGTGATCCCTCAAAGAGCCGCATGCGGCTCCGGAGCCGCGGGTTGCCGACCCGTGACCTAGACCATTCCAGACTTGGCCGTTCTATATATATATTCTGTTAGTTAATTAATTGCGTATACATATACTTATACACATATATATATATACACATATACATATACCTGGTGGGCAGCATTGATACGCCTCCCCGCCCCCCAAAAAGAAGCTCAGTGACAGTTGGGGTCATCTTAACATCCCATTGACCTGGGGCACCTCATTCCAACCAAGACACTGGAAGTATTAATCTGCACTTTTTTTGCTTCTTGGAAGTTTTAGAAGGAATGTGATACTTGGGAAAAATACATTTGGCTCAAGGTAAAAATATTTCTGACCATTTATATAATGCACTTGAGGAAATCTGGCATATAAGAAGCATCTGTTCAGACATGTAAACTGCCCATGTGCCTGCTTCTTCTCTGTTGCCAATCTCTTTCTCGGGCTCACCTATTTACTTATATCTCAAAAATAGTATACAGCCATACCTGGGTACCCGACTGCTTTGAAACTGGTCGAATGTGGTACGCGTCGAATATTGATGTGAAAATTTTGTCCCAGTGCAGGTAGTCCTCAACTTACAACCACAGTTGAGCCCAAAATTTCCATTGCTAAGCGAGACAGCTGATAAGTGAATTTGCCCCATTTTGTGACCTTTCTTGTTGAATCACTGCAGTTGTTAAGTTAGTAACCTGGTTGTTAAGTGAATCTGGCTTTCCCATTGCCTTTGCTTGTCAGAAGGTTGCAAAAGGGGATCACGTGATCCTGGGACACACTGCGACCGTCATAAATAAGAGTTGGTTGCCGCTCAATTTTTTATAATGTGACCATAGGGATGCTGCAATGGTCGTAAGTGGGAGAAATGGTCATAAGTCACTTTTTCAGTGCCGTTGGAACTTTTAACGGTCACTAAATGAACTGTTGTAAGTCGAGGACTGCCTGTACTTGTTGTTTGGCATTTGATACTTAAGCTAGAACTTGTCAGTGTCGATTGCCTTGTGACTTGCTGTCCTTTCCAGCCAAAACAGAGGGTCACGCGTTTTTCACGCTTACAACGTCACATGCTAGCTCAGGGGTAGGCGACCTTGGCTCTTTCATGACTCGTGGACTTCAACTCCCAGAATTCCTGAGCCAGCCATGCTGAGGGGAAAGGGAGAGGTTTCCAAGCTGAGCCATGCTGGCTCAGGAATTCTGGGAGTTGAAGTCCACGAGTCATAAAAGAGCCAAGGTTGCCTACCCCTGGCCTAGTCCATTGTTTCTCCACCTCAGCAACCTTTAAGATGTGTGGACTCCAACTCCCAGAATTCCTGAGCCAGCCACGCTGAGGGAAAAGGGAGAGGTTTCCAAGCTGAGCCATGCTGGCTCAGGAATTCTGGGAGTTGAAGTCCACGAGTCATAAAAGAGCCAAGGTTGCCTACCCCTGGCCTAGTCCATTGTTTCTCCACCTCAGCAACCTTTAAGATGTGTGGACTCCAACTCCCAGAATTCCTGAGCCAGCCACGCTGAGGGAAAAGGGAGAGGTTTCCAAGCTGAGCCATGCTGGCTCAGGAATTCTGGGAGTTGAAGTCCACGAGTCATAAAAGAGCCAAGGTTGCCTACCCCTGCTCTAGACTTTCTGCTGCACTTATTAATCTGCTTGCCGTTCTTAATAGAGTTTGGATGGTGGAAAACATCCGTTTCCACCCAAACCCGGACACCAGCTCAATATTTCAGATGGCTGATTTAGGGTGTGATAAGACAGACGTGGAACTCTTTTGGGAACCGGTTTTGCTGTCCAATGCAGGTGCCCCGGCTTCAAGAAATACACGGCGCGCCTGGAAAGGAAGAGGAACCCTGAGTCCAGGGTGAAGGGAGAGTCTCTTTCCAGGCTGGAAGCAAAGGTCGTAAAAGATCCCGAGGTATCAAATGGAGGATCCTCTTCAGTGACCGGAAGCTCAGGAGCTGCTGTTCTGTCGCCAGAGACCCCAGATCCTGGACTGGTTAACCCAGCCTTTGATGGGAGCGAAGAAGGTAGGCATCTAGAGAAATGAAGGCTGATGTAGGAGCACAGGTGAGCAAGTTTCCAGAATAACAGAACAGAACAAGAGAGTTGGAAGGGGGACCTTGGAGGTCTTCTAGTCCAACCCCTGCTCAAGAAGAGGCCCTATACCATTCCAGACAAATGGCTGCCTAGTCTCTTCCTAAAAACCTCCAGTGTTGGAGCACCCTCAACTTCCAGTGGCAAGCTGTTCCACTGGTTAGGAAAGCTCTCATAGTCAGGAAATTTCTTCTTAGTTCTAAATTACCTAATTCTCTCCTTGATTAGTTTTCATCCGTTGCTTCTTGCCTTGCCTTCTGGTGGTTTGGAGAAGAGGTGGACCCCCCTCTTCATTGTGGCAGCCCCTCAAATATTGGAAGACTGCTATCATGTCACCCCTAGTCCTCCTTTTCATTAAACTAGACATACCCAATTCCTGCAAAGAAATTATATTGAGGTCTTCCCTCATGTCTCCTGTACACAGGTAGTCCTCAACGTACGATCACAACTGGGCCCCAAATTTCTGTTGCTAACCAAGAGAGTGATTGCTCTATTTTACAACCTTTCCTCCCACTGTTGTTAAACGAATCACCGCATTTGTTAAGTTAGCAGCACGGTTGTTAAGTGAATCTGGCTACCTCATTGACTTTTGCTTGTCAGAAGGTTGCAAAAGGGGATCACATAGGCAATTAATACTTGTAGATGTAGCAAGGAGGCAAAATGCAAAAAATACATTTGGCTTCTTTTTCCATTTTATGTTCCTTTTAAGAGCTTTAAGATATCCAAGAAAAATTCTACATCAGTTGAGTATTTTGATTTGAGTGTAACTAGCCAGAAGGCAGATGGAGATTTATATGGCAGATCGCTGTATGAATTTCTGTAGAATTCCCAAAAACTTTAATTGAAGTTTGTAATTCTGTTCTCTTATGGTTATACTTGCGTTGATGGAATAGGACTGTGGAACTACGTTGTTCCATATGAAAATTGTGTCTTGTAATTTTCATTCGTAATAACACTTCTGCTTAACGCATCTTGGCTCAGAAGTAGTGGTTCAACGTTTTTCCAAACTTTTCTACTTTGTAAGCTTTTCCAAAGTAGATTTCAGAGACCTGAAGTCAAGTTATTCCGGGGTTAGGTACTAGCGTCTAGAAACGAGGAAGGACAAACTCTAGATACAAAATTCCATCTTCAAAAAGTTGGATAAAGATAAAGATAAATAAAGATAAGATAACCTTTATTGTCATTTTTATATTGTGGGCACAATGGCACACATAAAAAATGAAATTTAGTTGCCCGCTCTCAAAGTGAAACATATACATGACACACACCTAAACATACTATGTACAACATATATATAGACCCACATCCCTACACATACATAGCAAATAAATATTAAATACTGTCCATCTTGAATATATAACGCAAGGAGGAAGTTTGAGAGTTCGCAAGGTTAATGCTGTATGGAATGAAACTATGGTTGAATCTGGATGTTCTGCTACGGATACCACGAAGCCTCCTCCCAGAAGGGAACAAGGAAAACAGGTTGTGAAGAGGATGTGTAGTGTCCCAGAAAATCTCACAGGAGATTGCAGGATTACTGGTGAGAAAGGATGGGATGGATGCAGGTTGCCATATTTGCTGTAAGTTGTTAAAAAAAATCCAGCACTTTAATCCTTACTCACACACTTTCTGACTTTGCTCTGTCAGATTTACCTCAGAGAGCAAGTCTTCTGGCGGAGACGAGCACAATCGAGCTCCACCGAGAGGACCCCGAGGAAGACCTTGGTATGCGTATAGTCGGTGGCAAAGACACACCTCTCGGGAACATCGTTGTGCAGGAGATATTTCAGGATTCCGTGGCGGCCACAGATGGAAAACTCGCGCCTGGAGACCACATCCTAGAGGTGGGTTTGCTGTCATTAAAACATCAGGGCAACGCGACTAATTGATAATTGGCTGTAGCAGATTTTAAATCAGATTTTGGAAAGTTGTACAGGGAGTCCTCGGCTTACGACCACAATTGAGCCCAACGTTTCTAAGCAAGACGGTTGTTAAAGGATTATCACCCCATTTTTACAATCTTTCTTGCCACAGTTATTAAATGAATCGCCGTAACTGTTCAGTTAGTAACGCGGTTGTTAAATGAATCTGGCTTCCCCATTGACTTTCCTTGTCAGAAGGTTGCAAAAGGGGACACGGCGACTGTCAGAAATAGGAACCAGTTGCCAGGTGTCTGGATTTTGATGATGTGACCTTGGGGAGGCTGCAAGGGTCATAAGTGTGAGACACGGTCATGTCACTTTTTTTAGTGCCGTTGTAACTTGGAAGGGTCATGGAACGAATGTCGAGGACTAATTGTAAAGCAAGGAGGAATGAAAGGAGTGGAAGGCATAAAATAGACACGGAGGTCGGAGGTGTGGAAGCTGGACAGTGCTTTGCTGAGCTTTATGAATGAACAACTGTGTACTAAATACCTTTGCAACTCTTCTGGTTTGCTTTTTCTGATTTTTATGAGAGAAGGAAAATGCTGCCATTGGTCCATTGTCTTCCTTATTTTCATAAGGGGTTTTCGTGACCTTCCCTGGCCATGGTCTGCAACTGTCCTCCATGAATGACCTCTGGCACAACCAGTATATTTCATATTTCAGAATAACGCGAGCCGCGGTGGCGCAGTGGTTAGAATGCAGAACTGCAGGCTAACTCACTGCTCACTGCCAGCAGTTCGATCCTGACTGGCTCAAAGTTGGCTCAGCCTTCTATCCTTCCGAGGTCGGTCAATTGAGGACTTGGATTGTTGGGAATAACATGCTGACTCTGTAAACTGCTTAGAGAGGGCTGTAAAGGACTAATAAGTGGTATATAAATCTAATTGCTATTGCTGCCTTTCCCATTTCCTTCCTTCCTTCCTTCCTTCCTTCCTTCCTTCCTTCCTTCCTTCCTTCCTTCCTTCCTTCCTTCCTTCCTTTCTTCCTTCCCTCCCCCCTTCCTTTTCTTCCTACTGAACTGTGATTGCACAGAGGTTAGAATGCAGTATTGCAGGCTAACTCACCGCCCACTGCCAGCAGTTCGATCCTGACGGGGCTCAAGGTTGACTCAGCCTTCCATCCTTCCGAGGTTGATAAAATGAGGACCCGGATTGTTGGGGGCAACAGGCCGACTCTGTAAACCGCTTAGAGAGGGCCTGTAAAGCACTGAAGCGGTACATAAGTCTAAGTGCTTTTGCTCTAATCCTATTTTATTTGCTCTTATTGAAGCAAGTCAGGACAAATTCCTGGAGAAATCCCCTGCTTCTTCGTAGGATTTCCTTCCTACAGTGCTTACATTCTGTTGTTTTCTTTTGCCGTGATACAGAAAGGAGGGAAGGGGATCCTGGTGGAAGGACCTTTAGGAGATCAACTTCTGACCAGCAGCCGTTTCTGTCCTTATCCCAGGTGAACGGTGTGAACATCAGCAGCGTGACCCACGGCCAAGCCATCTCGCTCTTACGCCAGCCCTGTGAGGAGCTCCAGCTTCTGGTGCTTCAAGAGAAGGGCTTTACCAACCGGACAGGGCCACCAGTCGTGAACCAGGAGGTGGTCCACGTGGTCCTCGTCAAAAGAGACCGATCCGAACCCCTTGGCATTAAGCTGATCAGAAAAACTGATGAGCCTGGCATTTTCATTCTGGACTTGTTAGACGGAGGGTTGGCAGCCAAGAACGGGAAGATGCGTCAGAACGATAAAGTCCTTTCTATAAACGGTCAGGATCTCCGCCAAGGGACGCCAGAAGCAGCTGCACAGATAATCCAGGTAAGTTGGAAAGACAGCACAGGTAGTCCTCCGCTTATAACACTTCATTTAGGGACCGTTCGAAGGAACAACAGCACTGGAAAAAAGTGACTTTTTAACGACTGTTTTTTCACACTTAGGACCCTTGCGTCACCCCAACTGTCACGTGATCAGAATTCAGACGCTTGGCAACTGACTCATATTTACGACGGTTTGCCGTGTCCTGGGATCACGTGATCCCCTTTGGCGACCTCCTGACAAGTAAAGTCAGTGGGGGAGCCAGATTCGTTTAACCGCCGTGTTGCCAACCTAACAGCTGCAGTGATTCACTTAACGCTGGCAGGAAAGGTTGCAAAATGAGGCAACGTTCACCTAACTGTCTCACTTAGCAACAGAAATTTTGGGCTCAGTTGTGGCTGTAAATCGAGGGCTGCTTCCAATCTGGAGTATGGTAGTTCAATCTAGAGAAGCTTTGGTTGCGTGAAGCCCCCGCAGGTTGAAAGACCGAGCCTTGATCCAGGGTTGATAAATATTTTGGATGGCTGCAGCTGTCAAGGAAAGGCATTTCTTTACCCTTGTAATCTGAGGTCTTTCTAGGGAGAAGACAAAAGTCCTCGACTTTGGACCACGAAGGGAAGCAGACTTTCCATCGCTAAGCAAGACAATTGTCGCCACACCTGATTTTGTGACCGTTAGGCCAGAGTTAAGCGGTTGTTAAGTGAATCCGGTTCCCCTGGTTGACTGTGCTTGTCGGAAGCGGATCACATGACCCCAGGGTGCTACGTGTGCCGTCAACGTACGCCGGTTGCCAAGTGCCCAGATTTTGATCCCATGACCCTGGGGTGCTGCGACGGTCCTAAACGTGAAGACTGGCCATAAGTCACTTTTTTCAGTGCCGTTGCAACTTTGAATGGTCGCTAAACAAAGGGTTGTAAGCCGAGGACCGCCTGTCGTGACTGAACGTGGCTCCTCCTGTAGACAGAGCACGTTTGCCAGCGAGGAGATGCGGCCTCTCCCCGAGACGAGCCACCCCAGGCTGTGATCAAGTCAGATAATTGCCTTGCACCGCTTCGTTTTCCTGTCGGCTCAGAAACAGACACATCAAAGCAAATCGGAGTCTGGGGTTGGGCTTTTTTATTATTATTATTATTATTTTGGCAGGGAATTCCTGGAATCGGTTCTACTTGTGCACCAGGGTCTCCCAGCTTTGCAAAATGTTTTTTCCCCCCTAAATGCTGTTAAATACTTCGTAAATAACAGAAAGCTGACATGATTTAAATTTTCAGCTGCAAAATTGGGAAGATACAAGTAAGTCTTTGACTTACAACCACAGCTGAGGCCAGAATTTATGTTGCTAAATGAGAAATTTGTTAAGTGAGTTTTGTCCCATTCTGTGACTTTTCTTGCCACGGTTGTTAAGGGAATGAATCCCTGCAGTGGTTATGTTAGGGACACGGTTGTTAAGTGAGTCTGGCTTCCCCCGTTGACTTTGCTTGTCAGAAGGCCGCAGAAGGGGATCACGTGATCCCGGGACACGGCAACGGTCATAAGCATGAACCAGTTGTCAAGCCTCTGAATGTAAATCACATGACCCTGGGGATGCTGCAATGGTCATAAGAGTGAAAAATGATCCTAAGTTATTTTTTTTTTCATTTCAAATCTGGGAGTTGAAGTCCACAAGTCATAAAAGGGCCAAGCTTGAAGACCCCTGTTGTAAACTGAGGACTACCTGTGTTTAGTAAGAAATAAGAGGGATAAATGAATCTGCAAGAAAGGCTGGGGAAAATAACCTAAGTGTGTTGCTTTGTAAATTCATGCTGGTGATGAGGAGTTAAACAATAAAATAAAATAATTACAGGTAGTCCTTGACTTACGACAGTTCATTTAGTGACCGTTCAAAGTTACAATGGCACTGAAAAAAAGTGACTTATGACCGTTTTTCACACTTACGACCGTTGCACCATCCCCAGGGTCACGTGATCAAAATTCAGTTGCTTGGCAACTGTCTCACATTTATGACGGTCGCAGCGTCCCGGGGGGTCACGTGATCCCCTTTTGCGACCTTCTGACAAGCAGAGTCAATGGGGAAACCAGATTCACTTAACAACCTCGTTACTAATTTAACAACTGCAGTGATTCCCTTAACAAATGTGGGGAGGAAAGTCGAGGACTTACCTGTATTGGTAAAACGGGAAAGAATTGGGCCATGCCCCATTTTATGGAGTAAGGATTGCGAGCACGTGTGAAGAAACACACACACAATAGAAAGACAAATACAAGGAGTTACAGCAAACATTTATGTACTGAGCAATCTATTTATTTATTTACTAGATGGATACAGCCGCCCATCTCATGCTTGTGACTCTGGGCGGTGCACACGGCTAAAAGGGGGAAGAAAAAAACAATTACAGTAATTAAAAAACCATTAAAAATACAGTTAAAATTAAATTAGCCGCCCAGAGTTGCTGTTGCAGTCAGATGGGTGGCATATACATTTAATAAATAAAAAAGAGTTAAAACTATAATAACAAAAATACGAGAGGACGCCATGCACACCACACAACCATTTAATGGGCCCCACACTGCCACGGGATTCCTCAAGCCCCAAGAGTTTGAAGGGTCTTCTGGATAAGCCAGTAGGGTTGGGCCAATTTCACGCGATGTGTCAAAGGGAGGGGGCCACAGCAGAGAAGGTCCTGCCAAAAAAGCTCCTTGCCACAGCATTGACCCTCCTGCCAGATCTGATGGGGTACTTAGGAACTGGGGAGAGGCCGTCCCTCAGGTAACCTGGCCCCATGCCATGTATGGCTTCATTAGTCATCACCAACACCTTGAGTTGAACCCAGAAGGAAACTGGAAACCAGTACAGCTCACAGAGCAGAGGTGTAACCTGTGCACTTCTAGGAGCCCACCTAACTAATAGGAAGGAAGAATATTTGTAGCTCAGGGTTGAAATGAGGGCTCCTTGGTGCTCTCTGAGCTTGGGTTATTTTCTTGCAGACATTTCATTACCCAAACTAGGTAACATCATTAGTGTCCCCAAACTAGGTAATATGCTCAATACTGATGGGGTTACTTAGTTTGGCTAATGAAACATCTGCACGAAAACCACCAAGCTCAAGAGAGCACCCAGAACGCCTTATTACCTAGTCCAGGGGTAGGCAACCTTGGCTCTTTTATGACTCGTGGACTTCAACTCCCAGAATTCCTGAGCCAGCATGGCTCAGCTTGGAAACCTCTCCCTTTCCCCTCAGCATGGCTGGCTCAGGAATTCTGGGAGTTGAAGTCCACGAGTCATAAAAGAGCCAAGGTTGCCTACCCCTGACCTAGTCTGTAAGAAAACTACCAAGAGCCCTTGTGGCGCAGTGGTTAGAGTGCAGTATTGCAGGCTAATTCTGCCAACTGCCAGCAGTTCGATTCTCACCGGCTCAAGGTTGACTCAGCCTTCCATCCTCCCGAGGTCAATAAAATGAGGACCCTGATTGTTGAGGACAACATGCTGACTGTGTAAACCACTTAGAGAGGACCGTAAAGAACTCTGAAGGGGTATATAAGTCTAAGGGCTATTGCTATTGCTAAGCTGAGAGAGCACCGGTTTTATTGAAACTAGGTAACATCGCCAGTGCACTGATGATGTTATCTAGTTGGATATTGAAACGTCTGCAAGAAAGCAACCGAGCTCAGAGAGCGCTAAGGACCCCTCATTTCAACCCTGAGCTATAAATATTCTCCTTTATTGAAACGAGGTAACATCAACAGTGCACTGATGATGTTACCTAGTTGTGTACTGACACGTCTGCAAGAAAGCAACCAAGCTCAGAGAGCACCAAGGACCCCATAGCATAATTGCCTGCACTACTACTGCCTTTTGTACCAGCTGAAGCTTTGAGAGACTTTTCAAGAGCAGCCCCATGTAGAGGGCAAAACAGTAGTCCATTTGGGAGGTCACCAGGGCATGAGTGTCCAAGAGTATCAACCACATCAGTATGTTATTTCTCTTTTATTTATTTGTTAAATTTCTACACCAGCCATCACAGCTAAGTGACTCTGGGATATTTTATAACAACAACAACAACAACAACAAAATAATAATAATAATAATTAATAATAATAATAATAATAATAATAATAATAATAATAATAATAATAATAATAATAATAATAATAATAATAATAATAATAATAATAATAATAATAATTAATAATTAATAATAATAAAGTTGGAAGGGATCTTGGAGGTCATCTAGTCCAACCCCCTGCTCAGGCAGGAAACCCTATACCATTTCGGACAAATGGCTGTCCAGTCTCTTCTTAAAAACTTCCAGTGTTGGAGCATTCACCGCTTCTGGAGGCAGGTTGTTCCACTGGTTAATTGTTCTAACTGTCAGGAAGTTTCTCCTTAGTTCTAGGTTGCTTCTCTCCTTGGTCAGTTTCCATCCGTTGCTTCTTGTCCTGCCTTCAGGCGCTTTGGAGAATAGTTTGACTCCCTCTTCTCTGTGGCAGCCCCTGAGATATTGGAACACTGCTATCCTGTCCCCCCTCGTCCTTCTCTTCATTAAACTAGACATACCCAATTCCAGCAGCCGTTCCTGATATGCTTTAGCCTCCAGTCCCCTAATCATCTTTGTTGCTCTTCTCTGTACTCTTTCTAGAGTCTCAACCTCTTTTTTACATCATATAAACACTTGATTAAAAGCACAGTTGAAAATAGAATTAAGAATAAGGAGAAAATGTATAGATTAAAAGTGAAAACCAAAGTTAAAAAATTCGGAAGACTTAAAAATGTTAAACAAGATAGAGGGAGTGCCCTCAAGCCATCAGCCAACCCCAGGGCTGCATCCTATTTAAAATAAAATGAAAATGTAATAAATATTCTATTAATACTTTTCTGAATTTAAGATTGACTGGAAAGTCTAACAACGTACTTTGTAAAGCACTTTAGTACTTTGTTTTTATATGTATGTATGTTGTGTATGTATGTGTGTATTATGTGCAGGAATGCTGTGCAGCAAAATTCCTCCTGCAAGATTTCATGAGATAAGGGAATGAAATAGCTTTGCATCTGAAATTCTTGTCTGAAATGCACTGAATCCTACTGGAAAAGTTTTGTAGATTTTGTTAGAAGCTCTCATGGCTTCAGGGACCTCTTAAATTAAACAAAGAAAAACACCCCTTAGGTGTATCTTTTTTATTTTTAAAATTCCAAGAAACTGAAGTTTTAAGTTGAATGTGTGATTACTAGAACAGGAAGATAGCCCCCCCCCCCCATTTGAGGGCAAAAATTTCAGTTTAGATTGAAAAGGTACAAATGTATGCAGTGAGACAGACCCACAGACCTCAAATGCAACGTGCAGCGGAATGGCCCCCTTGCTTAACAATGAAGCCAGTGGCTTGCAGATATTCCTTTATTTACAGCCATTCATTTAGCAACCGTTGGAAATTGCAGTGGCACTAAAAAAAAGTGACTTTCCACGGGTCTTCATGCTTATGACTGTTATAATAGCATTGATTAAAATTTGGGCACTTTGCAACCGGCAAGTCAATGGGGGGGGGGGGGAAGCTGGATTTGCTTAATGAGTGAGGATTCACTTAACAACTGCAGTGATTGACTTAACAACCATGGCAAAAAGATCGTAAAATTGGGTGCGATTCACTTAACAACTGCCCTTGCTTAGCAATGGAAATTCTAGTCGAGGACTACATGTCTTTATAGAAGTGAATATTTGTAGCTGAGGGTTGAACCTGGTGATCTCTGAGTTTGGTGGTTTCCTCGCAGACTTTTCATTACCAAACTAGGTAACCTCATCAGTGCTGTTGCTTATGTTACCTTGTTTGGTAATGAAGCCTCTCCCAAAAAAAAGCCTACCTAGCTCAGAGTCCATCAAAGACCCCCGTATGGGTCGTAGTTTGGATGCTGATGATAAATAGCAGGTATTTAAGTAATAGCAGGGGAAGAAAAGCTGCATTGTTCCTAAGGAATTCCATTTGGTGATTAAGATAATGGGTAACTAATCCCCCGTCTTTCTTTCTAACAATGCCAAGAGAAACTCCGTTGACAGCTTGGTATGCTGACTCACATTTTTATTGTGTAAACCATAATTGGTGGGATGTGCAAACCTTAAGCTTTATACTGTGGTTTACAAATCGTAATTATGGGATCGCATCGAGTAAACAACAACACTGCGCTCTAGTGTGATGTATCAACAGGTTTTAGAATAAGCGTATTAGTAAATGAGCAATTACTTTAGGCCACAGTTTACGTATTCACTTGAGCGGGGTTAAGAGTAAATCCGAGACTTTATAACAGAATAAACTTAACAGTAACTTGCATTAACATTTCAAGGCTATGCATTGTAAGCTGCAGCTGTCCATTCTGGCTGTTTTTTTTCTAGATATGTATAGGGATCTTGACCCTTCCTGTTACAAGATAGGGATTTTGGGGGGTGGAGTGGGGCAGGGGGAATCAGGAACTCCTTTTCAGCCTTTTCCATGTTGATTTCCTGTTCTGTCCCTAAATTTTGGATTCAAGACTACGTAGCTAAAACAGAAACTGCTGCTGTTTTGTAACCTGCCTGTGTCATGCTTAATAGTTACGTAAAGCCAGTTTGGTTTAATGGTGAAGGCACCAGGATAGAAACTAGGAGACTTTTGAGTTCTAGTCCCACCTTAGGCATGACCAGCAGCTTAATCGCCAAGAGACGATGAGTTGTAGTCTTGTTTTAGGCATGAATGGCGGCTGGGGGACTTTGGGCCAGTCACTAGGAGACTCTGAGTTCTAGTCCTGCCTTGAGCACGAAAGCCGATTGCGTGACTTTGGGCCAGTCCCTCTCTCTTAGCCCAACCCACCTCACAGGGCTGTGGGGAAAATAGAAGGAGTATTAGGTGTGTTTTTGAGTTATTTATACAAATAATAAGGTTGGGATATAATAAATAATGACATTCCACAATTGTGTATCGATTATGGAAATGGCTAGTTGTTCAGTCAATTACTACTATTATTTCACTTATTTTAGTTCCCTGTGTTTATACATACATACATCTCTCTCTCTCTGCCTCTATCTCTCTATATATATACATACACACACACACACACACACACACACAATTGTGTGTGTTATATATAACATTTGTTTTCAATGTATATTTCATTTTTTAAAACTGGCTTTATGACAGCCTTAGAAACAGAAAATTCAATATATATCAAATGTGGGCATCCTATGTGGATGGATGGATGGATGGGTGGGTCGGTGGGTGGGTAGGTAGAGAGAGAGAGAGAGAGAGAGAGAGAGAGAGATAGTCATAGACAGACAGAGATAGATATAGAGATAGATAGATAGACATAGATAGATAGATGAGGTAGATAGATAGACATAGATAGATAGATAGATAGATAGATAGATAGATAGATAGATAGATAGATAGATAGATAGATACGTTAGATAGATAGATAGATAGATAGATAGATAGACAGAGAGATAGATGATAGATAGATAGATATAGATAGATAGATATAGATAGATAGATAGATAGATGATAGATAGATAGATGATAGATAGACATAGATAGACATAGATAGATTAGATAGATAGATAGATAGATAGATAGATAGATAGATAGATAGATAGATAGATAGATAGATAGATTGGATGCCCACAAATACACATTGAAAACAATCCCTTAATGGAAGCATCCTCTATCTAGCTTTCCCAGAGACCCTTGGGGGTCCTCAAAAGCCTCTGGTCGTAAGGAACTCCTCAGGTGCTAAAGCGGTTTGGGTTATTTCTCTTCTAAGCTTCTCCTTTTCTCTGACGTCCCCTGACAGGGCAGTGAAGCCCGGGTGAGCTTCGTGGTTCTCCGTCAGTCCGGCGTGCAACTCTCGGAAGCCGCTGAGGACAGCAGCACCTCCAACGCCAGCAGCAGCAGCAACGGGGGAAGCCCCGTGCGGAGTCGCAGGAAGCCGGAGCAGAGTCACTTCCGGCGAAGGTCCAACTACCAGAAGGTATCGGTCCTTCCGTCAGTTTGGGTTGACTTGATCTCTTTCTTCTCTACTTGAGCAAACGGTGTTATGAAAATGGCATATGTGACATACAGGCAGCCTTCAACTTAACAACCATTTGTTTAGTAACCGTTTGAGGTTACAACGGCACCGGAAAAAGTGACTTAGGACTGTTTTTCACACTTAACGACCATTGCAGCATCCCCACGGTCACGTGATCCAAATTCAGCCGCTTGGCAACTGGTTCGTATTTACGACGGTCGCAGTGATCCCCTTTTGCGACCTTCTCACAAGCAAAGTCAAGGGGGAAGCCAGGTTCACTTAACAACCGGGTGACTAACTTGACAACTGTGGCAAGCAAGGTCATAAAATGGGGCAACACTCACTTAAACAACGGTCTCGCTTAACAACGGAAATTTGGGGCTCAGTTGTGGTCATAAGTTGAGGACCACCTGTAATTGGTTGAAGATCTTTCCGCGGGAATGTTTTTAACTTGCAGTGTTAAGGTGATCTCCTTTACAGGGTTGCAGAAGCTACCCTTTGCTTTAATGTAGAATTTAGCCCCCACCCATCCTTCTTAAGGCCCCCCCCCCCCAGAGCCCTCAAATATGGCTCTCAGATTGTAACTTTTAAAATATGACCTGGGTGGGATTGTTAAAATACATTGTGCGAGAGTAATTATATTAACTATATTTATGTAAACAGAAGTGAAATGAGATGAAATTTAATTTTTCGCCTTGGCTCTGCTCTCTGGTTTTGGAGTGCAGCACTTTGATCATGGGCCCCTCTCAGCCTGCGAAGAGGGTGTGCCATTTTGTGTAATGGCTCTGCCGGTTGGCTTGGGGGGGCCTAACGGAGGCGCTCTGGGCTGGAGGCGGTCGGTGCAGCGACTTAGGAGGCACCACCTCCGCTCTTGAGCCCTTGGCTTTCAGCCTGCATGCCGTTCTTGTAATTTGTAAATGGGTTTTAGGGTTTTCATTGTTCTTATGTTTCTTATGTTTGTGTCTGTTGTGTTGTAAGCCACTCGGAGACTCTTTCAGTGGCGAGATGGGCAGCAAATAAATTTAATAAATAAATAACTAGGAACTTAGAAGCTGTACAGAATAGGAAAGTGATGACAGTAGGTGAGAGAAGAGCACACGACAGGGAGCCCGTTGCAGTGATTTGATGCTCTACTTTCATTTTAAGCTGACTTCACAACATTTCTCCCCTGGCCACTTAATAAGGGCTCACGAGGAATCTTCTGGGTGAAAACACCAGAACGTCATGAAAATGGTACAAAGTGGCCGGTCATTAAAGCAGCAGAGAAAGTGAAACGCAAGGCAAGGCAGAATAGAATGTAGAGGGGGAAAAAAGAAGAGATGTGTGTGTGTGTAACTAAATCTGTGCTGTTTGTGAGAAGGCCTGTTCTAGCATGATCATCAAGGTCTTCTGATAGAGAAACATTTATTTCACCGGAAGGGATCAGGTAAAAACCTGATCATAGAACAGAAGGCTGGAAGGGACCTTGGAGACCTTATACTAGCATCCCGGACTAATGGTTGTCTAATGTCTTCTTGAAAGCTTCCAGTGATGGAGCACCCACAACTTCTGGAGGCAACTTCCATTCCATTGACGAATTGTTCTCAGTCCTTCTTAATTCCAAGTTGGAGCTCTCTTTAATGATCTACCTATTGATTCTCATCCTGACATCAGATGCTTTGGAGAATAAGTCAATTTCCTCTTCTCTGCGACCGTCCCTCAAGTATTGGATGACTGCTATCATGTCACCCCTTTTCACTAGACTAGACATACTTAGTTCCCTCAGTTGTCCCCAGACTCCTTATCATGGTTAATTAAAGCATAATTAAAGGAGCCGTGATGGCACAGAGGTTAGAATTCTGCCAGCTGCCAGCAGTTCGATCCTGAGCGACTCAAGGTTGACTCAGCCTTCCATCCTTCTGAGGTCGGTAAAATGAGGACCCAGATTGTTGGGGGCAACATGCTGACTCTGTAAACCGCTTAGAGAGGGGCTGTAAAGCACTGTGAAGCGGTATATAAGTCTAAGTGCTAGTGCTCTGATGTTGCTACTTTTCCATAATTGGCGGGGATCTGCACATTACTTTCCAGACTTAATAATAATAATAATAAAGTTGGAAGGGACCTTGGAGGTCATCAAGTCCAACCCCCTGCTCAGGCAGGTAACCCTATACTATTTTGGACAAATGGCTGTCCAGTTTCTTCTTAAAAACTTCCAGTGTTGGAGCATTCACCGCTTCTGGAGGCAGATTGTTCCACTGGTTAATTGTTCTAACTGTCCGGAAGTTTCTCCCGCATTGTTCTATCTTATCAAGTAGTAGGTTGTGATCTACTTTGTCAAATGCCTCACTGAAGTCCAAGTAAATTATATCCACAGCATTCCATTTTGTCACTTGGTCAAAGAATGCAATAAGGTTTGTCTGACACGATCTGTTTTTGACAAACCCATGTTGGCTTTTAGTAATGACTTTGTTTGCCTGTAGGTGTTCGCTGATTCGTTGTTTGATTATCTTTTCCAGAATCTTCCCAGGTATTGAGGTCAGGCTGATAGGTCTGTAATTTCCTGGATCCATTTTTTCCCCTTTTTTGAAGATGGGAACTGCATCAGCTCTTTTCCAGTCCTCTGGTAGTTCCCCAGTGCTCCAGGATCTTTGAAAAATATAGTTCTGAGATCACATCTGCCAGTTCCTTGAGAACCTTGTGGTGTAATCCATCTGGTCCTGGTGATTTGAACTCGTCTAGGCCGGACAGACTTAAAGGTCCAAAATCCATTGCAACTGACAGGGCTTCTGCCTCCTGGGGAAAAAAATTGTATGATTAATGAACTTTCCATACCCTGTTATTTCCATACAGATGATCCCTGTAGGGGTATCTCCCATATTACCATTATTGGGAGTTCATCTTAATTCCGCATTGAAGTCGTTATTTATCTATCGTTACTGAAACCACTACAAACATTCTGTATGTTACAGAAATAGTTCAGGCATCTGGTGATCCACACAAAAGCATAAATGTTCTTTTTGAAATCATTTTCAACAGCTGCCCTTCATTATATTCAGGAAGATTTTGCATGCCAGCTTGTTTTCTGCAAAAGGTGGGCTGACGTATTTTCTAGCCAGGATGCCTGTCTGACTCACTTCCTGTTCACCTTTAACTTCTCAGGAAAGAAGATGGCTTTTTAGCCCTTTCATGAAAGTTAAGCATGTCGTTAAGACACGAGAGAGAATAGGCAACAATTGTAAGGGTGTCAGAACCTGTTTTGAATACATCGTTCTAGCTTTCTCTTAGCCTATTACCTAGGAATTCAAACCTAAAAAATAGGTTTTCAACTCTGAAAGTTGTCCCAGACAAAATACCTCTGGGTTTCATTTAAACATAACTCTTTTTTTCCTTTCTCCAAACCAAACTTTTTAGGATTTCTCATGAGAAATGTCGATGGAGATTCTCAGTCATCCAGGTCATGGTTGTCCCAAAGGTGCTTTTTCAAAAGGCAACTGGACTTTTTTTCTTTTTTCCTTGAAGATGTTTCACTTCTCATCCAAGAAGCTTCTTCAGTTCTGACTGAATGGAAGGATTTATATTCCTTGCACTATTCAGGTGACATTTACATGAAAGCTGGGACATGACCGCTGAAGTAAAGACAAGGATAGAGAAAGCTCGAACAGCATTCTTCAAAATGAAAAAGGTCTTCTGCAGTCACGACATAAGCCTAAGACTGAAAATCAGGCTTGTCAGATGCTATATTTTTTCTATCCTGCTCTATGGAGTAGAGAGTTGGTCTCTGACAGAAGGCCACCTGAAGAGACTAGAAGCATTTGAAATGTGGATTTACAGGCGGCTGTTACGTATAAGCTGGGTTGACAAAATCAGAAATGAGGAGGTGATAAGCCGCCTGGGAAAGCCAAGGGAAATCATCAAAACAATTAAAAAACGAAAGTTAGAATATTTCGGACATGTGATGTGACACCCAGAAAAATACGGCATTCTCCATTTCATCCTCCAGGGAAAGATTGAAGGCAAACGAGGTCCAGGCAGAAGAAGAACCTCATGGCTTCAAAATCTAAGGGACTGGTTTGGACAAAACTCAGCAGCACTTTTTCGTGCAGCTGCTGATAAAAACAGGATCACCAACATGATCGCCAACGTCCGATAACGGATATGGCAGAAGAAGAAGATTCAGGTGACCTTGAGGGCAGATAAACCTCCAAGTGGCCTCAACAACTCTCAGAGAGAGTGCTAATGACCAGATGACTGCAAGGAATATAAATCCTTCCATCTTCCGCCATTCAGTCAGAACTGAAGAAGCTTCTTGGATGAGAAGTGAAACGTCTTCAAGGAAAAACAAAGTCCAGTTGCCTTTTGAAAAAGCACCTTTGGGATTCTCATGAGAAATCTCTTATAATGTTTTTAATCACTGGGTAGCTCCTTTGGCTATTGCCATGGTATCCTCCATCCTTTGCAAAATCTCCCTTGGAAATGAAAATATGAAAAAGAGCTGTTTCAGTCTGATGTAATGGGGATTCTGCTGGCTTGGGATTTACCTCTCATCAACTTAATGAACACTAATTATTATACATTTAATATATAGGTTATTTTCTTAATTCCCTGTTCTCCTCTGAACTTTTAGATACTCCCTCAAGGATACTTCAGCCAGGAAAAAGTGGTTACCATAAAAAAGGACCCCAAAGAGTCTTTGGGAATAACTATAGGAGGAGGAAGAGATAGTAAAGCGAAACTCCCCATTTATGTAACCAGCGTCCAGCCAGTTGGATGTCTCTTCAGGGATAGGAGAATTAAGAAAGGTAGGATACCTCCTTTTTTAAACGTTTGTTGATTAAGCCGTCACTGACCTAGGGAATGTTGCTTTCATGAATTTGTAAACTAGGAAGATACCATTTTTTTTTGACCAAAATCTTGGTTCTAATCCTTGTCTCCTTTGGATTTCTGTAACAGGAGATATACTTTTGAGTATCAACAATATCGATTTGACTCACCTGAATTACAACGAAGCTGTCTCTGCTCTGAAATCAAATGCGGCCTTACAGACGGTGGTGCTGAAAGCGCTGGAGGTTGTAATCCCAGAGAAGGCATCAGAAGGGGCCGAGAGCCCGGACAGCAGGGAAAACGGGCACCGCTGGTCGAGCTGGTCTCCTCTCTGGATCACCTGGCTCGGATTGCCAAGGTGAGTTTGGTGCTAGCAGCGATGAGTAGTTCTTGCTTATTTTAGCCTGATCAGCAAAACTGTGTGATGTTTTAGAGGGCATTTTTCTTGACTTAGCCTTTCAAAAATCGTGCTTGAAAGTGTTTTTAGAATGCCACTGGAATTAAAATACAGGGTGCAGCACAATAGAGAGGGAAGGGGTCCTGGAGTCTTCTAGTCCAACCCCCTGCTTGAATGGGAGACCCTGTGCCATTCTGGACAAATGGACGGTCCAGTCTCTTCTTGATGAGGGATGGAGCACCCACAACTTCTGAAGGCAACATGGCAGATCCAAGAGATGGACCTTGGCATGATTGAGTGAAGCAAGTAAAGCATGATGGACTAGAATAAACTGAAGCTGACCCTGCTGGACCTTTTTATGGTGGGATGGATGCTTGTGTGTTCATGACTGCAGCTGATAAACTCAGGGAAGCTGGAATATAAACAACAGAAGCCCACTTTGACATCCCCACTTTGACATGTCCATTTCCTGGACACTGCAGGGAATGTTACTTGAGATACCTGCAGGACTGTCTGTTTCAGAGTTCTACCCCCTGGTGCACTTCCCCACCTTTGCATTATACAGGAAGTTCAAATCCACAGGTCGTAAAGTGTACTTTTGGCAAACCATGGCCTGGAAACACTTTCTTTTCTAACTGATCAAGTTGAAAGGGCTGACAGTTGCCATAGTTACCCGCTCCTGCTGTGATTCTTCTTTCATCTCCCTACAAAAGGTAAGCGATAACGCCAAGAGGCTGTTCTACCCAGAAAAGCAAGCAGTGTTGGTTTCTTTCTTTCTTTCAGCCACCTCCACTGCTGTCAAGATATCGTCTTGCGCAAAAGCAACTCGGAGAGCTGGGGATTCAGCATAGTGGGCGGATTCGAAGAAAGCAAAGGAAACCAGCCGTTCTTCATCAAAACCATTGTGCCTGCGACTCCTGCCTTCTGGGACAGCCGGCTGAAGTGCGTGCATTCTTGCTCCTACAGCTTGGGTTTTCTGCTTGAGAGGCAGTCTGGTGTAGGGGTTAGAGGCCCCAGGGCGGAAGCTGAGAGATCGTGAGTTCTAGCCCTGCCTTAGGCACAAAGCCAGCTGGGTGACCCTGGACTCTCTCTCACACTCTAGGAAAGAGAGGGCAAGACCAAACTGAAAAATGTTGTCTAGAACAGGGCTTTTCAACCTGTGGTACGCGTACCACTTGTGGTACATTAATGAGTGGCAGGTGGTACGCAGCCCTGCCTAGCCAAGTGTAGTGGGGAAGGGAAAGAGCCAGCACAGGCAAAGACTTACAGTGAGAGAGTCCTCTGGAGCTGCAGATTTTACTTATGAACGGAGCCATTTGGGGAGGCTGCCTTAGCCGGCAGCCAGTACTTACATTTTTTTTTCTTCCTTAAGTGCCAGCTGGGCTCCTTACTTTCCTTTCTAGCCAGTAGCTAATTCTTAAAGGGGAAGTGCCTTTTTAAGCTAATTCACTCAGCAGCTTGTCTTTTCTGTCTCTGGAGGCCTTTCCTTGTTTGATCAACATATGGAAGAGGGAAAATATGGGGGGGGTTCAAATTCTTCCTTCAGAAGGAGATGGGAATGAGAAAAAGGGAGGCAGGGAAGGGAGGGAGGGAAGGAAGTCCCGCCTTAGCAGTTGGCCACCAGCAGCTCTGCCATTGACTTTGCTTGTCAAAAGGTTGCAGAAGGGGATCACATGACCCTGGGACACTGTGACCATCATAAATATGAATCAGTTGCCAAGCATCCAAATATAAATCACATGACCCTGTTGCTGCAATGGTCATAAGTGTGAAAATTGGTCATAAGTCATTTCAGTGCAATTGCAACTTTGAACAGGTTTTATTTTTGGTCATCAAGTTTTTGACACCTTGCTAGATGGTACTCGAATATTGCCATATCCTAAAAGTGGTACAATTGGTAAAAAGGTTGAAAAGCCCTGGTCTAGAAAACTGCAGGGCTAGTCTAGGCAGGCACCAGAAAGTCAAGATTGACTTGGGGGGCAGGAAAAAGTCAACATTGCTTTAAGATTTCCCCAGAGCATGCAAAAATCGCATCTGCCTTTATGCAATTCAGCTAGCTTTTCATGACCTCACAGCAAACAGCACTAGCTATAGCACTTAAGACTTATATGCCCCTTCACAGTGCTTTACAGTCCTCTGTAAGCGGTTTACAGCAGAGGTCCCCAACCTTTTGGGCACCAGGGACCGTTTACATGGAGAGAGGTTTTTCCGCAGACTGGAGGGGGTGTGGTTTTGTGTGCTGCCTGCATCCCGCGGATGGGGCTTTGCTTGTTTGTGTGGCCCGGTTGCTGGCATGCCGTGACCTGGTACCGGTCCACGGACCGGGGGTTGGGGACCCCTGGTTTACAGAGTCAGCATATTACCCCCAACAATTTGGGTCCTCATTTTACTGACCTTGGAAGGCTGAGTCAACCTTGAGCCAGTGAGGATCGGAACTGCTGGCAGTTGGCAGAATTAGCCTGTAATTTGTATTCTAACCACTGCGCCACCACGGCTCAGTGTTTGGGAAGGAAGCATAGTCCCCCCCCCCTTGTTTTCCTGAAAACGGAGTGTGCAGCATGTAAGAAGCAAGGCTGCAATTGATTGGGAGAGTCAGCAAATGTCATCTTTATAAGCTGTGTTACATACCCGTAGTACAGTGGTACCTGAGTACTCAATTGTTAATTGCTTTTGGGAGGTGCAATGAGAAGCAAAAACGATGAGCACCAAACAAATTATTCCCATAAGGAATAATGTAGTGAGTCACAAGGCAGTCGACACGACAACTTCTAGCTTATGTGTTGAGTACCAAGCAAATGATGGGTACCGGAACAAAATTTTCCCATCAAAACGTCTTGAGAACCAAATGCAATGAGTTTCAAAGCAGTTGAAACATATTTTACAGGAACTGCTGTAAACTCATTTGCAATGGGGAGTTAGTGTGTGAGTTGGCTTGAAAACCTTTTGGGCTGGGTGTTTGTCCTTGTTTGTTTGTTCGATCACGTGGTTTTTAAATACTTTATTAATTTTTTTTTATAAAACAGGAAGATTAGAAGCTAACAAAAACAAATGGCTAGAGAAAGAAAGAAATAGAAAAAGAAGTGCAAAAAAGTAAAAACTGTAGGAAGAAACAAAGATGTACAAGAAAAATGACTTGTGTGTGTGTTTAAAAGTGTTGTAGGGCAGGGGTCCTCAACCTTGGCAACTTTTAAGACTTGTGGACTTCAACTCCCAGAATTCCTCAGCCAGCTGCTGGCTAAGGAATTCTGGGAGTTGAAGTCCACAAGTCTTAAAGTTGCCAAGGTTGAGGACCCCTGTTGTAGGGGATTTAGCATGATGCACGTTTTAGTTGCCGTTTGACTCACAGTGAAAGACACCTTGAGAATGTTGTTGTAACAGTGCTGTTTCCTTTTCCCTCACTAGGTGCGGGGACGAAATTGTGGCTGTCAACGGAGTGTCTGCGGTGGGCATGAGCAACAGTGAGCTAATTCCGATGCTGAAGGAACAACGGGATAAAGTGACTCTAACTGTGGTCTCCTGGCCTGGCACCCTCATCTAAGGGGCCAATTGTAATAGGATGCTTAATTGGGGGGAGCTTTTCACTGGAGTGAACCCATCAACCAACCGATGAATGGCTGAGCTGGTCTCAGATAGGCTTCCTCCAAGGTGCAGATTTTTCTATGGAAAAGACAAATGTAGCTTCTTGTTGTTGAGTGCGATTTTAAATCCATCCACTCAATAAGTGAAAAGCTGTCCTCTGGTCAGCAGTTGGAGGTGCATCGTGGTAGGGTTATTTTTTTGTTGAACAGGGAAACTCTGAGCCACCGCCTGCTTCTCCCGAATTCCTCTCTCAAACCTGCTGAACTGAAGGACAGCAAGCTGAAACTCAAGTGATTGATGGCCGTTCATGCGGTAATCTTGGCTCTTAAGTGAACTGAAGTAGCAACCTTCAAGATACTGACTTAATAATTGCAATGGGTGAATCATTTTAGATCTGTCTCACTGTGCCTTGCGAAGTAGGAGGCATGGGAATGCTCAGCCATGGTTTGAGGTCTGCTTATGCCTCTTGCTCAATCTGATAGTTCTGCCTTGAGCCAATCTCCGAGTTATGTAACGTGTCACAGCCTTGTTTTGACTTCAGGAGTTGCTTTCAGGAAGATCTGGAAGCCCAACGGAAGGATGTCCCTACTCAGCTGAGCCCCTTTCCAGGGTTTCTCTCCTGTCGCTTTATTTCCCACGTTAGAGGGGAGATGAACGACCTCCGGGAGAGCTGTTCATTCTGGAGGAAGCCCACTAAAAGGCAGACTTTGGCCATTTGATATACACTAAATAGAGGCCCACTGTGACTCTGCAGACAATGGGGGCTTTTCAAACAGGGCCAGCTGCCCAATTTCCCCCCAGTGTCTTGAGGAAGAATTCTCTTCCAGCTCATTCCCATCCCAGCAAGCTCATTAGGACCCCAGTCCTGGTTGAGTTAACTTCTGATTACAGCAGCTTATTAAGACGGCCAAAGGCAACACGTAGGAGGAAATAAAGCCATCTACCCACATTGTCCTTTCAAGTGCATTCTCCCTCTGCAGAGATACAATTTGCAGACCTTCAGCGGTCTTTTCTCTCTGCGGTTTACTGGGAAAAGGAGGAGATGAACAGGTGTTCAGCATATCAACCTTGCCCGCTCGGGAAAAAAAGCAACCAAAAGCCAACTCCCCGTGTTGTTTTCCTTTGATCTGATCCCTGCAGTGTTTTGTTTTGTTTGTTTTTTAGATCGGTCATATCCCTTAACTAATTGAGCATCCTTGTGATTGCTGAACAAGTATGCTTAACAATCTTAACAGGATTGCTTAACAAGTATGTCCTTTTGTCCGTGGCAGATTTTGTCCTGTGAACAGTTGCACACCAAATTAAAAAAAGGAATAAGCAGCCCGCCCTACAGAAAGGTAGCAAGAACTGTGCCGAAGGAAGGCGTTTGCTGTTTTCTTGCACATGCTGACACTTGAACATAGACATTTTCTTTTTATAAAAGTAATCTCTTTTTCCTTAAATAGCCTTAATAATTATTTTCTAAGCATAGGATACACTACATTTATTTCACCAGTTTGAGGACCTGCTTTCTGCTGTCCATGATCTACGACGTTTCATGATTTACAGATTCCACCAGCCCGTTTGCAAATATTTTGTGGTTGTGGAATGAAGTTAGAGAATTTATTAGTTTGTCGTAATTAGGAAATTAAATAGGGCCTGCTACCTCCAGTTAAAAGGGATTTCTCAGACCTTGATTTGCACAGAAATTTTAAGTTGCTGAAACACGGCAAACGTCTACTATGGGGGTCTCCAACCTTGGCAACTTTTAAGACTTACAGACTTCAACTTCCAGAATTTCCCAGCCAGCATGGCTAGATGAGGAATTCTGGGAGTTGAAATCCACAAGTCTTAAAGTTGCCAAGGTTGGAGACCCTTGTTGTACAATGTGCTTCTCTCACTTGCTCACAAGATGGGTGGGTGGGAGGTACACAAATCTCAGGAAACAACTTGCAAGGGGATTCTGCTTCCCCCAGGAACATGGGACCTCCACTTCCTGGAAGTCCAGGTGTGTCTTTCAGTTGGACCCTTATTTCAAGTGAACAGCAAGTCAGGCTGATGGAAACACAGGGCTTAATATTCACACAGGCTGCGTGAAATAGCAAATAAAAAAGAACTTATGGTTTATGTTTAACTCTGATTCACGCTTGGACTTTGTTGCCTCATTTGAATCTGGCAAGTAGGTACTAGTGCTCCATTTAAGGAGGTTGATTCACTTAAAAATGTATTTGTCGAAGTATATTTCTGAAAGTCAGCATCTGCATTCAGATGTGCTTTCAAAGGATATTGGTCTGCCTAATTGACTGATAAGAATACTGACTTCTGTCTTCGAGTTTTGAGTCCTGTGTGACCACTGTAATGTGTGACTCTTGCAATGGCTGTAAAAAGGATGTCAAACCTTTTTTTTTTTTTTCTTCCAAAATGAAGGGGATGTGCATTTTCATTTCATTGTATTGTCTGATTTCAATGTGCCTTCAACAATCAGCAGGAAATCTAGTAGCTACTGTATTATTTTGCACCAAAGAATTTGTTGAAATGTATAGAGATGTTTGTCACTGCTCTGATACATTTATAAATTATTCTGAAGTTACTGAAGACGTTTAGGTTTTCTGTTCTGACCAGATCAACTTCCACAGACTTCTTTCATTTTTCCTGGTGATAAGTGGCAGGCTATCTTTCTGTTATGCAGGCAATTCTCAGCTCCTGCAAGCTTGAGGTATATTCTTACCTTAGTTGTGGTGTCTGGAAGACCATATCCCTTCCTAGCTCTAAGCATCTGAAATATTCCATGAATGTAAAGCACCACGGCTTGCCCTCCTCAGTGCTTGTTTAACAAGCTATTTTAAATTGCTATTCAGTTTGGAAGGAGAAGGCAGAGTTAGGCCAGCCCTTCTCTTTCCAAGTGATGAGATGAGGAGTTTTTAATCTTGCAAAACATTCGAATGGACAAAGATAAGATTGGGTCCTTAACAACATTCCTATTAAAACATTATGGTAGCTTTTATCAGCCATAAAGATAAAAACACTTAAGAACCATTACACTTTATAAATAGTCATCTTTGAAGGGCGGCAAAGTCGTTGAGACAACCAAGTTGCTGAAGGTTTTCTTCTTTTTTAACAAAATGCTCTTTAAAAAACCCACTAACCTTGTATGGAGAGCCTGTGATCTGTTTTGGCTATTCTGCAGTATCATTCCCACGATTATACAGCATGTCTAGAACAGTGTTTCTCAATCTCAGCAACTTAAAAAGAGATGCAGATTTCAACTCCCAGAATTCCCCAGCCAGCATGGCCATTGCAAAGGATTCTGGGAGTTGAAGTCCACACATAAAACAGTACTCTGGAGCAGTGTTTCTCGACCTCGGTGACTGGATGATGTGAGGACCAACTTCCAGAATTGGCCCCCACACGATAACAGTATTCCAGTATTTGAGGGGCTGCCACAAAGAGGAGGGGGTCAACCTATTTTCCAAAGCTTCAGAAGGCTGGATAAGAAACGATGGATGGAAACTAATCGAGGAGAGAAGCAACCTGGAATTAAGGAGAAACTTTCTAACAGTGAGAACAATTAATCAGTGGAACAGCTTGCCTCCAGAAGTTGTGGGTGGCCCATCACTGGAGGCTTTGTCTCAAAATGTATAGGGTTTCCTGTTGGAGCAGAGGGTTGGACTAGAAGACCTCCAAGGTCCCTTCCAGCTCTTATTCTGATTCTGACTGATTTTCAAGTTGCCAAGGTTGAGAAACACTACTCTAGAAAGTGAAATGTGAACTTGTGGGGCCATCTTTTGTCCTTCTGAAGACACCGTTAGTCTGTATCATCCGAGACACTTAAGAACACACGACTTCCATGTAACAAACAAAACAGCAAGCAAGCTTCTATGAATTAAGTTTGCAGTGTAAAATTTAGTATTAAGTGCTGCTTTCACTGAGTCCTAGATGCCATGACCATACAGAAACCGATCACATTAATAATAATAAAAAAATCTTTCCTACGTATTTTCTGTTACTGACCCATTCACTGCACCATCATAGCATACAAATCAAAATACAATGGGTATACTGGCTCACGTGTCCAAGGTTGTTAAGTTTCATATAAACACTCAAACTCGCATAACTACAATACAAAATAAGTATAAATTTGAAATGGTTTTTTTTTAGGAAGTGTTTTTAAACTTTTCCCACGGGTGGAAGATAACGCAAGGATGGATGTGCGCAAAAGAGCGATGTCCTTAAAAGAGTCTCTCACGTATCCTTCTCCAACGGAAACCACGAATCCTATGCCTACATTTAAGTGTTTTAAGAGTTGTGAAAAGTGACTCAGAGACTTACAGGTAAGTTGCCCGTTTTTAAACTTCAGTCTGGGTAAAAAAAAAAAAAAAGAGAGAGACTCTTGATAGCCACAGCAAGTAGCTTGTGTCCAACTACTTAAGGCCGACTTCGAAAGGGTGGCCCTGTTGAAATTCACCCCGAAACCCACTCAACTTTTGTCATAATAAAAAAACTCTTGATCTGGAAGGTTCCGGAAGCCTAGGTAGAAATGGCCTTCTCGGAAAAACTCGACGTTTCATGGGGCAGAAGTGTTCCACTGGCTGACTTGTGATTTCCCCTCAAGCCTTCCTTGAACGAAGCCCAAAGTTCAAAGCTACAATTAAGGGGCAAAGGAGAAACGGGACTAGCTTATAGGAGCCAGATGGCCTGGCAAGGAGGAGGATCCCTCAACACTTGTTTCTTCTTGTACCAAAACAGTTCCACGTGGCTTCTGTCCTGCTTCTTTTAAAAAAAGGAAACGGTAATAATCGCCAAATATTGTCGTCGTCTCTAAATGCATTCATTCCTGCTGAAGGGGACTCCCATCAGAAGCCATAGGATCTGACACGATGGAGTTGGCCTGCATCTAGAACCCCTCGAGGCCAGAGGGGCTGGATTGGGTCCTCTCCTCAAAGTCCTGCAGTTCGGCTCTCCGTGTTGGCAACCCAGCCTGTGTTCACGTTTGGGCGCCTCTTGTCATCTCAGACCTTCTCCCGGGAAGGAGACGGTCACCCAAAGTGGAAAGGTTGGCTGGAGAGGCACCATTCTTGGTGGCAAGAGTCCAAATTGGCTACTCCTTGGCATCCTGTTCGTTTCCTTCTGCAAGTCCATCTTCGCTCGCCTCCTTCTCTTTGCTGCGCTTGTTCTTTTTGTGCTTGTGTCGACGGTGGCTTTCCCCTTCTTCACTCTCATGCTGCTTGCTGGCGGGGGAGTGGGAAGGAAACACAGCATTAAGCTCTAAGGACAGATACGTGAACAGGGTTCCAATCTGGCTCAGTCACTGGAAAGGTTTAGTCTTCCGAGCGTTGGGACTTGTGCTGGAGCCCGTCCTCGGGGAACTTCTCTCTCTCCGGAATGTTCTTGCCAAATTCTGGTGTGAGAGAGAGAGGTTCCCCAAGGATGGGCTCCAGCACAAGTCCAAAAGCCCAGAAGACTAAACCTCCGGTCCTGGGGACCGACCCAGATTGGATTCCGCAACATTACCCTGGGACGCGTATGTTTGCCTTCATTCGTGAGGGCTGTTGAAGATAAGATAACCTTTATTGTCATTTTTATATTGTGGGCACAACGGCACACATCAATTCAATTCAATAACTTTATTACGGTCTTAGACCAGCAATAGATATCATATTTTACAATATATTAAGAAAAGTATAAAATAAAAATAGTACTGACATTAATAATAAATAATAACATCCCTGTTAAAAAGATACATGTTCTCAAACTGTTAGGATCACTCCCTAGTTTACGTGAGTGGAAAGTCGATAAGTGTGTGAGTAAATGTAATGTTCCAAAAATTATTAGAGATATCTCCAAAAAGTTGGCACAAGTTGACGGCTATAAATCTGTAACCAATTTTTTCCTTGTGGACATTGCTGCAACACAGTATTTTGCCACTGCATGCGTGATGGAAGGGTTTGAGTCCTGGAGGAGAAAGCCTACATAAAAATTGTCTGCCCTCCCTGGCAATCTCTCTAATAAGGGAAGAATATATGCTGACCTATAAACTCGGTATAACTCACAGTACAATAAAACATGTGAGATGTCTTCGACTTCTCCTTTACCACATATACATACCCGTTCTGCTATTGGTGTTCTCTTATACCTGCCCTGGAGGAGTGCTGAGGGAAGAATGTTAAATCTGGCTCTGAAGAAAGCTATTCTTTGTTTTGGGAAGGTCAGATCATTCAGATATCTTGCCGATTCCCACACACCCTGTTTGATTCTATCCCTAATGTGGTGAGGTAACCTATTTAGTTCTTCTTGGAACTCCATGTCCTTTATTCTATTGGATACTACTTGCTTTGCTTGATCAAAGCCTAGGAACATAAGGAATACCGAAGAGAGCCCATAAGAGCCCAGTTTATGATCTATCGCCTGCTTCCAGGGGGAGGGGAAGTTGTCAGTCAGCACTAATGGGGATAGTCCCTCTGGAAAGAAATACATTTTAAGCCAGTGAATGATCATCATCTTCCAGGCTCTTACCTGAATTTGGGGCATGCCTGTCTCAATTCTTAATTGGGCATTTGGGGTTCCTTTGGGTGCAGCTAAGATGGCTCGCAGGAATTTCGTTTGTATGGTTTCAAGCAAGTTTTTCTTTGCAAGGATTCCTGTTTGTGCCCCATATAGAATTTGCGCCAATGTTTTGGCCTCGAAAAGTTTTAAGGCAGCCGGTACCAATTGACCTCCGCCTGTGTAAAAGTAATGCCTGATTGCATTCAAGGACCTATTGGCTGCTTGCAATGCATGATCCAGGTGTGCCCTCCATGTCCCCTGCGAGTGGAAAACCACCCCAAGGTATCTAAATGTTCTAACCTGTTCCATAGTGTGTCCTTCTATTTTCCAGGAGTATTGGCTGGGTCTTTTAGCAAAAACTAAAATTTTTGATTTATCAAAGTTAAGGACCAACTTATTCTGTTTGCAGTAGCCGAGTGTTGCCCTAATTGCTCTCTTCAGTCCTACAGGAGTTTGAGAAATAATGACCGCATCGTCGGCATATAGAAGGATCGAGATTTTACGATGTGCTAAGTTGGGCGGATGCAGATCAGGGTTCTGTAAGAGATCGATCAGGGGGTTGATATAGAAGTTAAAAAGGGAGGGGGACAGGATGCAACCCTGCCATACCCCTTTTTGTACCCTTACTGAGCCGGTTAAGGTCCCTTGAGGATTACACCTCACTTTCAAGGTGGAATTGGTATACAATTTTTGTATGAGGAAAAGGAGGCGTTTATCGATAGTAGTGCCTTCTAATTTCTCCCATAGGGAGAAATTTTTGATCACACATCAAAAATGAAATTTAGTTGCCCGCTCTCAAAGTGAAACACACACGACACACACCTAAACATACTATGTACAACATATATATATAGACCCACATCCCTACATATACATAGCCAATAAATATATAAAATATATAAAAAGTTGAGCTTTTTTAAGCCCTAACCCAGAAGATGAACACTTCTCTAAAGAGATTCCACAGTATATTAGAATTCAGTAGCTCGATGGGATAGGCAAGAAAAGTATTGGGGTCTATGAAAAGAACAGAAGTAAATAGACCTGTTAAATAGATGCCATTACTTAAAAACATTTTGCGCCATCACCTGGATAAGCCTCACTCACCTTTCTTGCCTGCTTCCAGCATTCAAATAAAGAGAATACGTGAGTATGGTCACCCCAAATGAGGCTGAAGTAACAGCAACCAGCAGCTTCTCAATGGAATATCCTGCCTCCTGGCGTGGTGGATGTTCCCTCATTGGAGGTTTTCAAAAATAGCCTGGATAACCACTTGACTGGGATGGTATAAGATTTCCTGCCTCGAGCAGGGGGTTGGACTAGAAGATCTCTGAGGTGCCTTCCAGCCCTATGATTCTATGTTCTACCTTTTCACTGTGAGGGTCGCCAATTCATTACCTGCTGTAGCAGAGACGTTTTTGCAACCACTGCTACGGTCAGCCCTACAAGACAGACTAGCCAAAGAAACTAAAATGATATATACAGTCCTTGAGTGATGACTGTAAAATGGAGCCTACCTATCGTGGTTTGCAAGTTATGATGGTCATAAAATGGGTTGTTCATGTGATTTTACCTTTTTTTGCCTAAATTTGAAGCAAATCCCTCGGTCATTAAGCAATTCTTCATTGGTGGTCATTATGCAAACCGATGGTTTGCTATGGATACAGTTTTGCCCAAAATCGGAAGTGTGTGACAGTCGTAAAACACTACCGTGTGATTTTGAGAGGCTGCAAACAGGTGTAAATGTGGCCCTAGTGCCCCAAGGGCAACAAGTGAGCACAGAGGAATTTTGAATCCGGGTCATGAGTAACTCTGAGGTAAGCCCAACTGGTCTCTAAGTGACTGGTCACAAGTCAAGGACTACCTGTAGATCAGAGCTACCTTCATTGTAAAGTTTTAGTAACTCACTCCTCCTCCCTTTCATATTCATGTAGGAACCAGGCAGGGCCTGATGGAGGCATTCTCTCAAGTAACTTCCTTGACCAGGATTCAAGACTCTTATCCAGGGGTCTTCAAACCTGGCCCTTTTATGACTTGTGGACTTCAACTCCCAGAATTCCTCAGCCAGGCTGAGGAATTCTGGGAGTTGAAGTCCACAAGTCATAAAAGGGCCAGGTTTGAAGATCCCTGCTCTTATCTAACTGTTGTCTTGGCGATGACTCTTCCTCCTGTCCTCCCTCGGCCCTCTGCAGCTACACCTCAGGCAATGCTGGCCAAGGGATTCCCTGTGGTGGAGACTCCAGACTTTTTGAAGAATTTACTCCCAACTCTGACTGGAAGATAGCTGCCATATGGGAACAACCTTTAACTGACCCAAAGCTTTTAACCAGTGCAGTTTAGGTAGAGGTTTGTTTTCATTAATTCAAACTTAGTTTGGAATACAGTTCAGTGCCACTATTATCACCAAATGTAGGGACTTGGCCTAAACCAAAGAGAGGAGCTAGCCGAGGAACAGGCCGTGACCTACCGCCGTGACGATTTGTGTTTGCCGCTCTCTTCTTTGTCTCTGTGCCTCCTTTCCCGGTGACGATCTTCACGCTCCCGACTGCGATCTCTACTCCTGCGGTAGTCACGCTCAAAATCGTAACTGCGTTCCCGGCTATAATAACGGTATCTCTCGTCGTCACTAGGAGAGATGAAGTATAGGCGTCAGGCATAAAAACCAAGAAGAACACGTGGACTACTTCTGAGTAACAGAATAACAGAGTTGGAAGGGACCTTGGAGGTCTTCTAGTCCACCCCCTGCTCAAGCAGGAGACCCTATATCATTTCAGATAAATGACTGTCCAGTCTCTTCTTAAAAGCTTCCAGTGTTGGAGCATTCACCGCTTCTGGAGGCAGGTTGTTCCACTGATTAATTGTTGTAACTGTCAGGAAATTTCTCCTTAGTTCTAGGTTACTTCTCTCCTTGGTTAGTTTCCATCCGTTGCTTCTTATCCTGCTCTCTGGTGCTTTGAAAATATGTTGACCCCCTCTTCTTTGTGGCAGCCCCTCAAATTTTGGAAGACTGCTATCATGTCGCCCCTAGTTCTTCTCTTTGTTAGACTTTACTTTGTTGTTCACCTACAGACAGAATCTTGCCAGACTAAAGCAACTATCTGCTTAAATATGAATGTACTCCACGGATCAAGAGGCCATCTGGATCCTCTTCATGCCTATCAGACATTCCAAGCTCTGCTGCCCCTTTGCCCTCTGGGGGGTGGGCAGCCCTTCCCTCCTCCTGGGACTCCAGACTACATTCCACCACAACAGAACAGGAATTGGGAGGTTATTAGGTGTTCAAGCTGATTTCTGATTTAGGATAAGGCCATGTGTGGGGTCAACATCTTAATTTTCTGCAGGAGCACAACAATCTGTGACATGCCTATATAGTGCAGGAACTGGCTGGGGGGAGACAGGAATTTCACACTCCGAATTTGAGAATCCAACAATAGGCATCCCCAATTTTAAAATGCTAATCCCAGCAAACTATCTGGGAGGTCTAAGGAAGGGGTGTGAGCAGCTTGTCTCCCAAAAGCTTCCTCTTCCATTTCTACTTTTAAACCCAAATAAATTCTTTTTAAAAGCTCAAAAACTGAAAGCCTATCATTATGGCCTCAGGTAGTCTCAACCTGGTTACTCATTTCTTGTCACTGTTGTTTATTCTTAGAATTTCCACTTGTGGCATTTAGTGGATTTAACATTACAGTGTCAAAAGAACTTGACTTCGCTGCCAAGAAAAACTGAAGTCTGTACCTGCAATTATGCTAAGCTTATCTCTTAGCAGCGATGAAATCTAACTTCCCAGCTCTTTCTACATTAGTTCACACTTTGTCTTACAACATGAAAGGGCTACGGTCTTATTTGAAATACAAGCCAAGATCTTGAGCGTGCGGATTGTTGACCAGAAAGAAAGGACCGAAAGAAAAGAATGAATATGGATAGTCCTTGACTTACAACCATTCATTTAGTGGCCATTCAAAGTTACATTGCAGCATCCCCAGGGTCACAAGATCAAAATTTGGATGCTTGGCAAATGATTCATATTTATGACGACGGTTGCAGTGTCCCGGGATCGTGTGATTACCTTTCGCAACCCTTTGAAAAGCAAAGTTAATGGGGAAGCCAGATTCACTTAACAACCATGCTAACAACTGCAGTGATTCACTTAACAACTGTGGCAACTGTCTTGCTTAACAACATAAATTTTGGGCTCAATTGTGATTGCACGTCGAGGACTACTTGTATATTGTTGTAATGAGTTAAGTTGTGACTCCAGCATCTGTTTGCAAACTTGAATTATGTAGCTGTACAATGACTAATATTGTGGTAGACCCCACACTCACTTGTTATATTCGCTCGTGGTGGGTGTCCGGTCCCGCTCTCTGTCCCTCTCTCTCCTTGAGCCCGAGTATTCCCAGTGGCTGCTGTCTGAAGCACTGGAGGCCTTGTCAACTGTGGTCACCCAGGGAGTGTGCGACGTCGAAATGGGCGGGTAGGTGATGAAACCTGAATCTAGAGAGGAAACAGGAGAGCTTTGCATCAGCTGGTTCGGACACTCATAGAGGACGTGAGATACATCATCGCTAGCCTGATGGAGCTAGGAAAGCAGAAATAATATCAGGCTTGTAAGGAAAGAGAAATTTTATCAGTGCATTAAAACATGGCAAATATATTCAGCTCAAACTCTTTATCAGGAAGAGGTTCTGTCCATATAGGGCTGGGGTCTCCAAACGTGGCAACTTTAAGAAGCAGGATTGGCTTGCTGGGGAATTCTGGGAGTTGAAGTCCACAAGTCTTAAAAGTTGCCAAGTTTGGAGACCCCCGATACAGAGAGGGGCTAATCCTGCTCATTTTAGAAAGCGCCTTTCCACAAGATATGGGGACAGGAAGATGAATATGATCAATGGTGAGCTAGTGAATATGAATATGAGCAGTGGTGACCCGATTCCTGACAAATATGTTGAATGTACCCTCCTTCCATTTTTTTTTTTAAATCCTGCACTGTAATAGGCATGTCACAGATTGTTGTGCTCCTCCAGAAAATTAAGATGTTGACCTTACCTAATGGCCTTACCCTAAATCAGAAATCAGCTTGAACACCTAATAACTTCCCAATTCCTGTTCTGTTGTGGTGGAATGTAGTCTGGAGTCCCAGGAGGGAAGGGCTGCCCCCCCCAGAGGGCAAAGGGGCAGCAGAGCGTGGAATGTCTGATAGGCAGGAAGAGGATCCAGATGGCCTCTTGATCCGTGGAGTATATTCATCTTTATGCAGATGCTTTAGTCTGGCAAGATTCTGTCTATAGGTGAACAATGTAGGTTTAACAGAGAAGGACCAGGGGCGATATGATAGCAGTCTTCCAATATTTGAGGGGCCACCACAAAGAAGAGGGGGTCAACCTATTCTCCAAAGCACCTGGGGGCAGGACAAGAAGGTGATAGCTCAAGTGACTTATCAGCAGCAACAGCCTGCACAGCTGTAGCATCAGGCAGTCTCCAAGGATAATCCCAGCTGGGGGAAAAAACAAACCAACATAGATTCTCTTTTCTTGAGAAAGAAAGAAGCCTATCTAAGTTGAAAGATGACCAAATTGGGATTTCCCAGTTGAGAAAACAGAATCGGTAGCTATAAATATTTTCTCAAGAAATAAGTCTATCTAAGCTTAAAGATAACCCAGTGGGATTTCATAGGGGTTACTTCTTTGTTTAAAGTGCCTGACCCACTCAATGAGGTTCTGAGACAGCCATAGATACTGCTGAAAGGATCCTATCGACACCGCTAGGATTCACTATAAGGATTGTCCTCGACTCACGACCACTAATGAGCCCAACTTTTCTGTTGCTAAGTGAGGCATTTCTCGAGTTTTGTCTCATTTTGTGACCTTTATTGCCACAGTTGCTAAGTGAATCACCGCAATTGTTCCATTAGTAACACAGTTCTAAAATGAATCTGGCTTCCCCACATTGACTTGGCTGGTCAGAAGGTCGCAAAAGGGGATCACATGACCCCCGGGGGACGCTGCGACCATCATAAATGTGAACCAGTTGCCAAGCGTCCAAATTTTGATCACGTGACCCTGGGGATGCTGCAGAGGTCTTTTAAGTGTGAGAAACGGTCAGAAGCCACTTTTTTCAGTGCCGTTGTAAGTTCGAACAGTCACTAAATGAAATTATAGTCTTACGCAACACATCTGTTGGTACACAGCCTTTAGGGATTTGAATTAAAGGCCAATACAAACAAACTCCTTCAGGATGTAAAGATGAGCGTTGGCGCTGTGTGGATGATACCTATCTGAACCTCTTCATGTAATCTGCTTATAGGCATTTAATTATAAAGTCAGGCTCCTGTGGCTGAGCTTTTAGTGCGACAAACTCTTATTAGCCTTCAGGAGGGACGTGAAAAGCTGGTTCTGTGCACAGGCATTGAGCTAGGATGGAAATGAATCCAGCAAATTGCCTCCAGAAGTTCTGGATGTGTCAACACTGGAAGTTTTTAAGAATAAATTGGACAACTATTTGTCTGAAATGGGATAGGTTTCATGCCTGGGCAGGGGGTTGGACTAGAAGACCTCCAAGATCCCTTCCAACTCTGTTATTCTAAATTAAATGTATAGAGTTGGTGGGAGGCTGTGGTGCTATGATGGGATATATGATGGTATTGAGGGATTTTGTGTGTTATATTTATTCCAATTTTATGGAACGTTGTGAGCTGCGGAGGATTGCCATGTATGTGATAAGTGGCAATAAAAGCTTTCTAAACTAAACAATAAACCTCTTTTGGTCAACTCGCACTCTTAAGCCCAGAGGCTACACCAAGAGTAACAGAAGGGTAGCAGCCACCACCACTATACAAGCATCAAGAGGGAAGAATCTTCTTGCCCACTTCAGACACAGCAATCCACTAGAACAGGGGTCCCCAGTCCACGGACTGGTCCCGGTCCACGGCCTGTTAGGAACCGGTCCATGCAAGTGAGCAAAGCTTCACCTGTGCATGCACAGATCTAGGTAGCATGTGAAACCATTCCCCCTCCACCACCACCACTGCTGCTGGTCCATGGAAAAAAATGTTTTTCTGAAAGCTGGTAAAAAAAAGTTAGGGGGCTGATGCAAGAACAAGGGTTTCCAGCCTTGGCAACTTTAAGACTTCTGGACTTCAACTCCCAGAATTCCTTAGCCAGCCAAGTCTTAAAAGTTGCTACGGTTGGAGACCCTGCACTACAAGCATGAAGACTGAGCTCTCCTTAACACCTTAATCACTAGAACAGGCGAAGAAACTTGCTTATCCGAAGATGCTTCTTGCTTGTATGTCACCCCTCATTAAGCAAATTGGAAGCGGATAGCCAGAGCTTTCCTATTCAGGCAGAAGTTTAATTTCAAGCATCTATTCAAGCAAGATGGGACCTTCTTAGAATTTATTGATCAGAATTTTTTTTCTAACATCTAACCGGAATTTGCCTTCCTGTATCTTTAGGCCATTATTCTGGGTCCTCAACTATAACGCGATGGAGAAGAATATTATATATCCCCTATTTTTTTCTTATTCACATGACCAGGTCCTTCAATCTCTTCTCTTGAGTTTTCAGTCCATTGATTCTTCAAGTCCTTCTCTGCAGCTGATCCATTTTGACTGAATCCTTCTTAAATTTATGGCATTGAGAAGCAGGCACAGTGACCGAGTGGGGCCAGGGGCAGTTAAAAGAAGATTTCAAAGTTGTTTTCAAGCAAATAGGCTGCCCAGTAATAAAATTCCTTCAGAACTGGGCAGAACAAGAGAGGAATGGAAGAACAGGCATCTACTACTTTATCCCACAGGCCTGACACTAATTTTAAACGAAGGGGGATGTTTACAATCCCAAGCATTAAAATATTTGACATCCTCAAAGTTGAAAAGCTGCTAGGATAAGTAGCTGCAACCCTGTCCCAGACTGTCACAACTATGCTGAGTAAATCAGTTGTGCCTTCCTTATGCCAAAAAGAGGGAGGAAAATTACACAGCTATAGAAGCTCCACTATCTTGATGTAAAAAGTCCTCTTGTCCTGCAAAACGTTTTACTATTGCAGTGATGGACAAAGTATTTACTCACTTCCGCCTGACCTTTAAAGAGATGGTTTGTCAGTTCCAAATGCCACTTCAGGGTAAAAAAATGTCTCTATGTCTCCTTTTGCCACAAATCCTGTTTCATGATAGATCCCGCTATGGCAAATGTTTCTTTCCTGGAGCCTTTGTCATTCTGTCCTTGACGAGTTCAGCTATACTATTCAGAGCTCACTGAACATTATAATACGTCTTGATGTCACAATAGTCACCATATCTCTGATCCCCACTAAGTCCTTCAGGATGAAGGCCACAAAGCTCTCAGTATGATTTCAAGATACCTCCTTGGGAAATTAGACTTACAGGAGATGATATGATTATCTATATATATACATCAGTTAGTATAATTAAAGAATCATAGTAGATATTATTTGACATGGTATGGAATCCTTATGTTAACTTTTCCTTTTGAGGTAGTCCTCAATTCAGAAAATTAATCACACAGGAATGCACAGAACTAGGTATAACCTGCAACTGTTTTGCACAGAAGTTTCTCTTTTTCTGCTACCTAAAAGGAATATTAGGGTTTTAGCCCGAATGAAGGGATGTGTATATTTCCAGTTTCCTGATACAGATCAGTGATAACAGCTTGCCTAACATTAACACGCACGGACAGTGAAGAGTAAATGGAATACAATTTGAGGGAGTGGCGGGGTCTTTTTCAGGTCGCAAGAATAAGGCAGTGTGTGGAAAAGTGAAAATCCTTGCAAATAAATTCATTGACATGTTGAAGGAAGAGATTATTACGCAGGTATAAATAACATTACAAAACTCCAGTTTAACAATGGTATCCCAAGTGATGCCCTGAGGGAAGAAACAGCACCAAAAGGCCAGGATCCTGCAGCACTGCAGGATGCTCTACTAACTCTTAGTTTGGTGGCCGATGGCTTCCCAGATCAGCCAATGCAGGACAATCACAGAAGAGTCCAGAGCTGTCCCCCAAGAGCTGAACTGGCCAATCCTTGTGACCCATCATGGCTTGTGCAAGACAACAATCCACTCTGCTGCAAGGCCTCGGAGCGGCTCACCTGTGGAGTTGTAGCCGAAGGGAGGTGGCTGCCGGTTGCTGTAGCTGGCCGGCTGGCTTTGAGGAGAGAGGGAGAGAACACACAAGAAGGGTTAGCAATATCTAATCCCCATCATTAATTCAGGCTGAAAAATAAAATCACAAACGAAAAGGATAATCCCATTCCCTCACTGGATTCCCCCTCTGAAAACAACGCTCTCCTTCCTTATAGCTTCCTGTATTCTTTATCCAATGCCTAGCCAAACATATCTCGGTACCGATCCACCGGGACCAGCACGGTGGTGAGAAGCACTAAGCAATTCAAATACAGGAAGTCCTCGACATACGAGTACAACTGAGTCCAACGTTTCCATTGCTAAGCAAGTCAGTTGCTAAGTGAGTTTTGCTCTGGTTTACAATCTGTCTATTCTATTCTATTCTATTCTATTCTATTCTATTCTATTCTATTCTATTCTATTCTATTCTATTCTATTCTATTCTATTCTATTCTATTCTATTCTATTCTATTTTCTATTCCATTCCATTCTATTCTATTTTCTATTCTATTCCTTTTCTCTATTCCTATTCCTATTCCTATTCTATTCTATTCTACAATCTGTCTATTCTATTCTATTCTATTCTATTCTATTCTATTCTATTCTATTCTATTCTATCTCTATATTCTATTCTATTCTATTCTACAATCTGTCTATTCTATTCTATTCTATTCTATTCTATTCTATTCTATTCTATTCTATTCTATTCTATTCTATTTTCTATTCCATTCCATTCCATTCCATTCCATTCTATTCTATTTTCTATTCTATTCCTATTCCTATTCTATTCTATTCTACAATCTGTCTATTCTATTCTATTCTATTCTATCTATATATTCTATTCTATTCTATTCTACAATCTGTCTATTCTATTCTATTCTATTCTATTCTATTCTATTCTATTCTATTCTATTCCTATTCTATTCCTATTCTATTCCTATTCTATTCTACAATCTGTCTATTCTATTCTATTCTATTCTATTCTATTCTATTCTATTCTATTCTATTCTATTCTATTCTATTCCTATTCTAATTCTATTCTACAATCTGTCTATTCTATTCTATTCTATTCTATTCTATTCTATTCTATTCTATTCTATTCTATTCTACTCTACTCTACTCTACTCTACTCTACTCTACTCTACTCTACTCTACTCTACTCTAGGCAATAGAATGACAAGAACTATTTAGGCAAAGTATGAAAAGAGAGTCATGAAAAGGATTAGGGTTAGGGCTACATTTAGGGTTGACCCTAACCCTTTATTGAAAAGACATGTATGAAAATAAAAGACGCAATGCAAAATAAAGTACAGAACTTTCTTACTGAAAAAAAAAAACAAATCCAAGAGAAAATGACCCGTATTGACCTACTTGTTACAACAAGGAAGGCTAGAATGGCATTTTAGCGGGAGCATTTTATACTTTGCCTGTTTGCCTTTTGGCATTGCATATAATACCTAGGAAATGTGTGAAATGTTAAGCGTTTCATACTTGGATGCCCCGTTTTTGGCATCCTATAGATTTCCTAAGGATTCTACAAAATGCCTAATTTCACACACTGACGGTTAACAGTGAACTGAACATGTGACCTGCCGTGTCATTGTTTCAGAGAGATTTCCTTACCAGATCCCTCCATGCTTTCCGTAACGGCAGAGCTTCTAACTAAAGGAACTGGACGAGTTCTTAAAAATTCAGGGACCTATCCTGAGATGTATCTGCCTTGAAAGGAGCCCACGACGAACTGCACAGCACCGTCAAACATCGGCAGCAGAACCCAGGGACTGATTTACGCCATTTTGTATTATGCCATACAAAATGCTTTATGGTAATTTTTTATGTCATAAAGTGTTTTATAAAAATTGCCAAATTTCAACTCCTCGGGAGTCATGGATCCTGGAGAGTGGAGCCTTCTGCAAGTTAGCCCATTCAAGGTCCTTTAGCTGAAAAGGTTTTGTCCTGTGGTGCCCTGTTTCACCCAGTTAAAGGTTACCGAGGGGAGAGTTTTAGTAGTATCCAGATTCAAAAACTGAGCGAATGGCAAGAACCAGCAGCCATGTTGCCCATCTAATTCTCACTTACCCATCCAGAGTTGGAATCAAGAGAGCTGGTGGTGGAGCAAGTGGGGGAGGAAACAGCCCTGTTAATAAAAAAAATCAGTGATAATTGTTAGAAGACATGATGGCCACTGTATGGCAAAGCCCTTTCTCTTTGGGGATCACTGAAAAAGATTCCCATCTTTTCCCTTGCGTCTTATTCCAATAATTGAATCACTTAACACATGGGTCCCCAACCTTGGCAACTTTAAGACCCGTGGACTTCAATTCCCAGAATTCCTCAGCCTTGTAGGGGATTTAGCTTTGCTGGCTGAGGAATTCTGGGAGTTGAAGTCCAGAAGTCTTAAAGTTGCCAAGGTTGAGGACCCCTGTTGTAGGGGATTTAGCTTTGCTGGCTGAGGAATTCTGGGAGTTGAAGTCCACAAGTCTTAAAGTTGCCAAGGTTGAGGACCCCTGTTGTAGGGGATTTAGCTTTGCTGGCTGAGGAATTCTGGGAGTTGAAGTCCACAAGTCTTAAAAGTTGCCAAGGTTGAGGACCCCTGTTGTAGGGGATTTAGCTTTGCTGGCTGAGGAATTCTGGGAGTTGAAGTCCAGAAGTCTTAAAGTTGCCAAGGTTGAGGACCCCTGTTGTAGGGGATTTAGCTTTGCTGGCTGAGGAATTCTGGGAGTTGAAGTCCACAAGTCTTAAAGTTGCCAAGGTTGAGGACCCCTGTTGTAGGGGATTTAGCTTTGCTGGCTGAGGAATTCTGGGAGTTGAAGTCCACAAGTCTTAAAAGTTGCCAAGGTTGAGGACCCCTGTTGTAGGGGATTTAGCTTTGCTGGCTGAGGAATTCTGGGAGTTGAAGTCCACAAGTCTTAAAGTTGCCAAGGTTGGGGATCCCTGACTTAACACACCCATGTCCAGGCGCCAGAAGTCAGCACATTGCAACTTCCTCCAGTTCCGTCAACTGATAACGCTAAATGGGATAAGCCTAAGTCTGAAGCAGGACATGTGGATCTGGTGGCCAGGGGTGGTGCCTTCGTGGGATGTCACCTGCAGCCTTTGACTGATCCATGTAAAATAAATCAGATCGAATCAGAGGAGGTCAGGAACATCTGAGGAACAACTTCATTTTGGTGGCTTCAGCGAAGAATTAGCCAGGACCATGGACATAATAGAGCCCCAAATTTCTGTTGCTCAGTGAGATATTTCTTGTGAGTTTTGCCCTATTTTACGACCTTTCTTGCCACAGTTCTTAAGTGAATTGCTGCAGTTGTTAAGTTACTAACACGGTTGTTAAGTGAATCTGGATTCCCTGTTGACTTCGCTTGTCAGAAGGTTGCAAAAGGGGATCATGTGACCCCTGGGGGACACGGCAACCATCATAAATCTGAGTCAGTCGCCAAGTGCCTGGATTTTGATCACATGACCGTGGGGAACGCTGCAACGGTCGTTAAGTGTGAAAAACGGTCCTAAGTCACTTTTTTTGGTGCCGTTGTAACTTTCAACGGTCACTAAACGAACTGTTGCAAGTTGAGGACTGCCTGTGCAGATTCTGGAAGGGCTTGGCTGTCTCACATGAGAACAATATGGCAAAAGACCACGCCTTAAGAAAGCAGGAAAGGCTTGATCTGCCATTGGCTCCAACCCACCAAATCTCAATATTGCTGACTCAGCAATCTCCAGATCCTGAGTAGCTCAGACTGGGACAAATTGTTCTCCCATGCTTTTCTAGGAAAGAGTCTTTACTTCCAAAAAACTAATGATGGTTATCCTACACACTTGTCTACGTACATACATACAGAAGAACTACACACGTCCCCTTTACAACCCAGTTTGAAATTAGCTAGGATAAAGATCACAAAGACATGTGTGTGTGAATCTAAATCAAAATGGGAACATTTTGAAAAAGTCACTCTGATGCTTACAGGGGGGTGTGCCTTACGATGTTAAGAGAAATGACCCTTATTTCTTTAGATAATCTCAGAAAGGCTAAAGAGGACCTGACCTTAATCCTTGGGTGGGAGACCACCAGGTAATATTAGCCAGAGAAATACAAGCAATAAGAAATGGGAGGAGACCACATCAAACCACTTCTTGGTGGATGACAGAAATGGCCATGGAGACCCAGGAGTTGAGCTCGAGTTGAACGAGAATTTCTCTTTTAATCCCAATCTAAGCAATCCATGGAGAAAGCTGCCTATTGCACAGTACCCTGTTCTGGACCGGCCTCTTTCCAATCTTCTCTGCAGAAACAGAGTTCTCCTAAGGAGTAAATCATTCTTCTTACACAATTGAAAAGCAAAAGCATCTCCAGTTTTAATTCCAAGGCAATGTCTGCCGGAATTGATTCCTGGCTCAATTCATCGTATTTAAAGACCAAGATGGTTTTGTGTCCTGATTCTGCTTTTAGCATCTGCACCTACCTGGAGGGTGGAGGGGTGGTGGGACGGAGGCAACCGGCGGCGGAGGAGGATGGAGGAAGTGGGGCGGAGGCCCACTTAATGCTGGAGGTGGGCCTGCCGGGGGCACAAATGGCTGCTGCTGAGGGGGCTGAGCAGGCTGCGGTTTGCTCCCATGGTCTCCAAGTACCTTTCAAAAGAGAGCCCAGAAGAATAATCAGGTTAGATTTTAAGAAAAAAAGGAAGAAAGAATCATAGTCAAAGCAAGTCCCAAAACAGGAAATGCACCTGGCTACCTCGTGCTGCAACACCATGGGAATGCAGAAGAATGGAAGGTCCTGGAGGTTGAATGCAGCTGAACTTCAAAAGAAACCCAACTGAATCAAGTCAACCCTTGAAGGACCCTTGAAATGCCAAGGTTGAGGACCCCTGCTCTAGACTAGACATACTTAGCTTCCTCAACCATTCATCATACAATTTAGCCTCCAGACACCTTATCCTCTTTGTTGCTCTTCTCTGCACACTTTCTATGGTCTCAAGATCTTTTTTGTATTTTGGTGACCAGAACTGGATGCCTTGTTCCAAGTGTGGTCCTACCCCAATCAGGAACGTCCAATCTGGATTGAAAGTTAAGAGCGTGCAAGGCCTGAAATCCACTTTTCAGTTCTTACCTGAATGGGATTTTCTTCAGAAGCGTGTTTGTCGCGCCGCCTTCCTTCCACCCTCCGGATGGTGCCAGCCTGACCACCAATCACGTCGATTGTCCCACCCAGCTTCCTGTTTCCAAAAAAAGACCCATTCAGCACCAGCAGCTGATCGTGATCACATTGTCCTTCCTGTAACACAGCTTACCATTGGATTAATGGATGCTATAACACACTCAACTCTCATGTTGTGACAACTGCACACTATCCACCAGTAGACCCTTATAATTTGAGGATGACTTTAAGTTCCAATGCACTAACCACCAAATTTCTTTTGTACAACGCTGTGGGCATTTGCTTGCCAATTGCCGGGATAAAGCAGAATTTACTATCAAAAGACCCGTCAAAGACTGACCTGCAAGTTGCTTTTTGGGACATTATTATACGTTATGCTAGAGACAGGAGTGTTACAATACTTTATCTAGCAGTAAACTGATGGGGATATTGCTCACAAGTTCATAATGTTCCGAGGACTTAGAGCAGAGGTGTGCAACATGGTATCTTGGATTTGCACCCAATACCAACCGCCACACCACAAAGCTTTCTTGGTGCCCACCAGCCTCCTTCTCCTTCCTTAGTTTTTAAAAAATAAAAATAAATCTAATTTTTTCAATGCCTGTGGGCCTCCTAAAGATCTGCATTTATCTATGGGGCCATTTCTGTTCTGATGCATGATATTTTAGAACCAACCATGCTTACTGTGGGCAGCATTTAGGGATTAGGTGTCTCCTCTGGGACCCATTTCCACCCTCCTGGACCTGCATTCAAACTTTCAAATGGTCACCATCTCCAAAGCTGCCTATCCTTTCTTTAGAGCAGGGTTTGTCAACCTTGACAAGTTTAAGATGCTTAGACTTCAAGTCCCAAAATTCCCCAGCCAGCCTTGCTGGCTGGGGAATTCTGGGAGTTGCAGTCCACGCATCTTAAACTTGCTAAGGTTGACAAACCCTGCTTTAGAACCTTAACTATCTACAAGGCTCCAGGGAATGAACGATATTTGTTCAAATACTTGTTCAAATAACAATATCTGATGGGCAGATGACTGAGCCCTTTGCTTTGAGGCATTTGCTATTTATATCTCATAAACAAAATGTTGATAAGCATTGAGGTTGCGGGGAAATCTGATGGATCTGTCTCCAGGTCAGCCACCTCCCTGTCCACAGGGTTGACCAAGTTTGCTTTTGGTTAACCATCTAGAACAGTGGTGGCGAACCTATGGCACGAGTGCCAAAGGCGGCACTCGGAGCCCTCTCTGTGGGCACGCACGCACGCTGTCACCCCAGCCCCGCCTCCCCCCCCCAGAGAAGAGTCACCCCCGGGTGCGGCCCACGCAGAGCAGTGCACCCAAGCTCATGGCAGCTGGGCAGCAGATGATGCTGTGGGGCGCGGGCGGAGGGCATGGCCACCATGGCGCTGCAGGATCACCTGGGCAATCTGCGGTGGGCCGTGGATGGCCCTGAGGGCGGGTGGCTTGAGGGCGGAGCTGGGTGGGGGCGGGCAGGCGGAGCGGGGGCAGGCCAGGGGTGGGGCATTTTTTGGGCACTCAAGTCTCTAAAAGGTTTGCCATCACTGATCTAGAAGGATCAATCCTCCCCGGATGGTTTGGATCTGGGCTTCCCTGAATTCTAGCTTGCCTGGGAGCTTGGGAGCTTAAGGTTCTTCATCTGACGTTCAGTGTCCTGAGACTATCCATGGGAAACTTTTAAGCTGCTGGAAATCTTGCAAAGAAGAAAGCTGGAGACGAATGCTTCAAACCCTTGAAAAAGCAAAAGTCCTTCAAAAAACAGCCCTCCGAGAGACCGAAAAGTGGGTCTCCCTTCAATACCTGTTCGGAGGAGGCCCGGCTTTTATCCTCCCGCCAACGAGAGCAACAAAATCAGTTTTAAAATCCATCTTGACGATGTTGTTCTCGGGTTCTTTCTCGGCATTGCCTGTTCTTCCTTGTTGAACCTTTAAAACAACAACCACAACATTGCAGTGCTTGTCTATGGAGATTCTCAGTCACCCAGGTCATAGTTATCCCAAAGATGCTTTTTCACAAGGCAACTGGACTTTGTTTTTCCTTTGAAGCCATTTCGCTTCTCATCCAAGAAGCTTCTTCAGCTCTGCCTGGATGGTGGGGAAGGGAAGGATTTATACTCCTTGCAGACAGCTGGTCATTTGCATTTTTTTAGAGAGTCGCTAATGCCACCTGGAGGTTTGTCTATGTCATCAGGGTCACCTGAGTAGTGCAAATGGGTGTGGAGCCTTCCTGGAACTGCTGAAAGGACTGTGTTGTAGACTGGAGATAGACGATGTTGTATCCTCTCCCTCTGTTGAGAGAGCTGTGTCAAAATTGTCCTTTCAACTGTTCCAAAAAGGCTCCACACCTATTTGTACTACTCAGGTAAACCTCCAAGTGGCCTCAACGACTCTCTAAAAGAAGGCAAATGACAAGCAGTCTGCAAGGAGTATAAATCTTTCTGTTCCCCACCATCCAGTCAGAGCTGAAGAAGCTTCTTGGATGAGAAGCGAAACGTCTTCAAAGAAAGAACAAGTCCAGTTGCCTCGTGAAAACCATCCTTGGGACATTGCAGTGCTTCAGTGACCTTTTAAATCGTATTTTTCCTTACCCTCCAATTGAAATCATCAATTTTTCACTAACTAAAGAGGTCGACTTTAAATGGACACAGCAACCATTCTACCCCTGCTGCTTTCCAGGAGATGGAATTCTACTCTGCAGCCACCACCCCACCATGACAGGCGGTCCTTGGCTGACAACCCTTCGCTTAGCGACTGTTCCAAATTACAACGGAGCTGGAAAAAGTGACCTACAAGCATCTGGAAGTGGATTCGTGGTGACTGGACTTCTTTCCTTTTTTGGTTTGAAACATTTCGCTGCTTAACCAAGAAGCTTCTTCAGTTCAAGCTGGGCCGAAAAAGCTACCTGGATAAGCAGCGTCCTCGTACTTACGACCTTTGCTGCTTCCCCACGGTCAAGAGATCAAAGTTTGGGAGGTTTGTCCCATTTTTATGACCTTTCTTCTCACAGCTCTTAAGTGAATCGCTGCAGTTGTTAAGTTAGCAACACGGTTGTTTAAGTGAATCTGGCTTCCCCCCCCTTGACTTTGCCTGTCAGAAGGTCGCAAAAGGGGATGACATGACCCCCGGGGGACACTACGACCATCATAAATGGGAGTCAGTTGCCAAGTGTCTGAATGTTGATCATGTGAGCATGGAGATGCTCCAATGGTCGTTAAGTGTGAAAAACGGTCATAAGTCACTTTTTTCACTGCCGTTGTAACTTTGAGCAGTCACTAAATGAACTGTATTTATGATGGTTGCAGCGTCCCGGGGTCGTCTGATTGCTCTCTGTGACCTTCCCAGCCAGCTTCCGACAGGCAAAGCCAGATTCACTTGACAATCGTGTTATTAACAACTGCAAGTGATTCGCTTAACAACCACGGCAAAAAGGTCATAAAGTTGGATGTGACTCACTTAACAACTGCCTTGCTTAACAATGGAAAAATCTAGTCTCAATTGTGGTCGTAAGTCGAGGACCACCTTCGTAAAGCACCTTAATGTGGAGAGGGGTTTGGTTCTCCCGCAGAAGGGAGCAGATGGATCTAACTTTTAATGTGGAATTCCTAAACTTTCTGTGTTCACATACTGGCTATTTTTATCGGACTGAAAAGCCTTCTGCTATTTTTACACCTACCCCGTTTGCCAAACGTTCTTCAGAGAGCGATGGCCTACTGAGTTTTTTAAAATTGTACATTCTGTTTTTTATTATTTTTAATTAAGATTATCGTAGTACAAAATACAAATGAAAATAAAGATGGCAGGAAAATGGGAAAAGGGAAAAGGAAGTGAAGGAAAAGTGTAGGATAAGGGGGAAAGGGGGAAAAAAATAAGCACTAACTTCCAACTTTTTTCAGTGCAGTAGAATACAGTATATTTTTTAGTAGATACTAGCCACTTCTATAACAATGACTAATCTAATTGGCAAATACCAGTTAAGATTGTGTTGTTTTCTGTCCCAAAGATGCTTTTTCAAAGATGCTTTTTTTTTGTGAAAGAGGGGTCAAAGAGGCCATCTAGTCAAAACTGAACAGCCCTCTCTCAACAGAGGGGGAGGGATACAATACCATCTATCTCCAGTCTACAACACAGTCCTTTCAGCAGTTCCAAGGAGGCTCCACACCCATTTGCACCACTCAGGTGACACTGAGGACACAGGTAAACCTCCAGGTGGCCTCAATGACCCTCTAAAAAGAAGGCAAATGACCAGCTGTCTGCAAGGAGTATAAACCCTTCCTTCTCCACCATCCAGTCAGAGCTGAAGAAGCTTCTTGGATGAGAAGCGAAACGTCTTCAAAGAAAAACAAGAAAGTCCAGTTGCCTCCTGAAAAAGCATCTTTGGGTTAACTATGACCTGGATGACTGAGAATCTCCATAGATAGTTGTTTTCTGTCTCAAACACAAAGCTCAGGTAGATATTCAAGTAGAAACAAAACTGGACATATTCTTTTCTCTGACTAAAACAGTTAATTTTGCTCTCTCAGAGACTCCATCCGTTTTCCCGTCCATTCTTCTATCGTGGGAACAGAAGACAGGGCCCGGGGATAACCCTAACCCTAATTGTACATTTTAATGCTGAGGAGGCAAAAGTTTAATGCTTCTCAACCTTGACAACTTTAATATGTGTGGACTTCAACTCCCAGAATTCCCCAGTGAGCATGCTTTGAGATCTGTGGGATTCAGCCAGTTCGCACCACTTCGGCAGAACCGGTGGCTAATTTTTTGTTGCCCAGGCCCAGAATGGACTTCCAGAAGCGGCATCCAAAGCAGAGAACCGGTTGTTCACCTATTTGAATCCCACCGCTGGTTTCAACTCCCAGAAACTGACTGGGGAATTCTGGGAATTTGAAGTCCACGCATGTTAAGTTTGAGAAACTCTAACTTATTGCCTTCTGTCTGCCTCCGAAGGGTCCAAATGTTGAGATCCAAAACTGACTTGCTTTCCATCTTCATTGCATTTAAAATCTACGTTCTTGTACAGGTAGTCCTTGATTTACAACCACAATTGAGCCCAAAATTTCTGTGGCTAAGTGAAACATTTGTTAAGTGAACTTTGGCCTATTTCACGACCTTTCTTGCCTCAATTGTTACTGTAAGTAAATCACTGCAATTGTTAACACCATTGTTAAGTGAATCTGGCTTCCCCATTGACTTTGCTGATAAGGTCACCATGACCTCAGGACACTGGAACCGTCATAAACAGGAGTCATCCAGATTTTTGTCACGTGCCCATGGGGATGCTGAAATGGTCGTTAAGTGTGAAAAATGGTCATAGGTCACTCTTTTCAATGACGTTGCAACTTTGGTCATTAATTGAACTGTTGCAATTCGAGGACCACCTGTACATTATTACAGCTTTTGGATTACAGGTAGTCCTCGATTTACAACAGTTCATTTAGTGATCTTTTGAAGTTGCAACAGCACTGAAAAACAGGGACTTAGGACCATTTTTCACACTCACGACGGCTACAGCATCCCCAGGGTCACGTGATCAAAATTCAGACGCTTGGCAACTGACTCATATTTATGACGGTCGCAGTGTCCCGAGGAATCAGGCGATCCCCTTCTGCGACCTTCTGACGAGCAAAGTCGACGGGGAAGCCAGATTCACTTAACACCCGTTTTACCAACTTAACCCTCTGCAGCGATTCACTTAACCACCGGGGCAAGGAAGGTCGTGAAATGGGGCAAAATTCACCCAACGACCGTCTCGCAGATAAATGTTGTGGTCGTAAGTCGAGGACTGCCTGTATCCTGTCAGGAGAGGCAAGACTAAACCAGGGAAGAGGACGGTCCCTGGTGTCCAGTGAAACTGTCGGCCGTGGGCTGCTTCACAGGCGACATCTTGGCCCCCCTGAGGAGGCTGCTGCATTCAAGGCCGTTGCCAGAGGCTCCACCTGAACCGCCTCCTCCGTTCCTCCAAGGAGCAGCTGAGAAGGGAGGAGCTTATCGGTGTGTCTGGTTTATGCAGGCAGTCCTCGACTTACAACAGTTTGCTTAGTGACCGTTCGAACTCACAACGGCACTGAAAAAAGTGACCTATGGCCGTTTTTCACAGTTACGACCTTTGCAGCACCCCCACGGTCACGTGACCAACATTCAGATGCTTGATAGCTAACTCACATTTATGATGGTCGCAGTGGCATACATTTATTGGATAAAAACTTGAATGAGGGATCCTTGGGGCTCTCTGAGCTTGGTTGTCCCAAAGTTGCTTTTTCAAAAGGCAACCGGCCTGGTTGCAGCCATCTTTGTTTTTCCTTGAAGACGTTTCGTTTTTCATCCAAGAAGCTTCTTCAGTTCTGAATGAAGAAGCTTGAAGTCAGAAGTCTGAAGAAGCTTCCTGGATGGGAAGTGAATCTTCTAAGAAAAAGCATTGATCCTAAGCTAGGGGTAGGCAACCTTGGCCCTTTTATGATTCGTGGACTTCAACTCCCAGAATTCCTGAGCCAGCCATGCTGAGAGGAAAGGGGGAGGTTTCCAAGCTGAGCCATGCTGGCTCAGGAATTCTGGGAGTTGAAGTCCATGAGTCATAAAAGAGCCAAGGTTGCCTACCCCTGGCCTAGTCCATTGTTTCTCCACCTCAGCAACTTTTAAGACATGTGGACTCCAACTCCCAGAATTCCTGAGCCAGCCACGCTGAGGGGAAAGGGAGAGGTTTCCAAGCTGAGCCATGCTGGCTCAGGAATTCTGGGAGTTGAAGTTCACGAGTCATAAAAGAGCCAAGGTTGCCTACCCCTGGCCTAGGCCAATTAAACTAAAAGGATTCTGTGAGGAAACTGCTACTGCGAACCTGACAGAAAGCAATTTATATTCCTTCACCCTAAATCTGGGCCTGTTGTCAAGTCATATTCACGGCTAACGAACAACCCTTTGCATCTCCCATTCAAATGCAGGTGGTCTTCGACTTACAACAGTTCATTTAGTGACCGTTCGTAGTTACAACGGCACTGAAAAAAAGTGACTCGTGACCCTTTTTCACACCTACGACCGTTGCAGCATCCCCATGGTCGTATGATCAAAATTCAGATACTTGGCAATTGACTCATATTTATGACGGTTGCAGTGTCCCGGGGGTCATGTGATCCCCTTTTGTGACCTTCTGACAAGCAGAGTCAATGAGGAGTCCAGATTCACTTAACAACCGTGTTACTGACTTAACAACCGCAGTGATTCACTTTAGTGACTGTGGCATGAAAGGTTGTAAAATGAGGCAAAACCCACTGAACAAAATGTCTTGCTTAGCAACTGAAATTTGGGGCTCAGTTGTGGTCGTAAATTGAGGACTACCGGTATGCCTCTCCAGCCATTTCAAAACCATGCCTATTGATAAATTCACTCTGAAATCGAACAATCAATACAAACAGGTCCTGTTGGTCCGTGGGGGTGTGTGCATGTGTGCGTGTCCAAGCTCTGCATTTTTACCGTTATCTTATTTTCCGTGCAGATGGGGACCGAAGGCTCCAGACCCAGCTGAAGCCGGCGCTGTTTTTCACAATAGGCTTTCCATGTTTCCTCATTGAATCCGTAGTTGAAATAATCAGAAAGGTCGGCACCTGGAAAGAAAGGAAGCACGTTGAGGAAAAGGGGGTCTTCCAGGGCAAGTCAACTCTTCCGGCAAGAAAGAAATGGGGGCCCCTGAACTGGAGAAGTGGCTTGCACCAACTTCCTTTTGCAGCAGAGAAATCTTCTTTCGGGATTCTTCCACTAAAAATAAATAACAGTTACCGGAAAGGAGAAAAGGAGAACAACAAGGAGATGCTGACATATTACACCTGTAGTTCAGTGCTCTCCAAACTTGGCAACTTTAAGACTTGTGGACTTCAACTCCCAGAATTCCCCAGCCAGCCATATTGGCTGGCTGGGGAATTCTGGGAGTTGAAGTCCACAAGTCTTAAAGTTGCCAAGTTTGGAGAGCCCTGCCCTAGTTAAAGTGAATTATAAAAGATGATCTGGAGAATAATCAAGAACCGTATCCTTCAAAGCTCCACATCTCCCACCTAGGAAGACTCTGTCTTTCGATGACGCACGGGGAATTTTAATGACTTTTTTCATCATTGCAAATCATCTCTGCTGCCATATTTCACCAAAACGGGGCCCAGCTGTTGCTACAGTTAAGCATAATTGCAAGATATTTTTTGTTTCCAGGAGTGGAAATTTGTAACACTCCAAATCTTACTGAAGGATAATTTCCACCTATGTTACGACCAGACACATTCATTAGGTCCTGTGCAGGCTGAAGGTCACCTGGTTAACCTTCACGAGTCGTCTACAGGCCACCTGCAAGCCCAACACATTTTTGTGGCCCACAAACCAGAAGACCCCCACGAGTTGGTGGGACCATTATTTTGGCACCATTGTTTTGTTGGTGATTGTGAGATGAAGTGTTTCATCTTTTAAACATTCTCATGGTCCTGAAATCTGGGAACATTTGTGGTGAAATATATTTAGAGTACGAAGACATGCACAAACACACACGCTAATGGTAATAATCCCAAAGATAACTGGTGAATGTCTGAACGGCATCCCTCTTCAACGCAACAATGCAAATCGTAACCATGATTTCTGAAACTAGGATTCAAAGCAGGTTCACAAATCGGGGTTACAAATTAACCAGAATTTGTACAGGTGGCCCTCGACTTAGGACCATTTGTTTAAATGACTGTTTGAAGCCACAACAGAGTTGAAAAAAGTAACTGGCTGGGGCAATTCATGCTGGCTGGGGAATTCTGGGAGTTGGAAGTCCACAAGTCGTAAAGTTGCCAAGTTTGGAGACCCCTGGGAGGAGACGAATCCAAAGAGGCTGCAGACTCCAGAGAGAGGATTGTGCAACAGGAGACAAGCCATTCACACCTATGTTTGTGGTTCTTTGGACTAGATAGGTGCAAAAACGCTACACTCTAGACAAGATGATTTATCTGAAATTCTCTTCTTCACATCTGAATTTTTTTTTTTTTACCAACAAGGTCTGTTTCTGTAAGTGCTGTGAGAATAACCTTCCAAGGGGAAAGCGATGCAAGTTAGATAAGAGAAATCGGAGCCCAAACCAGGAATGTAACTTGAGAAAGCCTCTCAGGCTGGACCCTCCCTAAGTTCTGTTTAGGAGAAAGGAGGGAGGGGGAGATGCATTGAGAGTGGCCAGATTCTGTTACTGCAACCCCACAATAAAAATAGACGTAGTGTTCGTCTCTTTGGTGTTCGAGTCTGAACTTGTGATGGAATGTGGTGACGAGGGGGGATTCCCAGGAGAGAGGGGGTCAATTCCAGAAGAGGAAGAGGCAACTCAGCCCAGAGATTATATGTGACAGAAAGAGGGTGAAGACAGCTCCTCCCTAATGGTGCCCAGAGTATATTGTAGATGCAGAAATAGTCCTCAGTCTGCCAAGAATTTGGTCTATAGGTGTGAAAACAATAAAAGATCTCAGCTTGGAACGATGGCTCCTGGTTTCAGCCTGACACAGGCTGACTGTGGAATTCTGGGAGCTGAAGTCCACACATGATGGCTGAGGGATTCTGGGAGTAGTGAGGAGGTGGATCCCTAGGAATTTATTCCAGCAGAGGAAGAGGCAACTCAGCCTAGAGATCATGCGTCTACTTTAATCTGCATCTACAATACACTCTGTGAGCTATTAGGGAGGGGCTGTCTTCACCATCTTTCTCTCGTGCAGGATCTCTAGGCTGAGTCTGCCAAGAATTTGGTCCAGAGGCGTGAAAACAATAAAGAACTCAGCTCGGAAGAATGTGTCATTCTTGCTTTGAAGCCTGACAGCCCTACCTCAAAAGTACATCAATCTTGCAACTTTAAATGTGCCTCCCCCCCCCCCACCAATGCATTCATGTCCAAGAGAACTAGGGAGGTCCCATCTAAGAGTCTCTCCAATTACATTTTTGGTCTGGACTCAGATTTCTCTTTTCGGAAGCTCTTCCTCAAAGTTATCCTCATTTCAGTTTCTAAATGAGGAGCAACAAGAAAAAAAGGCGGGAAAAGTTCTCTGTATGACACTATCTGAAAATAGGTAGGCCACAGCCGCCGAAAGCTCAGTAGCTGAGCTATAATGACTAAAATGCCCATCCCTGGTTGATCTGAGGGGTCCAAAGTCAAGGAGCAGTGTGGTGGCTCAGTGGTTAAGATGCTGGGTTTGTCGGCTGGAAAGCCGGCACCCAGGTTCAAGACCCAGCGCCCTGCGAACGGGTGAGCTCCCGTTCCTTGCCTCAGCTCCTGCCAACCTAGCAGCTCACAAAGCATGCAAATGGGAGTAGATTAATAGGTACCACTTCAGAGTAGTTATCATATCTAGAATACACATATTATTCATTTAACTACATTCTTACTTTATTTCACAAGTATATTCTATTTCTCATCCTAATACCTCATCGTTTACTAATAAGGTATCTTTTATAGTCACAAACCAACTTCCATATTACTCTGTAATGAAATTGGGAAATTCTGGGTTACCCGAAGTCTAAATACTACGGATATTAAAAGCCAAATTGGAATAGGGTAATTGAAATTAGGTAAAACTTAAAAACAGGATATCTAAAATTATATTGACAAATGTATCGATTGATTGAGCTATAATTAGAAATGTTTTAACTCGAATGTGATATAATAAGGGAAATAGAGAGGGCACTCTTAATGATGTAACCTGAGATATATATGAAAGACTTTGTTATTGGACTATTGACGACCCAATCACCACGCTGCTTCCTAAATATTTGGATGTAAAATTGAAAAATTAATAAAACTTGTTATAAAAAATAAATAAATAGGTACCACTTCAGTGGGAAGGTAACAGCACCCCGTGACGTCATGCTGGTCACATGACTGTGGAAATGCCTTCAAACATCTCTGAAATGGAGATGAGCATCGCCCCCTAGAGTTGGCAATGAGTAGCGGGGTAAAATCCGCAGGGACTCCTTTCATCCAACCCCAAGTAAACAGATCAGATGGTCCTACTGCACAGAAAAAGATCTCCCCGTTTCCAAAACGATAGTGCTGCTCTTAAAATTTCACCGCACCACATTATGGAGAGCAGGCCCATAAATTTGAGACGGTATCCACCTGTCCCACCTCTCCTCACCAAGGACCAGCGATGCCGGGCCAAACCAAACCAAATAACGGGGGGAAAAAAAAGAAAGCTGTTGATCATATTTACCACAAGAAACTTTGAGGCCCCACCTGGTTTCCTCCACGGTTTGTCTTCAAACGATTCTAAATCCACCTCGATTACCGGCAATCCGTTAATATTCCCCGAAGCCTCTAAATCAATACCTTTAGGCTGGGACTTGGCTTTGAAGAAAGGAAAACAGATGGTTAGTGCTTAAGGCTGGCTGGGGAGCTGTTCCCAGGCTGAGGAAACTGTGCAGCTCAAAAAAAGATAAATCTCTTCCTGGATAAATTTAGCTTCGGCTCCTGCCCATTTGCAAATAAAATAGCTTTGCATGTGTGTGTGTGTTTCTCAACACAATGCATTGTTTTGCTCCACGGGGGAAAAATGGCGAGTAGAGGCGAGGAAGGAAGGAAGGAAGGAAGGAGAGAGAGAAAGAAAGAAAGGAAGGAGAGAAAGAAAGGAAGAAAGGAAGAAAGAAAGAAAGAAAGAAAGAAAGAAAGAAAGAAAGAAAGAAAGAAAGAAAGAAAGGAAGGAAGGAAGGAAGGAAGGACAGAGGGAGGGAGGAAGGGATGGAAGAAAGAGAGAGACAGACACAGAGAGGCAAAGGAAGAAGGAAGGAAGGAAAGGGGAAGGGAGGAAGGAAGGAAATAAGAAAGGGAAGGGACACGAAGGAAGGAGTGAAGGAAAGAACAGAATCAGCATGCTCATTAAATAAGGCTAATTAATTAATAGCATACCTTAGAAGGACTGATGTGGTCTGAGATAGCCATTTTGATTGTATTGAAAAATAATTCAGAATAAAAGATTCATTTGCCCAAAGAAAAAAAGATAACCGAAAATAATGCTCCATTCATACCTGATGCTGGTGCTCCGTAGCCTCGACCCGTTTTTAGATTCAGATTCATTGGAGTCCCCCTAAAAAAAGAATAAAAACAGAACTGCAGTTTCTGGGCAATCTATGCAGGGTTTAGGTCCAATGACCATCATTAGGGTCTTAGACCAGTTCAAATCAAACCATAACGCCCACTCAAAAAAATTACTGGATAGTTCCAATCATCTGCTGAACGGACAGGCTGACCCAGGAGAAGGGCGAGTGGAGACAACCCTGCTGGGCTGGTAGCCCCCTCCCCTCATTCTAACTGGCTTTGGGGGAACGATGGGAGTGGAAGGCCTGCCCAGCTGGATGGTGTCAGGTTGAGTCACTCTGGTTTAACTGAAAGCCGCTTCGGTGACTTTGTACATCCAGCAGAAATTTGATCTAGTGGTCAAGGCACCAGTTGGAAAACAGAAGACGGTGAGTTCCAGTCTTGCCTTAGACATGAAAAACTGGGTGACTTTGGGCCAATGGTGAGTTCTAGTCCCATCTTAGGCTTGAAAGCCAGGTGGATGACTTTGGGCCAATCACCAGGAGATAGTGAGTTCTAGTCCTGCTTTAAGCATGAAAGCCAACTGGGTGACTTTGGCCAATCATCAAGAGACAATGAGTTCTGGTCCTGCCTTAGGCATAAAAGCTACCTGGGTGATTTTTGGCCAATCACCAGGAGATGGTGAGTTCTAGTCCCACCTTAGGCTTGAAAGCCAGGTGGGTGACTTTGGGCCAATCACCAGGAGATGGTGAGTTCTAGTCCTGCTTTAAGCATGAAAGCCAACTGGGTGACTTTGGCCAATCATCAAGAGACAATGAGTTCTGGTCCTGCCTTAGGCATAAAAGCTACCTGGGTGACTTTGGGCCAATCACCAGGAGATGGTGAGTTCTAGTCCCACCTTAGGCTTGAAAGCCAGGTGGGTGACTTTGGGCCAATCACCAGGAGATGGTGAGTTCTAGTCCTGCTTTAAGCATGAAAGCCAACTGGGTGACTTTGGCCAATCATCAAGAGACAATGAGTTCTGGTCCTGCCTTAGGCATAAAAGCTACCTGGGTGACTTTGGGCCAATCACCAGGAGATGGTGAGTTCTAGTCCTGCCTTAGGCATGAAAGGCGGCTGGGTGATTTGGGGCTAGTCAAGTCTCTCTTAGCCCAATCCACCTTCCAGGGTTAGGGTTAGGGTTTGGGTCAGGGTTATGGGAAAAATAGGAAGAGGAAGGATAGCTTCACCTCCTTGAGTTATTTATAAAAATAATAAGAGGCAGGATAGAAATGAAATACAAAGCATTGCAGATCTCAAAAAGCTTGCACAACGATGGCACAAAGAAAAGAACAGGATTAGGGAGAGGGTGTAAACACATACATATAAGATGGGGCTCCAGTCTTGATGTTGCCAATCGTGACGCGAATGTCATCATCGTCACTGTCGCTCTCCTCCTCCTCCTCTTCCCCACTTGGGATGGTCTACAGCACAAAAACATGTCAAGCATGAGAAACTAGGCTAGAAACTAGAAGTCAGGCTAGGCGAGTTGTCAAAAAAGAACATGGGGAAAAAAGAGAGTAGAGGTAGCTCCATCTAATTTGGATTTGGGGCCCACCTGATTATGTATTATCAGATTAGTGTTGACTGTTACCGACCAGAGTGACAACATTTTCCCCAGGGCAATTTGTCCCTAAGCTGGTCTTTTAGGTCTTCTAACAGTGCCCCAAACTCCACTGTGATTGGACCTATGAACCTACCTGATGGTCATCTTCCTCTTCTTCTCCTTCCTTCCATACTTCCCAGCATCAGAGCCTTCTCCAGAGAGCTAGGTCTTCTCATAATCCTTCCAAAGTGGGATAATTTGAACTTGGTCCTTTGTGCATCAGGTGAGAACTCTGGGTTTGTTTATTTTCTTGGTTACCCATGGATTTCTTGGGAGTCTTCTCCAACACCAAACGTGAGAAGTATCAATACTCTTTCTGTCCTGTCCCTTCAAAATCCAACTTTCACTTCCACAGAATGTCACAGGGGAAAAATGGTCTTGTGTAATTCTGATTTTTCTGGGTACAGACACATCCGGGCATCTGAATGCCTTTTCTAAGGCTTTCATAGGTACCCTAGCAAATGCTAGTCTTTGGAATACTTGACTGGTGGTCCCTGTACTCTTTGATAGTTGGTCCTACAAGGCAAAAGCCATCCACCACTTCGATATTTTCATCGTCAACTCTAGTGCTTGGTGCTGGACCAGTTATCACTACTTTTGTTTATATTTAATCTTAGCCCTATTTTTTTCACTGTGCTCCTTGTTTTCATTAATGAAGCTTCCAGATTATTTGCATTTTTAATGATCAGAGTAGTATCATCAGCATTGTGCAAATTATGTTTCTTCCTTCAGTTCTATAACCACATTCATCCTCCTCCAATCCAGCTTCTCTCAGTAAAAATTCCACAGGTGGGTTGACTAATTAAGAACATATAGTCTTATATATGTATAGTAATAATTTATAAAGAGAACAATTAATTAGGGGAACAGCTTGCCTCATGAAGTTCTGGGTGCTCCATCGCTGGAGGTTTTTAAGAAAAGATTGGGACAGCCATTTGTCGGAAATGGGATAGCATCTCCTGCTTGAGCAGGGGGTTGGACTAGAAAACCTTCAAGATCCCTTCCAACTCTGTTAATTCTCTAGTCTCGTCTCACTTGTTTGCAATTTCAAGCCAATTTTGCCATGTTCTGTCTGGACTGTGGCTTTCTGATTGCATATACCTACATGGAGGACAATGAGATGTTCTGGAATTCCCATTTTTCTAGCGACATTCCATAGCCTGACATTGTCAACACAATCATTTTGTCAACTAAGCATATGCTACCTAATTTTTTGGTATTCTTTGGCTTTTTCAATTATCTAGTATGTATCGGTCTCTTATTCCTTGAACGTTTCTAAAATCAGCTTTGTAAGTTCTTCCACGTGGCACTCTAATTTGTGTCAGATGATCCTAACCGTTGCTAGCATGAGAAAATAAAATAATATACAATAGCATCTGCACTCCGTTAAAGTCTCATTTTTTTGGTATCGACATGTAGACCAACATCTCTGTTGACCACTATGTTATTCTCCAGATTTGCTGTTACAGAATGGTTGGAACCTTTACTATTACTTCTTTTATTGCTTGTCATTATTTCTGTAGTTCTTCTATCAATTGTTGTAGCCTTCTAACTTGGTAATAATGGAAGCACTGATCTAACTTCATCTATACTAAAACTACTCTAAAGAATCTGGATGTTGACATCCGCACTGTTGTTGTTGTTAGTTGCGAAGTTGTGTCCGACCTATCGCGACTCCATGGACAACGTTCCTCCAGGCCTTCCTGTCCTCTGCCATCTTCTGGAGTCCATTGAAGCTCACGCCTACTACTTCAGTTACTCCCTCCAGCCACCTCATTCTCTGTCGTCCCCTTCTTCTCTTGCCCTCCATCTTTCCCAGCATCAGGCTTTTCTCCAGTGAGTCCTTCCTTCTCATTAGGTGGCCAAAGTACTTGAGTTTCAACTTCAGGATCTGGCCTTCTAAAGAGCAGTCGGGGTTGATCTCCTCTAGGACTGACCGGTTTGATCGCCTTGCAGTCCAGGGGACTCGCAGGAGTCTTCTCCAGCACTGCATTGTACAGAATTTCAATCTACTTATTGTTTGATCTTCACTGAACTGGTTACCGTTTGTTCATCGGTGTCTCTTAGCATGCCAACATGAGACTGGAACTTCTGTGTTCCAACCAAGGTCTTCGATCTTTTAGAAAATGTTTCCTGTTTTTCAATGTTTTTCTATCTTCAGTGATTTTACAGCAGTTATTGTAATACTGCTTCTTGTCTCTGGAACCCTGGAATTAATTGTCTTTCAGAAGGAGTTTTTTTTTTCTTCTCTTTCTCAGCATTGGCTTCTTTTCTCTCTCCTTCTTGGCAGTTTCCATGGTTTGTTCTGACATCCAGTTTGCTTTCTTCTCTTTTTTTCCTCTTCAGCGGTATCTTTCCCCATTTGTCCTTAATTGCTTCTTTAAATCCAATCCATAGTTCCTCTGGTTGTCTATCAATTACCAATCAATCCAATATTTATTGCAGTCATAGACCTGCATGGTATCTATCAACGATGTTCATGATTTCCAAATAACTCTTGATGTTCTGCTTGAAAATGATGGCTATGTGCTCAAGACCATATAATGGAAACTGGTTGACTTTCTTCCTCTACTTTAGCTTGACACTCCCAGTTCTGGTCATGTCTCCCAGGAACACCCCACCCCTGCTAGAATGAGGCAACAAAGTAGGACATGAAGGGGTAGGTCCCAACTATTGTTAGTGTGAGCTCTGCCAGTCATTGCCCATCAATCTCTTCATGGATTTCTCCTGTGAGCGCAGCCAGCCCTTGACAGAAAAATACCCAACGATTGTCTGTGTTGGACAGGACTGGGAATGAAGTCCAACACGTTTGCCAGACACATGATTGGGAAAGGCTGTGCTGGACTTTCTACTTGAGGATTGTCACTTACCTGCTGCAACAGTTCTTGGTCTTCATTGATAACGATCCTGGTCTCCTTAGGAATGTCTTGCAATGGATGAGATTCGGTGTGTCTGATAAAAATAAACACAACAATAAGGGCAACTCATATTTCTTTGGGCTGTGTCCCATTTGCAGCAGTTTCCACCCAGTAGGATACAGATTACATTGGCCAATCAGTAGGACAACTGACCCTCCAGCATACAAAGTATTCCTTTCTAGGCAGATGTCAATATATAGGGTTATCTTTGGCACGCTCAACTGCAGCCAGAACTAAGCTTCTGCGGGACCCTGGACTTGCAGGTCAAGGTGTCCATGGAACCGTTAATGGGCATGGCTTGACCAGGAACACGCTTGTTTTCCAACTACCTGGCCGACTTTTTCATTGATTTCAAGAATTCCTATCCCATCTTCTTTTTAAGAAAAGTCCAAGATAGTTAACCAGGAAGTTGGAAAGCAAGCCTGCTCCTGTTCAATACATACATACATACCATACATACACACATGCATACACACATACACACAAAAGAAATGTGACTACTAAAACAGAGTTTAGAACTCCAAACGATAAAATAAAATGCAAATAAAACAGGTATATGAAAAGCATTTGGGGTTGTTTTTTTTAAGTAATGAGGTTTTGATACTGGGAATAAACACAAGTGGCAAAGCTACACTTAAGCTTTTAGAATTAATGCAACTTAACATTCATTTAATCTAAGGTAATGTAAATTTAATGTAATTAAATTAATTTAATGTAACATGAAGTACCTCCATAATCTGATGTGCTCCAGAAACGTTGTATAATGTTATAAGAAATATAACATTTATATATAAATGTTATATGGTATGATGTTCAATTAGCATGGCAAAAGCTTTGCCGGGTGTTATGGAGATTGGAGTCCAACAGACCCAAAGAGTTGGTCATGTTACAGAAAGTTGCCACTTTGATCTAAATAGGTTTGGTTCTAAATGAAAAACTTGAAGAAGATTTACCCAGATATTGGTCCACCTTCTGGCTTACCATTGTCATCTGAAAATAGGGAGAAAGACAAATACTAATTAAAGGCAAAGATAAATCCTTCAACATTTGTAAAAAGAAAAAGAAAAAAAAGAACTCAGCGTGGTCTTATGAGATGTTCCTATTGAGCAATTTCTATGAAGTATGAAAGGGTGGTGGGGATGTGGACAAACGAGTGAGAAGGAACAAGTGCTCTCCTTGGCCTGTCCTAGCTTCTTCCTAGCTCAGTGGTGGCGAACCTATGGCACGGGTGCCAGAGGCGGCACTCAGAGCCCTCTCTGTGGGCACGCGCACCGTCACCCCAGTCCTAGGCCTTCAGCTGGGTTTTATAAAACCTTTTCGCTTTAGGCCTCCGCCGCCGTGTGCAAAAAAAAAAAAAGGTTCAATTAGTCAATTTCAACTTCTCACGGGGAAAAAAAAAAGATCTTGCAAAGTTGGAATTGATTGATTGAACTTTTTAGTCCCACCCTGTCTGCCGTTACCACCGCAGCCACGCCCAGTCAATGGGCCACACCCACCCATCACTCGATGATGCATAAATGGGTTTGGGGTTGCAGTTTGGGCACTCGGTCTCTAAAAGGTTTGCCATCACTGTCCTAGCTTATGTCTCACTTTTTCTAACCACAGCGATACCCAAGCACCAACCCTTCTTAAAGTCTCCTGATGACTTCAGGGACCTTTCCACTGGCGGCCACATGGAAGTGCTTTGCTGCTACTCTCTTCGAGATATTGCGTTGTCTTTACAACCTCCAGGATTTCCTAACATCCCAGATCAGGAGACAGCGTAACACTCTCCATTTCCAAGACAGCAAATTCCAGTTGGGCAAGTGAGAAGAGCAATTTGGCAGTTAGAAGAGGGAGTCAAGCTATTCTCCAAGGCGCCTGAGGGCAGGACAAGAAGTAATGGATGGAAACTAGTCAAGGAGAGAAGCAACCTGGAACTGAGGAGAAACTTCCTGACAGTTAGGACAATTAACCAGTGGAACAACCTGCCTCCAGAAGCGGTGAATGCTCCAACACTGGAAGTTTTTAAGAAGAGACTGGACAGCCATTTGTCCGAAATGGTATAGGGTTTCCTGCCTGAGCAGGGGGTTGGACTCGATGACCTCCAAGGTCCCTTCCAACTTTATTATTATTATTATTATTATATTATTATTATTATTATTATTATTATTATTATTATTATTATTATTATTATTATTATTATTATTATTATTATTATTATTAAGAAGCAAGGACCAAGCAAAGGGATGGGGTTCCTTTTGCTGGATGTGTTTGGACAGAGACTAGACAGCTTTCTGTTAGGGGATGCTTTGATTTGGATTCCTGCATCCAGCAGAAATAAGAACGGAGGGTTTTCCAACTGCTAGGGTTTCCAAATGGGTAGTCAGGGAAGTTTTCTGCAGCCGACGCAACAGAATCCACCATCCTTCTGAACCTGTGCCTGGAGTCTGGACTCCACCGACTCCGAGGGTTGGTAAGGAGTCACACCTCAGACAACTCATTCACAAATAATTACTCGTGCTTAGAAATCAGGGAGGAAGCCACGTTCAAACCGTTTCCTGCATCCCATTTCCTGGGCAAAGAGGACGCACATGAAATTTGATCGGTGGCCTATTTTGATCATTAGCAGGCTGACCGTATAATTTATGTTTATGCAAATGGATCTGCGTGCCTCACTCCTTAAAACTTTTGCAAACTAAAACTCGTATTTCCACTAGAAGGGAATATTGGTAGCTTAAGGTTCAACTGTGGAGTCCTTGTTGCTCTCTGAGCTTGGTGCTTTTCTTGTGGACGTTTCGTTACCCAACTAGGTAGCCTCATCAGTGTGAGTGAGTGGGGGCTTGCTCCCTGTTCATATACAGTAGCTTACCCTGCCAGTGCTGGTGAAGGGGTGGGTTTCCCCATGCTAGTTCTTTGATTATTGTTTTCTGCTTGATCGATTGTTTGTGTCAATCCCTGCTTCTCTGGGTGTTGGCTGATGGAGAGGATGTGTTGTGTTCTTTCTGAGTTCTTCTTTTTGTTTCCTTCTTACTTTTTTATTCTCTTTTTTAAATGTAAATGTGGTTTATCTCTGTCTACAGATTGGAGCATCTCACCAAGGCCAACTCGCCATGGGGCGTTTCAACAAATACAGGCAGTCCTCAATTTACAACAGTTCATTTAGTGACAGTTCGAAGTTACAACATCGCTGAAAAAAGTGACTTATGACCGTTTTTCACACTTACAACCATTACAGCATCCCCCACGGTCACGTGATCAAAGTTCGGGCGCTTGGCAACTGACTCGTATTTATGACGGTCGCCGTGTTCCAGAATCATGTGATCCCCTTTTTCAGCCTTCTGACAAGCAACGTCGGAAGCCAGATTCGCTTAATAACTGTGTTATGATTTTAACAACTACAGTGATTCGCTTAACAAATGTGGCGGGGAAAAATCGTAAAATGGGGCAAAACTCACTTAACAAATGTCTCACTTAACGACAGAAATTTTGGGCTCAATTGTGGTCGTTAAGTCGAGGTCTGCCTGTACAAAAGTTAAATTAATTTCGACGGAAGCATGGCCAGTAATAATAAAGTCTATCCAGAAATATGAGAGTTACAATAATTTTGAGAAAAACGTGGTCACCAATAACAAAAGTATGAATGAAACCATTAATATAGCATTGAATTGTCCCATGATGAATTGTCTTAGATCCCTCTGTGTGGTGGCTGGCACATGTTTATTGTGTCTATGTATTTATGAATGGCTGACACAAGTTCATTTTATTTTGTTGGTTTTTTTATGGATGGCTGACATGTTTGTGGTGTCTCTGTGTCTATGGATGACTGACAATATAGAGATAAAGCTGGTTAAGCAGGGATCAACACCAAACCATCCAGTAGAAAACAATACTCTGATCAAAGAACTTGGAAGGAGCAAAACCACACCTCCACCAACAGTGGCCGGGCAAGCTACTATATATAAACAGGAGGCAAATCCTACATTCCCTTGCACTGATGATATTACCTAGCTGGGTAACGAAATGTCTGCAGGAAACAACCAAGCTCAGAGAGCACCATAAAATTCGCATTACTATACCGGGATAATCGTAAGAGCTCCGATCAAGCAGATGCCAAAGAAGTGGTGTTGTCTTTGGTACTGATCTGACAAACAGCTTACAAAATCAAATTGGATTGTGATGGCATGTGTGACAGTTCATTTCCTCTACACAACATGTTTCTTCCTCCTTAGGTGCTCTGCCTGTTTAAATAGTTCACGGGAGAGATTTGTTCTTATTGTGCCATTAATTCATTCCGGGTGCAATTACCTATCTTTGTTTATTTAAAGCACTTCTACTTCAAATAAGAAAGGATGGAAACTCTGCACCGATGGCATATATGCAAAACCAAAGACTCAGTTGCAGCTTCTCAAGAGTAACACATGGCCTGATGACTCAGTTCTTAAAATTCTTTTAACAGAGACCTGGAACCAATCTGCTTCAACAACTACACCACTATAATAACCTAAACACATTAGAAAAGGAAACAAAACCCTATTTATCCAAGTAAGATGCTAAAAGTCCCCATAATGTTATTTTTGATACCATCCAAGAAATGTATTACGGTTTACATTACTTAAGGAAACAAAACTGGATAGCTTTTTGTTGGTATATGTCTAGAAACACCTGGCTAACTATTCTAACTAGAGAGTATCATCGCATCAACAGTGCTAAGAAGTAGAGCATAAAAGTCAGCCTTGATGACTACCAGGAAACCCAAAATATAGACTGATGATAGATAAAGAGTTAGCAGTTTGCAATGTAATGAAGATATTTTTTTTCTGAAAGGGACAGAGCAGCCTTATTTCATTCTTGTTCTCCTGGCTTAATACCAGTAATTGCGAGAGGGACCTTGGAGGCCTGGTGGACGATCACTTGACCATGAGCCAGCAGTGTGCAGCAGCAGTCAAAAAAGCTAATATAATCCTGGGTTGTATAAACAGAGGCATAGAATCAAGAACACGCGAAGTATTAGTACTGCTTTATAAAACCCTAGTAAGACCACACCTGGAATACTGCAATACTGACACTGCCTATTGATTAAACATAGCCACTGCATATACCTTTTTGGAAACAAAAGGGGGGGAAATGAAAAATTGAGAAATATCTGTAACATGTTCCTTAGACTACAATACTGCATAACTTGATCCCATGACCCAATTATATCCATGTTTGTTTAGCTCTGCAGCTATAACTCAGCTAGATCTGCAGAGATGGATCCACAAGGCTACTTCTGAACCATATGTTCACACCCAAAGCACCAACGGGCTACTACTGGAATTTGCTGCACTAATTTTACAAAGCCGACAACGGCCCACAAACGTTTGAATCCCTGTATCTTTCCACCAAGAATGTATCCTGCGTATCCTTATTAATAATCTGATAAAGCCAAATAAACCGAACAGTCTAAGAATAAAAATCACCTTGCAATCAAACAAGGATTGCCTTTTTCGTTTTGCATTCGTAATTTAACATTCCAACGACTGAATTTCAGATAGTCCTCGACTCGTGACCAAAACTGAGTCCTAAATTTCCGTTCCTAAGCAACATAGTTGTCAAGTGAGTTTTGTCCCACAGTTTCTTGCCACAGTTGTTAAGGGAATCACTGCTGTTGTTAAGTTAGTAACACGGCTATTAAATGAATCTGGCTTTCCCCATTGACTTTGCTTATCAGAAGGTCGCAAAAGGGGATCATGGGACCCCGGGACACGGCGACCGTCGTAAGTATGAGTCAGTTGCCAAGCGTCTGAATTTTGATAACGTGACCAGGGGGATGCTGCAACAATTTTAAGTGTGAAAAACAGTTATAAGTCACTTTTTTCAGTTCCACTGTAACTTTGAATGGTGACTAAATGGATGGCTGTAAGTCGAGGACTACCGGTCCTGTACTGAATGACCGAACTTTGAGGGCTAAATGTTCTCTCTGACTATTCAGGCACGATGCTAAAGCACAGTTTTAAAAGTGAAAAAAAAAGAATCTATATAGGAAAACCATCTAGTAGCTCTGGTGCCCAGAATGTTATTATATAAACCAGGAAATCTTGGCCTGATAGCAATGCCAGCTATTTTTTAACAAGGTTAAACAATACAAGGTTTGCAAAGGGCTAGATTAACGATCAGCAAGTGTTACATTTTAAGGCACAAAACGTGGTTTGTACTGAACCAAGAGCAAGCAACTAGGAGAAATAAAATGGAACAATTTCTTTGTTATCTGTAAGAAGAGAACTAAAACTTTGCTCAGTATGGGGTTGGTTTTTTTTTTTTTTGCTTGTGCACTTAACTTTAAATCATGGTTTAATGCAGGGTTTCCCAACCTTGGCAACTTTAAGACCTGTGAACTTCAACTCCCAAAATTCCTCAGCCAGCAATGGCTGGCTGGGGATTTCTGGGATTTGAAGTCCACAATGGTTGGCTGGGGAATTCTGGGGGTTGAATTCCACAGATCTTAAAAGTTGCCAAGGTTGGGAAACCCTGGTTTAACGTTAAATTACTGTATTGAAAAACCACCAACTCACCCCCAGCTGTTAATGAAATGAGGACATAAAAGAATACCCATTCTTTGTCAGCTCTCCCTGAATTTCAGAAATCACAATGAAAACGAACATTCTTTTAACAGAGTTATGAAAGTCCACAATCTGGTTTCATCTGGAAGTCCTGTCCAGACGGTTCCCATGGCTGTCCTTCTACCACCCCATTCTGGGCAAGCATGAATCTGTCTCCTCCCACCAATATCCTGAATCCCCCTAGTAATGCCGCAAGTACTGTTTGAATTACTCACTTGGAAAAGGACTCTTCCTTTTTTCCCCACCAGGCATTTCAATTTTTGCAAGCAGTTGGGCCTGAATGTTGCAACCAGGGTCTTGCAGGTGCCTCACCTGAAGTTCTGTTCCCTTTGAAGGGCCATCCACTAGGCCAGTGATGGCGAACCTTTTAAGAGACCGAGTGCCCAAACTGCAATCCAAAACCCACTTATGTATCATCGGGTGCCGGGTGGGCGTGGCCCATTGGGTGGGCGTGGCTGCGGTGGTAACGGCAGACTGGGTGGGACTAAAAAGTTCAATCAATCAATTCCAACTTTGCGAGATCTTTTTTTTTTCCGTGAGAAGTTGAAATTGGTTGATTGATTGAACCTTTTTTTTTTTTTGCACACGGTGGCGGAGGCCTAAAGTGAAAAGGTTTTATAAAACCCAGCCGAAGGCCTAGGACTGGGGCAACGGCGCACGTGCCCACAGAGAGGGCTCTGCGTGCCACCTGTGGCACGCGTGCCATAGGTTCGCCACCACGGCACTAGGCCATGCTTCCCCTTATTCCTACAACTGTCCCCTATGGCAAATCATGTCTCCCAATCCCTCCTTAAAACCTCCCCAAAGTTTTTTGAAGTGTCCACTTAAGCATGGTTGTTTGTTGTGATTAACTCTAGGGAGGTGTCAGCCCACCTGAATGTAGATTCTCCAACCACCCCTTAGAGTTTAAGTTCATCTTCCATTCGTGGTCTTCTCCCTGCTGCTCACTTAACTATCAAATTATACTGTAACCCCCATGGGGCAGGCACCCCTGTTCTTCATTCATCTACAACTGACAGATGTTATGATCAACCTGGGTTGAACTAGGTTAGAGGTTAGGGAGGGCCTTCCTGAATGCTCAGGTGAGTTTTTACTTCCTTACTTTAGAGCAGGACTCTCCAAAACTTGAGACTTGTGGACTTCAGCTCCCACTAAGCCTGAGAATTCTGGGAGTTGAAGTCCACAAGTCTTAAAGTTGTCAAGTTTGGAGACCCCTGCTTTAAAGCACTGACTCATCCTAAGGTGAAACCTGGTTTCATTAATCCCATGTCTTGGTTCACATGAGACAAGAGGCCAGGATCACACAACAGCCTGGATGAAAATGTGGCTGGCTACTTTGAGGTCCAATCTGTTGTGTAAACCCAGCCCAAGTGTGAATCACGCAAATGATCAATTGTTTCTTCTGAAAGTGGTTGTCCAGTCTCTAAGAAAAGACTGGACAGCCACTTGTCTGGAAACATATAGTGGTCTCCTGTTTGAACAGGGGGTTGGACTAGAAGACCTCCAAGGTCCCTTTCAACTCTGTTATTCTGATAAAGGCCAGCAGGTTTCCTGGTGCCCCTTCCCATCTTCTTGGGGGGAGGGGACACCCGCGGCGGGCTGGAGCCCTCCCCATTTGCTCGGATTCTCAAAGGCTTTGACCTTGCGGTTGTGTTGTTGTTGTTGTGTTCCCAACCCTCTCCTGCCCTTTGGGGGTCTCACCGGGGCCGCAAGGCCTTCGTGCAGCTCGGCACCGCGGTGGGTTCGCCCCTCGCGCGGAGCATCCCCGAGCCGGAGGGTCACCGGTCCGCGCATTCCTGCGCCTGGGGGGCGCCCTTGCTCAGAGAAGCCCCCGGCCGGCTCTTCCTCCGGACTCCCATCCAGGGGGGCGGCGGCCGAGAGAGCCCGCCAGCCCCCAGCCCTGCCTCCAAGGCGCCGGGCGGCCAATCCCATCATCCCCAGGCAGCCCGGGGATCATGGGCTTCCAAGCCCAGCCCGGCCCGGCGAGCAAGCATTGTCCGGCGAGCGAAGCGCACAGCGTTCCAATCTCCCGATGCCTCGCCGGGCTGCATCCCGGCCCGCGGGCCTGGAAACGCCCGGCGGGGCGGTCGGGAGGAGAAGCAGCCCCGGGACTCGCCCGCTCCCCAGCCCGGGAGAGCCGTCGGCCTGCGCCCAGCCTCTCCGCCCCCTCCGCCGCCGCCGCCGCCCCCACCTCCGTAGAGCCACTGCTCCTCGTCCTCCTCCGCCTCCAGCTGCACGGCCGCGGGCTCCAGGTCGGTGGCCATGGCGGGGCGCGCGGGCCGCGCCTGCAGCGAAAGGGACGGAGCCGGCCGGGCTCAGCGCCGCCCCGGCTGCTGCATGCTGCACCGAGCGCTCGCTGCGGCAGCCCCGCCGGGCTAAAACGCCGCCGCAGCCGCCCTGCTCGCCTGCTCCCCGGAGGCGCCGCCGCCGCACCAGCACCAGCGGCCGGGCGCGCGCTCGCTCGCTCGCCACAAAAAGAGCCCAGCTCCGGCGGGGGAGCCGCAGCCGGCGGCGCCCAGGCCGGGAGAGGGAGGCGGCGGCGGCAACGGCGGCAGCGGTTCCTGCAGCGGGAGAGCGGCCAGGTCCTAGCGCCCCGCGGACCCAGGCGAGCCCGAGCGCGCCGCAGAGCTGCAGGTTGCCCGGGACGGGGGGGAGAGCGATGGGCTCCGGGGTGGCCGGGAGCGCCAACGGAGCCGGGTGGTGGTGGTGGTGGTGGTGTCAGTCTGCAGGCATGGGTGGGCGTGTGTGTGTGTGTGTGTGTCTCGCTGGAAGGCTGCAACCTGGAACGAAGGAGAAGGGGCGTTGTCTTAGCTGAACGCCTGTTCTCAGCATGATGATGGAGAAACTTCCTAACGGTGAGGAGGACAATTAACCAGCGGGACGGCTTGCTTCCAGAAGTTGTGGGTGTTCCATCACTGGAGGTTTTTAAGAAGAGATTGGACAGCCATTTGTCTGAAATGGGATAGGGTCTCCTGCTTGAGCAGGGGGGGAAATAGAATAGAATAGAAATAGAATAATAGAATAGAATAGAATAGAGCTGGAAGGGATCTTGGAGGTCTTCTAGTCCAGCCCCCTGCTCAAGCAGGAGAACCTATACCAGGGGTAGGCAACCTTGGCTCTTTTATGACTCGTGGACTTCAACTCCCAGAATTCCTGAGCCAGCATGGCTCAGCTTGAAAACCTCTCCCTGTCCCCTCAGCATGGCTGGCTCAGGAATTCTGGGAGTTGAAGTCCACGAGTCATAAAAGAGCCAAGGTTGCCTACCCCTGAATACCATCTCGGACAAGTGACTGTCTAGCCTCTTCCTAAAAATCTCCAGTGATGGAGCCTCCATGATTTCTGGAGGCAAGCTGTCCCACTGGTTAACTGTTCTCACTGTAAGGAACTTTCTCCTTAATTCCAGGTTGCTTCTCTCCTTAATCAGTTTCCAACCATTGTTTCTCGTCCTTCCCTCTGGTGCTTTGGTGCTTTGGTGAACAACCTGCCCCCCTCTGCCTTGTGGCAGCTCCTCAGATACCGGAACACTGCTATCATGTCTCCCCTATTTCTTCTTTTCTTTAGACTAGCCAAACCCAAGTCCTGCAGCCGTTCTTTATATGTTTTAGTCTCCAGGCTTTGGATCATCTTAGTTGCTCTTCTCTGAACGTTTTTTCCCCCAAGGTCTCAACATCTTTTTTGTAGCATGGTGACCAAAATTGGTTGCAGGACTAGAAGACCTCCAAGGTCCCTTCCAACTCCCGTTATTCTGTTAACCCCGTGTATGCGTTCCTGAGGGCAAACTCCTTTCTTGGATTGGGCTCGTAGTTTCAGAGCGACTGGACAGCCCCTCCTCCGTTGGTCTCGCCTAACTGGGCTTCGCAGGAATCTGGGTCCGCCGGCCTTATGTTAGGTCGCATCTTTGCCTGCCATATTTCACTCTTATGACTGTTTCAGCATCCCCCACGGTCACGTGATCAAAATTCAGATGCCTGGCAACTGGCATGTGTTTGTGGCGGTTGCAGTGTCCCGGGATCACACGATCACCTTTTGACAAGCAAAGTCAATGGGGAAGCCAACTGTGTTACTAACTTAACAACTACAGTGATTCACTTAACAACTGTGGCAAGAACTCACTTAACAAACGTCTTGGCTTAGCAGCAGAAATTTGGGGCTCAGTTGTGATGGTCAGCAAAGGCCAATCTGTTGGCCAAACCTTATCAAGCCAAAACAGGCTGCAGAGTCGGCCAAACCCGGTCCGGCATCTGAACGTTCCTGGCTTGAAACTCAAGGAGGGAAGCTGTACTAAGATTTGGGGGATCCTGGGGGTGCCTGGCATTTAGCCCGGGGCACGAGGAACCCCAGAGTGAAGCCTCAGACCTTCTGCTTCAGAATCGGCTGCAAAGCTGAGACACGGCAGGAGATGCTGCAAGGAAGTCCCAGTTTGCACTGGCTGCGTTCTCATGATCAACTGACCTGCAAATTGGCTAATTATGTTGGGTGTTACATTGGCCTGGCCAATTAATTCCATTCACCAGTGTTCACACTCTCCCATGGAAGAAACTTCTAGCCAGGAAATCAGTGCCATCACAGGTACCATGCCATGTCTAGATACTAATGCAACTTCATAATGGTCGAGCTCAGGTTTAGGTCTCTAGCTGGGATTAAACCTAGATGTTCTTCAACCAAGTTCCACCTCCTGGTTCATTGGCTTTCCTTGAATCTCTAGCTGGTCACTGCTCCCGTGTTGGCTGTGCATCATGGGGATTTAATAGGAGGGCATGTGATGGGGGAAGAGCTTGTGTGAGTATCAGGCTAAATGTGGGAGGACCCATGTTCAGCTCTGCCTCAAGCCTGAAACAGGTGTTAATCTTCTGCGAGTGAAACAAGACACCTCAGCCAGTGTCATCGGCCAGAAGTTGTGGTTGCAGCTTCAGTCTTTCCTCAGGCTGGTTCCAGAGTTGAAGAGCTACAAGCTACAAGGTTTATCTCATGGTTGATTAGACTTGCACATCATGGAATAGTAAGGATGCCACAGATTCTTGAATGTTGACTATGGGAATGGGGGCCAGTGTGCTGCCTGAATGCTTTTCTTCAAGAACATTTTACTTTTAAGAATGGATTCGTAGCTGGCTGACCAGATGGATTCCAGATGGATTCGTAGCTGGCTGACCGGCCGTACTCAGCGTGTGGTCCTCAATGGAACCGCATCTACATGGAGGGAAGTGTGCAGTGGGGTGCCCCAGGGCTCTGTTCTGGGGCCAGTGCTCTTCAACATCTTCATCAACGATTTGGACGAGGGGATAGATGGGGAACTCATCAAATTTGCGGATGACACCAAGCTGGCAGGAATAGCCAAAACTCCAGAAGACAGGCTTAAGATACAGGAGGACCTGGACAGACTTGAACACTGGGCGCTATCTAACAAAATGAAATTCAATGGTGAAAAAAGTAAGGTTCTACATTTAGGCAAGAAAAACCAAACGTACAGGTATAGTATAGGGGGTACCTTGCTCAATAGTAGTAACTGTGAGAGGGACCTCGGAGTCCTAGTGGACAATCACTTAAATATGAGCCAGCCGTGTGCTGCAGCTGCCAAAAAAGCCAACACAGTGCTGGCTGCATTAACAGGGATAGAATCAAGATCACGTGAAGTATTAATACCACTTTACAATGCCTTGGTAAGGCCACACTTGGAATACTGCATCCAGTTTTGGTCACCACGATGTAAAAAAGATGTTGAGACTCTAGAAAGAGTGCAGAGAAGGGCAACAAAGATGATTAGGGGACTGGAGGCTAAAGCATATCAGGAACGTTTGCTGGAATTGGGTTGTTCTAGTTTAATGAAAGAAGACTAGGGGTGACATGATAGCAGTATTCCAATATCTCAGGGGTTGCCACAAAGAAGAGGAGTCAAGCTATTCTCCAAGGCGCCTGAGGGCAGGACAAGAAGCAACGGATGGAAACTAGTCAAGGAGAGAAGCAACCTGGAACTGAGGAGAAACTTCCTGACAGTTAGAACAATTAACCAGTGGAACAACCTGCCTCCAGAAGCGGTGAATGCTCCAACACTGGAAGTTTTTAAGAAGAGACTGGACAGCCATTTGTCCGAAATGGTATAGGGTTTCCTGCCTGAGCAGGGGGTTGGACTCGATGACCTCCAAGGTCCCTTCCAACTTTATTATTATTATTATTATTATTATTATTATTATTAAATGTGCATACAAAATAGTTACAAAGGCTTGATTCTGCTTTCCCATAGAAGGAGGGGAAGGAATTTTTTGCAACTGATGGGCAGGATTGAAACTGAACCAAAACCACCATTTCACACATCTATGTGAAAAGCCAAATCATGAAACTACACACACAACAGTTATTTAAGCATTTATTTTTTACAAAATCTTCAAGGCATGAGGTCCTATTAAAAAAAGTAGCTATTACTTCATAAAGTGTAAGGAAACATAATTAAAATGTATACAGTTTAACAACGAAGCTTCATGGAATTACAAATTGTGGTTATAGCCATAAACAAAAATTCACAAAACTTGCAAAGTATGAATGTATTATACAACATTGTTTCCTAAACTGTTAAATATTTACACTGAATATCAACACTTAAGATCTTATTGCTCAATGCTAATATTTTCAGGCTAATGCAATTAATTAGCATGATACTAAAATACAATATTCACAGTTAAGCATACAAAGTGTGTTTAATCAAGACAAGAAAATGGATGGCTAAATTTATTAGTGATAAATTGATTGAAAACTTTTCTTGAGATTTGGAATGAAACAGAATAAAGGATGATTATTACTCCGCAATACATTAGCATGACGGATGTCCTATTCCATTTGGATTTTTGCAGAAGTGTGCAAGAATTACACTACTGTCACACTTATCTTTGTTTCCCAATTTTGCACAATAGATAAAACTAATTTATCAATCTACTCATCACACAAAAACATGTGGAATGTTATACCATAAACATTCTCCTACATTAGAGATTTTTGTATATAGGATGGAATAAATTAGGAGAAAGCATTAATTAGTAACCTACTTCTCGGCAAACTAGGTTTTTTTTGGAGGGAGAGCATTTGTGCATATGATAAACCCTGTGACATTTTATAATAAACTCTAAATTTCATAGGAATCAATGGCATAAAGTCAGGGTTCGCTGCTTGGGGTTTTCAATTCTATCAAAGAAATGCAATCTAAAAATGAATTTCAATTCCATTTGCTTTGTTTGAACAATTTCAGACACTTTTTCCTCCCCTCCCCCATTAGAAGCCTACAAAATAAAAAGAAAAGCGATTTCAAATATTGTTAACGGCCATCTTGAGGGGCATCATGGAAGAAGAAATAATTCAAAGCTGGACTACTGAACTTCAGAAAAGAAGAATCAGCACAGGGAGGAAATAAAGAGCCGTATTTCCCAACTGTCTACTAGCTCCCCAAATTCTGAATGCATTTCTCAGGACAGAATGACAAAAACCACTCTTAAGATGAATTTGCCTCTTCAAGAACTGGGCTCAGATGTTACTTACTTTTAAGGCAACCACTGCTCTATTTTACAGGCTTTTACATATTTATATAATCTACACCATGATCAACACAGAACACTGTCAGAACTTCACAGACCGGACCGTCTGATATGACATCTCAAGAGCTACACAGCAGGGGTGTCAAACTGCCGGCCCACGGGCCGGAGGCGTCAGGGCAAAACCGCGCCCACCCCATTGCCGGCAATGGGGAAAAAAAGTTGCGATACGTCACGTGATGTTGTGAGTTTGACACCTCAAGAGCTACAGGAACAAACAGCAGCTTTTCGTCACTTCTTCCAGCTCGGGGCAAAGTGAAAGGACCCGTTTCCCATATTCCACTGCTGATGAATCCTGGGGCGGGAATGGGGAACTTACGCTTCCTAAAAAAAAGTCCCCCATTTGAAGCTAGATTTGCCCAAAGCACACAAGTTTGGGGAAAAGTAAAAGTGTCACAACACAACACGTTAACCATTTATCACCATTCAATTGCACCGAGCCACATTTGCTGCATTAGACACATCTTGTCTGGCACTTGCATACCTGAGAAAAGATGCAAGTGTGGCCCCCTTGACAGAGAAAGACGGGGGTTCTACAGAGTGTAAAAATGGGAAGTATTTTTTTACTACATTATTAATTCGACAAAGAAAAGCAAAGCTGAATTGGAAGTCAGTCCCATTCATGTTGACGGAAGCTGCTTCCACCCAGCCTGGTCAAAGGGGAGACAGATAATTCCTACATCTGGATTAGGAGGTATTAAGTGTTGCGTTCAGACACTGATAGGATCAGAAAAGCCATAATGTTTCTTGGCACAACGCTTAAAACAATGTGGAAATAAAATCTCCAAGCCAAGCTGGCTTGGAAGGTGCAAAAGGTTTCAGAAAGTGCTGAAGACCTATCGAAGTAGACTCTGCTAGGATGAGGGAAAAGATGAGGTAACACTCAAATGAAGCTGCTCTTGCCTCAGCAACAACATAACTGGAGTATGTCTATTATACAACATAACTCAGTAACAACAACATAAGTAACACATGCTGGAGTAGCTTTTTCAGCAAAGCAGGATTTTTAACACTATTTGTGAAAGAACAGGCTCAACTTCACCATGCGCCGTATTGTCTTCGGTAGGTTTGTGTGGCTCTTCTCTCTAAGGAGTCTACAAGCCTTACAACCCAAGAAGCAGCTCGAAAAGTTCTATGGATGATTGGTTTTTTCCCCCCCTTTAATTATTCTACAGTTCTCATACTAAACATTTCCTCTGGAGCTCGGAGAAGAAAACAGCAATTCGAAGCTCCAGTTTGCAAATGTGTTGAATTTATAACCTGCCATAAAAGTTTTTGAGGCGATTTATTTCCATGGGTACTTTGTGATGCATGCACACAGCACCCAAGGACAGAGGCTTCCGCATTTAGCTAACCACGATGGGCAACTCTGTGCATGCATGATGTACAAAGTGACAGGAAAGAGGCATGTAGTGTGATGTCCACAACAGCTAAATTAACGAGAAGGTGCTTATTTATACTGGAGCTCTGATGCACGGATCTTGCTACCCGTCAGCCTAAACTTGCTTTCCTTGTTAAGGATGTTACGGAATTTGCAAATGCAAACAACTGAAATCACAAATATTCTCAATTCTCCAACATTTTAGCTATATAATTGCTAGAAGCACGGACTGAAAGAACTACAGTAGCTAAACGAAGAACTTGAGTCAAACAGATGCACAGTGTTATCAGATGAATTTTGTGGTTCTTGATTTCTGGAACTCTATCCTAACTAATTTATGTCCATAATCTCTTAATTATAACCAAACAACAGGAAAGGCACCCAAATGAGAAGCTATTGGCACAGAGCCTTAGAAAGGGAGGATCTCAAAATACTGACCTTGAGCAGGTTCTAGCAACTGCCCTGCTATTTCAGAAATACTTTTATGCAGATTTTGGTGTAATACTTTATGCTTGTGAAGCTGCAGGGCTGGATCCAATCCTGCTAATGTTAAAGGGAACTGCAGCCCAAAATATTTGAAAGAACTGCTATATTAAGAGCAGAGACATGGAAAAGATCGAAACATCAAACTGCAGCCCAAAATATTTGAAAGAACTGCTATATTAAGAGCAGAGACATGGAAAAGATCGAAACATCAGAAACAAAGATCGAAAAGACCAGTCTTTCTCAATGTTGGCAACTTGAAGATGTGTGGACTTCAACTTCCAGAATTCCCCAGCCAGCAGAGAATTCTGGGAGTTGAAGTCCACACATCTTCAAGTTGCCAACGTTGAGAAGCACTGATAGACTAAAATGTAGGCCACCAAGCCAAATATTTTTTTTTAAATGTTGCCTTCCATCAGTTATAGGGCTCCCAATGCCAGATACCCAACTTCCTTTGAATTTCTGCCAGTTTTCTGGTAGAATTGTTTAGAGGCCTGTTGTGCTTAAACCAGGGGCTCTTATGGGCTTTGGGGGTCTTTGGGTTACATATAAATCCAAGGAATTACATCTTTTAAGTGTTTTTAACCAGCAATTTCATGGAGCAAGAACTACAATGGATCTTTTATGTTTGCTTAGCAAACCGCACCTGAGTCCAACTTTCAGTAGCATCTACAAAGCCCTCATGGCTTCACCGCGTGGCACATAAATGGCCAATACAATCAGAAAGATACGCACAACATCAATCGTAACAAATCTATGCAAAGCCATTGGCATTATATCACAATCCGTAAACCTTGGCGTTAATACCACACTTTATATATTATACAATGAGGTAATATTTACAAACCCAACCCTTCCCCTCCCAGCAAAAAGAAAGGAAAACGAGCAACTTTGCAAATGAAAGAAGATGGCACTGCTGTTCATTGTTAATCTCGGGCAAAGCAGATCGTCAATACAGATAATAAGATATTAATTGCTGTATGCTAACCTTGATCATTCCTATCAAGAATTCAAAGTGCCTGAAGATGCAATTTTCCCTCCCTTCTTGGTGCCTTTCAGATGTGTCAGGACTACAACCTCCAGAAGTCCCAGTCAGCACACCTGGAGAACACTGGTTACCTAGACTCTGGGAGCGTGTTTGCAAGGCTTGAGTTTTGGAAATGAATAAGGCAGCATGTCAGAACAAGACTACAAGCAGCACTGATATAAGATTATCTTCATAGTGACCGTGTTCATCAAGTAAAGTTACGCCTTGGGAGTGCACAAACAAGCCTTAGCATCGCAACCTTTTTGGAAAGTGCAAAGAGTTTTCTTCTTTTTTTAAAAAAGTAACACAGCAATGAAGATACTCTACTGACGAACACTTTTTCAAAAACAATATCAGAGCAAAGTAGATAATCTTCTCTTCAATATCCCTTACAAGGCACTACAGGTAGGATGTGACAGGTAACGTGAAAGGTAATACTGCTCCTCAGTCAGGTCGAAATATAGGGTATTTTGGTAGGAATTCTATGAGTATTACCTATAAAAAGGGGGAAACACAAAAGACACATTAACCAATACATCCAGCTTTTCCTTGACTGTCAGGATATTTTAGAAGTTAAGGGGTGCTTGGCCAGAGAGGGGGGAGCTGCTTTGGGCCATGGTGGGGCTGACCTCTCACTCAGTCTGGTCTGCCCAGATTGATATTTCAGAAAAGGGTTTTTTCTCTCCTCCTACCAGCAATTGCACTTGGGATCTTGATAAATCAAGCCCTCTATAACCTTGGAACTTCTAATCGCAATAAAATGTTCTCCTCAAAAATTAAAAATTGTCATTCAATGCATATTATGTTAGAAAAAAAGGGGCTTGGCTTCTTTTAATAAAGAGTTTGATGAGATAGTTTTCAGTGGCAAGGAGAGGATGGCTTCCGGATAGTTGTTTGGCTTCCATGTGTTTCCTTTCCCCTAGATGGCACCAACAACTCAGGTTTAAATCTTGGGATAGATACCTCCTTGCTCAGCCCAGCTCCTTAACACTATCTAATGAGGAAGAACAGAGCGGAGACTATTGTCACCCAAGGAGCAAACTAAACTTGTTTGACAAGTTTTGTGTATCTCCACATTGGACTTGCTAGTGATGGGAGCTCAGTGAGTAATATGTAGCTCAGGTCCAGGGGAACCAATTCCACTGGAGAAAATTTCTGACAGGGAGAACCTTAATCAGTGGAACGGCTTGCCTCCGGGAGCTGTGGATGCTCCATCACTGGAGGTTTTCAAGAAAAGACTGAACAACAATTTGTCTGGGATGGAATAAGGATTCCTGCCTTGGGCAAGGGGATTGGGCTAGGAGATCTCTGAGGTGCTTTCCAGCCCTGTGTTCTAATTCAATTCAAAGTTACTTAGCGGTTTTTTTTTTTTACATAAAAAGCAGCGAGTAATTTGATGCGGGAAATATCTGAGCAGATTTTCATAAAAGCAGAGTGGGGAAAGTCTTGACTCATCCTTTCAGACTCCCAAGAGTGCTACAGTACTTTTTCAACATGTTTTGATTGCAAGTCACTATTCAGATCCACAAATCTAAAAACAACTGGTGGGCCCCTCAATATCCTTCAGGGCCATGGTGATATTTACTTCTCTGTATTCCAGAATACTTAGGGAACAGCGAACGAACAAGAGGCAGCTAATAAGTAAGTTCAACCAAAAGATGTGTCTAGACATTTATGCTTTAAAAATGGAAAAACAAGACTATTATAGTGTTTATAAGCTCGAACACTGCACAAGATGCCATCTTAGACGAGGCTGTGATCTGGCCTATAAAGGTTCAAATCTAAGCTATGGGTAAGTTTTACAATAGTACTTATTTTAACCGAAGTAAATAGTACTAGCTATTTTAAGGATATTTATGCTGAAAAGTCATTTTGTATTTTAATAAACTAAGATAACAAAGAACAATGACCAACATAGAGCAGACAAATTCAAAAGAAAATCAGATGGTACGTTTGACATTACTCAGAATGATACAGGTTTGCTTGTGCACGTGTATCTGTCAATCGTAGAAAGCCTCCACATAAACAAAGAACTGTGTGGCAGACAGAAGGCCGCATGTATAAAGGCACTTAAAATTTATGTTGGAAACATAAATGGGACATTTTATCATATTGGTGGGCATGTAAAAAAGCTACTTATTCAAAGGACTTTAATGCTAATCTTTAATTAGCATAATTGAGACAGAGCTCTTTCTTTTGGGACTGATGGGACAGAAGTTGGAAAAAAGTCATGGAACTTTTGTTTTTGTAATGATAATTGCAGTGAGATTATTGTATGCACAATAATATCTATTGTGCACAATACACACACACACACACACTATGCTTATTGCTGACTGGAAACCGCTTATGGACTTTTTGTGTATAACAGAAAAAAATGAACTTATTTTGGTTTCTATATTATAGAAAGAAGAGAGATATATGACCATAAGCAAGAGGTAAATTTAAAATGGTAGCTATAACTGCTACAAAGAGAAAAGCTATTTCTTGATATTTTTTTTCTATTTTTATTACTTTTGCCCCTTTACTTGCACTTTTAACTTTCTCTTTCTTTCTTTTTCTTACTTTAAATTAATTTACATTAGTTTTTATCTTTCCTCTCTAAAATATTTAATAAGAATTATATATTTAAAAAAGGGGAAGGAGAGCTGGAGAACACGTTTCTTATTGTGCTTAACACTGCTACAACATGCGTAAATGGAAGCAAACGAGTAGAACGAAATTAAAATCTGGAAAGATAATACTAATTTTGCTAACAGCTAGCTTTGATTTTATAAGTCGGTGTAACTGTTGATTTCACTTTCAGATGAATGACTGCACTATGCTAGGCATATCCTAATACATATATATAATTATGTATATATTCCTCGAAAGTAGAATTATGTCTCCAGTCACTAAAGACAGGAATGAATTAATCAGAAGAAAAGGAGAACGTGATACTGTGAAACTGATGTAGGTCGTTGGCTAACAACCACAATTGAGCCCCAAGTGAGAGATTTTGCCCCATTTTGTGACCTTTCTTGTCACAGTTGTTAAGTGAATCACTGCAGTTGTTAAATTAGCAACATGGTTGTTAAGTGAATCTGGCTTCCGACATTGACTTTGCTTGTCAGAAGGTCGCAAAAGGGGATCCCATGACCCCAGGACGCTGTAACCGTCGTAAATGTGAGTCAGTTCCCCAGCGTCTTAATTTTGATCACATGACCGTGGGGATGCTGTAACGGTCATGAGTCATTTTTTTCAGTGCCCTTGTAACTTCAAACAGTCCCTGAATGAACTCTTGTAAGTTGAGGACTACGTGTACCGATAACGTCAAGAATACTTACATATTCCATCATATTGCTACTTTCGCATTTCCGTTTACTCAACTTCCAATGCAAGCCAAGCTTAAAAAAAGAAAAAGATACTGCATTATCTGAACCAATAACATTCTTTAGACTGACAAACAAGCCTCTATGTCCCTTTGACCTATTTATTAAAATTCCTATAAGATTATTTCTGGGTTAGCTGTAACTGTAATACTTCAGCTTTCTAAATCAGTCTGCCCTTGAGATATGGAGTGTGGCATGCAATTCCTCAGGCAAAGCATGATGCAATTCTAATGCTGCACATCTGAAAGACACTGATTAGAGAAAAAACACTCTATGTATAGATTTTTCTCATTACTTCAAGAAGAGCCACATTAGAAACTTTAGTCAGCAGGGACAACTTGCCTCCCTAACACAGCTAGCTATGAGCAAGCAACTGGTTTCAATCCCTTAAAATTAAGACATCTGGCAAATAAATGAATCAAACAGCAGTTAATGAGATGACCACTCTCACACGCCCACAAATTGGAGTTCTGGGATTATGAATCAGTCTCATCTGTGATTTTGCAGTCCACACAGAATAATCTTTTGACTGATTAAGTGGAATATATTATTTCCTACCATAAATAAGGCAACTGCTCCTTATATTACCTTGTGATACAATCTGTTATTTTCCCATTCTAACAACTTCTGAATAGATCTTCTTGTCTAGGAAAAAAACAAGCTCCTGTTAAGTTTTTTTAGTATTGCCACTGACCAGAATTATACACAATTTTATAAAAGGGGTTAGAGACTTTAGGTAAAAATACAGTAAGAACTCAAGAGTAAGCTGGGGGAAAAAATAAAATGGAGCAAACCGAAGTGTATTATAAATACAATTACCTAACTATGGAATACTAAAAACTTAAAATTAAGTCACAAGGCTGTAAAACTGAATACACTGTTGAGACGGTCATTATTATCTTCCCTCTGCTGTGGTCTGTATCAGAGCCCACCAACTTTTCCGGCTTTGTGGAGCGGCGGGGGAGGCGGGATGCACGAGTGGCAGGAAAGCGTGCACGCCCATCGCTCGTGCAAATACGAGCGTGAACTCACACGCTCACCCACTGCTCACACAAGCGGGGATGCACGCATACATGTGCATGCTCGCCCTGCACTTCCACAGCCCTGTTCTGAACGGGCCAGAGGTTGGGGATCCCTGGTCTGTATTGTTTGCGTTTATGGTACTTATTAATATGGATTTTTAAGTTTTGTTTGTTGTTTGTTATCTGCTTGTTGTTTGCCCCCCAGAGTTGCATCCAATGAAATGAGCAGCTATACAGGTAGTCCTTGGATTATGACCTCAATTGAGCCCAAACTTTCTGTGGTAAGTGAGGCATTTCTTAAGTGAATTTTGCCCCACTTTACGACCTTTCTTGCCCTAGTTGTTAAGTGAATCACTGCAGTTGTTAAGTTTAGTAACACAATTGTTAAGTGAGTCTGGTTCCCCCACTGAGGTGGCTTGTCGGAAGATCTCAAAAGGTAATGGTATGACCTCAGAGCACTGCAAGCTTCCCAATTCTGATCAGGTGAGCACAGGGAGGCTGCAACGGTTGTTAAGTGTGAAAAATGGTCATGCCACTTTTTTCCGTGCCGTTGTAACTTCAAACGGTCACTAAATGAACTGTTGTAACAGCTTGGAAACTGGCTCATATTTATGATGGTTGCAGTGTCCCAGAGTTGTGTGATCACCTTTTGCGACCTTCTGACAAAGGAATTCATCTTGACCTCTAAGACCCCCTTCCCCATGGACACCCCCCCCCCCGAAAAGCCACCTTTGCCTGGGCAACTAATGAGCCACTTAGAAGAGAGGGAACAGCTGCACTGGCTGGTTGGCATACTTACTCGTTTATTAAGACAGACGGCCGGCCAGAGGCTGCATCCCAGCGTGCAGCAGCAGCATAAACAGCCACAGAGAAGCCATTTTACAGTGATGGGCAGATTCTTCCTTAAACACGAATTCACATGACTGATACTGGTCTTGAATTCTTCAGGGGCAACCTGGAAAAAGAGGACAAGGGGTGAGCCCACACTGGGAACTAAAACCTGTTCTATATCTAAATATACAGATATATCTCATGACTTATTTTTTTTTCCATTAAGACTAAGATTTGTGTTAATTTTAGTCAATCTAAAATTGATTTCCCTTTAAGCTCAGTTATTTTTTGCCTTGGTTCCCTGTGCCTACACAAATGGCCTAAATGTTTTGTTAATATTGAATATAATCTTTGGTGAACAAAAAGTGAACAATATTAGGGATGCATCTACATATGCTGAGAGCCTGTTAACTGAACCAGAATCTCCATGAATTCTTACCTGAATGGGAATAATAGAATAAAAAGAACAATACCAATACTTTTGGTATCCTTTTGGTGACCCTAAATTAATTCTTTTTTCAGTATTCAGTTCTATATTCAATTACAGATCCCTTCAACTGAAACCAAGGATCGTAAGAGTATGGATATTAAAATTACATTGCAATCAGCTCATCACTTTTTTTGCAAAACATATGAACATGCCATAACCTTTAGCAGACCGTTGAAGTTTATGTCATAATAAATTGGTTAAGCTTTGAGGCATTTTTACACTGTTTCTGATGGAAAAGTTTAACTCTTCATGTATGTGCTGGGTTTCAGTTTTTCTAGGCTGCCCTAGATACACAGTACACACATTCAGCCATTCTTAACAATGGCTATTTTTCACGAATCCCCTTCTGGACAGGCGGTAAAGACACAATACCTGGGCACTTCGTGTACCTACAAAGGGAGCAAAAAAAGTAGAAGGGCCTGAACTATCTAAAACTTCATCTCTATTTAAACTGTTTTCAAAGTGGAAAAAAAAAAAGCAGCAAATCGCTGAGGAAAGTTCTAACATGTTTTTTATTTCAGAAAAGCTTTTCTGGCATCTGAAGCCTAGAACCACTGAGCCGTTTTTTTGAACTTTGCTTCATTCTAGAGCAAAGTCAGCATACCAGGCGACACGATGCTCTCTATCCATTATCGACAGCCGTTTTATACACGTGCACTCTGCACAAACGTTTTTTTGCGGAACAAATTCCAGAAATGACAAGGGTTGCATTCCAAATTAGCAAAGGGAACCGCAGCTATTCTGACATGCAAAAAAAAAAAATGCCATGTTTTTTTGTTGTTGTTATTCGGGAGTCTTTTTAAGCATCCTGTGATGCTGTAAATAAAATGCTATTGTTCTTAAAAAAAACAAACCAGGTAAGCCCCCCCCCCCCAGTACAAGGAGAGCTGTAAGAAACCCATCTGCCTGAAGAGAACAGCTGCATTCTAAAGAGTTCCTTTTTTGCCAACAAGCCATAAAAGGGGCGGAGGGTGGACGGAAGGGCCATAATGTTTTACAACAGCGGGCAAGAAAGGAAGTGATCCCCCGAAAGCCAGCAGGCCTGCTCTGCTTTCTTTTGACCATGGTGATCACAGCCCTATCCATCACACCTTCTGCTGAATCATAATACCAAAGGGAGGTTTTATGACTTGCACTTCCCTGCATTGCTCACTAAAGTCCGCATTGTTTCAAGATCAGAGCAGGAAGCTGGACTTTTCCCCCCTTAAGGATGACCAACAGCACCAGGTGGCAGAACTATGGAAGCCCCACTTAAGACCATATTGCAAGCTTACATTTTTAATCAATAAGAAGGGGGGGGGGAAGACAAAAGGTCCAACGAGTTGAGTTGTGTGAACAGGCAACTCCAAGCTAGGCAGTCAATGCTGAAAGCTTACAGTGCTATTAAAATAATTAAATGAACAGAAAAGGGGCTAGGGAAACTTTTAGAATGTAAGTAGAGTTCCCTAACTTCTGAAGATTGAAATGAGGTAATAACTAGGATTTTTTCCTCTTCTTTTCAGTATTTTTATTTTCCAAAGACTGTGATATGCTTCAGTTGGAAAAAAACCACATATTACTTTCCAAGAAAGAGTATTATCAACACCTATGGTAATAGAAAAATAATAACCAGCATTCTGAAATACAGGGACAAAAACATGGTTAGACTGTAATTTGGGCTTCCACTTGAGAGCAATTGACTTAATTCAGTTGGATTCTCATTTGAAAGAAGAAAACACTTTCAGATACAAAGATCTTAAGCTATTGAATTCTAGAGCTGACTCTCTGAATTAAACCTAGAACTAGAGCCTGAAAATTAGTGAGTTCTTACTTGAAATGGGTTCTTTAAATAATGCTGTAATATGCTCAGCTTGGCTGCCACCATTTAACTATTTTTAATTTTGCATCAAAATGCCTGGCATGGAAGAGCGGTTGCCAAGCAGAACAGATGCTACTAAGAGAATACACAAATGCATATAAACTTTGCTATCTCTGACCTAGTTTTTACAGGATTAAAAATAGAAAGAAACCTCACTCTACCCTCAGTCAGTTTATGCCACGTTCCAATTTCTGGGTAGCTTTTGCCAGACTTTGAAGATGAAATGTTGTTTTCTGGGTACCAGAGATGTTTTAGAGAGTACAGGTAGTCCCGTACAACAGTTCATTTAGTGACCATTTGAAGTTACAACGGCACTGAGAAAAGTGACTTATGACTATTTTTCTTACTGATGATTGTTGCAGCAACCTCCTGATCACGTGACCAAAATTCAGACACTTGACAACTGGCTCATGTTTATGACGGTTGCGGTGTCCGGAGGACATGTGGTCCACCTTTTGCAACGTATTGACAAGCAAAGTCAATGGAAAAGCCAGATTCATTTAACAATGTTGTTACCAATTTAACAACTGCAGTGATTCACTTAACAATTGTGGCGAGAAAGGTCTTAAAATGGGGCAGATTCGCTTAGCAATATACATTTTGGGCTTAACTGTGGTCATAAGTCGAGGACCACCTGTATAATATGGGGGAATCTTTATATAGTCTTTGGGGATGATGTCACTGCCCCCATATAGCACAGAGCAGGTCCACTGATGCTTCACTCGGCACAAGGGAGCACGCCCACCCAATACATTCCAGCCAACATTTCTAAAATACTCTTTCAAGATAAATTCAATCAATCTGGCAGACTGTCTCCCATCCTGGTTGCCACGTCAAATGAACACAACCTAGCCACCTCTGATTAGAGATGCTGTCACAGACAATAGCTAGGAGTCTACACTGACAAATGGAGCCTACTCTTAACAGTACTGCAAAAAAAGATTTATTTACCCAAAAGGGGGGGGGAGAGAGAGAGAGGGAGGGATGAAGAAATGGAGGGTGGGTGTGAGAGAGTTACTGAAGTAAGCAAAGAGAATGCATATCTTAGACTGCCCAACCGTTTAATATTTGCAAAAAGACTCGAACTATACAAAGCATTCTAAACTGTGATAAGAGTAGACAACTCCTGTTCTTGCACATGTTCTACTCATGGGAAAACTCTCAAATTGAAGAAAGGAAAACTCACAACAAATCCTGAATCTAACAGAAATGAATGGCAGATCTACACAAAAGCTGCTAGAGCCCATTTTTTGAATCCACATTCTACAGAAATCAGTGGCCATATCTTAGATTATATCTGTTTGTGGTCACTGTGGATCATCGCAAGAGCATTCCTTGACAAATGCAGCAAGGTGACAAGAAACTCAGGTTTAGGATCAAGGCAATTCCAACTTACCTTCCCTGTCAGAACAGAGGGAAATTCTGTGTCAAATCTGTTGCTCAAGCCAAACCTTGAAAAAACAAAGAACAAAAAGTATTTCCACCGAACCTATAAAATGTTTACAACTTTTGTTATACCTGTTTTGCATTAGAGATTACAATTTGTTATGGCTTTATACCTCATTCAACTGTCCATCAAATAATTTTACACATAGCAGGGGATAATCAAAGGAAGAAACATGTATGTCTCTTGTTATTAGTAAGTAGCTACTAATATAAAGATAAATATAAATGGGTGTTCATCCTTCCTAATGTCTGTCTAAATAAATTCCATCAAATTAATCAGGTCCTCGACAGATCCTTGTAGGAATTCAAATACAGTTTGTAAATTATGACACACACAAGAACATTTCAACACACACTTCATCTTTTGACTTTTCTTCTACCAGTTAGTAAGAATGATGAAGATTGTAGTGTTTTAACAGGGGAAACAAGAATCCTTCCAGGAGAGGATCCCAAAGTGGTATCATCTTGACTTTGCAAGCTCTGAGCTAAACCATATAGATGACACATATTATATATACACGCTTGAAAATACTGCTGTAGATATTTTGAGGTATACGGATTACACAAAACGTAATCTCCCCAGCTCAATACTTTGCAAGGAATATAAAATAATATACAAACCTAAAGTCATAGAACAAATGTATCTTGGCTTCACAATGAAGAGATTAAGCAATACGGTAATTTGCAGCACTGTCTATTAACTCTGGGAGGACCTCAGAAGCAGGATGATGAGTGTCGTATAGCATTATAAAATACAAAACGTAGGAGGACATGCTTTATTGATTCAACCTCCTGAAGCTGCAAAGACAAAGTCATATATAATACGGATTTTTTTTCTGAATTTCCCAAACAGAAGCAAAGAGGTCAAAGCATTGGCCCTTGCCAACATGAAGGACCTTCTATAATTGGAAACTGATAAATAACCTGTTAGCTTCAGAAAGCAATGGGTTCCACTAATATTACAGAAACCTGGAACCGTTGACATATTTAATTAGTAGTCCATGCCTCTTATTCCTTAATATGGACTTTGGCACTATGCACTCCTCAAACTAGCTAGGTGGTCCTCAACCTATGACCACAATTGAACCCAACATTTGTGTTGCTGAGTAAGACAGTTGTTTTGCCCTGTTTTACAACTTTTTGCCATAGTTGTTAAGTGAATCATGTGGCCATAGAGTGAATCTGGTTTCCCCCATTGACTTTGCTTGTCAGAAACTGGTTGGGAAGGTTACAAATGGTGATCACATGGCCCTTAGGACAATACAACTATCATAAATATATGCCAGTTGTGTCAAGTGCCTGAATTTTGGTCACGTGGCTGTGACGGTTGTAAGTGTGAAAAATGATCACGAGTCACTTTTTTAATGCCATTGTAGCTTCGAACAGTTATTAAATGAATGGTTGTAAGTTGAGGAGTACCTCTATAGAGAAATCCTTATTTCAGAGCCCAACTTCCAAAAGATATCTCCCAAACTGCCGATAGGAATTTTTCAGGATAACGGCAGCTTAACCTAATTCAACGACAGTCATTATTTAAGGACTATGATCCAGATCTTTGCCTCTATTTTAGAAGTCCAGCCTCACAGCAACAATACTGAAAGTAAGTCCCTGGCTGAATACAGCTTCCAAGTTAAATATACTTTAACTTTCTCCATAATAAATTATATTAGCCTTGGTCTTGTTTGTTGCACAGTATTAAATTCTTAAAAAGTTTTCTTTGGAGCTTCAGCAGAAACGAAGAAGCCAGTTTAAAATGTTTCCAACTTAATTCTACACTGTTCTTTCAATTCACTTACTATATGCTGAAAAACTATGAACCCATGTAGAAGAATAGCATGGCTTCTTTGAGCTATTGACTACTTAAAAGTGGCAGATGCTGAAATTGTACATTAGTACAAAGAAAAAGAAGAGGGAATATTTTTTTAAATGATCAGGATGGTACCATTTCAGCCTTGCTATGCTGTTCTGCCACATCAGAGCCTCGTTTAACTTTTGTCAAACTTGCCAAGATTATGACAAACATTGCATTACATTACATAGTATTATATTATTGACAGCACACACATTAAACTAATAGCCATCCTTTTTGTAGTATCTTTTAAACAAATTTGGCAAATACTATAAAAATTAATTGTTGCTTCTTTAAAATATGTTAATATTTAGTGATAATTCAGGAAAATAACCCTAAAAATGAATGACTGGAAAGTGAATGTTTTAGCACTGAAGCATCACAATAGAAAGATCTATTTAAGTAGCTTTCTTTCCATTTTACTCAACAAATGCAACTTAAAGGAATGGAAATTCTTACATAATCAATTCAGTAGGGAAATGATCTATTTTTGTACCATAGTCTCTGGAGACAGCCTGAAAACCTGCTTCAATGTCAAGTCTTCTTGACAAGTAAACCCCATTAATTCCAGATGAGTGGGCTACCACACCATCCAAATACACTTAAAGGATGCAAATGTAGTCTTGGAAACGCATCCTATAAATAAGCCTGTGAAAATGTTTGACCACCCTATAATGTCTGTTTAGGATCTCCATTAAACAAGGCATTTAGATAGAGTACTTATTGTTCAATATTCTCATAGCTTACTTATCATGTGTGTGTTTTATAAACAAAATCGAAGTGCTACTTCAGCACTTAATAATTTACTATAATTTGTTGTGTATACAATAGTCATTTATTTGGCAATGAAATTGTAACTGTTTTCTCATTCCAAAACCCACATTTTAAAAAGAAAAACTAGTAGTTGATTGTAAAATCTTAAATGACTTGAGGCGTGTTTTTCACTCAGTCTACCATCCCAAGTTTTCTGATGACACAAACTAACATTTATAGTAGTAGCAATAGCACTTAAGACTTAGGTACCGCTTCACAGTGCTTTACAGCCCTCTCTAAGCGGTTTAGACATGTCAGCATCTGGCTCCTCATTTTTACCGACCTCGGAAGGATGGAAGGCTGAGTCAACCGTGAGCCCGTAAGAGTCGAACTCCAGGCTGTGGGCAGAGTCAGCCTGCAATACTGCATTCTAACCACTGCCCCACCAGTTCTCTTTCCTATTTTTTAAAAATATATACAGTAAGTGGAAATCATCACTGACTCAACTTCCAAAAAAAGATCTCAATAGATCTGGGGGGGGGGGTTCTCCTCACTGAAGGTAGGAATCCACACAAAGCACATGCAATCCAAGGCCACAGAGAATGCCTGCTGAAGGGCCCACCGATTGGGAGGTAGGACGGGCCCCACCCCAAAGCAGGCATTCTCCATGGGGGTTGCCCTCCTCTAGAAAAGCTCCCTCCTGAAGGCAGAGGCAGCTCCCCTCTCCTGACCACTGGGACTAGAGTGCTGTGGACTCCCAGTGTTTTTGTACCCCAGCTTGTGTTACCTTAGCTGAAGCAGGTAATAAGTTCATAAATAAATAAACAAAAAGAGCTAATGGGCAACCCTGTCAGAATCTATTAAGGATGGAGCTGAAGATAGATTTTTGGAAGAAAAAATAATCATGCTCTTTATACCTGGAGAAATGGCCAATGCCAAAAAGAAAGAGCCAGAATTTGAAAACCAGGGTTAAATGATATCGGTGCTAACTGGAAATGATTATCATTCTCAATCTGGATCACGTACAACTAGAACGTACCAACCAACCAGACCAGGGGTCCCCAACCCCTGGTCCATGGACCGGTAGCGGGCCGTGGCACGCCAGCAACTGGTCCGCACAAACAAGCAAAGCCCCATCTGCGGGATTCAGGCAGCATACAAAACCACGCACTCTCCGGTCCGTGGAAATCCTCTCTCCACAGAACAGGTCCCTGGCACCCAAAAGGTTGGGGACCTCTGAACTAGCCAAACAAACAAGTAAAAGATACCAAGGTTTCAAGCAAAAGCAAAATTCAAATTCTATTTCAACATAATTTTTGGAAAGGTTACAGCTAAAAAAAATGTGAGTCAGTTTGGTCTAGTGGCTAAAAACCAGGAAACCATGAGTTCTAGTCCCACCATAGGCATGAAAGCCAGCTGGGTGACCTTGGGCCACTGTCTCTCTTTTTCTCAGCCCACCTCACCTCACAGAGTTGTTGTTGTAGAGAAATAATAATAAAGGCAGGATATAAATGAAGCATTTGTACAAGTATGCAGCCACCTTGATACCAACTTTTCGTATCCCATCAAACCCCCCGCCCAATTTGCTTCTTAAAAAGCTATACAAATCCTATTATTTTAATCCAATGCCTTAGCAGCACACATTGAACAATTTACTTTACCTAACCTGCAATATCCTGATGCAATGGACTAAAATCCCCATCATCTTCTGCCATCATGTTTATAAAACATGCTGGCTAGGGATCAGTACATCTGGAGGCCATAACAGGAATTTAAAAGAGGGGAGAGGGTGCTCCCAAAAAGTTATACCTGAGATTCTTATCATAAGAAAGATAAGCATAAACTTCAAAATCATCTAAAAATTAAAGTCACTTTGCTTTGTTGCTTTGTTAACTCATGCCAGAGTTAACAATATGTAAAATTGTGGGGTTGTCTTTTTTCCCATTCTATTTTGTTTAACAACAGAACCGAAGGAAAGTTGTACAAAACATTATTTTTAACAAAAGCTCTTCTTTTGGAAAACTGGTCTCTCCTATCTAGTTGCACAATTCATTGTTTATCTACATTATTTCCTGGTAAAGAGGAAATTATATTGTCAACTGTATTACACTACTAGAATCTGCTCATATGATGCTAAGGATTACATTAGCTCTAACCACTTGGTGAATTATTTGAAAAAAGAGACTATAAAGTTATTAGAAATGTAGATGAGCCACCAAATGATAAAGCTTTGCCCTCTGGTTTAATTTATACCCTTCCAGAAGGAGTGTCATGAAAAACAAAACCTTCCTCAATATACCTTGGCACACAGTTTTATTAATACATAAGCTATTTAAATATGGTTCAAATATTCTGCTCACATGTATATCCCATTGTCCTTATTATTAGCTTACCACAAAGTTGTTTTATGCAGTATGAAGAGATAAATAAAGTTACGTGCTTTGTAATTAGGCTTTTCGTTACTCAAGCCATGATCCAGAACTGGGGTGTGGGGAGATGACTCTACAGACTCCAAAGGGTATGGTCAAACACCAAGGATTGGTGACACCCAGAAATACGGGCAAAAATTTCACAGCAGTACAAATATAGTGCTTCAAGCAAGTGGGGGACACAGAGCGATCTAGTCAGGGAGCTCAAGAACCAAAACTATAGTATAATATGGGGAGAATACTGACAAAAATGAGAAAGTTACAGATAAAATGTAAAATATATTGTACCCCACAGAAGTGGAGGTAAGAAATGGAAATCATAAATTCAGAGGCAAGGAATTCTGGGTAAGTTTTTTTAAGAAAAATAATACACAGAAAGCTCACTCTATATAAATAGTTGGTTTTTTTTTTAAAGGGGGGTGGTCAATGACCATTGAAGAACTATCAGATCAAGATACTGCTTCCTTTCATCTCTTAATGTAAATGCAATTTAAGAACAAAAATTAAAATACATAATGAAGATATATAAAGCAAATAGATCTTCATAACAAGAGAAAGCAAATGTCCTCTTAAAAAGAATGGGTTCAGCAACAGAACAAAAAAAGAAATATCAAGGCGAGCACAATTCAAAACATCCCACTTGATACATATAATAAGCAAACAGAACAATAAGATACATTCCAATCACTGTATTCCCAATTATTTCCAAGACAATAATCTTTGAATGGATACTGAAATAAATATAAAATGACAAATGATGCCTAGGGAGTGTAACATTTAAAGAAAGCCATTAACATTTAATAAAGAGTTAAAAGAATGTTTTTAAATCATGGGAAAAATATAAATGCATATAACAAAGACATTAAGTTATTTGCTTTACAGAAAGCAGGGCAAGATGTAAAAATAGACATTGTGACGAACAATTGCATTTAACACACATTTCATGATGACAATTGAAAACAAAATGGGTTTCCTCTCATAATTAAAAACAAACATAAAGAATCAGAGAGCTAGCAATGTTTTTTTCAAATGACCTCTTTAGGATCATTTTCTCTCATATCCCAGAGTCACAGTTTGGATAGCGTTCACAACTTTTGAACGGTAACTCTGCTAAGTTATCACCCAAGCCTTTGCAATGTCACACCCTTCTTTATTCATTTATTTTTATTGCGCCTTTTTTTTTTTTTTTTTACAAGTAATTCAAGGCAGCGAAGATACCCAACGCATCTTCCTATGTTGCTCCAGCCCCTTTTATAGATAGCCACATCTGGTTCTGGTTTTATTTTATTTCAATACGGACAATATTAAAATATGCCCTTCTTGTCTGCAGTGCAGCATCAACTTCAAGCCCAAATGTAAAGCCAGGAAAGGGGGGCGGGGGGGGGGCACAGCCCTGCAAATCCTGGAGAAGAGTTTGGGGCTGCCTGTCTGTTGGCCCCATGCCCCCCCCCCAGGGCTTTCCAGCCTTCTCCTCCCGAGGGAGGCAATGGCAGTGTCTCTCCCCATCCTATCAGAGACACCCCAACGGGTGAAAGTGAGAGAAGCGGCTACCCTAAGGAAGGCTCCGGGGTCCTCTCAGCACAGGGTCTCCGCTGGGCTTCTTCCCACAGGCACTCCAGAAAGCAACTACAGGCAGTCCTCGACTTACGACCACAATCGAGGCCCAAAATTTCTGTTGCTAGTTGAGATATTTGTCAAGTGAATTGTGCCCCATTTTACCACCTTTCTTGCCAGAGTTGTTGTGAATCACTGCACTTAAGTTAGTCAGTCACAGGTTGTTAAGTGAATCTGGCTTCCCCATTGATTTTGCTTGTCAGAAAGTTGCAAAAAGGGACCATGTGACCCCGGGGACAGTGCAACCGTCGTAAATCTGAGTCAGCTGCCAAGCGTCTAAATTTTGATCATGTGACCATGAGGATGCTGCCGCAGTTGTTAAGTATGGAAGAAAAGGTCATAAGTCCCTTTTTTAGTGATGTAACTTCGAACGGACACTAAACGAACTGTTGTGAGTCGAGGACTACCTGTAGTTGTATTGCATGTTATGGCAAGATGCGACTATGAATTTTATGATTTTATGATTTTATATTGGCTTTTCCCTGTTGTTGTTTTTTAAAACGCTTGTCTTGCTCTTCTTTGCTCTCTTTATATTTTAATGGTCTGAAAGAGTCCAGAAGAGTCAGACATGTATGAGATAAGAGGGCTGTATCCATTTGAAGAATTAATAAATAAAATAAAATAAGAAATAAAAATAAAATAAAAAAACTGCTCCTCTCCTGTCAGGCTGGCTCCCTCCCCAGGGACCCTGGAAGACCCCTCTGCCCCCCCCCAAGGAACAGCCGCTCAGGGATAGATGCGGGGGGGGGCGGGCAAGAGAGGCGCTCTGCACACGCTCAGGAACCCTGACATTCCCGCAGCTCACTTCACCCCTAAATGAAAAAGGGGGCGGGGGTCGCGGATTCCTCCCCGCGAGGGTCTTCTGCCCCTCCTCGGGAGACGCCTCAGAGGGTCCCGGCGCTCTGCCCATGCCCAAGGGACCCTCCCCCTTCCTCCCAACGGCCGCCCCGCGCCCTCTGCACGCGCTCAGAGGCACGCCTCCCCCCCCCCCGCCTGCAGGCCCCGCGGCCCCGCCCCGCCCGCCCACCGCCTTCGCCCCCTCCGCGGGTCCTTACACGGTGATCTGCCCGGCGCCCCTCACAGCCACGGGTTCGGGCGCGTCCCGGGGCCGCGGCAGCTCCTGACTCCTCACCACAGTCCGGGAGGCCTCCGTCCGCTCCTCTTCGTCCTCCGCCTCCTCCTCCTCCTCCTCCTCTTCCTCCTCCAGCTCGTAGATGGTGTCGAAGTCCGCCATGTTGGGGAGCAGGACGCTCATCGCCCCCCCCTCACGCCGCGCGCGCTATTGCGCAAGCGCGGCGGCGCGCGCCTGCGTGCGCGACCCGACGGATGGACCATCGCGCGCGCGAGGCAAGAGGGAGGGAGAGCGCGCTCTCCCTGGTGCGCAGGCGCCGTGTGGCTTGCCTGCCCCCCCTTCTCTCCCCTTCATTGTAATAGTTTTACATAATATTAGTATAGTTATACAGGGGTAGGCAACCTTGGCTGTTTTATGACTCGTGGACTTCAACTCCCAGAATTCCTGAGCCGGCATGGCTGAGCTTGGAAACCTCTCCCTTTCCCCTCAGCATGGCTGGCTCAGGAATTCTGGGAGTTGAAGTCCACGAGTCATAAAAGAGCCAAGGTTGCCTACCCCTGGATAATATAATGTTATGAATCTCGATACATGCTATTATTTCAATGCAGTCCTATTTATGGAATATATATGATTCTAAATTGTGAAGTTTCCATGATTTATAAAACATCAACATTGTGAGCGAATGGAAGCCAATCTTGGTTTTTAAGCCATGCAAAAGACCTGTATGTCCCATATTATGCTCGGCACATTTGCACTATTAGTCCGCTGATAAAACTGGGTGAATTTATAAGGGGAGTAGATGTTTGTCTCTCAGTGACCTACTTCCATTTCAACCCTTGAAACCTTCCCAAATTAGGCTGAAAATATTTCCTGTGACATCACTGTATCATGGAATGACACACATCCCCAATAGCCTTCAGAAGTTCAGAACATTAGAATTTGCCCACTCCTGGTGCATGTCTCCATGCATCGTGTGACCTATGGAAAAAGGAAGTGGCATGACAGCATGTGCACCATGACACCACACAAATAACACGGCTTAAGCATGTATGCAATTATGTCACACTGTCCATGTCATTTTAAAGTCATTGTGGCTTGTTACAGATGCCTGTGTAGGAGTTCACACCAAGCTGAATTTGGGCTTGGAAATGAATCAGGCTTAGGTTAGGGACAGGGTTGGGTGAGAGTCTATTACACTCTGATTTTTGGATGAAAATTTCACCATATTTGGCTCTTGGTCCTTTTCTCTTGCAAAATCTAAGCTAGACTTGATCCAGAAACAAGGGTTTTGGTTTTTTTTGTTCTCACTGAAACATTTACACAGAGTGCCAATGACCTTGGTGCAATAGGTATAAATAGAATGATGCATGGAGGAAATCTTGCTCTCAGTTTAAGAAGAAATAAAACACTACTGTATTTTCTAAGAATGCTTGCAAAATTGAAATAATAATTTAAAAGAACCTCTGATCAATTGCTAAACAAGTTAAACACCAATCTTTGATTGTTAGCCAGAGCAGGGGTCTCCAAACTTGGCAACTTTAGGACTTGTGGACTTCAATTCCCAGCCAGCCATGAATTCCCAGGGAATTCTGGGAATTGAAATACCAACCACATCATAGTTTTGGTCCATGATATAATATAATATTATAATCATATCATAATATTTGATCCACATCTGGTTTTGGTCACCATGATATTAAAAAGTTGTTGAGACACTAGAAAGCAGAAGAGCAACAGAGATGATTAAGAAGCTGGAGCCTAAAACATATGAAGAAAGGTTGCTGGAATTGAGTATCTCTAGTCTAACAAAGAGAACGACTAGAGGTGACATGATAGCATCTTTCAGTACTTGAGGGGCTGCAACAGAGAAGAGGGGGGGTCGACTTATTTTCCAAAGCACTTGAGAGCAGGACAAGAAAGGATGAATGGAAGCTTGTTAAAGAGAGAGATGCAATCTAGAATTAAGGAGAAATTTGCTGACAGTAAGAACAATTTGATTAGTAGAATGGCTTGCTTCCAGAAGTTGTCGATGCTCCAAAACTGGAAGTTTTTAAGAGACTGGACAGCCACATGTCTGGAATGGTATAGGGTCTCCTGCCTGTGCAGGGGGTTGGTTTGGAAGACCTCCAAGGCTCCTTCCAACTCTGTTATCCTGTTCTTCTGTTATGGCTTAATTGGATGGCCTCTAAAGTAACCAGGTCTCACATTAATTGGCCATAAGTGATTCTGTCTGGATCGCCTGATCCCCATGAATCTTTTCCTGGGGTGAATGAGTACCCTTCTCTATCCCACCTCCTTTCCGCCTCTCTAAATAGGATAACTTCACTTCTCTGGGCATCACTTTGATGGTGGTGATCGAAAGCTGTTCCTTGGGAGAGAGATGCCTTGCATCGGGAGTGATCAATGATTAACCCTTCTTCGGACATCAAGAGGGATGCTCCTTGTCTAAGGTCATTGTTGCTTTATCACTTCCCAGCCTTCATTTGGGGTTTCAAATGAGCCTTCTGATCTTCCCAGGCTGTTTTTGATGTGAGGGCTTTGGACAAACTGCAAGACAAAGGCCCTTTTAAAGTGGCTCCCTAAACTCCAAGGAGGTGTTAAGAATGAAGCACTCGCCTCACAAAGGGACAGCAAGCCGATCTTATCAAAGCTTCCTTTCACATTCAGATACCCGAGCCAATTGGTTTGGAATTTACAAGCCCTAAACAAATGTCGGCCTGGCTTTCATCTCCTCAAGAACAAGGGGGCATCAGTCTTGGGAACGCCCCTCCTGTTTCCTTTTCTGGAGGAGGAAGCTCTGCTTCAAGGGCGGCGGCAGCGGCAGAGGAATCTTCTCCATACTGCCATGCTTGAGCGTTAACCCTCCAGGGAGTTCATGCGTCTCTTCTTGGTATTTATCCATCCTACTTGCAGATCATCTGAAGGCCACTGATGCTTTTCCAACTCACACATTTTATTAAAAGGCAGAAGTTTTCCAGAGTTCCTAGTCACGTCTTCTGATACGTCATAGACTCACCCAGTTCTCCTCCTATGATTGAGGGGACGTTTCCTCTCCAACCCTCAGTGGGAACTTAGAGATTTACGTACTGCATGAAGCCATGATTTGTTTTAGCTGTGTTTCATTGCCCTAGGCTGTAAACCATGGTTTCTAGCCTGGTTTGGGTTCATATTGGTATCTTATGATTATGTCACTTTGTATGTACAGTACACTGAGAGCTTATGCGCCAGAGACAAATTCCTTGTGTGTCCAATCACATTTGGCCAATAAAGAATATTCTTCTCTTCTCTTCTCTTCTCTTCTCTTCTCTTCTCTTCTCTTCTCTTCTCTTCTCTTCTCTTCTCTTCTCTTCTCTTCTCTTCTCTTCTCTTCTCTTCTCTTCTCTTCTCCTCTCCTCTCCTCTCCTCTCTTCTCTTCTACCCTACCCTACCCTACCCTACCCTACCCTACCCTACCCTACCCTATTTCTATATTCTATTCTATTCTATTCTATTCTATTCTATTCTATTCTATTCTATTCTATTCTATTCTATTCTATTCTATTCTATTCTATTCTATTCTATTCTATTCTATTCTATTCTCACTTTTGGGCTTAGCAGGCAGTACTCAGTACTCTTACATTATTTACTTGAGAGGAGAACATACAGATGACAAAGGACAACGGATTGAGGCACCAAGCTAGAAAGCGAGAGACTGTGAGTTCAAGTCCCGCTTTAGCCACAAAAGCCAGCTGAGGGAGTTTAGGCCAGTCCCTTTCTCTTAGGCCAGATCACCTCAAAGGGTTGTTGTGGGGAAAATAGGAGGACGATGGAGGACTAGATGTTTTTACTGTCTTGAGATGAGAAAGAAAGAAAGAGAAAGAAAGAAAGAAAGAAAAGAAAGAAAGAGAAAAAGAAAAAGAAAGCTGCTTGAGATCCCATTGTCAAGAATCCAGCTATTGTGATAGGGCTTAGCCTGATTTGGGATTTCAGACACGTGTGCTGAAAGTCTCTTAGTGAAAAGAACATGCAAGAGGGAACACTAATCCCTTGGCCCATATATGGAGTGGGTTAGCATTCATGGCATCCTGTACAAGCCACAATGATGTCAAATCCATCATGGAGTCACTACACAAATGTCTTTGAAATAAAAACTTTGGTATCTCATTCTTGGAGACATTTGTATGACATCATGATGTGTGCAGTCCTTCACTCAGGAGGTTTGTAGATTTGAGTATTTTTCAAGGCAGCAAAAAATCTTCTGAATATCCAAGAGATTAATTCAGTATTCTGAGGACCATGTTCCTCTTTACTCAGGTACATCACTTTGGGGGGGGGGGAAACAACAACCATATAGATTGCAGAGAAGAAGAAAAAAGAGGGTTTCAAATGAATCTTTGGTCCCCTCCTGTCTCAAAATCTTAAAAATGCCTTGAGGAAAGATAACAGTGCACGAAATTTAGCAATAGCTCTAATATTGCCATAAGATATTTGCAAGGAAGGAAGCTTTGTAAATCTTATTGCCACTTTATACCCAGAGTAACAGAATAACAGAGTTGGAAGGGACCTTGGAGGTCTTCTAGTTCAACCACTGCTTGAGCAGAAGACTCTATACCAGTGATGGATCACCCACTCTCTGGGAGGCAAGCTGTAACACTGGTTAACTGTTCTCACTATCAAGATATTTTTCCTTAGTTCTGGGTGGGTTCTCTCTTTGATTAGTTTCCGTCCATTGCTTCTTGTCCTGCCTTTTGGTGCTTTCCTCTCTGTTGCAGCCCCTCAAATATTGGAAGACTGCTATCAAATCACCCTAGTCCTTCTCTTCATTAGACTCTAGACAGACCCAATTCCTGCAACCGTTCTTCATATGTTTTAGTCTCCAGCCCCCTAATCATCTTTGTTGCTCTTCTCTGCACTCTTTCTAGAGTTTCAACATCCTTTTTATATCATAGTGACCAAAACTGGATGCAATGTTTCAAGTGTGGTCTTACCAAGGCCTTATAAAGCAGTACTAACACTTCACACGTCATCTTGATTCTACCCTTCTGTTAATGCAATTGATAGAGAGTTGTTTTTATTATTATTTAGTTATTTAGGTATTTTTAGTTATTTAGTTAAATGTTATATACTGTTCATGTGCATTACAAGACTTGACATGCGTGACATAAAACCTACATTTTCTGAATAATGCCAAATGTTGCTGAATACTTGTTGTATTTCACATTCTAGAGCCCCTGTGACATATTCTAGTTGAGCCAATAAGACATGCAAAAGGATTGGAAACCTTTCTCTGTGTGTGTGTGAGAGAGGGGGGGGGAGTTGTGTGTGCGTATGTGTTTCTATGTGAACCCTCTGTAGGATTCTCCTGGGCCATAAAATTCGCTGAACGTTTCTTCTGAAGACAATAAAGCTGAGGAAAGCTGCTTTTTTTCAAAATTGTTTGCTGTGAAAATTGACACCCTTTCCGGCCATATAACTTACTGAACGAAAGAAAAGGAAGGGACAGTTTTGCATATCAAAGCTGAAGAAGTGTCAGAAGAGATTGTGGTGGGCGTCATGGCAGATATCTCAAAATCCAAGGCAACCTAGAGATGGCACCGCGGTTGGCAAAGGGAAAGCCACTGTGGCCAGGGATCTGGGGGCAGGAATCCCAACTCCGAATAGCCTAAAGGCATAATACAGAATGTTTGACATTGGTGTGATGGGATCTAATGGAACCCCAAGTTTTGCTTCAGGTTGGGTGTTAAACCTAACCCATAAGTAGGATAATTCAGGATGTTTAGAGAAGGACCGATTTTGTTTATTAATTCCATTGCAGTTATTGCTTTCTTCAGAATGTTTTTTTTATTTTTCTTTACTATTGGATGTTTCCCCTATGTTTTATTTATTTTTTGTTGGCTGTGCTAGTGCTTTGCTCATGTAAATTTAATAAATAAATAGAAAAGACAAAAGACAATATGTATTTGTGTTTTTGCCTTTTGTCTTTTCTAATGCACTTTTTTTTAATGTTTTGTCAAACTTTTGTTTTGTTTTTTGTAAAATTTCATTTTTCCCCTTTTGGGGGAGCTTAAACTTTCTGAATAAAAAAAAATATCAAAAGTTAACCAGTAAAAATTAAAAATAAATAAATAAATACACAGCTCTGGTCTATACATTTTCAAAGCAACAAAATAATGTTATGATCACTATTTAAAAAGAGGTGGAAAGCAGACCATCTAGCCAAGGTTATGAATTATATCCTCCCCCCTCCACAAAGATCCATTTGGGATCTCCACTTTTCCAGTATACAGGAAAATAACAAAACCGACCTTACTGTCTTTCTAATTGTCCCTTATGTCAATGAAGGGTTTCAGGTAGGGGTTTATTTTGACTGCATTCATTGTCTTGTGTTTTTTACTCTCTGAATTTTAAAACTTGCTTAAATGGTTTTAAATATTGGAAAGGCAGGTTGTAAACTCAATAAAACCACAAGGAGATTGGATTTAGATTAATCTCAATTTAGGGTTTTGTTCAGTTCTCCAACTCTACTTAAGGTAAAATGATCATTTGCAGAAAGCCAATACCTACAGATAGCCTGTTTTAATGACGTGTAATTAAGATCAATTGGAACTTGTCCTGTTTCCTGTTGTCTTCACAGTCAGCAGTGATAGCAAAGTCTCCCGACTGCTTTTGGAGGAATTTGACAGAGCTTCTAACGAAGGCCTGAGGCAATTCATAACACTAAATTGTAGTTTACCAATAACTGTAAGTTAGGAAGGATCTCCCCCACCCCACCCGCCCCCATGGACACCCTTAGCTAGAAGTCAAGCTTCACTGGAAGAAGACTTTGAAGTTTATATCATTTATTTATTAAATGTGTATGCTACCAGGCATCTGGTCCAACCCCCTGCTTGCTTCCGGCAGGACATATTTCAGCATCTCTGATAGAGGGCTAAAGAGGAAGAAGAGGGATTCTATGATGGGGGGGGGAGCTTTCTCCCTTCACCAAGAGAAGGAGAAGGAGAAGCAGGTGGTTATAGCAAGGAGCATATCTGCTGTGTTGGAATGTAGTCTAGAGTCACAGGAATACAGAATAACAGAGTTGGAAGGGACCTTGGAGGTCTTCCAGTCCAACCCCCTATTCAAGCAGGAGACCCTAGCTCATTTCAGACAAATGGCTGTCCAGTCTCTTCTTAAAAGCCTCCAGTTATGAAGCACCCCAATTTCTGAAGGCAAGCCGCTCCACTGGTTAATTGTTCTGACTGTAAGGAAGTTCCTCCTTAGTTCTAGGTTGGTTCCCTCTTTGGTTAGTTTCCATCCACTGTTTCTTGGCCTGCCTTCAGGTGCTTTGGAAAATAGGTTGACCCTCTCTTGTGTCTGGCAGTGCCTCAAATATTGGAATGCTGCTATCATGTCACCCCTAGTCCTTTTCTCTAGACTAGCCATACCCAATTCCTGCAACCATTCTTTATATGTTTTAGTTTCCAGGTTCTTAATCATCTTTATTGCTCTTCTCTGTACTCTTTCCAAAGTCTGAACATCTTTTTTATAATGAGTTGGCCAAAACTGGATACAGTATTCCAGGTATGGTCTTACTAAGATTTTATAAAGTGGTACTAGTAATTCTTCATGTGATCTTGACTCTATCCCAGAGGCCAAAGAGAGTTTGGAATGCCTGTTAGGAATGCAGGAAGAGAGCATGATCGGATCCTCCCGAGCAATTCATAAGATTGCAGATAATTGCAGATAATTGTTTTAGTTTGGCAAGATTCTGTTTATAGATGAACAACAATAAAGTGACTTTTCAGAAATAACACCACATTTCTTTCTTGGTTCATTGGGCCTGATACTAGCCCAACTATGGCCAATGTGCCAATCAAAACCTCTGGACTTAGTTCCAATTATCCCGATTTTGTTTGCAACCTGCTATTGTAATACACAATAAAGTTGAAGTCCGCACAGCTTAAAGTTGCTGAGGTTGAGAATCACTGCTCTAGACAGGACATTGAAGGAGTATCTGAGTTAGATTATTGTGTTCCTCCAAAGCATGGGGACAATTTGATCTTGCAAAAGGAATATTATTATGATTCAAGGCCAGTCCTCTTTATTTTTCTTTTGGCTTATCATTTTAAGGGTGGTGCCAAGAATCAAAATCTGAACCCTTTATTTATTTATGGGTAATATGAGAAATCGGTGCATTTTGTCTAAAACAACAACCAACAATGGCCACGTTAATTTAGCTTTGAAAGAAAGCTAAATTTGGAAGCAGACTTGCTTTACAAGCTTAAATTGACGGGTTTAGCATCTTCTAAGAATAGCCAATGATTCTCCCAAACTTCTAATGTTAACCGTAACTAAGCATATTAGACGTTGAAGTAGTTGTAAAAGGACAGGAGACCTTTAAGCATTTGCCACTGAAATGGTTTGTTTGTGTGTGACCTGATTTGCCACAAAAACTCAGAGCCATATTTCAGACAGGTTTTTTTTTCTTTTTCTTTTCTGAAAGAGGTGAAAAAGATGTCCTGTAAAACATGAAAACATTCATTGTCCCACAGGAATCTTGGTTTGGGAAAATGTTACATAATAATGCAAATTATTTTTATAATGCACACTGTCCAATGTGTGGATGTGTTATACATTCATTAAGAGGAGGCAAACGCTCATAATTAGAACATTAGGAAGCTATGCTAAATTACCTAAAATGTCGGGAGAGCAAGATTTACCTTGTATATTAATATATAAATTTACTATGGAAACTTCCCCCATGAGTAATTCATAATTACAGAGATATGTTGTTGTAATCTAACATTGGTTGGTATTTAATTTATTTGAATTTATTATTTATTAATGTAAGTTAAATTGGTTTAAGAATAAAAGCAAAGTGGTATTTCTTTGTAAGGCATTTCCCATCTAATGGGAAAATTCAGCAGGTTCAAACTGTCTAACTGAGTGGAATCTGGACACAGATTCATTTTCAACTAGCAGTGCTGCAAGGTCAAGTCAACTCAAAAAGCTCAGATGTGTGTGTGTGTGTGTTTATATATGTATATGTATATATAGACAGTATGTGCATCTGTGTATGTATATATCTGTATATATGTACACACACACACATACAGTATATGTATATGTGTATGTATGTATATGGTGTGTGTGCTTTTGTGTGTGTGTATATATATGTGTGTGTGTATATGTATATATCTATATCTATATCTATACCTCTCTCTCTCTCTCTCTCTCTCTCTCTTTGTCTGTCTGTCTGTCTGTCTGTCTGTCTGTCTGTCTGTCTGTCTGTCTGTCTGTCTATCTATCTATCTATCTATCTATCTATCTATCTATCTATCTATCTATCTATCTATCTATCTATTTATCGTCTATCTATCTATCTATCTATCTATCTATCTATCTATCTATCTATCTATCTATCTAGCTATCTATCTAATCATCATCTATCTATCTATCTAGCATTGTCTGTCTGTCTATATGTCTGTCTATCTGTCTCTCTCTCTCTCTCTCTCTCTCTCTCTCTCTCTCTCTCTCTCTCTCTCTCTCTCTCTCTCTCTCTCTCTCTCTCTCTCTCTCTATCTATCTATCTATCTATCTATCTATCTTGAGAGCGGGCATCAGAATTTCATTTTAATGTGTGCCATTGGGTACACAGAAAAGTGACAATAAAGGTTATCTTATTTTAGAAATCCTATTTATTTCAGCAGGAACTTAAGCATGGGATTCCTCCTTTAAGGAAAAATAGCTTCCTCTCCCAAACTTATAATTCATAATAAAATCAGTGGAATTTAGAGATACACCAAACTCAAGTTTGCACAGTTCTTGAAATCTTCTCCCGGAAACGTCAAAGGGAGGAACGCTCTTTGAGGATAGGAATACACTTGCGTTGCTCAATGATATATTCTTCCTCATCCATTCATAGAAGCCTGGCCCCTTACTGTGGGGAGGAAAGTTAGCCTCTGAATTCATGGTGTCTAAGGAAGGTAAAGCTACAGGACCAGCAGGAGCGAAAGCATTGTAACAGGGGGTTACAGGAGAGCTTTCCAGGAGAAGACCTGTTGATCTAGGTGAGGGTCCCAGTGCTGGAGGGTTCTGGGCCACTAACATGCCAATCTTCCCCAGGCAGGTCATAATAACTCTTCCAGCCTCTGACATGTTGGGAATGGTGACTCATGTAATCCAAATAAGGTGCTGAAGAGTCAAGGTTAGGAGCTGTTCCAAACAACAAAATAACAGTGTTCAAGGGACCATGAAGGTCTTCTGCTCAGGCAGGAAACCCTATAACATTTCAGACAAATGGTAGTCTAATCTCTTCTTAAAAACCTCCAGTGTTGGAGCACCCATAACTTCCGGAGGCAAGTTGTTCCTCTGATTAATTGTTCTAACTGTCAGGAAGTTTCTCCTTGTTCTAGTTTGCTTCTCTCCTTGATTAGTCTCCATCCGTTGCTTCTTCTCCTGCCTTCAGGTGCTTTGGAGAAATAGCTTGACTCCCTTTTCTTTGTGGCAACCCCTGAGATATTGGAACCCCTAGTGCTCTTTTTCATTAAACTAGACATATCCAAATCCTGCAACCGTTCTTCATATGTTTTAGCCTCCAGCCCCCTAATCATCTTTGTTGCTCTTCTCTGCACTCTTTCCAGAGTCTCAACATCTTTTTCATATCATGGCAAGTAGAACTGGATGCAATATTCCAAGTGTGGTCTTATCAAGGCATGCTAAAGCAGTGCTAACACTTCACTTCTTGATTCTATCCCTTTGTTGATGCAGCCGAGGACTGCATTGGCTTTTTGGGCAGCTGCAGCACACTGCTGGTTAGCTCTTTCTGGCTTCCTGTCCAACCTTTTCAATCCTGGATACATGCCGGCTTCTTTGTCCAAAGTTTGGCTCACATACATCTTCAACTGGACAGATAAAACCTCTTGGCCATCTTCCCTTTGTTTCACCTTCTGCTTTATTAAAGGGACTGGCCATTTAGGTCAAGTCTTACAGACTCTTCCCAGCCTCCCACCTTATCAGCTCCTGTGCTATCAAACCATCCTGGTTTTTCCCAAGCCAGGCCTGCCCTTTGCCTCCCTTGCTTGCTTTTGAACTGAATTTGCATTCAGAGGAAGGGCTCCACTGATGAGGCTCTCTATCTGATCGTTTGCATTTTTTCAAGCCCAAGATGCAAGACAGCCACCCTGAGCTGTTTTGTTAAAGAATGTACTTGCAAAAGAGGTGTGAAGTACTACAAGGGCCCTCCCTATTCAGGGATGGAGGATTGGGGCAGCCCTTCCGAGCTTTTTACATTGACACCATCCCAACTAACACATCCATACTAAATCCAGGAAAGGAAGAGACCAGGGATCAGAGGACAGTGGGTGGGTGGGAAAAACGTTTCTTCAGGACAGCCTTTCCATCTAGGGGCCCACAAGGTTCATCATTCCCAGCTAACTAGTCCATCATTCTTAGCTAACTAGTCCATCATTCTCAGCTAACCAGTCCATCATTCCCAGCTAACCAAGGCTCCCTCCACTGGGTGTGATAGAAACAGGAGCTTAACATGGATTATGAGGTGCACCTCAACATATCTTGAGGGCACCAAGTTGGAGAAGGTTGCCATGATGTGTGGAAAGCCTAATTTATTACCTGAAATATTTCTCACCTACCCACTATTCCATGACTCTGGAGAAATTTATGATACCTAAAATATACAACAGGAAACAATGCAAGAGGTACTTCCAAAGAAAGTATACATTAAACCAGAGGTATCCAATCTTGGCAACCTTAATAGCTGTGGACTTCAACTCCCACAATTCCTCAGCATGCTGGCTGAGGTTGGACACCCCTGTTTTAAACATTGTAGGTATTCTCATCAAGTTATGACAGCCTTATGCAGAAGATTGAAATTATAAATAGCCGTAAGACAGCCTGGTTGTGTTTACTGGATCCTGAACTTCAGTGGAAAAAAACCCAGTTCTCTCCTGGGCACAGAAAAACAGATCATTATTTTTATTTATCATTCAAAGGTCACCTTTGAAAACAGCATGACAACAGCTTGCCTTTCCAGACAAGGGCGCTCAAAAAATAGAGCATAGAATAATAGAGTTGGAAGGGGCCTTGGAGGTCTTCTAGTAGTCCAACTCCCTACTCAAGCAGGAGACCCTATACCATTTCAGACAAATGGTTGTCCAGACTCTTCTTAAAAGCCTCCAGTGATGGAGCCCCCACATCTGAAGGCAAGCAATTCCCCTGTTTAATTGTTCTCACTGTCAGGACATTTCTTAGTTCCAGGCTGGATCTCTCTTTGATAATCTTTGATCTGCTACTTCTTGTCTTGCCCTCAGTTGCTTCCCCCCTCTTTTGTTTCTGGTCCATTATAGTCAGTGAGGAGTCCTTGGTGCTCTCCGAGCTTGGTTGTTTTCTTGCAGACATTTCATTACCCAACTAGATAACACCATCAATGCCAGAAGGGAGTGAGGGTTGTAGAGTGGAAGAGAAGGAGAGGCAGGGGGTGGGGTGGGGGGTGAAGAACTGTGGAGACCTTGGAGCTCTCTGAGCTTGGTTATTTTCATGCAGATGTTTCATTACCGAAACTAGGATTACTGGATGAGGATGAGGTGCCTTAAAGGGAAGTTGCTGATGCCCATTTCTGCTAATTTTAATGGGAACTTTCCTCTTTTTTTTCATTTTGTGCTGTTTTAGGCAGGTTTTCATGTCCTCAGGCTGCTGAATAGCTTATTTATTTACCAGATTTCTATCCCAACTTTATTTAGTGCCAGTCAAGGCAGCATTTTTCTACTTTCCTACAACAAATTTGGGCTGAGAGACTGGCTCAATGCTACCCAGCCAGCTTTCACGTCTAAGAGCAGACCAAAATTCATGGTCCCCTAACTTCTGGTCTAGTGCCTTAATCGCTACCCAAAAATGGCTCTCAAGTTCTTTGGAGAGTGAGGCAAAACCAAGACCAAATCTGTGGGCAGATGCAGAGACCCAGAAAGAATAAAAGATTAGCAAATAATCCCGTCAGAGAAAGAAAGAAATATGTGTTGCTCAAAGGCTGATCTAGAAATCTATATATCTATACATCTAGAAATCTCACTCAGGTCTGGACCAGCTTGTACTTTGATAGGAAATCCCCTGGCAATCCCAGGCCTGTAGTCTGGGGAATCAAACAACAACAACATCAACAACCCAACCCAGAAGATGGAAATGCCAAACCGTTTCAGTATTATTGCCCAGAAAAGTACCTTGATGAACTTGTCAAGGTAAGGTGCCTGGAGATCAGCTTAGCCCAAAGGCCATTGTATGTATGTATGTATGTATGTATGTATGTATGTATGTATGTATGTATGTATGTATGTATGTATTTTACTGGACAGTCAGTCTCCTGGTGGCCTGGACCACATTAGCTAGTGCAGAAGTCTCCAAACTTGGCAACTTTAAGACTTGTAGACTTCAACTCCCAGAATCCCCCAGACAGCCAGGTTGAAGTCCACAGGTCTTAAAGTTGCCCAGTTTGGAGAGCCCTGATCCAGTGGGAAGGAGGTGGACAGCTCTAAAACGATGATCCCAAATTTGCTGAGGTGGTATCTTGCCTTAGGTCAAACCATGATGGAATAGAGAACATTGTCCCAGCATTTAAGGGCTAAGAGACTAGAAGAGAGGACAAAGGTTTTGGCCTTATTGTTTGTTTGAATACTGTTTATTTTTGCTAGCAGAAGAAGGAAGAAGCCCCATCCGCCCTCCATTGCCCTGCTTGTGCCTGGGCCAAGGGTTTGCATTCCCCTCCGCCCCTTTCTGCAAAGTGTGGAAAGAAAAACAGCTGACTTGGTTTTCTCTTCACCCTTGGCCTTTCTGGGAGATCTCAAGAGAAAGTCAAGGATTAGTGAGGAGCGGAGCTGGGGATCCCTGCTGATGAAGCTTCTGTCAGCTCCCTGAGAAAATGCAGCTGCAAAATGCCCCAATTAAGGTCCATTTACAGAAAGCCAACAGGTAGGCTGACTTCTGCCCTTCCCCAAGAGGCAGGTGCCTCTTCTGCTCCGCTGAAAGACAACAGGTTCAACACCACCCTGGACGCTGAGAGTAGGGAACTTCCCAAAGAGTGGCCACTTAGGACTTGGGGTTTTGGGAAAGGAAGATGGCTCTTGACTCCCCCCCCCGCTTTTAAAATAGTTTCTCACAAAGGAAACAATGCTGCTGCAGAGGATAGTTTCAATGGAGAGCTTCCTCCATGTAGATTCACTGCCTTCGCTTGCTAAACTGTTGGAGCCCAGAGGAAGGAAGGAAGGAAAGAAGGAAGGAAGGAAGGAAGGAAGGAAGGAAGGAAGGAAGGAAGGGAGGGAGGGAGGGAGGGAGGGAAAGAAAGAAAGAAAGAAAGAAAGAAAGAAAGAAAGAATAAGGAAAGAGAAAGAGAAAATAAGGCATGAATAAATTAGAACCAAACAGAACAATTCAATTCAGAACAATGCTGAAGAAAGAAAGAGAGAGAGAAAGAGAGAAAGAAAAGAAGGAAGAAAGAAAGAAAGAGAAAGAAAGAAAAGAAAAGAAAGAAAGAAAGAGAAAGAGAAAGAAAGAAGGGAGGGAGGGAGGGGGCAGGAGTCATGGAAGAAAAGAAGGATGGGAGGAAATGAGGGAGGGAGAACGGAAGGAAGGAAAACAGAAAGGGAAAATAGAAAAGAAGGAAAGAGAAAGAAAGAGAAAAGAAAAAGAGAAACAAACAAACAAATTAATAAAGAAGGGAGGGGGGCAGGAGTGAGGAAAGAAAAGAAGGATGGGAGGGAAGAAGAGAGGGAGGGAGAATGAAAGGAAGGAAAACAAAGGGAAAATAGAAAAGAAGGAAAGAGAAAGAGAAAGGAAGACCAAGAGAAAAAAAGAAAAGAGAGAGAAAAAGAGAAAGAAAAGAAAAAAAAGAAAAAAAGAAAGAAAAAGAAAGAAAGATAAGGAAGGGGAAAGAGAAAACAAGGCATAAATAAATTAGAACAAAACAGAACCACTCAATTCCGTCAGATGCTGGAGTTGAAACCTCAAGTGTTGTGGTTAACTTGGATTCCTTTACTGAACAGATTGACAGCCTTGAAGGATGTTTCTGAGTTTGTGATGCCAGGATTCTTTTGTTTATTAATTATGTAATATACAGAAATAGGGAGAAGACTTTTCTTTCTATTATCTTTATAGTAAGATAATAATGAACTAACTCAGACCAGAGGACGTTCAAACGAGAACCTGTGCATAGAAGGATTTCTTGTCCGCCAAAGGATCCGTTAGACCAGCCCCAAGCCAGCCTATCTGTGATTGAATTTCGATCCTGGTCTCTTGCTGGATCTCTCCACAACCTCTGTTAGAACCCTCCTCAGATAGCATACCTTTATCTCTTCAGCTTTGTTGTTTTATCTGTGAAACAAGAGAGAAAGCTGTCTGGCCCTTTATCTCCATTTTCTTCAGATCTATTTCAGCAGTGATCTCAGATTTGTGATTCATCTTGAAGAGAATGGCATTCTCTGGCCAGCAGCTGGAACTACAGATTTGAGGAGGAGTCACAGAAAGAGCCCTAGATAAGGCATTTTGTTTAAGGTAACATATGCACTGCATAAGATTTCCAAGCTCACATTTGTAAGGTTGGGATGAGATGAAGATAGTGGAAAATCAGAAGGGCCACATATCAGGCCTTGGCGTCTGTTTTTTCTCAGGTTCTCTAAGTCAAGGGTCCTCAACCTTGGCAACTTTAAGACTTGTGGACTTCAACTCCCAGAATTCCTCACCCAGCAAAGCTTAAAGTTGCTAAGGTTGGAAACCCCTGCTCTAAGTATTAAGGTCTTAACGGAATAATAGGAAGGGACCTTGGAGGTCTTCTAGTCCAACCCTCTTCTCAAGCAGGAGACCTTAGACCATTTCAGACAAGTGGTTGTCCAATCTCCTCTTAAAAACCTCCAGTGATGGAGCACCCACAACTTCTGAAGGCAAGCCGTTCCACTAGTTAATTATTCTCACTGTCAAAAAATTTCTCCTTTGCTGTAGGTGGGATCTCTTTTTAATGATCTTCCATCCATTGCTTCTTGTCCTGCCTTTGGGTGCCTTGGAGAATAAGTTGACCCCCCTCTTCTTTGTGGCAACCCCTCAAATATTGGAACACTGCTATCATGTCCCCCTTCTCTTCATTAGACTTGACATACCCAATTCCTGCAACTGTTCTTCCTAAATGGGTGAAACTTCTTGATCTCTCTCCTTCTAATTCAACAGGTGGAAAAATTATACAGCGTGGTTTTGTGTGCTGCCTGCATCCTGTGGATGGGGCTTTCCTTGTTTGTGCGGACCGGTTGCTGGCATGCTGCGGCCTGGTACTGGTCCATGGACCAGGGGTTGGGGACCCCTGATCTAGAGCAGCAGCTACCAACCTTTTCTATACCCTGCACCCCTAGAACGTGTCTGATATATTCTCGCACCCCTTGCAAAAGTTCAAAATAACGGCAACGAATTATGCATATACACTATAATTTTGAAAACTCAAGTTTTCGCACCCCCTGGAATATCGTCTCGCGCCCCCAAGGAGTGTGAGCACCCCCGGTTAGGAAACCCTGATCTAGAATGTACATTATGGAATGAGTTGCTCTAGGATGAGGTGGTTTTCTAAGAGATTGGTGGAGAAGACATATGTAAAACATAAAGCATAGTCCTTTTCCATATTTCTTAAGACTTTAATTCTTGCATAAGCTGTTGTGAAGAAAGATTCTTCCACCATGTTCAGAAACCACGGCTCATCCAAATTTGCTCCGAATCTGTGCTATTCAAATATTTCTTTTCCCATACCTCTCTGCCAATGATTTTTAAAGGCTCATTGCTTTGGCTTCATTCTATCCTGGAAGTTGCAGTTTCAAAGTAACACAAGCAGCATATCTGAAGGCCTTCCACATCTACAAATGAGATGTACAGGAAAGGACTGTGAGAACCTGTTCTAGAAATTATCCCTAAATCTTTCCCATGGTTGTGTAATCCCAAACAAAAACCTTGATATGGCTTCCAAAGAGGACCCAACTGGGCAGCACTCATCTGGAGTCTGTTAACGTATCTTTCTTCATTCCTGCACTGTGGTGTTCTTCACCCTTTGTCGAGTCAATAGAAAAATCACTCTGGTCTAAATGCCAACTCCTAGTCCAGGGGTAGGCAACCTTGGCTCTTTTATGACTCGTGGACTTCAACTCCCAGAATTCCTGAATTCTGGGAGTTGAAGTCCACGAGTCATAAAAGAGCCAAGGTTGCCTACCCCTGGACTAGCCTAACTCTACTGCATCTATGGCCATGAGTGCGATCCCTTGATTTCCCTTCCGAAGTCACGGGTAAGAGAGCCAAACAGATTTTCTACACCTTGGAAGTACCATTGGATGTGGCTGGAAGAAAAGGAAAAAAGGCTACTTTATTAAGTATGATTCATTCACGGAGACAAAATGAAGGCAATGCCACAGGGATATGGTAGAAAAGACGTCAGCCCTATTGGATAATCCTGATCAGAGGACTCCACAAGAAGACTAGAACAGTACTAAGAGCTGCATCTCACTTACTTCGGCCATGTCACGCAGGGGAATTCAGTGGAGAAAGCAATTATGTTTGGAAGAGTTGGTGATAAAAGGAAAGTACATCCAAAGAACATCAGCAACTTGGAATCACAAAATGTATATTTTCAAAGACCATTTATATACTACTAAAAGTCTCATTGTGTTTATCTCTTTGTACCCTCCTTAGCCCAAATGATGCATTACACAGCAACAGTTTTTGAATCAAGGTATGTAAAACCTGCTAACTTAAAAGAATAATTAAAAAAAAAATCTGGCTCAACTACTCCTGGGGAATTAAAATGTTCAGTTTTATTTGCAAAGGTATAGCAAAGGTCATGTGCATGACCAGTAAGTTACTGGGGAAGCCAGTAGGAAATCAGAAGTCATTCCAGCTCCTACTGCTTTTTTGCCTACTCATGTCTTTCTGTTCATCTGTTTAGGTAAATAAATATTGATCTATTACTGAAGTTCAGTACCACTACAATTATTTTTCTGCTTGTGAGGTATGCCGTTCCTAGATAACCACAGACCATTCAGCATTGGGGTAAAATAAGGTCAACCTAAAATTTAATTTTCATTCTGATCACATCAGACCTCATGGCCTTTGTCCCAAAGGATGACCCAATTCTCTAGCATTATTACAAAATACACACTCCTGAACTTCCAAATGCAACTTTGAACTAGATCTGAAGTCCAACTATAAAAGTTGGAAGTCTTGTTTGTGTCCTACCAATGAGGCACAATCTTTCATTGCATGGGCCAATAATTACCAATCAGGAAACTGCTCCTGACTTCAAACAAAATAAGAATGGTAGTCCTCCCATTTACCCAATCTTCCTGAAAGATACTTGGCGTGAATTTGGGTGTCTTTGGAAAACTCGCAGGAAGAATTGGGGTGATGGTGTCTCTTTTGAATAAAAGGTTTGGGAGAGATTTCTCACATAATCTTAAACTCTCTATTTTCTGTGATGGTACTTTGTACTCCAGACATAGAGCAAAAATTGCTCACCAACCTGTCAAACATTTGTGGTCTTCCCCAGAAGATTGGTTTTGTTTAATGGTCTTGAAACTCGGTGGCCCACTTGCTGTTAAAAATTGGGCAATGTTTGAAAAGTGTACTACTTTTACAGTTAGATAGGAATCCGTCTCTGAAGACCTCTGGGGAAAGCATTCTGGGTTAGGAATCTCAATTTAACAACGTGATTTTCAATAAGCCATAAAATAATAACTCTGGTTGATCAGCAAATTTGTTTAATGGTGTCAGATATCTGTGTATTTTTGTGCATTAAAATTCAGCATTCAGATGAGCCAGTCCCACACCAAAACAAACTGAATATTATGATTGATAAAAAAAATAGTGCAAATTGGGCCCATTTGCGTCATGTTCTTAACTTTTATAGTTTATATCAGTAGTGGTGAAAGCAAGGAGCTCTAAAGCAGGGGTCCTCAAGCTTGGCAACTTTAAGACTTGTGGACTTCAACTCCCAGAATTCCTCAGCCAGCAAAGCTGGCTGAGGAATTCTGGGAGTTGAAGTCCACAAGTCTTAAAGTTGCCAAGCTTGAGGACCCCTGCTCTAAAGAATTCCAGAGCCTCATCTCCATCTTCTCAATCCCTAGATGAGTTCTTTTTCAAACAGACGTCACTCCCTCCCAACATATTTCTTTGTGATAAAGACTAGAATCTTAGGGTATATATATATATATTTAAAAAAAAATAGAAAACTATGATTCACAGCAGGTTGTGCTTTGTGCTTTCTTCCACATCAGATTTCAGCACTATCTCTCTTCTGCAAAACAGGAGTTGTAGTAGGCCCAACCCTGACAATATGTTATGCTAATGTGGTATTTCTTTTGACATCGTGTCTTCACCCTGTGACCCAGGAAAAAATACAAAACGAGAGGTTGAAGTGGCGGTGTGTGAAATCTTCCAGTCTCCAGTCAAACAAAGTGCAGGACCACCAATACAGAAGCAGGACAGATGTTCTGCTCCAGCCATTCTCGCTGCCTCCATCCAGCACAACTTTGTAACCCAGAGCTCGTGGTTTACCCTCCCCCCCTCTTGTCCAAAATGGCTATGTGGTCACCAAGCTTTGGTGGAAAGTCCTCTGTCTTTTGCAAATGGCCATGGGGAAGCCAGGTGTGGGAGTTGTAGTGCCAACAGCTCTGTTTGGCTCCACTGCAAAGGACCTTGTGTTGTTGTGTTCTTGACTTGGCAGAAAGTCCTCACTGAGAGACCACAACTCGTGTAATCGTTCCGTTGTGCTGAAGGCCATTCATGGAAAGAGGAAGAGGAGGAAGAGGAGGAGGAGGGGGCAGGGCTGGCGGTGGAAACAAAGTGCCCGCCATTTCTGAGTGAGTCTGTGGGTCATGAACTGGAATAGGGCTCAAGGAACCAGAGTCACTCTGGATGGAGGCCAGGCTGCCGCCATCAAAGCTGGTCATTTTTTTCTTCATTAGTTTCCTTTCTTTGGCTCTGCGATTTTGGAACCAGATTTTCACCTGCAAGAGCAAAACAGAGGGGGGGGGGGTAAAAAGAGTTTCCGTTACTTTACATTGGGAGCCTTAAAGATGGGGAAAGACTTAAGCAATCCTGGGCTGCATTAACAGAGAGAGAAAGTGTTAGTACCACTTTATAAAGCCTTGGTAAGACCCCACTTGGAATACAGCATCCAGTTTTGGTTGCCACAATATAAAAAAGATGCTGAGACTCTGGAAAGAGTGCAGAGAAGAGCAACAAAGATGATTAGGGGGTCGGAGGCTAACCATATGAAGGACAGTTGCAGGAATTGGGTATTTCTAGTCTAGTGAAAAAAAGGACCAGGGCTGATATGATACGTATTTTCCAAAGCACCAAAAGGGAAGGCAAGGGACAATGAATGGAAAGTTATCAAGGAGAGAAGCAACTTAGAACTAAGGAGAAATTTCCTGACAGTGAAAACAATCAACCAGTGGAACAGCTTGCCTTCAGAAGTTGTGGGTGCTCCATCACTGGAGGTTTTTTTTTTAAAGAAGAGACTGGACAGCCACTTGTCTGAAGTAGTATAGGGTCTCCTGCTTGAGCAGGGGGTTGGATTAGAAGACCCCCAAGGTCCCTTCCAATTCTGTTATTCTATGATTTCTGTGATTTATTCTTGACCCAACTCCCCTTAGTGAAACTAGCCCCTAGGAAGTAAGTCAAGGCCAATATTGTGTCCCTGCAGAGAAATACAGGTAGTCCTCAACTTAAGACCACAATTAAGCCCAAAATTTCTGTTGCTAAGTGAGACATTTGTCAAGTGAGTTTTGCCCCATTTTACGAACTTTCTTGCCACAGTTGTTAAGTGAATCATTGCAAGTATCAAGTTAGTGGCATGGTTGTTAAATGAATCTGGCTGCCCCCTTGTTGGAAGAAGCTTTTCAAAATCTGAGTGACCAAAAACTTGATGGGCATGGGGGAATATGCTGCTCGTAGCCATAATAATTACATTTTCTATCAGGGCTGGATTAAGGCCAACCGATGCCTTAAGCATAGCCCAACGATGGTGCTTAAGGGGAGCAAAACCTCCAGGGCATGAGATGGGAAGCAAATGTGGCATCTGATGCCACCTGCAACCAAACGTTTATTTATTTCAGCATTGGGCCAGTTATGCAGATTGAAGTCTAAGGCAGCAGTTAAGAGCAATTACCTTCCCCAAAAATTAACAAAAGTTGAGTGTAGTAATGAAACAGTGAGGGGCGCGATAGCTAGAGGAAATCTCTCTGTGGGGCTACCTTCCCTTGGGGCACTAAGCACGGGCTTAATGGCTAATCCAGGGCTGCTTTCAGTCATTTATCTATAAAAGGGACCACAGGAAAAGCACAGATTGCCTTGAATCTGCAAAGGCCCTAATAGAAGAGAATATTTGTAGCTCAGGGCTAACCTTGGTAGTCTCTGAGCTTGTTGCTTTGTTGCTTTTCATAACCCAGCTAGGTGACATCATTAGCGCTAGCAGACACATCTGCAAGAAAATGGCCCAGCTCAGAGAGAGCACCAAGGACCTCAGGGGATATTCGCTCCATGTTTCCCCCCCACCCACCCAAGTGGTCCTCTGCTCTGAATTGGACAGAAGCCCCCGACATAACGCAGGTTGCGGATGCTCTACCTGTCTATCAGAAAGTCTCAGGTTGGCAGCGAGCTCAGACTTCCTTCGGATGGTGATATATCTGTTGTAGTGAAACTCCTTCTCTAGTTCTAACCTCTGATGATCTGTGTACACCACCCGGTACTTCTCTCTTGTTCTTGTTTTACCTGTTGAAAACAGACAGACAAAAAAAGTTTGCATTTGCTCCTGAAATCATGAACCTGTCTAATCCAGGCTTTGGCTAAACCAGATAATGAAGAGAAAATACTAGCATTACTATTACTATTCATTCTTTATATTACTATGAAGAAAGAATAAATGTACTGTACGTAAGTGTACTGTATGTACACTGAGAGTTTATGCACTGGAGACAAATTCCCTGTGTGTTCAATCACACTTGGCCAATAAAGAATATTCAAATTCCAGTATAAATAATACTATTTACAAAGCACCTCTGGTCTAATTCTCATGCTTCAAAAGTGATTTGGAAGAAGTACTTTAGACTTTGCATGAACCTAGCATCTCACTGCTACTCATTAAAGCAGCTCCTTTGTTTTAGGCTTCTGTGCAAGCCGACAAAAACATGCTGCTGCTTTAAAAGTGACATTCATGGAATGAGTTGGCTTCTCAAAGCAGTGGTTGCTGATTTCCCACCCATGAAGAATTCTTGGCAAAAGTCAGGTTGCCTTAAGAAATGGCAGAGAAATGCCGCAACTGCATGAGAATCAGAGTTCTTTGCAATCATTTTCAAAGTGTGCGTATAACCATATTGGCTGGGTCCGGGATAAGAAAGCATATTCAAGCACATTTTGGTTTTTGCTCTACAAGCATCCTTACCCATAACTTCCAAAACCGTTAAAAGCCTGCAAAAACATTTGCTAGTTCATCTGCAAATACTGATTGTGGTAGGTTTCTACAGACGGGAAAGAAGTAGATTGTGGCCAGCAGCAATTATTACAAGGCCATCAGAATTTAGATGGGCAGACATTTTGTGCTGGAAATATTAGCCATGCATGAATTGGTTCCTGGCTTGTAAACATGTCATTTTTCAGTAAACCTGAAGGGCACCCCTGCCCCTTGTCTTAATGGAAGTCTTTCTCGGGCTGACCATCTTCAGAAGTATTAGGCCACATCTCCAATCCTTTTGGTTTACGGGAATAATGGAGACAGTCCAGAATACTAAAAGGTCCACCCCAAAACAATGCAAAAAAGCACAAAAGCCTAACTGGCCAGCATCTGTTGGGCACTCACTGAATTTGCCAGCACACTGAATTTTTGTAGGACTGATGGTTATGTCCCCAGATTTCACTTGGTTTGCTTACAGAGGATTTCTTCTTCTTCTTCTTTTTTTATAAAAGGCCAAGTTGCTGTCACGTTGAACTTGTTTCTGATGACTTGATGGAAATACAATGTATTTTTCTTGACAATAATAGGGACTATTAGGCAGCTGTACTTTAGGAGAGTAATCTAGGCAATCAGAAACCCAAAGATAAATATAAGTAGAGGGAAGGTAAGTCATGAGTTGGGATCCTTTGCTTAAACCTCCTGCCTTTTGAAAGTAACAATAGATGCCAGCCTTACTATGAAAGATTGTATTTATAGGAGTTCCATTTTGTTCATGCGTCAGAATTACAGATATCTTTTAGAAAGAGAAATATGCTTTGACTGTTTACCTTTGGGGGAAATGACCGAACCGATAACATCTTAAGAACGTAATTTTGGTTTCAGTAATTTTCACAAAGCAGCCCACATGATCTGCCGCTGAAATAGCCTTCTTCTGTTTGGTACTCTACAGACATAGGCATCTGGTAGATACCATGTATATCACAACAACGTTACACAAATAACACGCGCATATGACATTTGTGCGATGATGTGACTTTCCTGCCCTGAATCAGGAACTTTGTGGCAGAAAGAGTCACGCTACTTTTCCAAAGCACCAGAAAGCAAAAAAAAAAAAACAACCAACAAAACAAAACATAACCCCTCTTAAAGTTCTTCGTTTTAAAAAACAGAGGAACCAAACAAGCATTGAAACAGAGACTGGGAAGTAGAATATGAGGGCATACGAAGGCTAAAAAGAATAGATTTTTTTTTTTTAGTGAGATGTGAGAAGCAAGTAGGGAAGGAGAGGGGGTGCCCTGGACTGGAATGTGTAATGGGGATTTGTTAAAGGAATGGTGGAAGACCCATTTAAAGGGGTCTTTTGTAATCAGTGAGAATCAGGTTGTTGACTCTGAACAAAACAACTCGCCAGGTGTTTTAAAACCCAAGACCTGTTTTAAGGATGCTCCAGTTATTCTAGCAGTCTGAGGCTCTGCCTTGCTCTTCGGGGGTGGGGGGAGCAGATTTCCCCTTGGCCATAAAATTCACAGAGCATTTTTTCGGAACACAATAAAAGGGCCTCTTTATTTGCTGTGAAAACCATCAGTCTTTCCGGCAATATAACTGCTAAAGAAAAGGAGCAGAAGCCAGGATGCATATCAAAGCCCCCCCCTTCCCTCCCCCCCCCCCAAAAAAAAGTGTCAAAAGAAGGTCTGTTGCTTGATATGGCAAATCAGCCCCTGGTCTGAAGACAATGGAATCAAGGCAGAGCAGGATGGGGTTCCTGAACCTCACAACTAGTTTATAAAGAAAATAAATTAACATTCAAATTGCCCCTGGTTTCCCCTGTCTTCTCTGCTTGAGCCTAGCTCCTGTTTTACATCAGGACGACCCGGCGGCATCTTCCTGGTCACAGGAATTTGTGAATTTGTCCACGTCTGTGAATTCAGCAGGACAACAAAGTCAGCTGAGCTCTGTCTTCCCGTGTGGAAATTCCATCCCTTTCCAGTTCCATCCAGGCGAAGGAGCTTCAAAGGGTTGAGGGGAGGTTCACCAACAGCCTTCGCCAGCCTGGCGTCTTCTAGGTGGGCTCCACTAGGAGGAGGGAGAAGGTTTCTAGGTTTCTATCTCAGCTTCTCTGGAGAACCCCCCAGTGAAAAGAGGAAGCCAAATGGGACAAGGTCTTTGAAGGCAACCGAGGATGAGGGATATTGTGGCTCTAACATCTGAAAGGTGCTAGGCTGGGGAAGGCTAAGCTTCCCCAGACAAGATTTTGAAAGGAGCCGAGCATACTTTTTCTGAGGGGTCCTGGATGCTCTCTCAGCTTGGTTGTTTTCTTGCAGACATTTCATTACCCAAACTAGGTAACATCACCTGTGCATTGATGATATTAGCTAGTTTGGGCAATGAAACATCTGCAAAAAAAAACAACACACCTCAACCAAACTCAGAGAGTACCAAGGATTCCTCGTTTCAACCCTGAGCTTCAAATATTCTCCTTTATCAATACCCCCAGAAGGTACAAGCTTTAAGAAGGCTGTTTGGGCATCCTCCATCCCTCTCTTAGTCAATGTTGATAAAATGATTCCGGCAGCAGTATTGAAATCTAGCTAAGCTTTCTTTTAACCTCCGACTCCAGATGTAGTTTAGGCTTTGCATCGTTAATGTTTATTTTCCCTGAAAGAAAGCTTACATACACAGGATTCAACATTTTGTTTCAGGACTAGACCTTCATAATCCTTCTCTCAGTTCACGATTCTCAACATTTTTGATGAGTCTCTACCTTGATAGGGCAACATTATTTTATTTCTACCACTTCTTTCAGCATCACATGCATTTGTAATGCTAAATCAAATAATAAAATGGTTGCCTTATCTCTTATTCCTGAGTTTTAACACACACAAGGGGCACCAACTCCGTTCCAATCCATAGAAGCAATACAGAATGAATTCCCTGTTTGAAGTCTTTGTGTTAAAAGAGTTACAACTCCATGGAAGTTACTATTGTCTCATCTAACAGCTGCCTAGTAAAAACATATTGACTGTTGAACAATACCTACTGGTTGTCTATCTGCTGCTAAGAGCAACTGGAAAGAGAGTTTGGTGCAGTGGTGGGATTCAAATATGTGAACAACCGGTTCTCTGTGTGGATGGATTCCGGAAGTCCATTCTGGGCCTGGGCAACAAAAAATTAGCTACTGGTTCTGCCGAACCGGTGCAAACTTGCTGAATCCCACCACTGGTTTGATGTAGTACTGAAGACACTGGGCCAGATCTAGGTGGAGATCTCCACCCTCATCCGTGAAAACATACTTGGTGACTTTTAAGCAAGTCAACCCAAAACACCTCTCTGAACTGTTGCTATTGGGAAAGAAATAATAACAATAATAGAGTTGGAAGGGACCTTTGAGGTCTTCTAGTCCAGCCCCCTGCTCAGGCAGGAAACCCTATACCAGGGGTCTCCAATCTTGGCAACTTTAAGACTTGTGGACTTCAACTGCCAGAATTCCTCAGCCAACAAAACTGGCTGAGGAATTCTGGGAATTGAAGTCCACAAGTCTTAAAAGTTGCCAAGGTTGAGGACCCCTGCCCTATACCATTTCAGACAAATGGTTGTCCAGCCTCTTCTTGAAAACTTCCAGACTTCTAAGATTTTTGAGCTGCTGGAGGAACAGCAGAGTAGAAATACAAGACATGAATAAAGAAATGGGTGAAAACTTGTATGGAATGGTCTTCCAGGTCTCTCAAGAGTGGCCTATTTCTCCCTGTCTGAAATTGGACGTTTCTTCAAAGGGCCTTCCGAAGCAAGATACTGTAGGTAGAGACTGGACTAAAGGCCCTTTCAGTAGCAGCAACTTGAAGGCTCAAAACGGTCAAGATGGCGACTGCAATTGCATGATCACAGCCCAAACAGCCCCTCATTTATGAAGTGACCTAAACCTAAGTCAGGGGTCTTCAAACTTGGCAACTTTAAGACTTATGGACTTCAACTCCCAGAATTCCTCAGCCAGCTGGCTGAGGAATTCTGGGAGTTGAAGTCCACAAGTCTTAAAGTTGCCAAGTTTGAAGACCCCTGGCCTAAGTCTAAACCTAAACTTAACCCTTCAGATATCCCCATTTTTCAGTTATGGCTTTTTTGCTCTGGAATTGGCTTAGCAGAGATATTTAACTGATTGAATCATATTTTGTAGTTATCAAAGGCTTTTTAATGCAGCCTTTAATTGCTGCCATTTAGACTCCTTTTAATGTTTTTGAACACCTGACTGCAGATGAGGGTTCTTAGTTTGCTCTGATTTTCTTAGTAATTAGTTTGTAATTGTGATAACCTTTTTGCTGTGTGGACTTGAATAGTATGAATAGTATGATGTCTTGCAAATTTTCATTTAAACTGAAGAATATTTTAAAGGGTTTAAAATTAGCCAAATCAAAATTAAATTAGTTGGGTATTTCCCTCCCACTCTAGTTTTTCCTTTCAATCTTAAATGATTGGTAATATATGCATGGAATCCTAGTATTCTGTAAAATTTTATCCATGAATTTTTTAAACTGGGTGTTTAAAAGTGTCAAAAAGTGTCTGGCATTTTGGTGTGTTCATGTTGTTTTAGAAAATTATCTCAAGATCTGACAATAACCCTATCAGGTAGGACACTACTGAATTTTAAACCCATTTTGCATGGAATTTATCCATTTAGAGAGAATTCTAAAATAATTAGAATAAGATCTGAATGTGGATTTTCTTACAATGTATATGTACTGTTCATTTTTCATTTGTTATTCCACCTTTTACCTACTAGATATATAAGATGATTAATGCAAAAATTAAAAAATATCACAAATGTTCAGATATAGAAGGACTGTAGAATAATGTTGTGCAAAATATCCCAGGGTTATGACTCTACTCTACTCTACTCTATTCTACTCTACTCTACTTTCTCGTTTTAAATGACTGGGATTACACATCATGAGTTTTGTTTGGCTTTGGCTTAGTGTGTTGTATGAATCCAGATTTGGTGGCTTGAAGGCTTTTAAACCAACACCTAAGACAATGAAGAGACAAATCATGTCTGTCTAATCATGTCTATTCTAGGAAACATACTAAATCTAGAAGCTCTTTTTAAAGGCTATGACTTAATCCTTGGGCAGGAAAAGGTTCCTGTTGAAGTAAAATCAGGCAGCTATCCAGCTTGTTCTTTTATCTCACCCATGAGAAAAGGTTCCTACTCAAAGGAATTACTGTTTGGTATTGTTCACCTGGCCAGTTTCAGAGATTTTGAGCGAATTATAATGAACAGAAATCAAATGACTATCTGTGCTGGAGGACTGAAGGGAGGATACCAGGCCGGAGAACACGGTTTTAAGTTGTGAAGGTGCTGTTGCTAAAAACTGGGTACCCACCTTTCTCTCCTAAGGCCTTTAAAGGTTCTTCATGCGCTAGAGCCTGCTTTGTGAAGAGTTAATCTGCACTGGGAGAAGCTTCCAAAAACTGTGAATGCACAATTTTGCATATAGCGACAGTGTAGGAAAGATTTCAGAGGATTCGCATAGGCTTCCCCAGCTAACAGTCAGACTACAACGCTCAGAATTCACAGAACTGCAATGCTGACCAAGATTTCTGGGAGTTGTAGTTCAACACATCTGGAAGACACTGGTTCAGAGGAATCTAGTTAGTTTAATACTCCAATGTGGAATAATGGTTCAGGTGTTGGACCAGGGTTCAGATCTGTCTTCAGGCATGGGGTTCTCAGTGGCTGATGTTGAGGCAGTCCCTCTCAGCTGAGCCTACCTCACAGGCCTACTTTATGGGGATAAAATGGAATTTCCCATTGAAATGAAAATATACAAATGGATCATAGAATCATATCTGAGCTGTAGCCAGCTGGTCATTTGCAAATGTATAAATCCTTCCATTCCCCACCATCCAGTCAGAGCTAAAGAAGCTTCTTGGATGAGAAGCGAAACGTCTTCAAAGAAAAACAAGAAAGTCCAGTTGCCTCCTGAAAAGCACCTTTGGGGCAACTATGACCTGGAGGACTGCGAATCTCCATAGACATTGTTCCAGAGCAAAGTTTTTACCTCCTTTCTACAGCTTTGGATGCACCTGGATCTATTGAGAAAAAACAACCAAGGGGAAAACAGGTGTCGCTGGGAACAATCCAAAGGCAAGTCAGAACAAGATGGGGTGGCATCATGAAATTGTGGTTATTTTTGTTTAAATTTGTAACTCCCCCAATGAATTTGAGGGTGGGGGAGAGCAAACAAAGGATTTGGAGAAAAGCTTGACTTCATTGCTGAAGTCCTTTGCTTACCTACATGCATCCTATACTTACCCTAACTCTAACCTTACGCTTACTTCAGGTTAACAATGAGCAAAGCTTTCATCTTATCTCAGTGCCTGTCCTCCTTGAGAATAACAGAGTTGGAAGGGACTTTGGAGGTCCTCTAGTCCAACCCCTGCCCAAGCTGGAAACCCTAGCCTAGGCCATTCCAGACAAATGGCTGTCCAATCTCTTCTTTAAAAACTTCCAGTGATGGAACAACCAAGACTTCTGGAGGAAAGCCATTCCACTGATTGTTCTCACTGTTAGGAAAGTTCTCCTTAGTTCTAGGTTGGATCTCCCCTTAATAATCTTCCATCCATTACTTCTTTTCCTGCCCTCAGGTGCTTCCTCCCCTCCCCCTTTGTTTCTGATCCATTATAGTCAGTGCCCCAGAAAAACTTGTGAACTCATGTATAACTGATTTATTTTGCTACCTTGCATGACAAGCATTGTCCATCTAATCATTTCAAATTGGGAGTTGCCACAAAGAAGAGGGGGTCAAGCTATTCTCCACAGCACCCGAAGGCAGGACAAGAAGCAACGAATGGAAACTAATCAAGGAGAGAAGCAACCTAGAACTAAGGAGAAACTTCCTGACAGTTAGAACAATTAACCAGTGGAACAACCTGCCTCCAGAAGCGGTGAATACTCCAACACTGGAAGCTTTTAAGAAGAGATTGGGCAACCATTTGTCTGAAATGGTATAGGGTTTCCTGCCTGAGCAGGGGGTTGGACTAGAAGACCTCCAAGGTCCCTTCAAACTCATTCTATTCTATTCTATTCTATTCTGTTCTATTCTATTCTATTCTATTCTATTCATTTCAATTCCATTCATTTTCTATTCTATTCTATTCTATTCTATTCTATTCTATTCTATTCTATTCTATTCTATTCTATTCTATTCTATTCTATTCTATTCTATTCTATTCTATTCTATTCTAAATATGGAAGTGTATCTTAGATGGGATTTCCCTTTTTGGGAGGGTTTGGAACAATTGGTTCTCACTGTTCCCACCCAAATGGCCCTGAGAGTACCAATAACAAAATATCACGATAAAGGGAAGAAGAGGGAAAAAATACTACTAAGCTAATATTTGTAATGGCATTTCAGTCTGTTTCTTAACTGTTTCTCTGTCAAAATATTTTTTGCTCCAAGAAAAGTCTGTCTGTGGGCAGGTCAAGAGTGTTTGGTAATGGGCAGCCTTACCTCAGTGGATGTCAGCCTGAAACTTTTGAATCTAACATCTGTCCTCACAGTGGAGCAGCTGGCATGGTGGGTGCCAAATAAGCCTTCAGAAGCAACTGAATGTCTCAGCAAAGCTTGGCCATCTGCTATGTACGCAACAGCAAGTATAGAAGGAACTTTATGGTCCATCTCCAAACAACAAGTTATTTCCAAGGTGTTTTGCCATCCTTGAAAAGTCTGTATTATCCTCAAAACAATACCTTATGAATGTCCCTGTAGGTCACCATGAGACTTGCCATAAACAATGGTGTATTTTTATCATGGTTTGTTGAATAAACCACAGCTTTTTAGCAATACACATAGCCCAAACCCAGCAAACCACATTCCTGCTCAATGGAAGGCATGATTCCAGCCAAAGTTAGGCCAAAATGTGCATTCCTCTCTTCAAAAAGATGTGAGCTGCTTAGAGAAGAGCAGTGGAAGGATCCCAGATGTTGAATCAGCCCTTCTTCTCTGAAAAGCACTTTTCTTTTAGTTTAGAAAAACAAACCCAGTCTAGCCTATGACAGAGGTCCATAAAACGGTGTTAAGATGTTTGCCTTGCTCTTCTGCATATTAAGACTGGGATGAATTGTCAGAGCAATTTATTGGCAGCTGGGTTGAGGACCTACAGTATGTAAGAAAGGCCATGTCCCTAGGCTTTGGATCTCATTCCCTCAATAGCTCAACCAGGAAGGCTTTGGAAAGTACATTCTACCTATTCACGAAGGGAGACAGGTAAATGGGCTTGAACAATGGTTAACAAGCATAACATCCACAGTTGAAGATGGCAGAGCTCAGCTTGCTAAGAAAAAGGATCAAGACATATTCTAGTTATGAACCCACTTGCTCTGGTTGAAGGCAGAGCTTGAAGGGAAGACTTCTGGTCCAGGTAGGTTAGATGCTAATAGCTTCACCAGAATTAGCTGTGAGGCTAAAGCATGACTACTAACCCCTTGGATTTCATATGATGAAACGGGACCACAAAGTGTATTTATTTGGATCCGGATTGAGGACATTTTCCAGTATTCCAGAGATGACTAGAAGGAACAACTGTCTCTCTGGGCTTGTAACATTCTTATTCAAAGCTCTTCTCTGTCTGCAGCAAAACACCAAAGTTGGGCCTCCAGATGCACAAGGAAATCAATTCTTATTTGATTAGACCTTCTCCCATCTAGAGCCTTTCAAAGACATGGCCCACCAGCTTCACCAGCCACCAACAGGAGTCATAGCCTTACATTTTCTAGAAATATACCAATGGTACATTCTGTTAGTCAAAAACCCTTCTTTTGATGTGTTCACATCATGCTAAACCCGGGTTAACAAAACACAAGTGCGCTCTTCACCAAACAGACCATCTTTACCTTCAAGGAAATGATTCAAACAAGATGCTAACAGAAAGGTTGAGTTCCCCCAATATAGTGAAACACAAGCTATCTAACCCTGTTTTAGAGCATTGTGTGAATCCAGAGGTTCTGCTGTAGCCTCCTCTGGATGCAATTCTCAGAACCATAAAACCCATACTAGCTGGGAATTCTGGGATTTGCAGTCTGAAAGGGCCAGAGAAGGCCAAGTCAAGAAAGGGAATTCAATTATACAGGCAAGTTGTGAACTAGATGCTGCTCTGACTGTCTGTCTGTCCATTTATCCATTCACCCATGTATCTATGATACTATCAATATTAGGGATTTCTGTAGGCCATCTTTGGGTAACTTAATTCAAACCAGGGTTTTACTTCTTATTATCTGCAGACCCCACCATTTTACCCTATTTGATTTATATGAGAAGTTGGAGAGCCACTGTTAAAAACAGCGAGTTCTCTAAACTAAGTCTTTTTTTTTTATTCAGGAGCTCTCAAGAAAAATGTTTAAATATTTATTTATAAGGGTTAGTTAGAAACTAATTTGCCTTGAAAATTGCCAGTTTTTGTTCATAATCCCGACATAATTTATTGCTTTACAACAGTGTTTTTTCAAACTGGGCAACTTTACAATGTGTGGAGCTGAAATTCCAGAATTGTCCAGCCCCACAAATCCACACAACTTAAAGTTGCCAAACCTCTCATTTACATCAAGGTGACTAGATTGGAAGTTCTGCAAATCCTTTTTAACACAAATCAAAAACTAGAGAGGGGAGACGACCAAGTAAGGCACAGGTAACAAAACAGTCTTTGCTAACCCTTTCCCCCCACTCAAATTCCTTCAAATGTCTCTAGAGTACTATAATCTGTGAATTCTGGATATAGTAGCTCAAGGCATCTTAAGAAGTGTCATACTTAGTGTATTTAATCAAAATCTGTGAATTTATAAAACTCACATTGTGCTGAATCTTATTTAACAAAATAACAGAGTGTTGTGGTTCTCGTGCTACTTTGAACCATAAACTCACCAAACAGCCTGGGGCCACACAACAAATTCAACTGGATATATATTTTTTTACTACTGTGACTAAATCTTATCTAGCATGTTACATGATATGAAGACAGGTAGAGCGTTATGGAGACCTATTACTAACTTATTAAAACATACTAATATATTAATATGGCATTATTTGCATCTGACCAGTTGGTTAATGAAATATTTGCAAGCAAATAACGAAGCTCGGCCCCAAGAACTCCGCAGCTCAGCCTTGAGCTACATCTATGCTATATTTTAATATTAGCGTTAATGCAGCTGTAACTAATTCTCTTATACCTGCTCTAGTTTTAGCATCAAGGGAGACAATTTTCCAGAATGTCTGAGGTGCATTTTATAAAATCATATGCAATCTCTTTCTCCTTGCCCTCTTGGTTAAATCCATTGTTATTCACCTACTGGAGGGTACTCTATCAAGAGATCAAACGTGTTTCCTGCTTCTTATAGATTCCTGCATTCTGAGGGGCGTCTAGCCTGCTAAGCAAGAGACCCTTTTATCCTGAGCATCCATTTGAAATGTTAATGGCGGTTAGCCTGAAAATGAACCCAGGTGAGTAGGATCCTTGCTGCAGAAGTCCCCTCTGGAGACCAGGAAATCTTTCCATGGGAGCAAGCTTTGTCTCTTAAATGCCAGTTTGGTTCTGCTGTCAGGCAAATAAAGAGGTGTAAAGTTCACCATTCTTGATTGATTTCAAGTGCAGGGGGCTGATGCAGACTCACAGGTATTTAGAGGAAGAAGCTTTGAATTAAAGGAGAATATTTGTAGCTCAGGATTGAAACGAGGGATCCTTGGTGCTCTCTCAGCTTGCTTGTTTTTTCTTGCAGACCTTTCCTTATCCAAACCAGGTAACATCATCCCTGCTGATAAGGCTTCCTAGTTTGGGTCATGAAACATCTGCAAGAAAGCAACCAAGCTCAGGGAGCACCGAGGACCCCTCAAGCTTTGAAATAAAGAGGATTTCGGTGAAGATTGCAATGTGCATTGTGTATGGCAAGGAAAACAGTGTTGGTCTGCAGGAGTGCCAAAATCAGTCTGCTAGCACTTTTTTTCTGATTTATTTGTGAGCTGCAACTCACTGTATCGGGTGCTGCCGGAAGGATTGTTTAGCTGGTTTGCATTCAAGCCTCAAGCCAACCCAACGTTAATAATCAACATATCCAAATCCTGACTTTTTCAGGAGCGGATCCCGCTCGGTGCCACAGCAGTTCCATCCCTTCTCTTGTATCAGGAGCTGAAGGTTGATTTCAAAACATCAATTCCTTCCTCTTCCAACCCATTTTTCCTTACTCACCCTTCCCCTGAAAGGAGCCTCTTTTTAAAAATGAATACATCATGTGGTCATTTGCCAGGAGAACCAGATTATTGGGACAATAAATCACAGTTGAGGTTCCAAAGCCCGATCAGAAGACGAGAAAACCCCATTTCGGGTTTGGGATAATGTGTCTGCTTGGTTTCAGAAAGTGGCCAGCACGAGGAAAGGCTTTGGAGAGGGAGGGGAAGATTTAGGCTGCCAAACATACCTGTTGAAGTAGATTGGGCCGTTTTCCTCATCCATTCGTAGGAGCCGTGCCGCTGGTTGAGGGGAGGAGAATTTGCCTCGGAATTCATGGGGTCCAGAGAAGGTAAAGTCAAAGGACCAGCAGGATTCAGGGAACTGTAATCAGCAGAAGAGAAGGAGACTTGTCCAGGAGAAGACCTGATGATCTGGGTGGAGGTTACGGTGCTGGAGGTTCCTGGCCCATAAGCACCCCAATCCTCCCTGGGCAGCCCGTAGTGCCCCCCCCAAGTCCCTGAAGGTTGTCCACGATTCTCCATACTTTGGGGATGATGGTATCCTATGTAATCTACATAAGGTGTGGAAGAAGGAAAGTTTTGTGCTGGTAGGTTGCTGCTGCCGTTGCATCGTGCAGAACCTGGATACATCCTGGCTTCTTTTTCCAAAATATAACTCACATAGATGAATGAAGTTCATCCCCTGGCTTCTTCTTGGCCAGGCATCCTCTTGCTCCTTGGGGGGGAGGGGAGGCTGATTTCACACGTCCTCTTCTCTCTCCCTCTCTCTCTTTTTCAAGCCTAAATCCAGACTGGTTTTGCCGATGATTCAGGAAGTGTCTTTACTACCCATCCTTGACAATAGGATCCCTGGTGCTGGGCTAGCAGTGGATTGAGGTTCTGCCTAATGTCAAAGATAACTGGCTACTCCCAACCATTTGCATTCAAATGAAGGGTTGGTCATCTTGCAACCCCACCTTACAGTTGGCTTGCTGATTTCTCATGGAGCCTTCCGGTCCTGGGCCAGGCGTGGATTCAGTGTGTTTGTTCTGGGGATCTTGGAAAAAAACAAAGTACAGCTAACTACAGGCTAAGTCATAATGTGATTGCTTTGATTTCGGATTATTTATTAGCTTTGTGTGCCATCCATCTCTATCTAGAGGCAATTCTGGGTGACTTGCAAACATTAAAACCAGTATCCGTTAAAGGGATAAACCAATAAATCACAATAATAATGATAGTTTGTCAGTAAAAGATGGGAGGAGAAGGGAGCACAAAGATTAGCATTGTATACGAATCCAGCCAATATGGTTTATAACTCATTGGTCATCATTGCAGGTGAGCTTTCAAACTTATTCAATATTCATCTCTCTCGTGAGTGAAGCCAGCCATTCCTTCCAGATGTGACAGATCTTTATATCACAAAGAGCGAAAGCTTTTAATTCTAGATAGATGATCCTATGTTCAATTGCAATTAATGGAACAGCTCAACAGTTGAATGAATGTGTGTATGGAAGGCATTTATCTGCAATTTCATGAAAAGATGTCATACAGTTATTTTTAATGAAAGAAATAAGGAAGAATTCAAGGTACATGTGGCAGACAAAGCATGTGATTAAAAAAAACAAAACAAAGTTATAACACAAACCATTTCAATCTCTTCGTTCTTCAGGGTTATAGCAGCTGATCTGTATTCTCCGAGAAGTTGGAGAAAAATATTGGGGTGTAAACTGTTTTGACACTGTTTCTTGATGAGCAACCAAAATATCATAAGAAGGGATGGGGGAAAAAAAAATCGCTTAAGGACGTGCTACTTAGTTGACTTTTGTGAATGACCTGACACTTTTGAGGGAACTCTGTCTTAAAGAGGTGAAAAGTGTTTGAAGATTGCTTTTCTTTAAGCAGCAGGTCAAAGAGTTTGAGATGTTTGTCTTCTGAATTTAGAGGCATCTTTTTAACTGTGTGGAGTGAATAGATTAGTTGTTTTCTGCTTCTTTTAAAAAATAAAATAAAATAAAGATTCCTACATCAGCTGGGAAAAGCTTTGGAATGGTTTTGATGATGTAGTTTCTGGAATAACCTCACGTGAAGAATTAATTTATAGGCTGTACAGGCAGGTCCATTCTGAGAGACCAGAAATAAAATATTTCCTCGTGTGTTTTTCTGCCTGTGTTGTTTTTAGTCCACTGAAGTCAGTGGTCCAGTAACCGTGAAACTTAAACTATGTTTTTTCTTTGTTGAGTGCAAGACATTGATGGATCTGATCACTTCAAATAATAATAATAATAATAATAATAATAATAATAATAATAATAATAATAATAGTAATAATAATAATAATAATAATAATAATAATAATAATAATAATAATAATAATAATAATAATAATAATAATAATAATAATAATAATAATAATAATAATATAAAGTTGGAAAGGACCTTGGAGGTCATCTAGTCCAACCCCCTGCTCTCTTATACGATGTCCTGATCGTTTAGATCAGGGGTGGCAACTTTAAGACCTGTGGTCTTCAAATGGCTGGGGAATTCTGGGAGTTGAAGTCCACAGGTCTTAAAGTTGCTGGCTGGGGAATTCTGGGAGTTGAAGTCCACAGGTCTTAAAGTTGCCAAGGTTGGACACCCCTGATTTAGACAGAGCATTCCCCTGTTTTTAGCAGAAACTGCCATCGGTGTTGATGAAGAATAGGACAAATACTGGATTCACACATTCACACACATTTAGTGATGGTTTGAGGGGTCCTTGGTGGTCTCTGAGCTTGCTTGTTTTCTTGCAGATGTTTCATGACCCAAACTAGGTAACATCATCAGTGCTAACAGCGCTATTTAGGGTCATGAAATGTCTGCAAGAAAACAAGCAAGCTCAGAGAGCACCAAGGACCCCTCACGTCAACCCCGAGCTACAAATATTCTCCTTTATTAGTTATGGTTTGTTTAATAAGCTTAATAAATGGGCTAGGTTCATAATGGTGAGCCCTACATTCTGGTATAGCAGTCACAATGGGTTTGCACAATAATTCTAAGTTAAAACTAAAGAAACCCCATTTACCTTACCACAAAGAAGTTGTGGGAATATACCCACGTCAGGATACAAATTACTACACAGTGGAACTACCAACTCCGGAGTGGAAGTAGAAATTGACTGGGATCCTGACCTGCTTCATTTAATGTGCTTCTCCATCTCTAACCTTCAGTTAGGACAAAGTGGATCACCATTATATTACTGACTTACACAACTGGATGAATCTCTAAATAAGATGTAATTGCTTGTGCCTCCATAAGTTGTGGGAACCCTGCCGTAGTCTAGTATGTTGTGGGAACTGTTTAACAGCAGATGGCAATACTTAGGCAAGCCGAGCCATGTTGGTGAGCTGGGGAGACATATTGAAATTCGGCTATTAGGAAACCAAGTTTAGATGGACGAGAACCAAATAGGATTGATTTGGTAATGCTGCTTTTGAAAAAGAGGTTAGAAATGTAGAAGGCTGCAAACTGTGTATCAGCAGTGATGATGTGGCTGCAGAAAAGAGCTAAATGCAGTTTCAGGCCACATCAATAGAAGTGTAATTTCCAAAGGACAGGAAATTCTTATTTCACGTTATTCTGCCTTGGCTTACAGCATCTTGACTATGCTGTCCAGTTAAGAAGGATTCAGAGAAATTAAGTCCTATGAAGTGAGGTGGGAAGTTCAGGGCATGTTGAACCCTGAGAATAGTAGAATAACAGAGTTGAAAGGGATCTTGGAGGTCTTCTAGCTCAACCCCCTGCTCAAGCTGGAGAAACGATGGCTGGGTGGGGATGTGTCTATGGGCCACTGTGTAACTGTAACCCTCCTTAATTCTTGTTAATTTCTGAAGACTTCAGGCAGACTTCAGGGAAGGAGAAAAGGTGTCCTCAAAATTGGAAGGGTCTGGTGGACATTCTTGCTTAGTATATGGGGAACCCCTTGTGACAAAACCATGGCAGGACTTGCTTTGTAGAAACCCTACAAACACACCACTTTAGTGAATAGCCCAGTACTTCCTTGTTTGCCATCATAAATCCACTTGGTTTTCTTTTCTTTCACTGCTTCTTTGGTAACTAATTTGCCTCGGAAAAAAACTCTAGAGAACAACACAGTGACCCCTGTCCGTTCCCCCAGGCAGATGTGCCCATAAATCAGCAAAGGAAGAAAGTGGATTCCCCCCCCCCTTTTACTATGGCATCAGATCTAGCCTTCCAGCAACTGCTCGTTTCTAAGATAATTGTTCAACCTGGGATTCTTTCTTGAACCTTTTCCTATCTCCTCATTTTTGAGGCTAAAATCCTCTAGCGTTGTGGCTTGCTCACTCCTCTTTTTGGGGTGGGGAGATGAGAACGTGGCTTGATTTCAAATGAATGTCAGCAGCATTTTGTTTCATCCATGGGCCAATCTGTGACTCTTAGGGCTGGAGTGAGGAGAGATTCAAGAAAGCCGCTCTGTGTGGTCATTTAATTGTGCAACCATCATACACAACTTGAGTAGAACAGCTTTGGATTAAATTACTGAGAACTTAAACACCTACACGAGACAGTAAGCCCATCCATTAGCTTACTCCTGGAGTTGGCACCTGTGAGTGAGAAGTCCACCAAGATTGGTTGATCACCAAGCAGGTCCACGTCCACCTATTTTTATTTATTTAGATTCTTCTAATGAAACATGGACAGGAAAATAGCAGGCAGGCAAACAAAGCATTAGCTTTAACCTAATCTGGAATTCCAAGCATAACTTTGAACCCCATGTAGGCCCCAGAATATAAGGGGCTGAAGGAAAATGCTTTGGTTGGAAAGGTGCTGACTGCCCGGAAAGAAATCAGGGATAAACCGAGATGGTAGAAAGCACTCTAAAGGGGTGAAGGTAGAGAGCAATTAACCAGGTTCCCTTTTGAGAAAGAAATATTTTGCAATGGGCCATATTCAATATAGCAGCCATTTTGTGAGACTGCCCAAAATACATTTCCTATATTTCTAATGGATCAAAATGTTTGGGGAAGCCTATTTTAAGCTATGTTTGAATTAAACCACTTTTTGTTTCCATGATGATGTTTATAGCTAAGCCATACTTTTTAAATCCATGATTTCTGGGAAAAAAAAATCACAATTGGGTTTATGGAGAGTTTTGTTTGCTTATTTGTTTGTGCATTCAAGCTAACGTTGTTTCCTGGTGATTACCTGGATAAATCCCTTGGTTTCAGAAGTAGTTTGCCATTGCCTCATTCCTAGGGCTGAGAGAGAATGTCTGGCCTAGAGTCACCCCAATGGCTTTGTGCCTATGGCAGGACTAGAACTCAGAGTCTCTTGGTGCCTCGTGCTCTAACTACTAGACCAGGGGTGTCAAACTGCCGGCCCACAGGCCGGATGTGTCATGGCGAAACCGTGCCCACCCCATTGCCGGCAATGGCAAAAAAGTCACGATACATCGCAACATGTCATGTGACGTTGCGAGTTTGACACCCCTGTACTAGACCAAGTGTGTCCAACCCTTGCAACTTTAAGACTTGTGGACTTCAGCTCCCAGCAATTCCCCAGCCAGCATTGCTAAGATAAAAAGAAGGCACCATATTACCGCTTAATGAAATATATGAGTTCAGCCAAAATGGCCCACAGCAGAACAGGATATGCACATTTGACAAAGAGATACGCCATGGCTTACAAGCCACATATCACTTTTCTCACATTGCATTAAACTCACTCCTAATCAGTAACCTAATGGCTCAGATGAAGGTGTGAAATCAAACTGTATTCAAAAGAAACCTTCCTTATTTGGGGTTAGATGTTTAAGGTGTTTGCAGGAATTTGATTGCCACTTATGGAACAAAAGCATTCGGTTAGAAGCTTCACCCCTAATTTCGTCTGCACAAAGACAAGTGGAAAAGAGAGGTGAGTAACAGGAAAGAGATGTTCACAGTTGGGGCTAAATCAACAAAAACAGCAGTCTATCCACAGCTGCTCTAACCTCTGCAGTTGTTTGATCTCATAAATATTATGCAAGGGGAAAAATAGGGTTATCCTGAGCTCCTGAGCTTAGGATGCAGAAAAGTTTCTCCTGTTTGGAAATTCCAAAGGTGCTTTTCCAAAAGGCACCTGGATTTTCTTTCTTTTTTACTTCTTCAGTTCAGAATATTTTCAAAGGAAAAAAAAACAAGAAAGTTCAATTGCCTTTTGGAAAAGTACCTTTGGGACAACCTGGATGACCTGGATGATGGAGAATCTCCATTGATATTCCATTGAACAGTATTTCCTGTTGTGTTTTTGAGAGACATGGTTATGCCTTGGAAATTGTGGAGAGAGAAGACTCACCAAAGGAGAACCATCCCCGTATTGCTGTGCGTTGACTTCCTTGAAGATGAACGCAGCGATGTTGCATCTACAGACTCCCCAAATTAAATAATTGGAGGAAGGGAGGGAAGGATAAAAGCTTAAGAAGATCTTAGTCTGGTGGGGAGTAGAGTAGAGTAGAGTAGAGTAGAGTAGAGTAGAGTAGAGTAGAGTAGAGTAGAGTTGGAAGGGATCTTGGAGGTCTTCTAGTCCCCCTGCTCAAGCAGGAGAACCTATACCATTTCAGACAAGTGACTGTCTAGTCTCTTCTTAAAAACCTCCAGTGATGAAACACCCACAACTTCTGAAGGCAAAGCTGGTTGATTGTTCTCACTGTCAGGAAGTTTCTCCTTAGTTCTAGGTTGCTTCTCTCCTTGATTAGTTTCCATCTGTTGCTTCTTGTCCTGCCTTCTGGTGCTTGGGAAAATAAGTTGGCCCTTCCTACCTCTTTCTTTCTCATCAGATGCTCTAGTTAAATTGTTTAAAGAAGACAACCCTTTAATCAGTTGGTAACAAACTTGTGACATCTTCAAGATAAATCAGTTTCTAATCCTGGAACCTTTCCAGCACCAGCATCCCAGGAATGAAGCAAAACCATAAAGCACAAGGACTGATAGGATCCCAAGTGATTCATCTTCACCAGCAGAAAAGAGGTTGCGGTTTCTGTTAAATAGCCATCACTTCTCTGCTCCAGATCCCTGTTTCTCAACTTTTTTAAATCCCTGCCCCCTTCTGCTCTGCCCCTCTCCCCATCCCCCGGGTCCAGGTCCTATGTCCCATTACCAAATATGAACATGGAACAACTGTACATTTGCATTATAATACACATTGCTTTTTTGTGGGCCTTTTAATACAGGTAGTCCTTGACTTTCAACAGTTCATTTAGTGACTGTTCAACGTTAAAACATCACTGAAAAAAAGTGACTTAGGACCATTTTTCACACTTACGACTGTTGCAGAATCCCCATGTTCACGTAATCAAAATTCAGACTGTTGGCAACTGTCTCACATTTATGACAGTTGCAGTGTCCTGGGATCATGTGATGATCCTTTGTGACAAGCAAAGTCAATGAATAAACCAGATTCACTTAACGACCGTGTTCCTAACTTAGTCGCTGCAATCATTCACTTATCAACTGTGGCAAGAAAGGTCGTAAAATGGGGCAAAACTCGCTTAACAAATATCTCACTTAGCAGCATAAATTTCGGGTTCAATTGTGGTCGTAAGTCGAGGACTACCTGTCGTGGGACCCTGGTTACATGTCTTTCACTTGTGGCCCCCTTAAAATATCCTGGGGCCCCAAAAGGCCATGTGGCCCCTGGCTGAGAGCTGCTGCACCAGATGATGTGGAAAACAAACAAATATCAAGAATAAACACTTTACAAACAGGATTGGAATTGACAGGAGCGAAGTGGGTGGGCCTACAGATACACAACTGATCACATTAAGGCTGTAACAGGGTTGCTTACTTTTGACTCGGTGGCCCCGTTTGTAGAAAAGCTCTTAAAAGCAGGAGTGACCTAGTCGTTTTAGGGGTTTTTAAATTGTTTGTTCTACTGTTGGCATAATTTTAATGTTTGTGTTTGTATGTATTGTATATTTTGTTTTGTGATATATTTTTTTTGTAGCTGGTTGGATCATAATTCTCAGAATCTCAAGAAATTCTAGTGGCTTCAGAAAGTATTCGACTCAATCTACATTAGCATGACTTTACGTTCTTCTAGGGTTTTACAAATCCTATTACTGTAGTTCGGTATTCAACAGTATAATTTATTTTACTGAGAAACCGTTTTGTACCTACTATCAGATGTGTGGTGAGTAAACTTCTTTCTTTCTTTCTTTCTTTCTTTCTTTCTTTCTTTCTTTCTTTCTTTCTTTCTTTCTTTCTTTCTTTCTTTCTTTCTTTCTTTCTTTCTTTCTTTCTTTCTTCCTTCCTTCCTTCCTTCCTTCCTTCCTTCCTTCCTTCCTTCCTTCCTTCCCTCCTCCTTCCTCCTCCTCCTCCTCCTCCTCCCTCCCTCCCTCCCAATACATTTGCCCACGGAGTGGCCTTAAAAACAGGTTTAATGGCCGGAGGAAGAGAATAAATTAAATCCCTGGGGAAGAAGTTTCCTGAGCTTTAGAGGTCATCCATTTCCTCTGGAGCATCTGGCAGCAATTGCTGATGGAGGCAGGAATGCAACGGGTGAGACCATTGTATTATCCCAAGGACAGGTTCACGTTATTAAGGCCTCTATTTTCAACGTGCTGTTCTGCAGATGGCTGGACAATCCTCCCCCAATGCCACAGGCAGTCAGATTCATTTGGAGAGGGCCAAGTCGGAGAAGACTAAATTAAGGTGACCGTGTCCACTGGTCTTGGCTCCACACTTGAGTTTCTCACGAATGAAGGCGAATGTACATGTCTCAGGATGATGTTGCAAGATCCAACCTGGGTCGGTCCCCGGGACCAGAGGTTTAGTCTTCCAAGCTTCCAGTCTCATACTGGAGCCCATCCCCAGGGAACTTCTCCGTGTCTCTTCCCCAGGGATTTAATTTGTTCCCTTCTTCTGGTCATTAACGTCTTCACAGAGAAGTGGCACAATTGTTGAGTGAAATCACTGCAGTTGTTAAGTTAGCAGCACGGTTGTTAAGCGAGTCGGGCTTCCCCGTTGACTTTGCTTGTCAGAAGGCCGCAAAAGGGGATCACGTGACCCCCAGGGACGCTGCAACCATCGTAAATACGAGATGGTGGACAAGCATCCGAGTTTTGGATCATGTGACCGTGGGGATGCTGCAACGGTCAAAGCGTGAAAAACGGTGATAAGTCACTTTTTTCAGTGCTGTTGTAAGTTTGAATGGTCGCTAAATGAACTGTTGTAAATTGAGGACTACCTGTAAATTGGCTAGTTGGGTAATGAAACCTCTGCACGCAAACAACCAAGGTCAGAGAATACCAAGATCAACCATGAGCTACAAATATTCTCCGCTATTTATAGGAGTATTGTTCACTGTCAGTACAGATTGGGCGAGACCTGGCTCAAAAACAGTCACTGTGAGAGGGACCTTGCAGTCCTAGTGGACGATCACTTGACTATGAGCCAGCCGTGTGCAGCAGCAGCCAAAAAACCTAATACAATCCTGGGTTGTATAAACAGAGGCATAGAATCAAGATCACACGAAGTTATTAGTACCGCTTTATAAAACCCTAGTGAGACCACACCTGGAACACTGCAACTAATTTTGGTCACCATACTACAAAAAAGATGTTGAGACTTTGGAAAAAGTTCAGAGAAGAGCAACTAAGATGATCAAAGGCCTGGAGACCAAAACATAAGAAGAACGGCTGCAGGATTTGGGTCTGGCTAGTCTAAAGAAAAGAAGAAATAGGGGTGACATGATAGCAGCGTTCCGGTATTTGAGGGGCTGCCACAAAGAAGAGGGGGTCACATTATTCTCCAAAGCACCAGAGGGCAGGACAAGAAACAATGGTTGGAAACTGACCAAAGAGAGAAGCAACCTGGAATTAAGGAGAAGCTTCCTGACAGGGAGGACAATTAACCAGTGGAACAGCTTGCCACCAGAAATCGTGGGCGCTCCATCACTGGAGATTTTTAGGAAGAGGCTGGACAGTCACTTGTCTGAGATGGTATGCTTGAGCAGGGGGCTGGACTAGAAGACCTCCAAGGTCCCTTCTAGCTCTATTCTATTCTAAAACAAGCATCCGAGGCAGTCCCTGCTTTATTCCTGTAAAGCTTTGCTTGGGTTCATCTTTCACGTTTGTGGAGCAATGGCGCCACCTGGTGGCTGACACTAAGCACTGCAGACGCCACGTTCCAATCCTGCTTCGCTTTGAGATCTGAACTTGACATTTCTTCGACGTTTGGATCAGAGTTCCTGAGATTTCCCACCAGTTGTGTGATGCACCTGGAAGGTACCAGATTGACTTCTTTAGGAATTTTGTTTGATTTCATTTATGACATTTTATTTCTGTGAATATTTTCAGAACAATCTGCCTGCGTCTTCTGCCTGCATCTACCTTTCCATGAAAGTGGTTAGTTGGAAATGATGTGATCAGATTTCTGGTTTTTTTTCTAGCTTCCCTCCTAGAGTGAATGTGCCAGTAAAGCCATTGAATAAAACTATCAAAGTGTATGTGTGTGTGTGAAAACACAGAAATCATAGAATAATAGGGCTGAAAGGGACCTTGGAGGTCTTCTAGTCAACCCCCTGTCCAAGGCAGGAGACATTATACCCTCCTCCTCCTCCTCGCAATAAACACAGGACGTTCTAGTACCTTGGAATAAAAAATGAAATCAAAATTCTGCATTTGAAAACTTGCATTCTTTAATGACCATTAGTGGCATCAGGGACTCATCCAGGAAGTGCTGGGGGGCCCCCAGAAAAATCAGGATGGCAGCTGCACAATCAGGTTTCACTACATATCCAGGAGAGGATGGGGAATTGGGGCAGACAGGGAGGGCGTGGGGTGGGGGACTTGCTACCTAGTGTGCCAGGTGAGTCTGGCCGGAGCCGGATCTGGGAGCCGGAACCCAGCAGCCAAATGGGCCGAGCAGTTGGGAGCCGAGCAGCCCGCAGGAGAGGAGAAGAGAGGAGAGGAGCCAGGAGCTGCCCCAGGAGCTGAGGGGTCCCCAGGAGAGGCCTCGGGGGAGCAGAGAGCCCCGAGGCAGCAAGGCGGAGGGAGCGGGTGGCAGAACCGGGGGAGGGGCTGGGTGGGGGATCTGGGGGGCAGGCAGAAGCTCCTGCTGCTCCAGAGCCTCTGGGGGGGGGAGCAAGAGAAGGGCGAGCCCATGCCTAACATCCAGCTGTAACTACTCTATTGCTCTCCTGCATTATATATGCCGACTTTAAAAAAACATTACGTTACAACACACCTCCAGTAACTAAAAAAGCCCTAACACCCCACTTCTGTCCTGCACCTTATCTGTTCACTGTTTTAGAAATACATTTATTTAGGACAAACCTCGAGTTACTAAAAATGCCCTAATATATTCCAACACTTTATTTTCAATGCATAGGTCCACTTTTAAAAAAAGACTAAAAACAAACCTTGAATAACTAGACTATTTTTGTAATGCACTATATACAGTATGTCTACTGCATATATCATATCTAAAGTATGAAATGAAAAAAAAATCCTAACACCCCCCCCCCCAATATATGCTGATATTTCTCTCCTTAATTATATGTGTCCACTTTTTAAAAAGCTTGTTTGGTTAAAACAAAGCTCAAGTGATTTAACAAGCCCTAATAGATAGCTAAACTCTACGCCACTAATGTATTATATATGTCCATTTGGATAAAAAAAAAAACCTAGTTACTAAAAACACCTCTAGTATCTGCGTACATTGGACACTGTTGCCCCTTGCTGGTCCCGGCACACTAGGTGGCAAGTCAGGGGAAGGGAGGGGAAGGGAGGGGAAGGGAGGGGAAGAATTCCTTTTCTTTCTCAAAAGGGCAAAAGGCCACCGTTCCTCCATTCCAGCCATGGGGTGAGAGTGTCAGCGAGTTGTCCCATGTGCTACTCGCTTAGGAGTCCCAAACCCATTTCTGAAGAAGGCCACTTGGCTGGCGACCTCCCTGTGGGGATCTTGACGGTCTTTCTCCAAACACCTGTTCTGCAGCTCTTAATTCTTGCATCGCCATTTTGGCATGGTTCAATCCTTCTCCGTTGTCCTCCACAGTTCTCCCATTGTGGCCTGGGAAGCACAGCTCTGCGTCTGCGGCTGCTGCTGTACATTGTTGACTTGCTTCTTCTTATTTTCCCTCACATTCTACTGAAGAGGGCTGACTTTCTCCTTCAGTTGGCTGGAGTGGCTTTTCTCCACATAGTAACTGTCAGAATCCAATTATATTTTATTTCTAGCTATCTACTCTGAGAAAACCCAATTCTTACTCTCTTCTGGATTCTGTCATACTACAAAGGGGGGGGGAGTAAACACGGGTGTTTATGACTGGCATTCCTACTATCAACTACAAAGGAACATCCTCTGTGGATTCCCTCTGTGGAGTACTAACAATAACAATGCGGCCATCAGCCTTTGATCTCACTCCCTATGAAGCTTCCTTTTACCCGCAGCAAAGGAAAAGGGGGGGAAGATTGCAACGTTTGGGATCCGATGGATTTAACACCCAGCCATCTGCCAATTTGAATTGACCGGAAGGAATGTGGGGTGGGGCTGCCTGGGAACACTTTAAAACATTGAATGATCAGGGGGGTCCCTCAGATCCTGTCTAGCATGCCTTCAGTCAATTTCTCTTAATAAAAATTCCTGTTGGAAGAAACGTTCCAAGAGTTCTGTTTTCTTAAGATGTAAATTGAGGTGGGTCCTTACAGTAACTTTGGTCCGTCTCGGCCAGTTCATGCTGCAGACTTTAGAGGTGCTTCTTAAGTTCTTTAGAAGGTTCCGGACCTCTTCGGGGGCTTTCTCAAAGGTTCTAAGGCAGCCTTCTTGTGTTTGAGGAAGGCGGCTTCTCTAGTAACCTGCACCGTTCTTTGTGCAGTTCTTCAGTGTGTTTCACCAAAGATCTGGTCTTTAACCTTCACTGAGGGATCATCGTGGTGGCATGCTCCAACCTTTCTCTTTTGTCCAGCAGTTTTCTGCCGCTTTTTTGTTGTGCTCTTAAGTTGATCGTCCGTCTTCTTGAGGCAACAGTGCTGCTCTTTCATCCGTTGTTTGTCTTTCTTGAATTCCTGTGTCTGAAGGTGAAAAGCATCTCTCGGCTGCTTAACCTGGAGATGGAGACCATCACTGGTCGCTGAGAGATAGCCCAGGGATTATTCACCATAGGGCCGTTTCTTCTCTGTTGCTGACCTGATTGAAGAAATGGAGAGACCCAGTCACATCCTCCCTCCGTTCAGGGGCCATTTTGCTAACTGGCCTTAAAGTGGCCCATTTTGGGAAACATGGACATAATCCATCGATCATGACCTTCCTTCTAACTGTCCTGACTTCCCATTTGATTCTGACTTCTGCTCAAGGCAAATCACCTCTCAAAACGGTGCAAAGGAGTCGGTATCAGTGATCGGTCAGTTTGGCCATCTCTGGCCCTGCTAGGTTGCTTCTGATGACCGTAAAAGGCAAAGCTTGTTGTTTAAGATAAGATAAGATAAGATAAGATAAGATAAGATAAGATAAGATAAGATAAGATAAGATAAGATAAGATAAGATAAGATAAGATAAGATAAGATAAGATAAGATAAGATAAGATAACCTTTATTGTCATTTTTATATTGTGGGCACAACGGCACACATCAAAAATGAAATTTAGTTGCCCGCTCTCAAAGTGAAACACATACATGACACACACCTAAACATACTATGTACAACATATACATAGACCCATATCCCTACATATACGTAGCAAATAAATATTAAATACTGTCCATCTTGAATATATAACGCAAGGAGGAAGTTTGAGAGTTCGCAAGGTTAATGCTGTATGGAATGAAACTATGGCTGAATCTGGATGTTCTGCTACGGATACCACAAAGCCCCCTCCTCCCAGAAGGGAACAAGGAAAACAGGTCGTGAAGAGGATGTGCGGCGTCCCAGATAATCTTACGGACCCTGCTCAAGCAACGCTTCTGTGCCATGTCCTGGATGGGAGGGAGGGAACTGCCAATGATCTTTTCTGCCGTCCTCACCACTCTCTGCACCGCCTTCCTGTCTGAAGCAGTGATGCCTCCAAACCAGACTGTGATGCTGTATGACAGGATGCTCTCGATCGTCCCCCTGTAGAAAGTGGTCAGGACAGGGGAAGGAAGATGTGTTTTTCTCATGCGGCGCAGAAAATGCAGGAAAATGTTGTAGGGACGAAGGAGTCTTCGGTATGTTCACTGCCTTGAGCTATTTAGGGAAACATTAAAGGTCAGTAGTCAATCTCATTAATAAAAATAAAAATAAATAAATAAATCTATCACCAGGCTGAGTGTGTTTGGGATATAACCATATTTAGCCAAGGAAATCCCTTTTTAGCTTAATTTCCCCAGCTCATTGAGCCAGGTCAGCTTTGTGGTCTCAATGCCTGACCTGAACTGGGCCCATTTTCTTCCTAGATCACATCGCTGCCCCCTCCCCAGCCGGTCCCAGCCCCTTTCCGGAGACATGTACCTTTGAGATGGTGGATTGGCAGTTTGGCCACAGGTACGGAGGCTGCTAACACGGCAGGTATCAGCACCGCTGTGATCCGGGATTGAACCCCACTTTTCTAGTCTCGCCCCCTAATTCGGCCTTAACGGGAACTGCTTCTTCCTTCTGACACGTCCAAACGAGGGAGATCCTCGCCGTGCCCACACTGCCAGCCATCCAATCCAGTCAGTCTCCAGGGATTTTGAGCAGGGCCTCCCAGCCCTGTGGTCCAGACTCACCAAGGATGCTGGAGGTTGTCATGGCAACCTCCAGCCAATGAGGGCAGGACGATAAGTAATGGATGGAAGTTTGTTAAAGAGAGAGATCCAGCCTAGAACTAAGGAAAAGTTTTCCTGTCAGAGAGAACAATTAACTAGTGGAACAACCTGCCTCTGGAAGCTGTGGGTGCTCCAACACCAGAGGTTCCCGAGAAGAGACTGGACAGCCATTTGTCCGGAAAGTTATATGGTCTCCTTCTTGAGTAAGGGGTTGGACTAGAAGTCCCCCAAAGTTCCTTCCAACTCTGTTATTCTGTATTCTAGATAATGGATCTCAAACGATGTCTCCTTGTGTGCGAAAAGGGGAAGGGATAGTTCAGGATAGCAAGGGATCCTGCAGCCCTGGACGTGAGCTCAGGAACCTCCAGCCCAAATGGAATTTTCCAGGCTAGACTGCAAAGTTGCTCTGCTAACAGTGTGAAAATGCAAATATCCCAGGCGTATGTTAGTTTCTTTCTTGGTTTTCTTGGCTGGCCGTTTTCTTCTAACTTCTCTTGGTTTTGTTTGCTGGCTGGTTCTAAATACAAGTCTGAGTTGTTTTCTCCTCTGCATTCCTCCTCTTCTAAAGCAGGTGATGGATCATATGAAGGGGTTCATTGCTGTATTCACACAAGAGTGAGTTGCACACCGCGGTGGTAAGCAAGAAAGTTCCACGTTTTGGAAGTATTTGGAGGAACAGCGTCTTGTCATAGATCTTCTTTCCCACTAGATGGCACTTTGGGAACATGAGAGAAATCTAATTTTTCTCCTTATAACATCAGCAAACGATTAAATTTGCCCATAAATGATAAAAAAAAAAATAGGCCTCAATTTACTAGTCTCCAGCAGCTACATCTTTTGTAAACTTAAGCACAGCCTACCTTATTAACCACCATCCATTACTCCACAGAAATGAAAGTAGACAAGGAATCTATTTGAAGAGAGCGACTGCTTTCGTTTAAACAAAAAGTAATTTCTTCGTGACTTTTCCAGTACATCCATCAGTCGACTGTTGTTGCAGACCGTTGAATTTCCTGCTGTTATCAACACAACCAGCTGTTGTGAAAGAGCAAACTGGTAGAGCAAACAGCAATCTCTCTAAAAGTTTCTCTGCAAATTAACTCAGAGAATATTATTTCTTAAATTGTCCTACTTTTGTGGCTTCTCTTTTATGGAAAAAGGTCCTCTCCTCTCCCCTCCCTTTTTGTTCCCTCTCCTCTCCTCTCCTCCTCTTCTCTTCCTCTTCCTCTTCCCTCCCCTCCTTCTCTTCTCCTCTCCTCTCCTCTTCTCTCCTCCCCTCTCCTCTCCTCCCCTCTCCTCCTCTCCTCTCTCCCCCCCCCTCTCTCTCCCTCCTCTCCTCTTCTCTCCTCTCCTCTTCTCCTTCTCTTCTTCCTTTCTTCGCTCTTCTCTCTTCTCTCTCCTCTCTCTCTTTCTCTTCTCCCCTCCCCTCCCCTCCCCTCCCCTCTCCTCTCCATACATATGTTTTTGTCTTAAAGAAGATAGAAGTTCAACTTTTCAGGGAAGAAAAATGATTATAACTATATTGTCTTCCTTCACCTTCAGTTTTAAAGGTTTTTCCATTCTAATGCTTGTGCCAAGAAAATGTCATTCCAAACGGTTTACCCCTTGAATGGAAATTGCTACCACTGTTAACTTCATGGCATGATTTGAAAAATGTTTCCTAACGTAAAACACACTGCAGGCTAGTGGACCTCTACCTGTGGTGGAAGATAGTCTGGAGTCCAGGAGGGAGGGGCTGCCCCCCCCAGAGGGCAAAGGGGCAGCAGAGCTTGGCATGTCTGGTAGGCAGGAAGAGGGCTAAGACAGCCCCTTCCCCAGCAGCTCACAGAATATATCTATAGTTATGCAGATGGCTGCTTTAGTCCGGCAAGATTCTGTCCGTAGGCAAACGACTGTAAAGAAAAAACTCAGAAGTAATTGCAGGTGCCATCCTTGGTTCTTGGGGACCTGACGCTACCTTATAAAATCCTATTTTAATATTCATCACCATATTTTCTATTCTTTCCCTTTTCCTATTTCTTCGTAGGTTCCGTTTTTCACAGTAAACTAACAAAGCAAGCAAACAAACAAACAAACTAAAAACGCTGAACAAACTGAAAGCAGTGGAAAGAGCAACTGGCTGGCCAATTACAAAAAAGAAGACAAGGTGAGAATAAGAAGAATGATGCTGTAATTTTCCAACTCCCGGTTGGTCTGTTGGCGATACTGGCTCACAAATACTCCAAATACTGTCAGCAAAATGTCTGATTGAGTCTCACCAATCCGAGAAAGGGAGGGAGGGAGAGATGGAGATAGAGGACCTGGACGACATCCAAGGAACTGATGGGTAATGAATCAACCAATCAATTAATGTATATGTAATCCACTCCTCTCTGTACACCTTACAAGATCAAAGCAAACAAGCCCACCAAAGATAACCACCCAGCATTCAAGGATAGACCGTTGACCTGTCTCACCATCATAGAATCATAGGGTGGGAGGGACCTTGGAGGTTTAGAATAGAATAGAATAACAGACTTGGAAGGGACCTTGGAGGTCATCTAGTCCAATCCCCTGCTCAAGCAGGAGAGTCATTTAATAATAATAATAATAAAGTTGGAAGGGACCTTGGAGGTCATCTAGTCCAACCCCCTGCTCAGGCAGGAAACCCTATACCATTTCAGACAAATGGCTATCCAGTCTAACTCCCTGCACATGGCAGGAGACCTTGCACCCTTCTGGACAGGACGCTGTCCAGTCTATTCTTGAAAACCTCCAGGGATGGAGCATTCTCAACTCCGGAGGCAAGTTGTTCTATTGGTTAATTGTCTCCCTGTCAGGAAATTCTTCTTTAGTTCCAGGTTGGATCTCTCTGGAGAGGAAGATAATCTTTATTGTCATTTTTTTTTTACTGTGGGCATACTGGCACACATTAAAAATGAAATCCTGTGGCCTGCTGTTCAAAAGTGTACCCATACATAACACACATATAGACATGCTATATACCTACGTACATGACTGCTGTGTTCGCTTAATGACAGCTGTGTTCTCTTTATGACCGCCACAAAAAATGTCATAAAATTAGGTCGGTCACGTTGGGTGTCTTGACTTACGGCCATCGTGACATCGGATAGGAATTGCCAGGCTCCATTACAGTCCTAATTCGAGGACCACCTGTACATCTTTTGCTGTCATCCAGTGGTCACTGAGATGTTAACAATTTGTTGCAGCTGTTAATAATATGTGGGATCTTTGCACGTGGTATTTTAGCAAGAACACAAGGCCAGGGTTTACTTCAAGCATCTTATTGTCTTCAGATTTGACACAGGCTAAACAACAGCCAGTAGCAATTGAGGAAACATTATATAATTTCCGCCTCTCCCGGTCCAAAAAAGATAAAACTTTCCTCAAATAGAGCTCAACTTCTAATGGCCCCAGAGACACATCCACAGAAGCCCCCCCCTCTTTTTTTTGGACAAATATAGAAGTTATTTATTACTGTCTTCTTCTTGGTTGTTTTTCAGTTTTGTACATCCCTGGGATTTTCTGATAGCTGCTCATCCTGGATCTCACCAAATCCCATTTAACTAGCGAAAAGAAGGACTAGGGGTGACATGATAGCAGTATTCCAGTATTTGAGGGGCTGCCACAAAGAAGAGGGGGTCAAACTTCCTGACAGTGAGGACAATCAACCAATGGAACAGCTTACCCCCAGAAATCGTGGGTGCTCCATCACTGGAGATTTTCAAGAGGAGACTGGACATTCACCTGTCTGAGACAGTATAGGTTCTCCTGCTAAAAGCAAGAGGCTGGACTAGAAGACTTCCAAAGTCCCTTCCAGCTCTATTCTATTCTAAACTATTCTCCAAAGCACCAGAGGGAAGAAACAATGGATGGAAACCAATCAAGGAGAGAAGCAACCTGGCATTAAGGAGAAACTTGCTAACAGCGAGGACAATCAACCAGTGGAACGACTTGGCTTCAGAGGCTGTGGGTGCTCCATCACTGGAGGCTTTTAAGAAGAGACTGGACAGCCAGTCTGGAATGGTACGAAGTCTCCTGCCCTGGCCAGGGAGTTAGACTTCTCTGAAATGGCACAGGGTCTCCTGCTTGAGCAGGAGGTTGGACTAGAAGACCTCCAATCGTCTTTCCGGCTCTTCTCTGATTATTCACTCAGCTTTTTCAAGATTAACCAAAGTCCACCAACTCAGCAAGAGAGCTGGAAAGTGGACGGATGGTCCAAACATTTGGCACTAAGACAGGTTAAAGGAAATCTCATGTTGGCTTTGCTCCTTGCAGGACCCGTCTCTTTGTGTGCATCTAAAATTAACAGACCGGAAGGGAAAAAGGGGTGGGAAACTCATGCATTATTTAAAGATTTTTGTTCTCGCTTGGCCGGCAGCACCAGCTGACCCTGGCACGTCTCACAGGGGAAATCAGCCCCAGATCCTGCCCCGTCCCTTTCTAGTAAGTCTCGGAATAAACAGAAGAACGGAAAAAAAAAGTCTGGGCACCTTCTAGACCTGGACTGGGGATAGTCCGGAAGGGTCTCCTCTATGCTTGTATGTCAAATATGCACAGCTGTCCTTCCAGGCACGTGGTTTCTGTGGAACCTTTTAAAAATAGAACTCTGTGGGTAGGCAGGAAAAAAACGAACGACAATAAGAAAAACAACCATTGCCTAAACCGTAAACTTTTCTTAAGCCATAAACAGTTTTTTATTCCCTTGAAGGCTGCTGTCAGCCTGAAATTTTTTGCAGCCCTGGTAGCTGGATGTTAGCAGAGCACGATTTGCAAGGTGGTAAGCTTTAATGTCTGCGTGACAAGGCTGGTGCCTTCTGCCAAATGTCCTACTCAGGGAACATAAGTACTGAGTCGTTATATTATTTTAATGATTTCTCTTATCTCTCTCCTTTCAGGATAGGAAGTGTTCCAAGGTGGCTTAAGTGTACAGAAGTAAAACCACTCTTTCAAAACACAGGCAGTCCTCAACTTACAACAAGTTGTTTAGTGACTGTTCAAAGTTACAATGGCACTGAAAAAAGTGACTTAGGACCATTTTTTACACTTACAACCGTTGCAGTACCCCCACGGTCACGTGATCAGAATTTGGGCCCTTGGCAACTGACTCGTACTTATGACAGTCGCAGCCTCCCAGAGTCACATGATCCCCTTTTGCGACCTTCTGACAAGCAAAATCCATGGGGGAACCAGATTCACTTAACAACCCTGTTATTAATTTAACAACTTCAGTGATTCACTTCACAATAATAATAGTAATGGGAATAAAGGTTGTAAAATGGGGCAAAACTCACTTAACCAGTGTCTCGCTTAGCGACAAAAATTTGGGACTCCATTGTGGTCGTAAGTCGAGGACTTCGTGTAGACCCGCACATATGAATCCACCCCATAGAGCCATTTGGGGCAGGAAGTAGCATCTAAGGTAAGCCTCCTCCAGGGCAGGCACAAATAGGCCTGTTCTTTTTTTTTTTATTGGTATGTGTGCTCTTGTGTATGTATGTGCACATGTGCAAAAAGATCAAGACCGTGTCTGCAATTCTTCACTCAAACATCCACCCCTTTTGTAAGTCTGTTGTGACTGCACTGCGCACGAAAACAGGGACAAGAATTTGATCATGGCTGTCGTGGTTCCGACAGATGAAACCCTTCAAAGAACTTCGAGGCATTGTTTACCTTAAAGAATCTTTATTTGAGAAGCATAGCATCGGCGCGTACATAGGCCAAGCCAAAATCTGAATTCCCCTCCCCTGAGCACATAGTATCAAAGCACAATTCCCTCCTCTAATTCACGGTCATAAATCACATTCTCCAATTAGTTTGAATTGCAGGCTTTCCCTCCAGTTCTTCAACCCGCCATTTCTTATCATCTCTTATTTCAAAAAACCTTGGTTCTCACCCTAGTTAGTTATATCTAACTAAACTCCCATGCACATTCCTCCTCCCCCCCCAGTATCATCTAACTCTAATTCTAAGAGTAAAACATAAGAAGGAAAATGGCTGCATCTCCATATGTTGTCAAAGCAAGAACATCCGATGTTAGCAGCGTTGACATCGGCTACTCCTGATTTCTTTAGGGAAGAAATCCTGGTTCTCCACAATCCCAACTGTAACAGGCAGAAGGGATGACCCTGAAGAACGGAAGGAAAATCTGCAGCCAAGACAATGGTCAGATAAAAGAAACCTTGAACCTGGAGCAGAGGTTGGGTGTCTCAGACAAGACCTCCCTAGTTCTCACAAAAAATAAGGGGAGGGACGGGGGAAGGCATTCAGACCTGCAAGATTCTCTTACGGTAACCTTATAATGAGAGTCAGTTTGGTGCTGTGGTTGAGACCTCAGGCTAGAAACTGGGAACCACACCATCTACTCAGGCACAAAGTCAGCTGAATGACCTTGGGCCAGCCCCTTTCTCTCAGCCCTAGAAATCAGGCAATGGCAAACCACTTCAGAAAACTTGCCACGAAAATTGCAGGGACTTGTCCGGGCAATCACCAGGAGTCGACACTGAATTGAAGGCACACCCACACACCCGCATAGAGAAAAAAACAAACAAACAAACAGAGAACATCACCCTTATAGTAAAAGTTGTGTTAACATTCATAGCTTTGGTTTTCTAGTCTGTATTTCTATTTGACTGAAGTCAGATCTTTATTATAGACACCTACATCTGGAGTCTGGTATGAGGTGAAGAGGATCAACCAATTGCTGAGAGCTTTGATGATGTAAAAGTAGCTTCTAAACTTTGCCAAAGGGTTTCAGAGGATCCAGTCTTCTGGGTTGGGCATGCTAGGCATAACATGCCTACTACTACCACCTCATTAGAGCAGGGGTCTTCAGACTTGGCAACCTGAAGACTTGTGGACTTCAACTCCCAGAATTCCTCAGCCAGCCCTGGCTGAGTCCACAAGTCTTCAAGTTGCCAAGTCTGAAGACCCCTGCATTAGAGTATCAGGATCTCTTGCTAGTTAGGCTGTATTGAAACTGACTGAAGGGGGTATGCACACGCATACGTCCAAACACCCACACTGCACATCTGGTTCCATACACTGTCCCTGTTTAGTTCCAACAACATTGCTGGATTGTGAACTCACTTTTCTGCTGCCTCATCTTCACGGCGTTCAGTGCAGTAGGTCAATGATGTTGGCAGAACAACTCGTAAACTTTACTAATTTGATCTTCCTCAGGACAATAACTTATGGGCAGAGAGAGAGACAGAGACAGAGACAGAGACAGAGACAGAGACAGTGAGAGGGAAGGAGAGAGAGAGAGAGAGAGGGAGGGAGAGAGAGAGGGAGAGAGACAGAGACAGAGACAGAGAGGGAAGGAGAGAGAGAAAGGGAGGGAGAGAGAGAGGGAGAGAGAGAGAGGGAGAGAGAGAGAGAGGGAGAGAGACAGAGACAGAGACAGAGAGGGAAGGAGAGAGAGAGAGGGAGGGAGAGAGAGAGGGAGAGAAAGAGAGAGGGAGAGAGAGAGAGAGAGGTGTGTGTGAGAGAGGTGGATTCCTTCAATTGCTGGCATGGACTTATTGTTTTTTATTCATCTAAAAATAAATAACCATGCATGTGTGGGAAAATGGGAGAAGTCACTGTGGGACCAGATTTAACTCATGACTTGAATGCTTACAGTAGTTGGGGGGGGGGTCGGTTTACTTCTTTTAAAACAAGGAGGGAAAAAAAGAAGGGAGCGAGCTCACGGAGGAGGAAACGCTCAAATCTTGGAGCACGATAAAAAACATATCTGCACCCGTTTTAACAGTCCTTCACTTTGTCAAATTGTGCCTTTGTGTTACGGGAATTGCACACGCTGCAATCAGCAGGCAAGCGGAACACACAAATATTTCTGAAGGACGACGTGCTGCATGGTGTAGATATTCCTGTGGTGTGTGTACTTGCTCCTTTCATCTCACGGCCATGGAAGAGATGGGGGGGTGGGCAGGCAGGAAAGAGAATGAAAGGATGTTGACATCCGGTCTTCTTTTTGAACTTCACAAGGCTGTCTTCTGTGGGAGACCACCACCTTTGGTCTAATCTGGCAAGGTTCTCCCTCTGTTCTATGGGCTGTTTACCAACTGAGATGAGCTTAGCGGGTCCTCCCTGTTCACACAGCTGTCTGCCACTGGTTTTCAAGCTGCCTTCTCAACCCTGGAGCCTTCCAGATGTGCTGGACTGTTGTTCCCGGAATTTCCATCCCATACATCTTGGACAAGAGTTGTAAAGCCCATTGAGCCCACACTGGCAGTGGATAATGAGCAGCGCTGTTTGTATTAAGTAAATTGAATTGTCACCTGGGCATGGCTGGTTGAATCTGGACCATAAAAGAACCATATATTTAGTTATTGCAACCCTCTCCAAAGGGTGGCAGACATTCACAGATGTAGGGCTGCAAATCTTCAGTAATGTCAGGCGTGAAGAATCAGGAACATATGTTAAGTTGCAGTTAAGATTTATTGCTCAATCTATACACAGAAACCAGTCAGTTAGCATTCGGCACTAAATTGGTGCATTTGCAGGGGAGGGGAAGAGTCAAAAATATCAAGATGGAAGCCCTCAATCTTCCATTGCATTGTTGTGGTCACCATCTTAATCCTTTTCGACACTTTTTTGACCCAGATATGTAGACCAGTGTTTCTCAACCTTGGCAACTTTAAGAGGGGTGGACTTCAATTCCCAGAATTCCCCAGCCAGCCTTCTTTTTACTTACCATCTGATTTCTACAAGGAGACTTTGATGCATCCACGCAGAACATTTTCTCTCCCAAGGTGAGATGATTATTCTCAAATGAATCGATTGCCTCTTGGGGAAATTCAGGTAAACAAGAACTGTGGACTTGGGTCTATCTGATTAATCAGCTTGGCCAAGAACGTCCCTGACGGGGCAATGCCCAGGATAAGGTCAAAGAATTCAAGATGGTGGCCATGATTGAAACTCTGCCTATTACTAAGTGTGCCGCATATGTGATGCACATGAAAAATGGGCAGAGCATTAATTCCACCATCAAGGTGGCTATCTTCCTGGTTTTTTTTACCATACCCCCAAGGACACCATGTTTTCTAATATCTGGTTGTTTTCAGATTTTTTTTAAAGCTTCCATGATACCATGGATAGCAGTGGTGGGATTCAAATACGTGAACAACTAGTTCTCTGTGTGGATGCTGCTTCCGGAAGTCCGTTCTGGGCCTGGGCAACAAAAAATTCTGCCGAAGTGGTACGAACTGGCTGAGTCCCACCACTGATGGATAGGCTATAATATGTGGAAGAACATCTACAGGATTGTTCCATAGCTTTATGCCTTTTACTCATTAATTTTTGTCCTGCCCTCAGGTACTTTGGCGAATAAGTCAATCCCCCTTTCTCTGTGACAGCCCCTCAAGTACAGGAACACAGTTATCCTTCTAATCCTAATCCTTCTCTTTGATAAACTAGACATGCCTCGTTCCCGCAACTGTTTCTCATTCAATTTAGCCTCCAGACTTCTTATCATGATTCTTGTTCTTCTCTGCATACTTCCTAGAGCAGGGGTGTCAAACTGCCAGCCCACGGGCCGGATGCGTCGTGGCGAAACCGCACCCACCTAATTGCCGGCGATGGAAAAAAAGTTGGGATACATCGCAACAGTCACATGACGTTGCGAGTGTGACACCACTGTCCTAGAGTCTCAGCATCTTCTTAAAGTTACCAAGGTTGAGTAACACTGGCCTAGATGAGAAGACTCTCATCTCAACATTGCCAAAGTTGTAAAACACGGATCTAAACCAATGGTCACACCTGCTTCAGATGGCTGGGAGTTATACTGCAACTTCTGGAAACCAGTCATGTTGGATTAGGCTGGGTCAGGCATTTAAGCTGAAAATGAGGCAAAAACGTGGAAGTACATCACACTAACCTGACCAGAAATAACATTTTCAACACACCTCTGGGCTGTTGATGTTTGTTATTTTTTCCCGTCATTCACAGTCATGAGAGAAATGTTCTTTAGACAGCGAGATGTAATTGGTTTTGATACTTGTGCAGGTAACAAGGTTGCGTAGTGCCTAGAGGAGCAGGGTGACAAGAAAACGGAAAGATTTCAACCCTTCAGTAGATTTAGGTCTGTGCTTTGCTTCCAGCAGGAATTGGCAGGTCTGCAGATCCACGTGAAGGGAGGTTGCGAGGGAACAGAGCATGTGTTAGGAAATGCCTTACTTTGCATAATTCTTTCCCCCGAGAACTTTGTGATGACAATTTTTTTGCTAGCCTGTTTTCTGCATGGAAAAAACAAGGGCAACCAGCCTGCCTTCCATGGAGGACCTGTCTACTGCACGGGTCAGAAAGAGGGCTGAGAAAATATCTACAGACCCCTCACATCCTGGACATAAACTGTTTTAATTCTTCCTTCAGCGTGTCGCTATAGGGTAGGGGTCCTCAACCTTGGCAACTTTAAGACTTGTGGACTTCAACTCCCAGAATTCCTCAGCCAGCTTTGCTTGGCTGAGGAATTCTGGGAGTTGAAGTCCACAAGTCTTAAAGTTGCCAAGGTTGAGGACCCCTGCTATAGGGCATTGCATGACCAAAAAAACCAGACACAGAGACAGTTTTTTCCTCCGTGCCATCACTCTGCTAAACCCTTAACTCCCACAGCACGGTCTTAGGCCTAAAGATATTTACCCATGTAGTAGGGCTGTATTGCTATTATCCTTCTCATCTTCTCATCTTTCTCGTCTTTCTTATCTCTCATCTTCCCTACTACCTTCTCCTATTGGTATCTTGTTGTTTGTTGTTTGTATCTTATGATGTATGATCCATGACTTATCACTTTGTTGTTTACATGTACACTGAGAGCTTATGCACCAGGGACAAATTCCTTGTGTGTGTGTCCAATCACACTTGGCCAATAAAGATCTATCTATCTATCTATCTATCTATCTATCTATCTATCTATCTATCTATCTATCTATCTATCTATCTATCTATCTATCTATCTATCTATCTATCTATCTATCTATCTATCTATCTATCTATCTATCTATCTATCTATCTATCTATCTATCTATCTATCTATCTATCTATCTATCTATCTATCTATCTATCTATCTATCTATCTATCTATCTATCTATCTAATCTTCAAGATGGTGGGCAGAGCATTGTAACTGAAATCTCACTCCTTCTATATCTCTCTGCCCTGCACACGTGCACAAAAGAGATTGCAATATCGGGTTTGCCATTTTACAGATTTTAAACCCCGTCTGTGCAGTCCCTGCATCACGCACATGTGAAGAAGCGTGTGTCTGTTTTCAACCATCCAGTTGTGGCCTCCATTTTGCTGCCACTGATCCTCTTAAGGACACACCTGAGCACTACCTGCTCTGCCAAGGGAGATCCTCCTCTACTACCCCTAGTAAAAGTTTCACTCATTCCCTCAAATGCCTCTATTTATAGCTTTGCAGGAATGGTTTGAAAAGCTGTCTGTACTGCGGTGTTTATTCGCTTATTAGATTTTTATCCCATGTTTATTATTTTTTTATAAGTAATTCAAGATGGCGAAGATACCTCTTTCCTCCTCTTATTTTCCCCTGTGAGGTAGATTGGGCTGAGAGTCTCAGAGGACTTTCATGCCGAAGGCACGATTAGAACTCATCATCTCCTGGTGATTGGCCCAAAGCCACCCAGTCAGCTTTCATGCCTAAGGTGGAACTAGAACTCACTGTCTCCTGGTGATTGGCCCAAAGTCACCCAGTTAGCTTTCATGCCTAAGGCAGGTCTGGAACTCACAGTCTCCTGGTGATTGGTGCAAAGTTACCCAGCTGGCTTTCATGCCTAAGATGGAACTAGAACTCACAGTCTCCTGGTGATTGGCGCAAAGTTATCCAGCTGGCTTTCATGCCTAAGATGGAACTAGAACTCACAGTCTCCTGGTGATTGGCCCAAAGTCACCCAGTCAGCTTTCATGCCTAAGGTAGGTCTGGAACTCACAGTCTCCTGGTGATTGGTGCAAAGTTACCCAGCTGGCTTTCATGCCTAAGATGGAACTAGAACTCACAGTCTCCTGGTGATTGGCGCAAAGTTATCCAGCTGGCTTTCATGCCTAAGATGGAACTAGAACTCACAGTCTCCTGGTGATTGGTGCAAAGTTATCCAGCTGGCTTTCATGCCTAAGATCTAACTAGAACTCACAGTCTCCTGGTGATTGGCCCAAAGTCACCCAGTCAGCCTTCATGCCTAATGTGAGACTAGAACTGGTTCACTTGGTCTTCACTGCTGCACCAAACTGGGTCTCCAGAGACATAGAGACTACTTTGCTCATAAGCTCTTTGGGAATCTGATATAGCCTGATGCTTTTCTGTGATCCTTAAGAGGCATCTGGAAAACAAACTTGGAATTTAATAGAGCAGTAATGTTCCTTGCTGTTTATTAGCTCATGATTGCTAATTTTGTAGATTCCATTTACTGTGACTGAGAGATAACATTACATTTCACCGACTCCTTTCTTCAATTTTGTTTTGCTCTGCTGCTGGTGAACTAAATATGAGCTTCCCCCCCCCCTACTCCTCCCCTTCAACTCTTTCACGAATAAAACTTCATCAAAAATTATTTCTGTAAAAAGTGGCGATTGATATGTTTTTAATCCTTTTTTTGTGAGCAACCTGAGATTTTGGTTCAAAATATGGCTGGCTCATTATTTATTAAATTTATACTCCATGCTTTCCACTGTTTGAGGCGATTGTAGATGGCTGTGTAAGTCCATTTAATATAATATGACTAAACAAAATTCCAATTCCATCTTTTCAAAGTGAAAATATGTCTTCTTCAGCTGCAGCTTAACCGCAGTCAGCCACAGCTGCATGCTGAGATGTTTGTGGTGGGATAAATGTGGTGGCCCCTTCAAAGGACCCCTTGCAAAGACTTAATTCTAAGGGCAAAGAATGGCTCTTGCCCACTCAGTGGCTTCTGACTGCCTTCATACTCATTCAAGAAATGGGGTCATGGAGAAAATTTGGAAGCTCTAGCCCAGTCATCTTCATCTTTTAGACAGGTGAGATCAGTTGGAGTTCACCACTTCCTCGTCTCCTCCAGTTGATGTCTCCTGATCTGACCCTTTTTAGTTCAAGCCTGAGACTTAATGTCTTTATCCCGGGACATCTTTGGGGGGTATCAAAAAGTCAAGGTAGTGGGATCCTTGGTGGTCTCTGAGCTGGATCATTTTCTTGTAGACATTTCATTACCCAACTGGGTAACAGTGCTAGAAGATAGTGGGGTGTGTGGAGAGGAGGAGGAGGAGGAGGAGGAGGAGGAGAGCAACTGTGGCGTTCTTGATGCTCTCTGAGCTTGGTTGTTTTCTTGCAGACATTTCATTACTCAACTGGGTAACATTATCAGTGCTAGAAGGGAGTGGGGTGTGTGGAGAGGAGGAGGAGGAGGAAGAGGAGGAGGAGGAGGAGAGCAACTGTGGCGTTCTTGATGCTCTCTGAGCTTGGTTGTTTTCTTGCAGACATTTCATTACTCAACTGGGTAACATTATCAGTGCTAGAAGGGAGTGGGGTGTGTGGAGAGGAGGAGGAGGAGGAGGAGGAGGAGGAGGAGGAGAGCAACTGTGGGATTCTTGATGTTCTCTGAGCTTGGTTGTTTTCTTGCAGACATTTCATTACCTACCTAGGCCACAGTCTCTCTTTATGTACCAATGGCTTGTCCTATCAGTGTTGGTGGGGATATTTTTGGTGATCTGACGATGTTACCTTGTTGGGCAATGAAACGTCTGCAAGAAAACAACTAAGCTCACAGAGGACCAAGTTCAACCCCGAGCTACAAGTATTTTCTTCTATTGTCAAAGCCTCTGTGATTAAACTCCGGGTTCTTTTTATGGGCACTTGAATCGCCCAGTTGCTTCACCATGTTGAGTTTTGATTCCTCTCTGCAGACGCCCCTCTATCTAAGCACGGAATGAAACGAATAATGCTGGACGTGGAGCCTTGCAATCAGCAGGAGTTGACTTGAGGCCATGTGTGCTAATCAAAATCAGCAGGCACCAAAGAGACCGTGATTTAATTTGTACATGTTTTAAAAATCCTCTTGAATTCAATACATTGCAAAAACTAGAAGCTTTGCACAGAGACGGCCATCCAGTGTGCTAGATTCTGCTAGATTCCTGATTGATTCTAGATGTCTGAGTTATCCCATAGCATTTTCCTGAATGTTCCTCTTTAATATGATGTGGGCATCTTCTAATCCAGAGGTCCCCAACCTTTTGGGCACCAGGGACTGGTTCCGTGGAGAGAGGTTTTTCCGTGGACCGGAGGGTACGTGGTTTTGTGTGCTGCCCGCATCTCGTGGATGAGGCTTTGCTTGTTTGTGTGGACCCATTGCTGGCATGCCGCGGCCCAGTACCGGTCCACGGATCGGGGGTTGGGGACCCCCGTTCTAATCTTCTCCAGCCGTTGAGAGAAACCTGAAGGGGAAGCCAAACAGAGGCCTGCAAGCAAATACCACCATGGCATAAGACCTTAACCAGAGAGCAGCTCCTTGTTTTCTCCTCCTCTCCCATTTACTCTCCTTGCCTCACACCCTGCTTTATTGTCGGTTGCACTATTGCAAAGATAATTTGTGACACCCTTGCTCGGGGCATCAACAGCACAGAACAAAGTTGGCGAGTGGAACGGAGGAAAAGGTCAACTTTCTTCTCAGGGAGGTGGGGTGGAAAGCGGGGGACAATTTAGAAGTGTGTGTTTTATGAAGAGGCAAATTAACCTTTGGGGACTCCAGAGATTTATTTTGACAAAAGCTTTGCTTTGGGACAGAGGCTGCAGCCTAGGAAGCAGAATGGGAGAAGACAGTTTTTTCTGGCTCTGATGGCCCCGAAGATAAGGGACGGCTATTTTGTTTTGCAGAAGAGAGGCTGCCCCAGTTGCATTTGTAGGTCTTGGAGAAGAAGCCAGTTGGCTGCAGGTGAGGACTTTTGAGTTCCAGTGTCCAAGGCAAGTGCAAGTAGATCAGGGGTCCTCAACCTTGGCAACTTTAAGACTTGTGGACTGAGGAATTCTAGGAGTTGAAGTCCACAAGTCTTAAAGTTGCCAAGGTTGAGGACACCTGAAGTAGATAATAGATTTTCATATTTATATGGCCTCCGTGAAACTCACTCACAGTGACTCCAGTCAGCTTATAGAAGTCAGGCTATAAACTAAAGCCACATTGGGACTTAAAGCCTAAGGAAGCTCAGGACTCTGCATAGTTCTATGACTGCCTAGGACTGTACTGGATTGGTCCATCCAGGAAGATGCAGTAGAAAAGACTTGGAGAAGATCCCTTCACCAACAAATAAATGGCATCTTAAGGAACAGTAGGCTCAGTCCTTCTTAGTGATAAAATAACAGAATAACAGAGTTGGAAGAGACTTTGATAGTCTTCTAGTCCAACTCCCTGCTCAAGCAGGAGACCCTGTGCCATTCTGGATAAATGGCTGTCCAGTCTCTTCTTAAAAACTTCCAACTTCTGGAGGCAAACCGTTCCACTGGTTAATTGTTCTGTCAGGAAATCTGTCCTTACTTCTGGATTGGATGTCTACTTGATTAGTTTCCATCCATTGCTTCTTGTCTTGACTCCAGGTGCTTTAGAGCAGGGGTCCCCAACCCCCAGTCTGTGGACTGGTACCGGGCATGCCAGCAACCGGTCCGCACAAAAAAGCAAAGCCCCATCTGGAGGATGCAGGAATCACACAAAACCACGCACCCTCCGGTCCGTGAAAAAACTCCACGGAACCGGTCCCTGGTGCCCAAAAGGTTGGGGACCTCTGCTTTAGAGAAAAGGTCCACCTTCTCTTCTTTGTGGAAGCTCCTCAAATATTGGAACATGATATTGTTCCAATGTTGGACAGATCCCATTTGGAGCAGCTTAGTCCCCGATACCCACACCACCCTCTCCTTACTACATGTTCAGAAATATTTCTCTTCAGAAAGGCAACTGGGGATGAGTAAGAATCTATTGAGAACCAGTTTGATATAGACAGCAAGACAGGAAATGGTATTATGAGTTCTTGTCTTGGATGATTTTGGGCCTGTCACTCTCTCTCAACTAAGGGAAGTGTAAGGACCCACTTCAATTTACATCTTAAGAAGACAGAACTCTTGGAACGGTTCTCCCAACAGGAATCTTTATTAAGAAAAACTGGCTGAAGGCATGCTAGACAGGATCTGAGGGACCCCATTGACCATTCAATGTTTTAAAGTGTTCCCAGGCAGCCCCACTCCACATTCCTTCCGGTCAATCCAAATTGGCAGATGGCTGGGTGTTAAATCCATCGGATCCCAAACGTTGCAATCTTCCCCCCCTTTCCCCTTGCTGCTGGTAAAAGGAAGCTTCATAGGGAGTGAGATCAAAGGCTGATGGCCGCATTGTTATTGTTAGTACTCCACAGAGGGAATCCACAGAGGATGTTCCTTTGTAGTTGATAGGAGGAATGCCAGTCATAAACACCCGTGTTTACTCCCCCCCCCTTTGTAGTATGACAGAATCCAAAAGAGAGTAAGAATTGGGTTTTCTCAGAGTAGATAGCTAGAAATAAAATATAATTGGATTCTGACAGGAAGGGGAGCGAGGGCAAACCCCTTCCAAAGAAATGTTCCCAAGGAAACTGCAGCCAGTTGCCAGAAGTCAAATCAAGTCTGACTTGACATCAATCAATAAATAAAAAATCCAAAAGGTTTCCCTGAATGGTGGCACATCAGATTGATTCACTATTAATTATCAATCAATGTTTACTTTTCATTGTCTTATATTAATACTCAGAGTCTTCAGAAATGGAGGACCATAGAAATAGCAGCAATAAACAATGAATTGGAGAAAGCAGCACTTGCATTTTATTATAGGTGGGTTTAGGAGGTTGGGCGAACCAGCCTTAATGGGATTTATTGAGTGCCCCGTGGGTCTCTTAACTGAAAAATGCTTTGAATGTCCAGAAAAGTGAGTTCCAAGTCAAAGTTGGTGAAGATACCTGATACTCTTTCCTCCTCTTATTTTCCCCTATGAGGACAACAACAACCATGTGAGGTAGATTGGGTTGAGTGGCTAGGTCTCAGAGGACTTTCATGCCGAAGGCAGGACTAGAACTCGTCATCTCCTGGTGATTGGCCCAAAGCCACCCAGTCAGCTTTCGTGCCTAAGGTGGAACTAGAACTCATTGTCTCCTGGTGATTGGCCCAAAATCACCCAGCTGGCTTTCATGCCTAAAGCAGGACTAGAACTCATCATCTCTCAGTGATTGACCCAAAGTCACCCAGTCAACTTTCATGCCTAAGATGGAACTAGAACTCACAGTCTCCTGATGATTGGTGCAAAGTTATCCAGCTGGCTTTCATGCCTAAGATGGAACTAGAACTCACAGTCTCCTGATGATTGGTGCAAAGTTATCCAGCTGGCTTTCATGCCTAAGATGGAACTAGAACTCACTGTCTCCTGGTGATTGGTGCAAAGTTACCCAGCTGGCTTTCATGCCTAAGATGGAACTAGAACTCACAGTCTCCTGGTGATTGGTGCAAAGTTACCCAGCTGGCTTTCATGCCTAAGATGGAACTAGAACTCACTGTCTCCTGGTGATTGGCCCAAAGTCACCCAGTCAGCCTTAATGGGATTTATTGAGTGCTCCGTGGGTCTCTTAACTGAAAAATGCTTTGAATGTCCAGAAAAGTGAGTTCCAAGTCAAAGTTGGAGAAATTCACCCGGGACATCCCAGGCCAACATTTGAATAGCAGGCCAAAAAAGAACAAAGAACACAACGCAGGCATAGGCTATATAAATATAGAGTCCTTTTAATTTATATTTGGTTAATAATTACAATACATTTTTGACTACAGGAACAGAGCAGGTTCTTTTCAGTGCATACATTCTTCAGAAAGACAGGGACGGGTTTTGGCAAAAGTTCTATGGAATTTGGAGAACAGGAATTTTGCCTAATTCATTTTTCCCCCCTCAAAAGTCTTGAATTTTCAGGCTTCGGTTAATAATTCTGATTTTGGCAGTTCCCCAGATGCCCAACTGACTTTCAAGGCATCTGGGGCGGGGAGGCCCCAAAGATGAATATAATGGCGATGACCATGAAATCAATGTCCCACATTTAACAATTGTAAGAGCCGATTATTACATTTTCTGGAATTTCGCAAGCCAGTTGGGAGCACAGCTGAGCCACGATGCCTAGTGTGCCAATTAGCTCTTCAGCAGTGACCAGCAGTCCTCAACTTACAACTATCCATTTAGTGACCATTTGAAATGACAACGGCAGTGCAAAACGGTGTCTTACGATTGCTCCTTGCACTTACAACCGTCACAGCATCCTCACAGTGATGTGATCAGAATGTGGATGCTTGGCAGCTGGCATGTACTTATGATGCTTACCATATCCGATCACCATTTGGAGCCTTCTTAGCTGGCAAGCAAAGTCAGTGGGGGAAGCTGGATTTGCTTAATGACCGATTCACTTAGCAACCATAGCAAAAAAGGTGGTAAAATTGGGTACGACTCACTTCACATAGCAATGAAAATTCTGGTTCCAATTGTGTTCGTAACTTGGGGATTACCTATCCCAGGGGTAGGCGATCTTGGCTCTTTTATGACTCGTGGACTTCAACTCCCAGAATTCCTGAGCCAGCATGGCTCAGCTTGGAATTCTGGGAGTTGAAGTCCACGAGTCATGAGGGGGGCAAAGTTTCCCCCATGCTGGCTCAGGACTTCTGGGAGTTGAAGTCCACGAGTCATAAAAGAGCCAAGGTTGCCCACCCCTGGGCTATCCCAAAGGTGCTTTTTCACGAGGCAACCAGATGTTTTTTTTGTTTTTCTTTGAAGACGTTTCGCTTCTCATCCAAGAAGCTTCTTCAGCTCTGACTGGACGATGGGGAATGGAAGAGAATAAAAGAATGCAAATGACCAGCTGTCTGCAAGGGGTATAAATCCTTCCATTCCCCACCATCCAGTCAGAGCTGAAGAAGCTTCTTGGATGAGAAGCGAAACGTCTTCAAAGAAAAACAAGAGAGTCCGGTTGCCTCTTCAAAAAGCACCTTTGGGATAACTATGACCTGGATGACCGAGAATCTCCATAGACACTTAAGGACTATCTGCAGCAGCAGAGCAGCAGCAATAGCTGCTTGTTAAACATTTACTAGCATACCACCGGCCCCACCTCTTTTTGATGTGCAACGTGGGTCTGATAGTTGTAAAAAAAAGAGCAAGGTTTCAGGCATGGGTGCCATCGTTAATGCCCGCTCCCTGCAGGCACCGAATTGCCTTGAATAAGAAATGCAAGTTTAATTAATTATGCAAGGTGGCGTTGGTGGGACTCAGGAATGTTTTGAAACGAGTATAGAACTGCCTAATCAATTCTGAATATATTTAGACAAGTTTTCAAAGGCCCAGCAGCTGAATGCCTTCTGAAGTCATAAAGAAGACCTCCAAGGTCCCTCCCAGCTCTATTCTGATTGATTGAGATCCCTGAGTTGTATTTAATAAAATCAACATAAACCTCTTTGGGCATCTGATTCCTCTTTTCGACTAGAGAAATAATCTTTTGTCCTTCAGTCGGATTCCCAACCCAAGATTCATGTGGCTCTTTTCGCCGTTTTCAGAAAAGTGCAGTAACATTCAAACCCAATTTCATCCACAGAAATCAAAATGGCCCAAAAACTTAAGGAGGAGGAGGGTGAGGGCGCTAAACGTCCTTTTTGTGTAACACCCAGATGGGTGACACTTGTGAACTGGTCCCTGGCCTGCACACAGAGGGGAGAGATTCTGAAAAAGAGAGACTTTCCTGCTCTTTTAAAGTTAAAAAGGGATATACATAGTTAAATAAATGCAATGCATATTTATACTGAATTGCTTCTACCTAATAAACGCTATGAACATAGGTTATAACCCAGCCAAAATTGAGCAGTTTAGCCATCTTCTGTGGGAAGGAGTGGCAGAAATTTGTACTGTATCTGTTCCCCTGGAAAACAAAGGACCTGATCAATGTAATCTCATATGGGTCTACTCAGGAGTAAGCCCCAAGGAACTCAAAAGAAATTGGTTTCCTTTTAAATTTGCATAGGATTGCAGTCCAAAGGGCTTGATTTTGGCTGGGTTTTTATTATATTTAGAGATATTTCAACGTTATTAGAAGAACACTGTAATTAAATTAAGGGGGGGGGCAGGAAGAGGAGGAAGAAAACTGAGAATAAAGAATATTAGTAAATAAAAATGCAAGGAATACAGATCCAATTCTGCTGATTAAAAACAGAATAAAATTAGTCTTATCTATGCAATTGAAAAAAACCACATCCAGGCAGAGATGCCTGGCGGAGAGTCTGAATGGGCCTTTAGTCTTTGGAAGAGGCGGGGGGGGGGGTCCTTTCCCCCCAAAAGTCCAGTTCAGAAAAAAGCTTACTGAGTTATCTCTGAGCTTTAGATTCAGTGCTTAGAAGTCAGCAAATGCCATCTGCCAACACAAGGATTCTGCTACAGCCCATGGGCATATTTGGTATGGAGAATGAAGGGCAATGAGTAAAGGGGCATGTTGGGGAGGAAGCAAGGAAGGAAAGGAGGGACGGAGAAAGGAAGAAGGAAGGGAGAGAGGGAGGGAGGAAAAGAAGGGAAGGAATAGGATGGAAAGAAAAGGAAGAAGAAAGAAGAAAAGCAGATGAAGCAAAAGGAAGGAAGGAAGAAGGGAGGGAAGGAGGAAGGAAGGAAAAGAAGGGAAGGAATAGGATGGAAAGAGAAGAAAGAAGAAAGAAACAGATGAAGCAAAAGGGAGGAAGAAGAGAGGGAAGGAGGAAGGAAGGAAGGAAGGAAGGAAGGAAAAGAAGGGAAGGAATAGGATGGAAGGAGAAGAAAGAAGAAAAACAGATGAAGCAAAAGGAAGGGAGGAAGAAGAGAGGGAAGGAGGAAGGAAGGAAGGAAAGAAGGAAGGAAAAGAAGGGAAGGAATAGGATGGAAGAAGAAAGAAGAAAGAAACAGATGAAGCAAAAGGAAGGAAGGAAGGAAGGGAGGAAGGAAGGAAGGAGGGAAAGAGGGAGGAAGGAAGGAAAAGAAAGGAATAGGATGGAAGGAGAAGAAACAGATGAAGCAAAAGAAAGAAAGAAAGGAAGGAAGGAAGGAAGGAAGGAAGGAAGGAAGGAAGGAAGGAAGGAAGGAAGGATGCTGAAGTAAGATTCAACGGCTTCTAGAGTTCATGTTTGTGATGGGTATTAGTGCCACTGATCTTCACTGTGAGAAATCACACCAGGCTAGGCTGCCCATGCAAAAGTGCAGCCCAACAACTCACCAGCCTCCATTTCGCACTGGGAGGGGTTAAGAAGCCCCTCTTAACCCTGGCTGAGAAAATGCAGCAGTGGCAAGACTGATGCATTTTCCTAAACCACAATGTCCTTCGGTTTCACCTACATCTGATTTGTGAATTTGGCTAACAGATCTTGAGTCACCCGTTTGTGGTTGGGATGCCAACGACTGCCTTCCCAAAAATTGGAAAATGATGAAAAGTGGCTTTAGACCTTAGCTATGTACGTAAAAAAAAAAAAAGGCACTTAACACATTTGGGTGGTCCCAGTATCTCCCTGCCTTTTTGATTATATGACTACTGCTTTCTACAATCAAAGTTTTTTAAGGCACACTCCAGCCATGCTTTCTTTGGCCCTAGTAACTTACTCAAAGACTTAGCATATACAAGCAAAACATTTCCAAGCTTACTTACATTCCTGTGTTAAGACTAAGGCACAGAATCAAGGGTCCTGGGGGTGTTGGTGTTGGAGAGGGATTAAAGAAAAAGGTGTGACTACCTGATCAAAACCTGGCCACCTTGACTTTTTATGAATATTCTTCTGTCTCCAACAGCTTTGCACAGGATCCAAATTCATTTGCATCCAGGTGAACTGGAACATCCCAGAGGTTACAAGATGTAGGTTATACTGTACTGTCCTTTTCCCACTGATCCTATGACAACATTATGGGTCAATTAAGTGCTTTTCAAAGCAAGCCTCTTTTTGTTTTTACTCTAATTTCATTGCTTCTTACAACACACAGAGAGAGAGAAACAGGCAAACTTCTCCATGCTTAACTGGTGCTCCCTGCACTTCAGAAGGGTTTCCTCTTGCAACGCGTTAAGCAGAAAATATTCCTAGCAGCTTTAGAGTTTAGACAACAAGCAAGTCTTACACCTCTTTTAAGAAGCTTCTAAATTCACAGTTTCATGGGGTCTGACTTTCCTGGCACCCTAAAACACCTGAGGCTTTTTCTTTCCTGTGCTATACTGTATATGTTTTTCATTCTTGCATTTAGTTAATTGTTTACACTGTTGTACAATGAGCACAATTATCCACACAGTGTCTTTCTCAAGCCTCATTCTGCAAGTTGGTTGGTGCTAAGTATAACTTGCAGTTTGAGGGTGTCTCTCTGTAGGTGTGTTCTGGCAGATTGCTTTAGGTTCTGCAATAAATCTGATTTTCAGGCTACGTTTTGCTCTCTCTCCATAAAACATGGAGGATAATCATCCTTGGACAACAACCTTGGTGTTTAGAATGGAATTTCCCTAGCAACTTTTGAAAGTGACAAAAAAGTGGAAAACTGCTGTGCAGTTCAGAGCTTTAAGACAGCAAGCCCCACCCAATAAAAGATGGACTGAAACAAGCACGGCTTTAATATATATATATATATATATATATATATATATATATATATATATATATATATATATATATATATATATATATATATATATATATAAATTTGTGGGGAAGGTCTAGGAAATAAAAGCCAGAGAGCTTGGAAGACAGCTTTCAGAGAATTGCTCTTAAAAAAATCCCCACTTGCGCTGGGCAGGCAGCGGGGCCAAATGGGCATTTGACTTCAAGGGCAAATAAGCCATGGTCTGCCTTCTCCACTTAGGACAGGATTTCTGTTAAGCAGGAAGCTGGCTTAGAATACTGCGTGGTCAGAGGTGCAAAACCTGGTGGTCATCCCAGGCTAATTGGCTACACTGGAGGAGCTGAGTACTGGATCACAGAGTTATAATCAGGAGGTGGGCTGTGGCATTCCAGGCTGGCATCCATCGGCAGAAGAATGGAGTCTTCTATCAGGTCGTCCTCCACCGGAATGCTTGGACGGTACTTCACGGATTCTCGCTCATGCTCGCTGAACACGGATTCCTTGCTTTTGTTGATCGCTTTCCTCCTGTGAGAAGACCCAGAAGAAAACACCTAAAGTTGGATTCGAACCCCACAGTACGTCACACAGCAGTTTGCTGGAGCTGGGTGAATGGGTCATGTGAATCTAGTCACTGACGTTTAAAAGTCATGGTTTATAGCAGGGGTGTGCGCAACAGGATCTCTCAATCTTGGCAACTTGAAAATGGGTGGACTTCAATCCCCAGAATTCCCCAGCCAGCCAAGGTTGGAGAGCCCTGTTTTATAGCTTAGTGTTGTGTGAATCCAATTAACATTGGATCATTCAGTCAACTGGAGCTTAGTGCAAAATGCAAACCTAGGGACAAGCTGCTTGTAGCTGTCTATAGCAGGGGTCTTCAAACTTGGCCCTTTTATGACTTGTGGACTTCAACTCCCAGAATTCCTCAGCCAGCCACGCTGGCTGAGGAATTCTGGGAGTTGAAGTCCACAAGTCATAAAAGGGCCAAGTTTGAAGACTCCTGGTCTATAGCCTTGGATGATCACAAGATTATATAGCTTTCTAAGGAGGCATGTGTGTTTGTGTGTGTGTGTGTGTACTCACACCATCTTCAGTTACCACCTTGCATCTGGGCATGACAGCATGTATCAGTTCACGTTTAAAGAGAATCTTTTAAACAAAGGCTATTGAATATTTACTCTCCAATCAAAGTGATGACAAGTTTGATCAAAAGCAAGTCCTGTGATTGACCACCGCTGGCAGACATGAAATGCAATTAGTTCCTAGAAAATATTCCTTTCTCCAGAGATGCATCCTCTGAAATTAAAAACCCTCCAGCATCCTTTTAACATTCTGTATTTGTTGACATTTCATTAGATTCTTGCTTTCCTTAGAAGTTGACTCAACACTGAATCTCTCCATGTTCTTTCCATGGCACCAAGGCTTTTCTTTTGCAATTCTCAAATTCCTTTGATTCAGAATTTGCTTTTGCAGATAGGCCTTAAATGTCTTATTTCTGTGTGCAAGAATCCCAATCATTCCAACACATCTGGGAGAGCCTAGATTAGGGAAAGCTGCCAATTGTAATTGATTGCAATTAGTTTTTTTTTGTTTTCTGATGTTTGTAAAGAATAAAAGGGAGGGGTTAGGGGGTTAACCCAATTTTCATTTGCACTGTATATATTTGATTTTACCATGCTCTCACATTTCTGTAAGCAACAGGCTAGTGGATGAATTACCCTGAATGTTTTTTTTTTAAAAATCAATTCCTTACTTATATGACACAAGAGGAAGACAAGGATGTATGTAGCACCCCTTGGATTGAGAATATTCTCTCCATTATATTTGATTGATTGGGTAATTTGCTACTATAACAAATCTATGGCAGAATTTTTATAATTGGTTAATTCAGTCTCCTTAAAGCTTAAAGCAAAATGCCATTTGCAAAACGAGTTCTCAGAGATTAGATATGCTGATGTTGGGAAACACTCAGCCTGACAGGGAGGAGGGATCAAGCACAGAGATAGTATGGGGTCAGTGCACAACTGTAAAAGGGCCAGAATTGGCCCTCCCTGAATTCATTGGAGTCTTATCTAATTCTTCCCAGATTGGGGAGATTCCTGTATTACAGACAGAACAGAAGAGTTGGGAGAGACCTTTGAGATCTTCTAGTCGAACCCCCTGCTCAAGCAGGAGCCACTATACCATTTCAGACAAATGACTGTCCAATCTCTTCTTAAAAACCTCCACTCTTGGACCACCCACAACTTCTGATGGCAAGCTGTTCCTTTGGTTGATTGCTTTCACCATTAGGAACTTTCTCCTTAGTTCTGGGTTGCTTCTCTCCTTGATTACTTTCCATCCATTACTTCTTGTCTTGCCTTCTGGTGCTTTGGAGAATAGGATGACCCCCTCTTCTTTGTGGCAGCCCCTCAAATACTGGAACACTGCTATCAAGTCACCCCTGGTCTTTCTTTTCTCTAGACTAGCCAAGCCCAATTCCTGCAACCGTTCTTCATATATTTTAGCCTCCAGCCCCCTAATCATCTTTGTGGCTCTTTTCTGCACTCTTTCTAGAGTCTCAACATCTTTTTTATAATGGGGTGACCAAAACTGGATGCAGTGACAAAACTCTATTATGGTCACAAAAAGTGACCATAATAAAATAGTTAGCTTGAAATCTGCATGTGTGTGTGTGTGTGTGGGGGGGGGGGGGCTGGTTGTTTGCAACTGACAGCTGACTAGTTAAAGGATAGTGTAGCAGGTTAAGTTTTCACTTTTATCACTTCTTCTTTCCAATTTTCATAGTTGGCATTTCCATCCCACCAGCATCACACGCCACAACTGGTTTTTATCTCTCCAAAAATACGGGAAGATAAAAAGAGAGCGACTTTCTGGGTATACCTGAGTAGTACTTAAAGGTTACAATTTCAGCCCTCAGCACCTGGAAGTAGACTTGGAGAATTTCTTCCCTGAATCCCAGATCCTGCTACTTAACATGGTAATAATACCAGGCCAAAGGGACTGAGAATCACTTTTTGGTGAAAACACCTGTATTCTTGTATTTTTAGCCCTAATTATTTCTGAGCTTAGAACAATACCTTTTCTAGATGGCACAAAAGGTAAGTGGCATCTCTGTGTTCCACCGTGAAACTCAACACTGTCTAGACCAGGGGTAGGCAACCTTGGCTCTTTTATGACTCGTGGACTTCAACTCCCAGAATTCCTGAGCCAGCCTTGCTGAGGGGAAAGGGAAAGGTTTCCAAGCTGAGCCATGCTGGCTCAGGAATTCTGGGAGTTGAAGTCCACGAGTCATAAAAGAGCCAAGGTTGCCTACCCCTGGTCTAGACTTTCAGTATGAATAGGTGGCCTTGAATTCTGAGAACCTTTGTTCACTCAGTGGAAAACTTCATTTGTCGCACACAAAGATTCAGCCTTCCTCTCTCTGAGTTTAGCAACTGAGTGGAGGGAAGATCTAAGCAAAGTCCATGTCCTTCTAAATTCAGTATGCTTGCTCAGAACTTGTCCACTGACACGTTGCTCTCTCTCTTCCTAATCTCATGTCATTCCCTGCATGATCCCAGCATCAAGGTTTTCTGTCTTATCTTCCCTGAGTGCTTGATGTGAGCAAACAACACTTGGGCGTGCCAATTCACACCCCCAGCTCAAGGAAGAAAACAAACACAAGACAAAGGGAGAGGTAGAAGTCTCAGAAGTTCAAAAGCCACCCAGACTTGGAAGAGCCTACCAGAAGTTTTATAGAAGATGAAGAGGATCATTTGTAATGAGTCCAGAATAAATATTTTCAACCAAGAGAGATGTACCATTAACAACTTTGTTCTATCCATTTATGCCTCTTGAATTCTAGTTCAGTGATCTCCAAACTTGGCTATTTTAAGACTTTAAAACAAGATGTAGACATAGTATGTCTACAGGAAGTACATATAAAAGAACAACATAGAAACTATTTGGACTTCCCAAAACTAGGTGTACTTTACACAGCATTAGCACAACAGAAACAGAGAGGAATAGCGGTGTATATCAGGAAGGAAATTAAAGCCAAGTTGAGATATCAGGATGCAGATGGAAGAATACTAATACTAGAATTACAATCGGAGCAGAGATCATGGCTTTTGGTGACAATATATGCCCCAAATGGGAACCAGAAAGAATTCTATAATAACTTATATGAAAAACTTATAGAAATTGGTCAAACAAATATATGTATAGTAGGAGACTTTAATGCAGTAGTAGATGTAAAGAAGGACTATGTCAGTAACATGAAAAATAAAAAGAAACGGAAAACTCTACCAAAGACGTTTTTGGAGATGGCACAGGAATTTAACCTATGTGACCAATGGAGGAAACGAAATCCTAATAAAAAAGAATATACTTTTTTCTCAAATCCACATAAATCCTGGTCGCGCCTTGACATGGCATGGATGAATGGGGAAGTAGAGCAAGAGACAGATACAATAGAAATATTGCCTAATATATGGGCTGATCACAATCCCCTGAAGATAATTTGGAAAGGTCAGAAAAAAGTAAGGAGAAGGTGGATATTAAATTCCCATATTCTAAAGGAAAAGGACTTTATAATACGGACTAGGAATTATTTTTTAGGGAAAACACTAAACAACAAACATCACTACAAATTATATGGGATACGGCCAAGGCATATTTGAGAGGTCTAGCAATGGCATATACCACAAAAAAGAATAAGATAAAAAGGCAAACACAAAACATACTGCTGGAGGAGATAAAAAAACTCGAATTAAAATTACAAAAGACTTGTGGACTTCAACTCTCAGAATTCTGGGAGTTGAAATCCATAAGTCTTAAAGTTGCCCAAGTTTGGAGGCCTCTGTTCTAGCTGATGGGGAAACCTAGGGAGAATTCATTTCTGGATATTTCCTTACTTGGCACAATCTACGTATGTTGGGATTGCTCCCACAGTGGAAGAATGGATGGAAAAAGTGATGAAGTTAGCAGAGATGGCAAAACTAACTGCTTTAATTAAAGAAAAGAATGTATTCAGTTTTGTTTCCCCGTAGAGACCACTTTTGGACTTCATACTTGAAACAGAAACAAACGAAACTTTGACTTTATTTGGTTTTGATGATTAGATTGATTTGTCGTTATAGAAATGTCTCATACTAAACATGTAACCCCAAAACCTGAGATTGTAACCATGTTTTATTTTCTGCTGCACTGAAAAAAAACAGGAAGCCGCTGCTTCCCCCCCCCCTTTCCCACTTATCTTGTACCTTTTTCCTTTTCTTCTCCCCCTCTTATTCCTTTATTATCGTGGCTTCTATTTCTATTTTAAAGTGCGATAAACCTCAATAAAAACAAAATAACAGATATGCTGGGATTGCAAATTCAGTTGCTGAGATGGCCGGAGGTCCAAATCTCAACACATCGAATGCTTTAAAGAGGAGATTTATTAGACCATTCACCTTGGGGGGGGGGGAACCTTAATCTCCTGAAGCATGTACATCCTAAATATTTGGAAAGTTGAAGATTAAGATACTGGAACATAAACAGGTAGACTCCCAAAGGTGCTTTTTCAAAAGGCAACTGGACTGTTCTTTCCCTGTGGAAGAAGAGATTTCGCTTCTCCTCCAAGAAGCTTCATCGGTTCTGGCAGGATGCTGAGGGCGATGGGAGGGTTAGTTCTGACAGGATGGGGAAGGGTTGGAAGGATCATCCTTCTTTGCAGTCATCTGGTCATTAGCACTCTCCTGGAGAGTTCTTGAGGCCACTTAGGGGTTGATCTCTGCTCTCAGAGTCACCCTCGTCAGAGTGCAAATGGGGATGGGATCTTCTTGGAACTGCTCAAAGGACCCCGTTGTAGACAGGAGACAGGTGGTGTCTAAAGAGGTAGACCTTGCATAGCCGCTGAAGATCATAGAATGACTTTGGACCAGCGGGAAGATGCTTAATTTAGGAAGAAAACTCGTAAGATTTTTCTGCAGATCTATTAGATCTCAGCTGAAAGATTCAGACAACCAGCAGATGGTAGCAAAGCAGCAGAAAGAACTACATGGTCTCATGGCTGGAGCAGAACACAGAACAAGGTGATTACCCGCTGTTGATATATTATGTACTATTGATAAATCTGAACGTTCAGTGCCATCAGTAATTAATACACTACAACAGAAGTAAATTATCAGATTACTTGATAAGACTAATGTACTTCTCACAGGCTCTGGTGTACCTGTGAAAGCTGAAAACCTGGCTTTTATTTGGGGTTTGAATTCTTTTAAATCTTGGAAGGAATGCTTCCGTTTCTTTCAGAATAATTATCATTACCATTATTATCATGTTATTGGCATGCCATTATTATCACATCAGTAATTATCATTATCAATAGCTGATTACAATTCCCAGTGAGTGTATGGGATAGATTAAATACTGAGCAACAGAAAATTACTTCAAGAGACCTGCAGACACTTGAAGTGATTCCTTTGTTAATATAAAGAATTTCAAGCACTCTAAGAAGTTCATAAGACACTTTTTATGGGATGAACCACCTCCTCCATTTTGTTCAGTTATGGTTGTCATAGAGTGATCAGGATTTTATCTTTCTGACTTCACCTTTGGGACCTCAATGTAATTTCAAATTAAGAAAAGTGTGGTCTTACCATGGCATTATGAAGTAATGCTTTATAAAGCCTTAGTAAGACCACACTTGGAATACTGCATCCAATTTTGGTCACCACAATATAAAAAAGATGTTGAGACTCTGGAAAGAGTGCAGAGCAGAGCAACAAAGATGATTAGGGGCTGGAGGCTAAAAAAAATAAAGAACGGTTGCAGGAATTGGGTATGTTTAGTTTAATGAAGATAAGGACTAGGGGCAACACGATAGCAGTGTTCCAATATTTGAGGGGTGCCACAAAGAGGAGGGGGTCAACCTGTTTTCCAAAGCACCAGAAGGCAAGACAAGAAGCAATAAATGGAAACTAATCGTGGAGAGAAGCAACCTAGAACTAAGGGGAAATTTCCCAACAGTGAGAACAATTAACCAGTGGAACAACTTGCTTCCAGAAGTGTAGATGCTTCATCACTAGAGGCTTTCTAAAAAGACTGGACAGCCACTTGTCTGGAATGGCATAGGGTCTTCTGCTTCAGCAGAGGTTGGACTAGAAGACCTCCAAGGTCCCTTTCAATTCTGTTATTCTGCTTCTTGTCCTGCCCTCAGGTGCTTTGGGGAATAAGTCAACCTCCTCTTTTCTGTGGCAGCCCCTCATGTACTGGAAGATGCTGTCTTATCAGTCCTAGTCCTTCTCTTTGTTAGACTACTAGACATACCCAGTTCCTTCAATCGTTCATCTTATGGTTGAGCCTTCAGATCCCTTATCAACCTCTGCATGATCCTCACCATTCATTAGGGCCACCTGTCTGCAGTTTGTTCCCTGGCAGCTATATGCATTGGAGCTTGTCTAGAATTGCTCCTGATCTTTGGAAGAGTTCCTACTAGGACAATAAGTTGAAGTCTTTGGGGGTCTTTAGGAAAGCCTTAAGTGCATTTTGGTGCTCTTTTAGCTGATGTTTTAATTCAGAGATGTTGTCCTCTGAATGATGTCTGTCCTACTGAGAAGGGTAGTTCTGTAATGTATAGAAGTCCATTGACTCCCCCACTTCTGTTAACAATGCAGTACTTAACAGCTTCAATTGCTTTAATTGTTTCATTGGTTTCTGACTGACTGTTTTTAATTGGTACTGAATTTTTTGATTTAGCAGTTTTAATATATACATATCATTATTTAATGTAATGTTTCTCAAACTTGGCAATTTTAAGACGTGTGACCTTCAACTCCCAGAATTCTGGCTGGGGAATTGTGGGAAGTTTGGGAAACACTGATACAATGTACTGTAATTATATATTTTTGAATGACACATATTTAATGTAACTTAGTAGAAATGGCGATGTATTATGACAATAGACTACATTTGCTTAGCAGCCATGAGAGTAAATACTCCAGTTTTATCGTCTGTAGCAAAGAGGCCATCAAATATTTGACAGTGCTCAGATTGTTAATGAAACTACTGCTGCCGGGTAAGATAATCCCCATCAGTCAATTGCAAAAGGCAGCTTTACTTAGAACACAAAACATAAAATAATAGGGTTGGAAGGGACTTTGGAGGTCCTCTAGTCCAACACCCTGTTTAAGCAGGGGACCCTGCTTACCATTCCAAAACAGGTAGTTCTCTACTTACAACAGTTTGTTCAGTGACTGTTCAAAGTTACAACGGCACAGAAAAAGTGACTTATGACTGATTTTCACACTTATGACCATTGCAGCATCCCCATAGTCATGTGATCAAAATTCAGACGCTTGGCAACTGACTCATATTTATGACGGTTGCAGTGTCCCGGGGTCACGTGACCACGTTTTGTGAGCTTCTGACGAGCAAAGTCCATGGGGAAGCCAGATTCCCTTAACAACCATGTAACAATTCCCTTAACAACTGTGGCAAGAAAGGTCGTAAAATGGGGGCGAAATTCACTCAACAAATCTCACTTAACAGCATAAATTGTGGGCTCACTCGCGGTCGTAAGCTGAGGGTTACGTATAATTACCTCCTGTGACAGTACCTTTAATGTTATTAAACAACATCTGCCTATCCCAGATCCTTGGGAAGGACTTGACAGGTAGGTAAAAACCCCAAATCTGGTTTAAACATCATTTTGCAAATCATAATCATCAACAATGCTCAGATTTGGAAGGAAGAGAAAAAGGAATGACTCTGGCAATCTAAAGCGAATGATTCTTTTGCGCGTCATTGTTGGTTTGTGCGCTTTGTGGGCAGATGACTAGACCACATGATCTTTAGATATGGAAGCCAAGAAGAAGCCACGGAGTATCAATACTTAGAAATGATGTTTTATATGTTGACAGCAGCAAGAGTGCTCTACACTCAGAAATGGAGGACCACATCGTTTCCCACAACGGAGGAATGGCTGCAAAAACCGACGGAGCTAGCAGAGATGGCTAAACTGACTGTACCGGTTAAAGAAAAGAATACGAAGGCTTTTATTGCCACGTGGAAAACCACTTCTAGATTTTGTGCTTGAGGTGGGGAAAAAAAATGAAATTTTGATTGTGGGCTTTGCCAATTAGATAGATTTGACATTAATGAAATGGCTAGTTGACAATATTTTGTAAAAGTAAAAAGTTGAGGTTTGACGTCGATACTCTATTGCACAGAAGGAAGTCGGAAGTCGATGCCTTTTCCCCCCTTTTTTTCTCTCCCTTACCTCATTTCTCTACTCCCCTTTCCCTTCCCCATTCTTTCCGCGATTTGCTTTTGTATTTCCATTGTATTGTATATTATAAACGAATAAAACTTTCTAATAAAAAACGAATACTTAGAAACGATAGAGAATATTTGTAGCTCTGGTGGTTGTTGTTGGTTTGTTGCTGTGTAGCTTCCAAACGTTTCATCACCAGGCTAAGTGGTCTCCTGAGCAGGACTTCGGTTGAAGTGTCTGGTTTCAGTTCGTTCTCTGCTATTATTGATCTCATGTGGTCACGTAGTTGGTGGGTCACTTGCTGACCTTCACATGACATCACCAGCCAGTCCCGTGGCATGCCACACAGCATGACCAGCCGGTCACATGACACACCAACCACCACATGACCACATGAGCTCAATAAAAGAGGAGAAGAACTGAAACAAGACACTTCAACCAAAGTCCCGCTGAGGATGTCATCTAGGCTGGTGACGAAATGTTTGGAAACCAAACAGCAAGCCTGGAGAACAAACCACCATCAACGGTATCTGTCAAGGTAATGATTTAGAAGCTAACCAGCTTGTATAATGTGAGATGTATGATGTAATGATGGGAATGACTCAGCAAGGTCTGTGTCCCTTTAAGAGCCAGCTGGGTCTGAATGTTCCCTCTCTTCCGTTTCCTGCTGTAATTGTGGTTTGTTGGATCCTGCTGTATTAGCAAGTGTATATACATTTCTTCCTGGTGTATGATATTGTAGATAGTGTAAGATAAACCACCATTTGATACAAGCCACTGTTTGCTGTGTTTACTTTATCTCAGCGCAATAAGACTGTGCACGCTCTGACAGTATCAATACTTACGCAAGAGCCATGATTCCATATGGCCAGGATCGGATCTCCAGCCTCTTCCGGCTCTTGACTTCATCCAGGGTCAACACCATCCCACTATCTGACTCACCATCCTACAAGAGAGGAGGAAGAAGAGACTCAGGATGTGCTTCTGAAAGCTACTCACTCAAAGGCAGACCGGCTCCCAGGCGGGAATCATTTTAGCTCCAGAAGAAGATCACTTTCCCTTCCCAGGTTTTTCCCTGGCTTTTTTTTTTGCTGCCTTTTAATTATATTTACAATCACACAGCTTTAATTTTTTGGGGGAAATCTGCCTTGACACTGGCTAGATTATACGGTGAGTTTTTATTTTGCACATTATTATATTTTTAGTCAAAGTATTAAAATGTGTTTTTATTGCAAACCACTCAGAGAGCATTGGCTACTGGGCAGTTTAAATAATGTAAATGAAATAAATCAAATAAAGTGAGGGCCTCAAATGGACCAGGGATTTTGTGCACCAACCTGAACCTCGGGCTCATTAAAAAAAAATGGACAAGATTGCCACCAAATATTGTGTTTTTCGCAGCGGGGGTGGTGACTGGTGTATTATTATTATTTTTTGTACAGTAGTAGCATTCTACTGAGATCGTGAGAAATCTAACCTGGTAGGAATCGTACTCAATTTTCTGCTTTAAATTCAGAGATACTCTGGGCAGAGAAATGGCCTAATCTCTGCCCCCCCCCAACCATCTGGGTTGCAGCTGGCTACTGTTTCATTTAATTTCACTTCTGCTTAGTTTGTAAACTACCTCTTCAGTTTTATGAGGAGGGTGCTTTAAAAGGCAAAAATGGATAAAGTTTAGAAATCCATACAAAATGAAGGGATGCAATGGTGTGGTGGGAATGAATTGTGAAAAGGAAGGGAGGGAGGGAGGAAAGGAAGGAAGGAAGACGGGAAGATAAACAGATAAGACAGGGCAGTTATTACTTTCCTTCCTTTAATTTTTCCATACTTGAAGTTCTAGATTTGCAAAAGTCCAGGGAATAGGGGTGGGCTGCTTTTTCCTAAACTGGAGCCCTGATCTATCTAACTAAGCTTTGTTGACACTGATTGGCTGCAGCTTCCTCCAAATTTCAAACATGAGGTTTTCCAAGCTACCTGGAGATATGAGGGATTGAACTCAGGGCCTTCTGCATTCAAAATGCATCTTTACCACCAAACGACGACTCTTTAAATGTCTTCCTAAGCTGCACTGTGGAACAATTACATCTGCTGTATGATTAAACCCAATGGACTAAAGCTGATGTGAGATTTCCCTTGCCTTTGCCTGATATCCCAACTTGCAGTTAGACATAAGGCGTGAAACCTCAACGAACAGCCCCAAATCTGGACATTTGGCAAGAAACCATCATCATATTATATGACTATCAAATATGATGTGCTTTGAAGTTCATCAGAGTTGGAACAAATGTGATAGGTGTCGACACTGCTAACATTGGATGCTAACATTGGATGTTCTTGCTTTGACAATAGGCTTCTGATGCATTTCCCCCCCCCCATTTTGAGATTTTCTCTCATTTTTTTTTCTATTTGCCAATATCCAAGGAAGAATTGGTTGGAGTAAGAAAATAAGTAGTGCCTTTAAGACTAACCAACTTTATCTGGGCATGAGCAAAAGCCTGTCAAATGCACTGGGGCAAAACCCCACTCTCTGATAAGTGAGCTGCTATTCATGAAGAAGTTAATTAGCCTTGAAAGTGCTACCATATTCTGTGTTTCTCCTGGATAATAGTGGCCGATACTTTCTTCTCCTTTTCCATCCCCCCAGATTTGCTCACTTGGCTGGCAAGTTTACCAACCTATTATACTGTATCTTACTGCAATAGCGCTTAGACTTATATACCACTTCACAGTGCTTTACAGCCCTCTCTAAGCTGTTTACACAGTCAGCCTATTGCCTCTAACAATCTGGGTCCTCCTTTTCCCGACCTCGGAAGGATGGAAGGCTGAGTCAACTTTGAGCCGGTCAGGATCCAACTCCAGACTGTGGGCAGAGTTAGCCTGCAATACTGCATTCTAACCACTGCACCACGATGGCTCAATATGGCAGGATAAACCCATAAATGACAATGCAATTGTCTGAAAAATATTGGGTACATTGTGCACCTATTGGTAATCTGTATCATTGGATAACTTCAATTGTTTGTTCCTTTTCAGGTAGTTATTTACATTCAGGGATGGATTTCCTAGCTGTTTCCTGCTTGCAGATCTTCCCCTTAACAGTGGATTATTAGGGATTATTAATGATAAATTTAGCAAAGCATCTTTCTACTTACTATTGCATATTTTAACTGCAGCAAGATTGGCATATGCCCAAAAATGGAAAAGAAAGGAAGCCCCCACTGAAGAAGAAATAATAAATAAAATTTTGTCCTGCGCTGAAATAAACAGGTTAACCTCTAGAGATCAAAAATAAAACTGAAACAGAGTATTATGAAATTTGGAAAAATTTGTACGATTGGTTAGAGATAAGGAGGATCGCTGAGATGATTATTGATTATCGATTGATTAGTAGATAACGCAAGGATCTCTCATTAGCATCTATATCAGGACACAACGGAAAGATATGTAAATACATGTATGTATAGCTTGTTATACTCTGTCCTGTTATAGAAGGTATTATAAGTTTCTGTTTTTTCTTTCTGTAATAGCAGTGTTATATTCAGGGAGGTTGAATCATGTCCACTTTTGTTTTTAAATGTACATTTAATAAAATCATTTAAAAAAAAAAAAAACAGTGGCCACTTTCAGGTGGGCAGTGAAAAACACAAGTCTGGTTCCAGCTCACCTCATGTATCATCTTCCCCTTCTCTACAGGCACCTCATCAAAGGTCTTCACACTGAGTGGCCGGTTCTTGGAGTTAATGCTGGAAATAAAGAGGAGGTAAGATTTTGGGTTGCCCACACGTGGCCATTAAGGGGGGTAGCTGACACAAGGAAGGTCTTTTCTGTCCATTCATGTGAAAGGGAGATACCGGAAAAAAGATGATTAGGGGGCTGGAGGCTCAAACATATGAAGAATTGGGTTTATCTAGTTTAAGGGTAGGCAAGCTTGGCTCTTTTATGACTCGTGGACTTCAACTCCCAGAATTCCTGAGCCAGCATGGCTCAGCTTGGAAACCTCTCCCTTTCCCCTCAGCGTGGCTGGCTCAGGAATTCTGGGAGTTGAAGTCCCGAGCCATAAAAGAGCCAAGGTTGCCTACCCCTGGCCTAGGCCTAGGCCGCTTTATGACTCGTGGACTTCAACTCCCAGAATTCCTGAGCCAGCATGGCTCAGCTTGGAAACCTCTCCCTTTCCCCTCAGCATGGCTGGCTCAGGAATTCTGGGAGTTGAAGTCCACAAGTCATAAAGCGGCCTAGGCCTAAGGCCAGAAGTAGGCAACCTTGGCTCTTTTATGACTCATGGACTACAACTCCCAGAATTCCTGAGCCAGCATGGGGGAACCATGGCCCCCTTGATGACTTGTGGACTTCAACTCCCAGAATTCCTGAGCCAGCATGGGGAAACTATGGCCCCTTCATGACTCGTGGACTTCAACTCCCAGAATTCCTGAGCCAGCATGGCTCAGCTTGGAAACCTCTCCCTTTCCCCTCAGCATGGCTGGCTCAGGAATTCTGGGAGTTGAAGTCCACGAGTCATAAAAGAGCCAAGGTTGCCTACCTCTGGTCTAGTTTAATGAAGAGAAGGACCAGGGGAGACATGATTGCAGGGTTCCAATATTTGAGGGGCTGTCACAGAAAGGAGAGGGTCAACCAATCGTCCAAAGCACCTGAAGGCCAGACAAGGAATAACGGATGGAAACTGATCAAGGAGACATTCAGCCTAGAAATAAGGAGAAATCTTCTGACAGTGAGAACAATCAACTAATGGAACAGAAGTTGCCTTCAGACGTTGTGGGAGCTTCATCATTGGAAGCTTTCAAGAAGAGACTGGACAGCCATCTATCAGAAAAGGTGTAGGGTCTCCTGCTTAAGCAGGGGGTTGGACTAGATGACCTATAACAGTGGTGGCGAACCTATGGCACGGGTGCCAGAGGCGGCACTCGGAGCCCTCTCTGTGGGCACACATGCCGTTGCCCCAGCCTTGTCTCCCCCCGCAACTCCCTCCTCGCCAGCAGCCCCCCTGGAGGAGAGTCGCCCCTGAGCGTGGCCCATGCGGAGCAGTGCAGCCAAGGACATGGCAGCCAGGCAGTGTAGACAAGACTCTGCCCTCACGCCCCATCGCGCACAGTTGATGCTGCGGGGCGTGGGCAGAGGGCGTGGCCTCCATGGCGCTGCTGGGCGATTTGTGGCGGGCCCTAGAGGCGGTGAGTGGCCCGGCGGGGTGGGGGCGGAGTGGGGGCAGGGGGTGGAGCGGGGGCGGGGCCAGTTTTGGGGCACTCGGTCTCTAAAAGGTTCGCCATCACTGACCTATAAGGTCCCTTCCAACTCTGTTATTCTATTCCAGGGGTCTTCAAACTTGGCCCTTTTATGACTTGTGGACTTCAACTCCCAGAAGTCATAAAAGGACCAAGTTTGAAGACCCCTGTTCTATTCTAACAAGCATTCTGGTCAGTCCCATAATCATCTTTTTTGCTCTTCTCTGCACTCTTTCTAGAGTCTCAACACCTTTTTTGTATCCTGGTGGCCAAAACTGGACTCAGTATTCCAAGTGTGGTCTTACCAATGCAGTATATAAAGTGATAAGACTTCTCATGATTTTGATACTCTCCCTCTGTTGATGCAGCCTAGGACTGCATTGGCTTTTTTGGCAGTTGCAACCCAGTGCTGGCTCATATTTAAGCCACCTGGTATGTTCTTAGGAATAAAGGAAATAGCCCGTAAGAGTGTTGGAGAAGCCGCAAAAATACAGTGGAGGCACAATTTAGTTTCCACTGCTATCCACCTTTCCTTCCAGGTGCTTACTTTGCTCTATGAAAAACATTAATCCATTAATTCCTTTGGAGATGCTGCAGAAAAGAGGTGTATTGCTATTTCTATCACATCCAGAACTTTTAGGGCTTCTCCGATCGCTTGTTACAATGAGATCAATGGCTGTGCCTCAGTGTTGATTAAACAAGGCAACATAGGGGCAATTTTGAGATTTTACAGGCTATCCTAGACTTTTTAATATTTTCACAATCTACAGATCTGGGCTTTCACATCTATTCACACCAGTCAAGGAACAAGAACAGACTCTTTCGAAAGAGGAGAAAAAGAGGAAACAAACAAAGAACAGGATTAATCAATAAGACGGTCGTTTCTGGTTGGGAAAAGTTTTTTCATTGCTTGAAGTCGCTTCCTTACCTTGCTTCTATAGCACTCCAGCGGTGAATGAAGTTGCTCATGTTCTCTTCCAAGATGCAGATCTTTGGGTTGGACTCTCCATCGGGACACAAGGTAATGTTCAGTGGGATGTAGTCTTTCCCATCCTTGGGAAAAGAAAACAGGAGGAGCTGAGGCTCATTTTTCCTTCGTGACTTCAGAAATCGTAAACTGTCACATTCCTCTAATTCTCTTAGGAGATCACTTTACCTGAAGCCTTCAGGAGATTACATTTTTTCATTTGATCTCTCTGGGACCCAGCTGTAATATTTTGGCAATGCACTAGCCATGGTATTTTGTCCAACATACACTTTTCTCTGAGTATTTCTAAGGTTATCAAGAAAGTTTCCAACTTGGCCCTAGCTGGCTTTGTGCCTAAGGAGCTCACAATCTCCCACTTTCTAGACTGATGTCTTAACCAAACTGGCTGAGATTTCATATTTGGAGCCTTAATCCAGATGTTCTAAATTTCAGCTCTCGTCATCCACAACTAGAGGTGATGGGAGTTATAATCCAAGAACGTCTCAAGGGCCACAGTTTCTGTATGCTGCCTAAACTACTAAATTTCTTTGCTTGCTTTCCCTTGTGGTTCCTTTGCTCAACACTTATCTGTTAATCTTCCAAGGAGTTGAATGTAGAGAAGTAAAGCTTGGACCAGTGGGCACAGAACATCGAATCATAAGTCTGGAAGGGATCTTGGAGGTCTTCTAGTGGCTAGCCCAACCTCTGCTCACGGCAGGAGAACTTATCCCTTCCCAGTCAAATTGTTGTCCAGGCTATTCTTGAAAACCTCCAGCGATGGAGCGCCCACAACTCCGGGAGGGAAGCTTTTCCATTGATGAATGATTCTTACTGTCAGAACATTTCTCCATACTCCTAGGTTGGATCTCTCCTTAAGAAGCTTCCACCCGTTACTTCTTGTCCTGCCCTCAGGTGCTTTGGAGAATAAATCAATCACCTTTTCTCTGTGACAGCCTCTCAAATACTGGAAGACAGTTATCATGTCCCCCCTAATCCTTCTCTTCGATAGGCTAGTTCCCTCAACTGTTCAACAATCCTGAGAAGTAGATCAGACTTAAGAAGCACAAGGGCATCATGTTCAACTGGGGACACTGAGGTTGAAGCTCATCCTAGCACGTACATAGTCCCTATGTTAGCCCATTGAGAAGAAATCCAGAACATTAGGTCCCAAACTAATTATTCTTTGCTATGTTTCTTTCATATTATTTAGATACCAGCATTTCTTTAGCTGTTTGCAAGACTCTTAAGAAACCACACACGGTCCCCCTTATTTATCCAATTATAAAACTTGTCCTTTTAAAATTTAACTTGCAGGAAGAGCTTTTGCTTCCATTTAGTTGAAGCGTTTCCCACCCAAATGGGACCATTCTCCTGCATTTTACCTGCTGTACATTTGCCTGGAGCAGATCCCCTAAACGTTCCACAAGGTTGGTAAAAGTGGGTCTCTCGGTTGGGATACTGTGCCAGCAGTCCAACATGGTCTGGTAGCTACAGAGGGGATTAAAAAATGGTGATTGAATTTTAAAACTGACAAAGAGCTATCAATCCATTCTTCTACTAGCTAACCCTGTGCCCTGTTGGGCCATCAGAATTCATTTGTTAAGATGAAAGAGAGGTCAACAGATAACATTTCAGTCAAAATGTCCACTCAGGTCCTTCTTAATAGCATGGCTTTGATGAATTAACTCAGGCAGGCAGTTCTGCAGTTCAGGTGTGGCACTGGGAAGACCCACTGCCTTTAAAAAGGAATATGATGTTATTATTAATTTAATTTATCAGCAACCCATTTCCCCGACAACTCTGGAGTCCCTGTGGATTTTACTCCGCTAGTTGTTGCTGACTACAGGGGATGATGCTCATCTCCATTTCAAGGCCATTGAGCCAGCACTGTCCGAAGACATTTCCACAGTCATGTGGCCAGCATGACATCATGGAGCGCTGTTACCTTCCCACCGAAGTGGTACCTATTTATCTACTCGCATTTGCATGCTTTGGCGGGAGCTAGGGCAAGGAACGGGAGCTCACTCCATCGCATGGTACTCGGGTCTTGAACCTGGGCTGCTGGCTTTCCAGCCAACGAGCCCAGCATCTTAACCGCTGAGCTACCACACCGCCCCCAACAACTCTGGGCAGCCTATAATTAAACATAGAGGAAAAAGTACTTAGTTTGAATGACATTTCCATCCAGTATATCCAAATGTTTTCAGGGAATTATTTAAAAGCAAAAAAGTATTGCCCATTGTGCCTGACCTGGACTGAGAAATCCCAAAGCTTTCCAAAACGATTTTAGTGGAGTGCTAGCTTAGGGAGAAGGAGACTGGGTGTAAAGAATGGGCACTTAGTGCCTAACTATAGATTCTGGAGTTGCTTCATGCACACAGCATTTTGTGGGTCCTGAGTCTGTAGGAAGAGATTTATCTTGAAAGAGAATGAGAAGCGACAGGAAAGTAAGGTATCAGACAGACCTCAGAAGAAATAAAGGCTCTTGGAGAAGTAAAGGCACATTTGTTGTTCTGGACTCGGGGGAATTATGGGGGAACAGAGCAATGTAAAACATCTAGGAATGGATGGGAAAGCTTACATTTCTGGAGTGGAATACTCTGGAGACCTCATCCGTGTTCCTTCTTTGAGACGTCGACAAAAGTCCTCATCAATATGAACTCCTGGATAAGGAGAAGCCCCTGCAAGGATAAACATGGAGCAATGAGTACCATTCAGAAATACATTTTTCTTGTGTCTCTTCTATTATCATAAGGGAAAGGACCGTGTGTACCACGTATGTGTGAGTGTGTGTGTCGGTCTGTATGTGTGATATGTTAGACCAGACATATCTAGTTATTCTCTAATAAATGAGGACTGGAATATAGTTTCCAAGATTGCATATCCATAATGCTTTTTCCTGACATTAAACTTGGTTAATGATAGCCTGGGTGAATATCCTTGATCATGCATTGATTCCTGTTAGAGGTTTGACATCCAGCTCCTCATCATTGGCATGGCGTGATGATCTTTGGAAACAATTAAAAATGCTAATGCTTAGAATTTGACTGGAATAATTGGTTGTACACCCTATTTTGGCTTTCATTAGCTGTAGAAGAGAGAGAATCTCAGTACAGGCTTTTTCAGCTATGTTTCTATCGGACAGAATGAAATGTATGCTTTGGAGAAGATTAAGCTGTTTCTTGAAAGTCTTCTGCTGTGAAGTCAGGGACAAGTGCAGAAGCCCCCCCCCCCAAAAAAAAGTCAAGATGGCCTTCACCATGTTGACTTTATGGCCCCCTTGTGAATGCCCCAGATGGAGGGAGTGATCGATTCCTCCCATAGATCAGAAGTATGTATTGTTTTTGCAAGTGATGGGATACACTTAACATTTGAGTGAAAAGACAGGGGCTGTACACTCAAAAATTGGGTGCTTTTAGAAAACTAAATTTCACTTATATCTAATTCAGAACAAATATAGCACTGATGATGTTACCTAGTTTGGGTAGTGAAACGCCTGCAAGAAAACAAGCAAGCTCAGAGAGCAAATCAAATATAGTTATTAAGTTCACTCTGGAGTCATGTCTAATGCCATCACTTCTTTTGGTCTCTTTTTTTTTTGCACTCATGTCAGAAGCGCCAAGGCGCTTCCGGGTTGAAAGAATTAACCAGTGACATCACCATTGCCTGGGGGATGCCCAGCTGGGGGGTTCTTTCATGTCCGCGGCAGGAGCTGGAGCGAAGGACGAGAGCTCACCCCACACGAAGGGAACACTTGGTCTTGAATGCAAGCTTGCTAACCTCCACCCAGCATCCTAACCATCAGAGTTACCATTAAAATGACTACTTGTTAACTTTGAGGACCTTCTGACATTTACCTGCAAGATTCTGGGAAATTGTACTGGGCTCTAAAGTCTCATATGTACAAGCCGGTGATGCATTCACAAGAAGCCAATGCAGATTGGCTTCTTGAGAATGCATCCTCATTCACAAGAATCATTAAATTTAATCATGTCACCATCATGAAAGGCCTGGAGACTAAAAATATGAAGAACGGTTGCAGGATTTGGGTTTGGTTGGTCTAGAGAAAAGAAGGACTAGGGGGGACGTGATAGCAGTATTGCAGTATTTGAGGGGTTGTCACAAAGAGGAGGGGGTCAACTTATTTTCGAAAGCACCAGAAGGCAAGACAAGAAACAATGGATGGAAGCTAATCAAGGAGAGAAGCAACCTGGAATTAAGGAGAAACTTCCTAACAGCAAAGACAATTAACCAGTGGAACAGCTTGCCATCAGAAGTTGTGGCTGCTCCATCACTGGAGCTTTTTAAGAAGAGACTGGACAGGGTAAGGGTCTCCTGCTTGAACAGGGGGCTGGACTAGAAGACCTCCAAGGTCCCTTCCAGCTCTATTCTGATTCTGATTCAGATATTTAGAATAGAATAGAGCTGGAAGGGACCTTGGAGGTCTTCTAGTCCAGCCCCCGGCTCAAGCAGGAGAACCCATGCCATCTCAGACAAGTGACTGTCTAGCCTCTTCTTAAAAAGCTCCAGTGATGGAGCACCCACGATTTCTTTGCAACAAGCAAGCAAAATGACCATCTTATTCCCTAGCCTTTGAGAGGACATGCTCAGGAGCAAAACATGGATTGTTCCAGAAACTTGTGAAATGCCAAATCAATAACTACGAATCAATAAGAAGTTCTGACAAATGGTCCGGGCAGAAAAGCTGTAGAAAGATAAACTCCGTGTCAGCTGTCAGCACCTTGTTATTTGAAATCTTGCAGAAGAAGGATTCCTGCTGTTATGACGCTGAACAAAGATGACAAGGAAACCGAAAAGCATATTGATATATTAGCCTAATACAAATGTCAAGGAGGAAAAAAACCCCACACACTTTGAAAGAGCTGAGCAAATTTTAATTCAGCTTGACTTCCTTGAAAAGCAGAAGAAAGAAAGAAAAAGCAAAGAATGTTAATCCAGATCTCATTCTGGGTGCCAGTGTCATCGCTGGGAAAATGTCCACAGGAATCCTGCTGTTACTCTCATTGTGCAGATTTTCTACCATTTATAAATTGATGGTGCTGACCCGTCTCAGCCCAGCTTTTGCTAGATTTTCATCAGATGTTTCTGTGTCCATCAGCAAATATTTCATTAAAAAATGCAACACCAATTGACACATTGTAGGCATTTGATAATAGCATGTACACATTAGTGGAAGTAGGCCTTGACCCAAAGGTGCTTTTTCAGGAGGCAACTGGACTTTCTTGTTTTTCTTCGAAGACATTTCGCTTCTCATCCAAGAAGCTTCTTCAGCTCTGACTGGATGGTGGGGAACGGAAGGGTTTATACTCCTTGCAGACAGCTGGTCATTTGCCTTCTTTTAGAGGGTCGTTGAGGCCACTTGGACATTTGTCTGTATCCTCAGGGTCACCTAAGCCAGGGCTTTTCAACCTTTTCACCGATTGTACCACTTTTAGGATATGGCAATATTCGAGTACCACCTAGCAAGGTGTCAAAAACTTGGTGACAAAAATAAAACCTGTTCAAAGTTGCAATTGCACTGAAATGACTTATGACCATTTTTCACACTTATGACCATTGCAGCAACAGGGTCATGTGATTTATATTTGGATGCTTGGCAACCTATTCATATTTATGATGGTCACAGTGTCCCAGGGTCATGTGATCCCCTTCTGCAACCTTTTGACAAGCAAAGTCAATGGCAGAGCTGCTGGTGGCCAACTGCTAAGGCGGGACTTCCTTCCCTCCCTCCCTTCCCTGCCTCCCTTTTTCTCATTCCCATCTCCTTCTGAAGGAAGAATTTGAACCCCCCCCCATATTTTCCCTCTTCCATATATTGATCAAACAAGGAAAGGCCTCCAGAGACAGAAAAGACAAGCTGCTGAGTGAACTAGCTTAAAAGGCACTTCCCCTTTAAGAATTAGCTACTGGCTAGAAAGGAAAGTAAGGAGCCCAGCTGGCACTTAAGGAAGAAAAAAAATGTAAGTACTGGCTGCCGGCTAAGGCAGCCTCCCCAAATGGCTCCATTCGTAAGTAAAATCTGCAGCTCCAGAGGACTCTCTCACTGTAAGTCTTTGCCTGTGCTGGCTCTTTCCCTCCCCCACTACACTTGGCTAGGCAGGGCTGCGTACCACCTGCCACTCATTAATGTACCACAAGTGGTACGCGTACCACAGGTTGAAAAGCCCTGACCTAAGTGGTGCAACTGTGTGTGGAGCCTTCTTGGCTGCAGGATGTTTTCTGCCCTGTGTCCCTTCACTGATGAAGACGGGCACACAGGCTGTTGGGATTGAGTCTGTGTTGTCTGCATCTCAAACTGAAGTGCAAATGATTCCTGTGGTCTGCAATGATTTCTGGAAATCTGTTCATACTCCCGCACCTTTGAAGGGTGTTCATCCCAAAGTGCAGAACTAAATGTATAGACACAGGGACCCAGGACAGAAAACATCCTGCAGCCAAGAAGGCTCCACACCCATTTGCCCTACTCAGGTGACCCTGAGGACACAGGTAAACCTCCAAATGGCCTCAACAACTCTCTAAAAGAATGCAAATGACCAGCTGTCTGCAAGGAGTATAAATCCTTCCGTTCCCCACCATCCAGTCAGAGTTGAAGAAGCTTCTACCTATGAGTAGTGGAATCCTCTGTAGGGAGACAGATGTGGAAAAGCATCTGTTTCACTTCCCTTTGCATCCAACTCAAATCAGTATCCTTAAACTTGGATACTTTTCCAATTTGCTCCCAGGCTGGGCTATATTTATCTCATTCGTAAGCTGCTTGAAAGGAAAGGCAACTGGTTGAACTAATCCTAACTACCATGTACATCTGGTATTGCTTTAAAAAGTTGTTTCTTTTTATTTTCTAAAATACAGATGTCTAAAATCATGTCCAAAATGTACACGGGGACATATAAATTATTTGACGTTTGCAACTTCTTATATCTGTAATCAAGATGCACACACAAACACACGCATGCACAAGCATACTGTACATGTGCATGTGTAAGTTTTGCCACTGTAATACTTTAAGGCATTATTTATTTTTCCATTTTGAGAACTTAGCTACTATTTGGAGTGAAGGATATACTGCACGAAAGAAAAAAATAAGTCCACCTCTGGACTTCCATATGACATCAGCTGTTGGTGTGCCTGGTTAAGATTTTTTGAAAAGGGCTCTGTTAATTTAAAGTCTCTGTTAAATCTGGCTTTGTCCCTGGTGAATTTTTCATCGGCCAGACGGCTCTAGAAGTTGGCCACCCCAATTGCATTTTGGATCCACAGAAAAGCTGATTATAATACCGTAAATGTACAGCTGTGGCCTCTTTAATTGCTTGACTGCATCCATGCAACCAATATTACAAAAACAACAACAACAACCCTCAATCCCAAATGCTTTGTGGGATAGCCAGATAATGATAAAATAACAGTCAATTTAAGGGAGCGAAAGCTCCTGTTGTATACTTCGCTTTTCTATTTCACAGTCGGAAATCTGTCTCCTGATAGCTAGCTTCCTCATCAAAAGTTCATAACTAGCTGATTAAGCTCTAGCTTTGTAATTGTCTCAATTCCTCCGTCGCCCCCCTAAGGCGCTGCAGAATGCCTTTCTTTCATAATCTGGGCTCCCTGAAGCTAAGAAAGAAACTGGAAGAAGATTTAATCTGGTTTTAATGCAAACGGAACCTCATTTGAGGAAACTTGGTATGTTTAGTCTAAGGAAGAGAAGGACTAGGGGTGATATGATAACAGTCTTCCAGTACTTGAGGGGCTGTCACAGAGGGGAAGGGGTTGACTTATTCTCCAAAGACCTGAGGGTAGGACTAGAAGTAACAGATGGAAACTTATCAAAGAGAGTTCCAAACTAGAATTAAGGAGGAATTTCCTGATAGTGAGAACAATTAATCAATGTTTGCTGATGCTCCTTCGTCGCCCTTCTTCCATCAAGCAGAGTTGGGCTGCTTCATCAAATGCTTTTCCTTCCTTTCCATTTTGCACTTTAGCCTTGAGGGGGTCCCAAGCAGAGCTCTTTTCCATCCCCCCCCACGCTTCCTCATCCATGCTTGCATGGCATCACTTAGGATCAACGGATGGCAACCCATCACTCTAATTAGGACAATTATCAAATCCACCCCAGGGTCTTTGCTCAAGTTGGATGCAAAAGTAACAGCAAAGAGGCAGGCAGGTAGGAAGGAAAGAACTGATGCAGGACAAGGAAAATTGCTGCTGGTGTGAAAACATTACAGGCTTTTTTTTACAAGAGATGCTTGTTTGGGTGTTTTTGGAAAAACAGATAGAAATAGACATAGAAACAGACATCTATTGCTTTCCATCACTTGAGATTTGTGGCCATCCTGGGTTCGTTTTTCTGTCCAGCAAAAAAAAACTAAACTCTCACATTTTCCAAAACACCAGAAGGCAGGACAAGAAACAATGGATGGGAACTAACCAAGGAGAGGAGCAACCTGGAATTAAGGAGAAATTTCCTGACAGTCAGAACAATCAACCAGTGGAATGACTTGCCTTCAGAGGCTGTGGGTGCTCCATCACTGGAGGCTTTTAAGAAGAGACTGGACAGCCATTTGTCTGGAATGGTCTAGGGCAGGGGTAGGCAACCGTGGCTCTTTTATGACTCGTGGACTTCAACTCCCAGAATTCCTGAGCCAGCCGTGCTGAGGGGAAAGGGAGAGGTTTCCAAGCTGAGCCATGCTGGCTCAGGAATTCTGGGAGTTGAAGTCCACGAGTCATAAAAGAGCCAAGGTTGCCTACCCCTGGTCTATGGTCTTCTACTGGAGCAGGGAGTTGGACTAGAAGACTTCCAAGGTCCTTCCCAACTCTGTTATTCTGTTACCTTCTGTAAGAGCCTAAAGATTCTGTTCTGTTCAGTTCCTTTCCCATTCTCTATTCAGATTAGGGTACAGTTCTGCCTCATCATTTTTCTGAAACTGAAGCTGACCATTCAAAGTCACCTACAGAACTGAAACTTGGGTTACCACCATCGTCGCATGTCCTTTTCCTGTTGTTTGTCCTGCCCCCTTCCCCTTCCTTCCTTCCTCTGTTCCCCCCCCCCCCTATTTTTAGACTGTGACCGGCAGGGAGGCAGGAAGCTCAGCTTCATATTTATTTATTACTTTCCTTCCCTGATCTGCTCAAGCTTATAATTCAAACTCCCTTCTAGATGATTATCACCTCCAGTCTGTGAAGACATTCGGTGGAGGAATCGGAATAGATTGGCTTCACTGCTTGCAGTCTGTTGGAGGATTTAAATCCACAGCTCTCATTTGCTTGATATTTGCAAATTGTTTTGGAATGGGACTCACATATAATTATTTGTTCCCCCGAATCACCCAACCTTGTTTCTGGGAGATGCTAAATGAGGGGGGTCTGAGGGGAGGGGACAAAAAGGTAAGGATGGTTCCTGTGACCACCTGAAGGCAGGACAAGAAGCAATGGATGGAAATTAATCAAGGAGAGAACCAACAAGGAGAAATGATAGTCCAAACAACTAACCAGTGGAACCGCTTGCCTCCAGAAGTTGTGGGTGCTCCATCACTGGAGGCTTTTAAGAAAAGACTGGACAGCCATTTGTCTGAAATGGTATAGGGTCACCTACTCAGTAACAACTCTTGTTATCCTGTTATCCTGTTATTGAAGCTTTGCCCTTTTCTATTGGTACCAAACTTGTACAAAGTGGCAAGACTTCAATTGCACAATCACACCCACCATCTTTCCTCTTTTAGGGACTCATTAAGATTTTTCTGATGCCCTGCTGGGCTAAGGAGAGAAGAGTCAGATCACTTTACCAACAATCAGCCTAGAGAACGATAGTCAAAGACAATATATATATACATATATATATATATATTTGTTTTCTGAGGTTTTCACGGGTGTTTGTATGTAGGTCTTTGGTAATTCGGGTTTTCTCCCGCGTAAAATTGGAAGTGTCTTGGCGACGTTTCGACGAAGTCCCATTCGTCATCTTCAGGCTGGCGTCTTCGGCTTCGTGCTTCTAGGAGCAATGTGTGATCGCAGCTGTTTCTTCCTTTTAACTGCCAGTGGGGGTATGAACTGATTGGGTGGGAGAACACAGAACACAGCCAAGCTCCCACCCAATAAATAAATAAATAAATAAAATTAATATTAACGTGATTTATGATTTTGATGGTTAAGACAGGACACAGTATACAAACAAGAGAGTCAGGATGTAACTTTAGAGACAGAGTTTAAAATATAATTGTATTTTTAACTGCTGTGAAGAATAACAGAAGCTACTTCCTTATAGCTTTATATCTCTTTTTTCCTACTTACTTCTATTTTTTTCTTATCGCAGTAGCTTTTTCTTTTTTTTTCCTTTTCTGTTTTCTCTATTCTATTTTAGTTTATGTTAGTTATTATTAATGTCAAAAGTTTCAATAAAAATTATAAAAAAGTGAAAAGAACAACCAAAGAATAATTCTCCCGGAACTCTCATTAGTAAGGCTTATTAGGGGGGGAAAGGTTGGAAGGAAAATACAAAAATTCGGGCAAATAACTGCTTTCAAATGTGAACTTATATCGAAGTAACTCCGAGCCATTAGCTTCTGGATTTCTCCTTCTGCACATCTGTAATACAAGGTAGGACTGTCAATGTTCTGGGAAGGCAGGTCAGTCTGCACCTGGGTTTCATTGGCTGATGGTCACCAGTGGGTCACCAGCACGCATGATCAGCGTGAGAATCCTCCTTGACCCCAAATCAACTGGTGACCTCCAAGTCAACATCAATACTTGAACCACAAACGTACATTCAAGTTGATGGGATGCAAAATTCTGGGTGAAGAAAACTCAACCTCTTTGCTACCATCTTAACAGAATAACAGAATAAGAGGGTTGGAAGGGACCTTGGAGGTCTTTTAGTCCAGCCCTCTGCTCAAGCATTTCAGACAAATGGCTGTCCGGTCTCTTCTTGAAAACCTCCAGTGATGAAGCATCCACAACTTCTGAAGGCGAGCCGTTCCACTGGTTCATTATTCTCACCATTAGGAAATTTCTCCTTAGTTCTAAAGTTGGTTCTCTCCTGGATTAGTTTCCATCCATTGTTTCTTGTCTTGCCTGCAGGTGCTTTGGAAAATAGGTTGACCCCCCCCCTCTTCTTTGTGGCAGCCCCTCAGATATTGGAACACTGTTATTATGTCAGCACTGGAGACTAGCAGCAAAGATCAGGTAGTCCCACAATTACAACTGTAAAAGACCAATTTAAGAAAACCTCCAGGGACTAATGTGACCAAGAAGTGACCAGTTATGGTTTTCTATTTCTTTTTTTTTTTAAATCATCCTGAAAACTTTGTCCTTTGACAAGGTTCTGGCTGCTTAGAACTGCCCCCCTCTCTGACAAAAATCTCCATTTTAAGTGTTCTGTGGCTTGCAAGTTTTCTCTCTCCCCTCCTTTTGATCTGCTAAAAGAATATGCAAAGCTTGGTCTGGATTCCCACATTTATGTAGTGGGAGCATCAGCTAGTATCTGGTCTTGTGGGTGTTTCATTTTTTTTTGGAGGGTCAGCATTTTGGGAGGAATTGTTGGAGGAGAAAGGACGCCACAAAAATGAGCATAATGCAGAATAATGCAGGATTCTCTCTCTTGTTTCCCTCTGTCTTTCTGTAGGAGAAAAGCCTTTGGGACTAAAATCCATGGCAAGTCATGAACTGGGACATGGTGGACAACTGTGCCCCCTTTACAACCGGTGGACTTCAACTCCCAGAATTCCTGAGCCAAGAATCAGAACTGAACATCGGAGAACCCAGCCAGCAAACTCTTGACCTTGACCAGAACGCCGGTTCATAAAACTTAGTAGTAGGAGCTCAGGATGTTACTAGACTTTCCATCTCCTGCTAAAAGGTATATTTGGGAAACTCCTCCTAAAGTATGCAGCCAACAGGATGGGCGTCTGCCGCCTTTTCTCACATAGTGTACTGTATTTCTAACTTATGTGGTGGCGCTGACAGGAAATATGCCTCTTGGAGACGTGGAAGAAAATGTCCATGCTGGGTTTAGTCCTGGAGCAGCGGAATCCTCTACAATTGCTGTTCTCATGTTCGTTTATTTGTAGGCAGTCCTCAAGTTATGACTGTAATGGAAACTGCCCATTTTGTCATCAGTTGTGGCAGTTGTCAAGCAGGTCAACCAAATGACCGATCTGACTTTATCACTTTTTCTGTGACGGTCATTAAGTGGACCCATTGTTCTCTATGGGTTGATTTTACTGGAAATTGGAAGCACAGGCTGGATTTCTGGCAAAAAATCTCGTAAAACCCAGTCACGTGACCACAGGATGCTGCAAATGCAAGCCGGTTGCTGAGCATCCAAAATAGGGTCACGACTGTGAAGAGGAGGGGCAGCCATCAGACCTTTAACCCCAGGGAGATCTATCGTGACATTGACGAGTTGCTAAGCAAACAGTGGTAAGTCAAGGACTACCTTTATAAGATGTTTATGGACAATCTCAGCCATCCAGGTCATAGTTGTCCCAAAGGTGCTTTTTTCAAAAGGCAATTGAACTTTCTTGGTTTGTTTTCTTTCTTTGAAAACATTTCGCTTCTCATCCAAGAAGCTTCTTCAGTTCTGACTGTCAGAACTGAAGAAGCTTCTTGGATGAGAAGCGAAACGTCTTCAAGCAAAAACAAAGGAAGTTCAGTTGCCTTTTGAAGAAGCATCTTTGGGACGACCTGTATTAGAGTTATGTCCCTTTTTCAGGAACACATCCACCTTTCATCTCTCTAGCCATTCCCTCCCTTGTAGCCTCTGAGGTTTTCACCAACCAGGTCCAGGCAAGTCTTAAGATTTGATTGCTGCCAAAACTGTTGGTGCCAGAAGTAATAGTTATTACACGGCTGTGCCTTAGTTTAATTGCCTTTGATCACACTGTTTTGCATCGGTTGTGCTGCTGTGGTTCCCTATACAGTAATCAGGACCCTTTGCCTGAAGTGGTTTATACATTTCATAAATAAATAACAATTGTTTGGTTAAAAGATTACCCCTGACCCAAGTCAGCCCTGTAGGTGAGGCTGGACTCAACTTAGATTTCTCTGCTGCTAGTCCAATATCTTCAGCCCCCTCCCACGTTGGAATTGTAAAGGGGGGGATGTGCGTAGCAGTTCACACTCATCAAGTGCTGCAGGTCAGGAATGAATGAAAGAGGCTGTTGACAGCAGGTTGGCTGCAACACAGATTTTGTTGCCCTTATAAGGGAAAGATGCCTTCCTTCTAGAAAAGGACCTGCTTAAATAATAAATGTGGTTTAGGATCCAATCTGGCTCGGTTTAGTTTTCCGAGCTTTCAGATTTGTGTTGGAACCCATCTATCAGGAAACTTCTCTCTCTCCAGAATGTCTGCTTTGGGCTATTCTATGAGCCGAGGACTTGGCAGCACAAGGAAACAAGAGCCAACGACTTAATAATCGGCCATCAACAACCCAATCAACAACTAAAAACCCACACACAACCAGGGACCACATAAATACTATGCATAGAATAGCCCAAAGCACACATTTTGGTGAGAGAGAAGTTCCCTGAGGATCCAGCACAAGTCCAAAAGTTCGGAAGACTAAGCCTCTGGTACCGGTGACCGACCCAGATTGGATCCTGCAACATTATCCAGGGACGCACATATTCGCCTTCACTCGTGGTTCAGTTTGGTCAATTTCCAGTAGTAAATGTCCCACTCTGATATCCTTTTACGACATTAAGTGCGCATACTTCTTCTACTTAAAATCAAAGCAAGGAAAAACAATCTTACCTAGGGAAAATATTTCCCACAGCAGCACAGCAAAGGACCAGACATCACTCTGAGTGGTGTAAATTTTGTCAAAAATTGCTTCTGGAGCCATCCATTTCAGGGGCAGCCTGGCCTGGGAAAGGAAAGAAAGACAAAGTTGCTGTGTTATCCAAGATGGACGGTCAGGCAAATGTGTGTGTTACAGTGCAAACTCAACCCCTTTCGTATTTGCTTGTGACATTGTGATGCAAGTTAAAAAAAGAGGTGGAGCTTGTGTTGCAATGCTGGGATGTGCACTGTATTTTAGATGGCATCCTCATGATTAGGAAAGAAGACCTAGTTGTGTTGCCAATCTGAATTGGATATTAAATACATTGATCAAAGCATGGGTATCCTATTCAACATCACAGGGGTGGGGGAGGTGGGGAGCAAGGATGAATAACATTTGTGATTAATGACGTCAAAGGAGGTCAGATGTCAGGCCCCAAGAATCAAGAACGAAACATAAGTTATTTCTGGGCAGTTTCCCTTATTGTTCTCCACCTATAGACAGAATCTTGCCAGTCTAAAGCAACTATCTGCTTAACTACAGATATACTTTGGAACTGCTAGAGAGGAACCATTTCAACCCTCTTCCTTGCTGATTAAACTTTCCAAGGTCCTCTGCCTCTTTGCTCCATGGAAATCAGCCCCTCCCTCCCAGGAACCCAGCCCATATTCCACCACATGAAGGGCACAACTGGGGAAAGGGTCTTACAACACCCAGCCCCATACTTACATCCCCTTTCCGCACATAATCAGGATCTTTGTATATATCTCTGGCCAATCCAAAATCGCAAATCTTCACCACGTTATTTTGAGAAAGAAGAATGTTCCTGGCAGCCAAATCTCTATGTATGCACTGGAATGAAAAAAGAAATAGAAGGAAATCAGGAAAAAAATAATCATTGACCGTTATCTATTATCAAGGAAAGATGGTGGCCTGAAAAAGCTCAAGAGGGTGTCTCTGACAGTTTAACTGGAGCCCTGGCCATTTTCACTGGTGCCACAGATAAAATGGGATGTGCTGAGATCACATACTTATGGACAAGATCTTGACCTTTTGATTCTCTACTTCCAAGGATGTCCCCGTTCATTTCTGTAATTTAAAGTTCTCTGGTGTCACATGACATCTTAGAGAACTGAAGGAGGGCCGTCAGGTAAATTTTGACTATGGGTTTGTGGAAGATCATGTGCTGTGTTGATGTTCCACAAGCATTAAACCTGGCATGTTTCATAAGAGTCCAGAATGGGCTGGTTGGATACTGTGGAACAAGTTGTCTGTGGAGATTCTCAGTCATCCAGGTCATGGTTGTTCCAAAGATCCCTTCTCAAAAGACAACTGGGCTTTGTTTTTCCTAGAACAGGGGTAGGCAACCTTGGCACTTTTATGACTCGTGGACTTCAACTCCCAGAATTCCTGAGCCAGCCATGCTGAGGGGAAAGGGAGAGGTTTCCAAGCTGAGCCATGCTGGCTCAGGAATTCTGGGAGTTGAAGTCCACGAGTCATAAAAGAGCCAAGGTTGCCTACCCCTGGCCTAGTCTTGTTTCTCCACCTCAGCAACTTTAAGACTGTGGACTCCAACTCCCAGAATTCCTGAGCCAGCCATGCTGAGGGAAAAGGGAGAGGTTTCCAGGCTGAGCCATGCTGGCTCAGGAATTCTGGGAATTGAAGTCCACGAGTCATAAAGGAGCCAAGGTTGCCTACCCCTGGCCTAGTCCATTGTTTCTATGACTCGTGGACTTCAACTCCCAGAATTCCTGAGCCAGCCATGCTGAGGGGAAAGGGAGAGGTTTCCAAGCTGAGCCATGCTGGCTCAGGAATTCTGGGAGTTGAAGTCCACGAGTCATAAAAGAGCCAAGGTTGCCTACCCCTGGCCTAGTCTTGTTTCTCCACCTCAGCAACTTTAAGACTGTGGACTCCAACTCCCAGAATTCCTGAGCCAGCCATGCTGAGGGAAAAGGGAGAGGTTTCCAGGCTGAGCCATGCTGGCTCAGGAATTCTGGGAATTGAAGTCCACGAGTCATAAAGGAGCCAAGGTTGCCTACCCCTGGCCTAGTCCATTGTTTCTCCACCTCAGCAACTTTAAGACTGTGGACTTCAACTCCCAGAATTCCTGAGCCAGCCATGCTGAGGGGAAAGGGAGAGGTTTCCAAGCTGAGCCATGCTGGCTCAGGAATTCTGGGAGTTGAAGTCCACGAGTCATAAAAGAGCCAAGGTTGCCTACCCCTGGCCTAGAAGATGTTCCGCTTCTCATCCAAGGAGCTTCTTCCAACTTGTGGAACAGGTTAGGAGTAGACCTACCTATATTTGGGTGTTATTTTTTGTGTAATTTTTAGCACTTCCTTGATTTCTGAATCCCTATGAAGCACTAAAACCTTTCCAAGCAATAAATACCTTCAAAAGGCTCCTTTGATACCTCCACATATAAAACAGGATTGCATTTTGCTAATTAAATTTTTATCACAACTTCTGAATCTCGTTCCATTACATCCAGCTGATGGTTATATAAATAGGTTTTCCCAATACTTATTCTTATCTGAATCTGAAGAATAAAACTCCAGTTGTTCTACTCCTGCTTTGTTGGAAATGTTGGACGGCATTAAAAAAAGATCACCCATAATAATAAAGCGCTAGAAATAACAAAAGGAAAATCAGGATCATGCCCAAAATGGTTCTGGATGATCATCGGCTGGCTGGCTGGCTGGATGTCTAATAGCCCAATAAATGAATATATAATGATTGAGATGAGTTCCCAAGCCCATTTTAGTTCAGGCCAGTATAGTGCTTCTCAACTTGGCATCTTTCAAGATGTATAGAGTAGACTGCAATATCCTGGATTTCCTAGTCAGGTTTCCTGTTGCTTAGAATTCTGAGAGTTGAGATCCCTACATCTGGAATTTTGTGACATTCGGGAAACACTAATTTGACTTGTTCTGTGAACCCAGCCATCATTTCTGACACCTCTTGCAACAAGACTTACTTTTCTTGAGGCCAGAAACTCCATGCCTTTAGCTACCTGGAAGCTGTAGCAAATCAAGTCCTCCAAAGTCAGAGGCCGCTTGTAAAGATCTTCAGCATCTAGGACAAAGCAATGGATGATCTGAGCCAGGGATGCAAAGGAGTATTTTTGCGGTAAAGACCCACCTACTTAGGATGACCAGAGATCTGTGCTGAGGTCTCCTCCAGCCCTATGACTGTAAGATAACCTTTATTGTCATTTTTATATTGTGGGCACAATGGCACGCATCAAAAATGAAATTTAGTTGCCGGCTCTCAAAGTGAAACACATACATGACACAAACCTAAACATACCATGTACAACATATATATAGACCCACATCCCTACATATACATAGCAAATAAATATTAAATACTGTCCATCTTGAATATATAATGCAGGGAGGAAGTTTGAGAGTTTGCAAGGTTAATGCTGTATGGAATGAAACTATGGCTGAATCTGGAGGTTCTGCTACGGATACCACGAAGCCTCCTCCCAGAAGGTAACAAGGAAAACAGGTCGTGAAGAGGATGTGTAGTGTCCCAGAAAATCTTGCGGGCCCTGCTCAAGCAACGCTTCTGTGCTATGTCCTGGATGGGAGGGAGGGAACTGCCAATGATCTTTTCTGCTGTCCTCACCACTCTCTGCACCGCCTTCCTGTCTGAAGTATATTCTGTGTCCACAATAAGGCTAATGTAGCAAGCTCAAAGCTACAAAATCAGATGGCCCATCTTTGCTAAGAATATGACCAAGAGGATGTGGAGGTTTTTTAATTTCCTTCAACCTGCTCGCACATTCGCAGATGGAGCAGTCCTGGTGTAGACCAGAAGGAGACAGATCTCCAGAATTGGAACTTGAAAGAGACCAGAAAGTGGGTTGGTGGGTGTTCACTGACCTTCTTCTTCTGAATCAGAATCTGTGTAACTCTTGTCTTCAACAAATCCAGAGCTGGCAGAACTGCCCGTGCTGGCCACGCTTTCGAGACGCCTCTTGATTAGCTCTGTTAAGTCACTTATCGACTCCTTCAATCCTTTCTCTGAGCAGTCTGAATTTTCTGGTGACTAGGGATGAAAAAAGACCTCTTAAAGAAGCCCGTTATTACTCACGGGGCGGGTTCAAACAACATGCTAAAACAGGAGGCCTAGGTTCACGAAAGAAATTGGCAGTTTTTTTGCATAACGTGCTACGTCCCTTTAACTGAGTCACGGTTTGCTTATAGCTCGTAAATCAAGCTAGCACCACACTGCCCCGTCTTCAAACGACACTATCCATTTTTCATCGGTTAGCCACAACTTAATTAAGCGTGAGGGCAAAATCCCCAAAAGGATGCATCTTTCATTTTGCGTAAAAGTCTCCCTAAGGATCTCCTGCTTGAGCAGGGGGCTGGACTAGAAGATCTCCAAGGTCCCTTCCAGTTCTATTCTGATGCTGATTCAAATGTCTAAGAAATGACCTACGTGGTTGAATTTGGTCCCTGTAACTCCTCTGCTCCACGAGTTGCATTGGCTGTTGGTCTGCTTCTGGGTGCAATTCAAGGTGTAGGTCATCACTTTTAAAGCCCTACATTGCCTGGGCCGAGGTTACTTGAGGGACCATCTCACCCCGTTGGGATTGGCCCGTCCTATTTGTGCCAGCAGAGTAGGCACGCTGAGGACCCCATCAGCCTGATTATTCCGGCTGGAGGGATCCAGGATGAGGGCCTTCTCTGCTGTTGCTCCTGCCCTCTGGAACATCTCTCCCCCCCCAAGTAAGGTTAGCTCCAACCCTCCTGACACAAAGAAGAGAAGGTCAACTTATTTTTCAAAGCACCAGAAGGTAAGATGAGAAACAATGGATGGGAACCAGTCCAGGAGAGAAGCAACCTGGAATTAAGGAGAAACTTCCTAACAGTGAGGACAATGAACCAGTGGAACAACCTGCCTCCAGAAGTTGTGGGTGCTCCATCACTGGAGGAGGCTTTCACGAAGAGACTGGACAGCCATTTGTCTGAAATGGTATAGGGTCTCCTGCTTGAGCAGGGGGTTAGACTAGAAGACCTCCAAGGTCCCTTCCAACTCTGTTATTCTGTTATGCTGCCAGTTGGCTCAGGGTTCCAATCACATTGGGGGTAGTTGATTGATTAACAACAGATCCCACCTCCCCCCCCCCATGCTGCTCCCACCCTCCCCGTCTTCTAATTGTGTTGCAGTGCTTGACTTGTTGTACTAACTGTTTTATGTTTTTAGTTTATATAGTTTTATCTTCTACGATTGTAAGCCACCCAAAGGTAACTTGAGGTAAAGAGGGCAAGCCAATAAATTTTACAAACAAACAAACAAACAAACAAACAAACAAACAAACAAACAAACAAACAAACAAACAAACAAATTTACTCAAACCCAATCCTCACTTGGACAAGAAATAAAACCCTTTTCCATCTGAGGTTTTTTTTTAAAGGAGGGGCGTACAATTTACCTTGCATATAATGAAATCCCCTCGTTTCCCTCTCAGGTAATTAGAGAGATTTCCATACTTGCAATATTCTACAATGACCATCAGAGGACCTGCAGACATGATCAAAAGAAAGTTCAGAAAATGATAACATGTGGGAACATCGTAGGAACAAGCAAAAGCAAGTAAACATCTCTCTTGCAAACACAGAAGGAAATGGGCAATGGATAAAAGAAGTAAGTCAGAAAACTGGGGCCAGGAAGTGAGAAACACACACTGGCTAATGGCCATATTTTCTGGTTAATGGGACAGACACCGGCTTTTACTTGCTGATGGGTGTTTGTGCAGATGTTACACTGCTCCCTGCTATCCCTGCTAGCGATTAAAGGCCTTGCAGCTTGTCTCTCCATCCTTCTGAACATGCCTCCTTGCCCCACTAACAGCAGTTAGGTGATTAATTAGCACCATTAGTTGCCATCAAAGACACCACCATTTCCATTAATCAAGAGACTAACGTCAGAGCTTGGCCTGCATAGGAGAGCTGTTTAGCTTGGGCCATTCCGGACTTGGTTGCTGACTTTCCCACATCAAACAATGCTGGGTAAATCTGAAGAAGCAACACAACAGAATGTTATGCAGAAAGTTGGGTAGGTTAAGGATCATGGATGTCTTCAAGCTTGTAATGATTTTGTTAAAAAGAACAAACTCTGCCTCTTTCGGGCACACCTGCAACATTGCAACGGGCCATGCTGAGCTCTTGGGAAGCAACTGAGATATAAATATAATCCTCTCCCCTCCCCTTCCCTTCCCCTCCCCTCCCCCCCCCTCCTCTCCTCCCTCTCCCCTCATCTCATCTCCTGCCCTCCCCTCCCCTCCTCTCCCTCCCCTCCCCTCCTCCCCCTCTCATATTGACAAGAACTTGCTTTTCCAACCGTGGTCAGCAGAGATCCAATAACCCCCTCGGTGATGCCAAGATCAAAGCCAACATGTATTTATTCTTTCATTTATTTATTCCTGCACTGCCTTGGAACATCGTGACTCAGGATGGTTTACATAATAAATCAAAGCAAATCAGATGCAACCAGAGTTCCAAAGGCAGCTCAGGTTTAGCATCTGCCCCAAAATCCCGTCTGAGAAAGATGGTTGTTCCACTTGACAAAAAGGTGGGTCACCTCGATTCTAACGGTAAAAGGAACTTCTAGAATGGGGTCATCAGGGCTGAGGATCTTCCCGTCCCTGTGCTGTCACGAAGACTTAAATGTCTTCTTTGGGTGGCTTCAAGTCAGTCTTGATTTGTGGTGACTGCTTGCAGTAGTCCCTGGAGTTTTCTTGGCAAGCTTTCAGAGGAGGGTTGAGAGTAACTGACTGGAGTAACATCAGCCAACTGGTTTTGTACCTAAGGCAGGACAAAAGCTCCTAGTCTCCTGGTTTCTAGCCCAATGCCTTAAGCACTAGGCCAAATTGGGTCCTCAAATGTGTTATAAAGAAATGACAGCAGGTAGCAGCCCAGAAAATTTGCCAGGAAATCCTCCTATGCAGCTTCGATTAGGAGGTTCAAAAGAGATTTATGGTCAACCCTATCCAAAGCAACATAGCAATAGCACTTAGACTTATACTGCTTCATAGTGCTTTACAGCCCTCTCTAAGCAGCTTACAGAGTCTGCCTGTTGCCCCCCACAATCTGGGTCCTCATTTTACCAACCTCGGAAGGATGGAAGGCCGAGTCAACCTTGAGCTGGTCAGGATCGAACTGCTGGCTGTGGGCAGAGTCAGCCTGCAATACTGCCTTCTAATCACTGTACCACCACGGCTCTTAATGGAGTATTTGATCAGCTACAGCAATAACAATAGCACTTAGACTTATATACCGCTTCATAGTGCTTTACAGCCCTCTCTAAGCGGTTTACAGAGTTGGCCTGTTGCCCCCAACAATCCGGGTCCTCATTTTACCAACCTTGGAAGGATGGAAGGCTGAGTCAACCTTGAGCCGGTCAGGATTGAACTCCTGGCAGTTGGCAGAGTTAGCCTGCAAATACTGCATTCTCACCACTGCGTCCTCAGGGCTCATGTCCACCATGGTCATATACATCTCACCAAAAAGATCAAGTTCAACTGCAGAGCTGTTTAACTATTTATTTACTAAAATTTGTACAATGCCCAAATCCCAGCAAATTGTATTTCCCTCCCCTATTCTACCCATATCACATCCAATCAATATTTCAAAGGAATGATCTGGAGTCACGCGGTAGTTGTATGGGAAAAGATTGACAGCCCATCTGTCGCAAAGCTTAGTTTTCTTCTTGGTTTTCTTCTTATAGGAGAAAAAAGCTCAGCTTTCTGAAATCATGTGCATTTTTATTTTTTTTTGCCTTTTCCCATTAGCAAATTGTCCATCATCGGGGGTGTCCAACCTGAGCCCCAAGGCTTCACATAAACCCTGAACCTGCAAAGTCAGTTGCCAAATTGGAATTTAAAATGTGATAGGTAGGAAAATGATTAAATGCATGCCCGGAGAATCATTTCCACATAACCATCAAATCTAGTTTATGTTCTTTTCCTATTGACTATTGCAGAATGCATCTTACATTGCATAAGCCAAGTGCAGCCTGAGGCATGGAAAAAAAAAAGCCTGCTTACTTTATCTAGCTCATATTTTGATTCTTATTTCTTTGGTTTGCTCTATTTCCTCCCTTGCACTTACCCTATTTTGCTTTTTGAATGTAACTTATATAAAACTCGGTGCCAGGTCTTTCCTAACGTAGTGATTTTAGTGGAACTGCATTTAATACTAATCATCGGTGCTTACTTTCTCCTGTTATTTGGGCCAATCAAAAGCCACGATAGCTACTGCTTTATTTCCCTGTTTTTCTAATCGTTTTGCATGATAAATTAAAAGTAATTTTCCTGCATTCTAAACTCTCTATGAGTGAAACTCACCATGGAGACCAACATCATGACTTTAGTTAAACATATCCTGCAAAGATTTTGGGAACGCCCCAAGGATTCTTGTTGGGGGTGGCAAGAAGGAGGAGAAAACAAGATTTTGCACTGACCCCCCCCCCAAAAAAAATAAATTCAGCTGAGTTTTTCTCAAAATAAAGTATCTTGGTGTCCATATATTTTCTTATCATATCTTGGTGTGCAGAGAAGAGCAACAAAGATGATCAGGGGTCTGGAGGCCAAACCATATGATGATTGAGGGAACCAGGTATATGTTTAGTCGAACAAAGAGCAGGATTAGGGGTGCCATGCTAGCTGTTTTCCAGTACAGTCACAGAGAAGAGGGGATTGACTTATTCTCCAAAGCACCTGAGGTCAGGACAAGAAGCAATGGGTAGAAGATCATTAAAAAGAGAAGCAACCTAGAACTAAGGAGAAATTTCCTGACAGTGAGAACAATGAATCAGTGGAACGGCTTGCCTCTGGAAGTTGTCGGTGCTCCATCACTGGAGGTTTTTAAGAAGAGATTAGACAACCATTTGTCTGAAATGGTATAGGGCAGGGGTAGGCAACCTTGGCTCTTTTATGACTCGTGGACTTCAACTCCCAGAATTCCTGAGCCAGCCACGCTGAGGAGAAAGGGAGAGGTTTCCAAGCTGAGCCATGCTGGCTCAGGAATTCTGGGAGTTGAAGTCCACAAGTCATAAAAGAGCCAAGGTTGCCTACCCCTGGTATAGGGTCTCCTGCTTGATTAGAAGTACAAGAAGTACAATAAGAACAATTAACCAATTAACTTGACTTATTAATTCCAATCAGTGGAATGGCTTGCCTTCAGAAGTTGTGGGTGCTCCATCACTGGAAGTCTTTAAGAAGAGACTGGACAGCTGTTTGTGTGGAACGGTATAGGGTCTCCTGCTTGAGCAGGGGGCTGGACTAGAAGACCTCCAAAGTCCCTTTCCAGCCCTATGATTCTATGCTCTACGTCCTACCTTTCTTCTCTTCTAGAGCTACCAGCTTTGTACAGGACAAAGGAGTCAATTATAGCTAGGCATGCCATATACTTGTATTCCATGACTCATTTCTTGATGGAAAGTAATTAGAGGAACTCCCCGCCCCCCACCAAGAAAAAAAACACAGTTGGAATAGCAAGTCAGCCCTCCAGCTTGGGCCATTTCTCCTGCTTCCTTACAATGCCATTGCCTGCCAAAGTTGTCTAAATCTATCATTTTCAAAAGGAAAATCATGTCGGGGAGAAAAAGAAAAATTATTATTACACACCTCCATTCTAGTCTAACAGTGGGGAATCCCAGTTCAGTCTATCTGTGAAAGTTTCTCTGTATTTAAAGAAACCGAGATTAAAAGAATCTGCTGCATAGAATGCAGTTGTCCTATGGCCGCTTTCTCTGCAGCACTATTTACCCAGCTGGATCTTGACTGCATCGTGAGATGTTCGTTCAGGTACAGCGAGCCTCATAAATGCTTCATGGATGCTTCATAAACAACGGGGGCTGCGTTTTTATGGTGCTGTGTTCTGCCTGAGCTTCTTGGAGAGAAAAATTGGTGTGTGTGTGTGTTTATGTGTGTGCAACAGGGAAAAATATGCTTGCCTCCAAATACGTGCGGTTGCTTAGTTCTACTAAATCTTCCAACTTCAGCTTCTTTGAGGGTATCCTGAACGAATTATTTTAATCCTAGATACAGTTTTGCTTTCCAGTACAGAAAATGCAGAAGCCAATCTGTGCAAACTGGGCAAAATCCTGTGTGAATTAAGAGATATATATATATTCAGTGGTGGGATTCAAATATGTGAACAACCGGTTCTCTGTGTGGATGCCGCTTCCGGAAGTCCGTTCTGGGTCCGGGCAACAAAAAATGAGCTACCGGTTCTGCCGAAGTGGTGCGAACCGGCTGAATCCCACCACTGTATATATTATATCTTGATATATATCATGATTCAGACAGGATTTTGTGATTTTGTGAATTTGTGATATATATATGAGCCGTGGTGGCACAGTGGTCAGAATGCAGTATTGAAGACTATCTCTGCCCACTGCCAGGAGTTTGATCCTGACCCATTCAAGGTTGACTCAGCCTTCCATCTTTCTGAGGTTGGTAAAGTGAGGATCCAGATTGTTGGGGGCAAACATGCTGGTTCAGTAAACCGCTTAGAGAGGGCTGTAAAGCACTGCGAAGCGGTATAGAAGTCTAGTGCGGAGGAAGAAATAATAAAAAAATACTAGTCTGTGCAGAAATGGAGAGACTTATTTTGAGATTGAAAGAAAAAGAAAAAGAAATATAGACAATATATTTCCAGACTTGGGACTTATTTTACCAATGGTTGGAGAAACGAACTAGGGATTAGGAATTTAATTTGTATTAGTGAATGATGAACTCAGGCAACATGTTTGTTGAATAAGCACTGTTGAATTGTATTAAAAAATCAATAAAAACTTAAACTAAAAAAAGTCTAGTGCTATTACTAGCTTCCCTGCCTTTCCCATTTCCTTCCTTCCTTCCTTCCTTCCTTCCTTCCTTCCTTCCTTCCTTCCTCCCTCCCTCCCTCCCTCCCTCCCTCCTTTTTCTTCCTTCTTGAGCTGTGGTGGTGCAGTGGTCATAATGCAGTATTGCAGGCTAACTCTGCCCACTGCCAGGAGTTCGATCCTGATGGGCTCAAGGTTGACTCAGCCTTCCATCCTTCCAAGGTTGGTAAAATGAGGACCCAGATTGTTGGGGGCCATAGGCTGACTCTGTACACCGCTTAGAGAGGGCTGTAAAGCCCTGTGAAGCGGTATATAAATCTAAGTGCTATTGCAGTAAGGAAGGTCTATCCGGAAAAAAAAAATAGTACAGGCTTCTGGCTTTTGCATATATAGGCCATTTTGTAGTTTCTATATCTCAGGGAGTTTTAATTTGCTGTGGGAGGTGTAGTCCAGAACAACTGGATGGCAGCCAATTGCTTCCCTGCCCTGTATTACATGCAAGAAATCTTTCTGGTGCACTTGAGGTGGTCACACATCACCTGAATATAGTTTAATTCATCACCTATAGGGAGAATCCTCCTTTCAGTACAGTTTTGAGGACTAATGTCTAAGTTCTACCTTAGTCGTTGAAGCTGCCTGGGTGATTTTGGGCTAATCACTCTTTCTCAGCCCAAACCCACCTCGCAATTGTGGGGAAAATTGAAGGAGGAAGGTGCTTTGGCTATGTTCGTTGCCTTGAGTTATTTGTAAAAATAATAAAGACGGAATACAAATAAAAGTAAACAAAAATTAATATGAAAGGTTTGGGTTTTGTCTCAGGTTACAGAACCAAGGAATCAGCTAACACTCACCTCCAGGCTTGGTACAAGCCCCCAGTAGGTTGACCACATTTAGATGATGTCCAATATGGATCAGGATCTTCAATTCCGACATCAGGGCCTTGCACTCGTTGGTCGTTGCACACTCTGCTTGAGAAAGAGGACACAAGCATCTTTACACAACAGGATATCAGCAACAGGAAGAGTCAAATCCTGTTTATGTTTGAAAGGGAAGCAAACACCACCATGGGAAAAAACAAAAGACGCCCTGATCTCTTTTAGGGTCTCTGTGTATTATTTCTCATCAGATAAGGCACAATTTCCTGCCTTGATCTTCTCAAAGGTTCTTATCTGCAAGGAGAAGTTGAGCTGTTTTGGAAAACCTTCTCTGCTCCCAATTTCCTGCTAGGATAGCACAGTAGAATGTTGACCATGTCAACAATCAAGGTTCTAAAAGTTGCTGCCACTTTTTATCCTCTAGAGGTCTATATAATCTGAGTGGATGGAGATATCCAAAGCATTTAGATCAAAGGAGAGACCTGGTTTTAGAGGTTGTCTTGAAGATCAGGATGATCAATCATTCATAAGGTGGATTAAGACCCAATCTTGGTGGAAAGGGGCGCCAATTTCATTCATTGCTTGAATTTTATTAATTATTGCTAATACAGTCCCATAGTGGTTTACATTACAATTTGGCTTCTCTTCATTTACTCTTGAATTAAATCTCCTTCATTGCATTCCATTGACATGATTAATTTTCTTAATCAGTACTACCATCCAGAAGAACTTTGGGATTCCATCCAAGGCTTTGAAAGACTAAATGCAGACTCAAGAACTGAAGTTGGGTATGTCTACTAGCAAGAGATGGCCATAATAGTGCAACTTAATTAAGCAAAGGGAGGAGGCCATTTCAAAATGGAAGGATATGAAGAACGGTTGCAGGAACTGGGTATGTCTAGTCTAGTGAAAAGAAGGACTAGGGGTGACATGATAGCAGTCTTCCAATATCTGAGGGGCTGCCAGAAAGATGAGGGGGTCAACCTATTCTCCAAAGCACCAGAAGGCAAGACAACAGACAATGGATGGAGACTAATCAAGGAGGGAAGCAACTTAACATTAAGAGAAACTTCCTAACAATTAACCAATGGAACAGCTTGCCTCCAGAAGTTGTGGATGTTCCATCACTGGAGGCTTTTAAGAAGAAACTGGACAGCAATTTGTCTGGAATGGTACAGGGTCTCCTCCTTGAGCAGGGGGTTAGACTAGAAGACCTCCAAAGTCCTTTCCAATTCTGTGATTCTGTTTTACTCTTTTGGTTTCTGGCATGTTTCTTTAACTCTGTCTCTCATCCTCTTTCTCTCTTTCTCTCTTTAGATGTTTCTCCTTGTCTGTCTCCTTCTCTCCATGCAGGAAACTTGAACAAATTGTTCCTTTTTTCACTTGTAGAGACAATTTCTTACTTGAAAGTGGCCTTTGAAATTAGATCAAAAGCAGGCTGAACTCAGGCTGAGGAGTGCACCAATTATACACCTGTTCTTGGATTTAAAATATTAGCACTTAACAATTCTGGCAACATAATCCCACAATAGCTCAGTTTCCCACAATAAGGATTGTTCATACTGATGGCTTCCAGGAAAGAGCTAGGGACAACAGCTGCTGAGGACTACTATTTTCCTTGGAAACATTTCTTAAACAATTTATATATTTGGCAAGTTGTAGGATGACTTTTTCCAGTGTTCTTCCATGTGGGATGGTTCCAAAGCATGGAGAATAGGTGGGAAGCACCCTTGAAAATAGTACTAAATAGAGAATCGTGGCTATTCCTGATGGTCTTGGAAGAAAAAATTGAGTGTTCGAAGAAATTTGGATCATACATAAAAGGATAACAGAATAACAGAGCTGGAAGGGACCTTGGAGGTCTTCTAATCCAACCCCCTGCTCAGGCAGGAAATCCTATACCATTTCGGACAAATGGCTGTCCAGTCTCTTCTTAAAAACTTCCAGTGTTGGAGCATTCACAGCTTCTGGAGGCTGGTTGTTCCACTGGTTAATTGTTCTCACTGTCAGGAAATTTCTCCTCAGTTCCAGGTTGCTTCTCTCCTTGATTAGTTTCCATCCGTGGCTTCTTGTCCTGCTTTCAGGTGCTTTGGGGAATAGGTTGACCCCGCCTCTTCTCTGTGACAACCTCTTCTTCTTGTTGTTAGTTGCGAAGTCATGTCTGACCCATCGTGACCCCATGGACAACGTTCCTCCAGGCCTTCCTGTCCTCTACCATCTTCTGGAGTCCATTTAAACTCACGCCTACTGCTTCAGTGACTCCATCCAGCCACCTCATTCTCTGTCGTCCCCTCTTAGATATTGGATATTAGATAAGGATGAGGAGATAACTGACCAAAAGTTGGGGAATCAGAATAGAGCTGGAAGGGACCTTGGAGGTCTTCTAGTCTACCCCCCTGCTCAAGCAGGAGACCCTATACCATTTCAGTTGTGCTAATATCTAGAGGTATTGAGTTGCGAAGCAAAAGAGGCACTAAACATAACCAACAATAAGGTTGGTTGAAGAAGGAAAGCCCATCCAAAGAAATCAGCCCATCCCTCAGTTAGTTAGACAAAAGTCCACAATATATTTTAAAACCTACTATTCCAAGCAATTTCTATGCTAAATGGTCTGTTTATTCATCAAGTATCTGTAGAGAGAACTGGTATGCAAATGTCATTAGTTGATGCCAGATGGCTCAAACCTTGTTACTGGAAAGAAAATAAATTCTTTTATGTTGGGAAGGTTTGTATTCCTCATCTGCTTCCTTAGCAGAATTTCTTTCTAATTTTTTTTTAAATACTTAAATGTCAAGGCATTTAGACAACTAGAAATTCATCCATATGAGTAGAAAAGATATACCCCTTTGGCTGATCAACTCTCACTCATTGTATGCTAAGCTTCTGTGCTAGGCTAGATTTTTTTTTACAAGGTCTCCTGCTTTGGGCAGGGGGTTGGACTAGAAGATCTCCAAGGTCCCTTCCAGCTCTGTGATTAACAAACAAAAGGATACATATTCCAGCTCCCCTCGCTTTGCCCAATCTCTCTGTATGTCGATGGAGCATGTTGCAAATGAGAACATAACTCTGGTTGGCTGGATGTATTGATAGCATCTAACTTAGTGTTGCTGGCTGGGGAATTCTGGGAGTTGAAGTCCACTTATCTTCAAGTTGCCAAGGTTGAGGAACACAGATCTAATCTCTGACATGCCAGAAACTAAACCTGGACCTTGTGAGTGCAGACCCTGCTCATTTCCATTGAGTCAGGCCCACACTTGTGTGCTCTGGGCAGAGAAAGTTCTCGTGTGCCTTCTGGAGAAGCTTCACACATAGGCATCCTTGGTGGCTAACTCAACAAGATCCTCCACATTGGCCTTCTGGACATTGACCTGTACAATACATCTCTGACAAGGGCCCAGGCAATGCCGTTTCATCATGTCAGAAATTCAAAGCTAGAGATTTGAGAGTCATAATTGGACTCGGGATCAGTTTCAATACAGATGGTCTGGAAGTTCCAGCACCTGCCTGAGAACACTAAAACCAATCCTGAATCGAAGTTTGCCTGGATGCCATTACGGTACCTGGCATCATGTCACCTGCCATCCCATATTATTTACATGTTGGGTTGGGAAGAGGCAAAAAGCAGCGAGTTGGGGCAATAGAAGGGGAAAACTATACCAGTGGGTGCTCTTAAATGGAGACCATGTTTCGGATGCCTTCTTGGCATGGTTACCATGATGAGGAGCCTAGGAAGGTTAGAGGGTGGATGGGTCCAGTCTCAAAATATGTAACCCGAGAGCAAACTACCTCTTCTATCTCCCTGGGATGATGTCTTCCTGACCTACCTCTTTTCTGTGTGCATGGCTTCAGTTGAAGCATTGAACTTGACAGAATAACAGAGTTGGAAGGGACTTTGGAGGTCTTCTAGTCCAACTCAAGCAGGAGACACTACACCATTCCAGACAAATGGCTGTCCAGTCTCTTCTTAAAATGGAACACCCACAGCTTCTGAAGGCCAGTCATTCCACTAGTTAATTGTTTTCACTGTTAGGAAATATCTTCTTAGTTCTAGGTTGCTTCTCTCCTTTCCATCCATTGTTTCTTGTCCTGCCTTCAGGTGCTTTGGAGAATAGGCTGACCCCCTCATCTTTGTGGCGACCCCTGAGATATTGGAACACTGCTATCATGTCATCCCTTCAGACTTCAGCCCCCCCCCAATATTTTTAATTATGAAAAACTCTTGCGTAGGTTCCAAAAAAACACAGCTGTATATACTTCTTAAAATGTGGCAAGGCTGATGTTAGCTCCCCCATTGAAAGAAACTGAAAACCTGGGATGAAAGTATTTTTGGCTGAAATATGAGAGAAGCTAATAAGCTACTGAAATTGCTTTGTGTTTGTCTCGATGAAGGAGGAAGTCATTTCTTCATATATCTTTTCTCCTTTATGTCTTTTCCTTTCCCCCTTTTTTTCTCTCTGCACTTTTTATTTTTTTCCTTAGTTTGGGTTAGGTTTTTATCTTTGTATTTTTATACTGCAATAAAAAACTCCAATAAAGGAGAATATTTGTAGCTCAGGGTTGAAATGAGGGATCCTTGGTGGTCTCTGAGCTGGGTGGTTCTCCTGCAGACATTTCATGACCCAATTAGGTAAGATCATCAGTTCTAGGGTGGACTAGCTGACTAGTACTGATGATGTCAACTAGTTTGGATAATGAAACGTCTGCAAGAAAACAACCAAGCTCAGAATGCAATAAAAGTTATTATTAAAAACTGAAAAACGACGCAGCCAAATCAGGCAGGATGCTCAAGGCTGCAACCATAGGGACCGAAGTGTCATAGGCCAGGTGGCCCACCCCATTCCAGAATCACCGTAGGGAGGAGAGAGGGAAGAGTAATAAACGAAACACCATCCTTCCTTGTTCCATTTTCAACTGTGATGTTTCTGAAACCTTCTCTAGCGACACAACCAGCTTTGGGTTTTAGAAGGAACCCTTGAGGAGTCTGAGAGAAGTGTACCTTTAAGCATTTTAACAGCCACTGTTTTGCAGGTTGAAGATTTATCTATGCCAAAAGCAGACGCTTCCACCACTTTGCCAAAAGCACCATGACCCAGAGTTTTACCTAGAGAAGCAAGAGGAAAGAGTGAGCCAGGCAGCACCCACAACACCAAGCACCGAAGAGAAGCAAAAGGCTCTAGGTAAGACAACTCGCCACGGCCAACTCACCACGGGACAGGAGTTACACTAAAATTGAAGAAATGGTGGAATAGGCTCCTCAAAGAAAGGATGCCAAAGGAGGGACGAAATGAAACGTGAATGACAAAAATTAAACTACTTTTTAAAGTTATTTTATATCATTAAACTGAATTATTGAATTGTCCTTGGCAAATTATCCCGCTGGGAGTTTGCCGCGGCGAGGTGTCCCCTTCTGTAGCAACGTTCGGTATAGAGAGACCTGCTTTGCAACAACACTCCAGTTCTAGCATAAGAGAAGCTTGTTCTGCCAAAACAGATTTTGCCCAATGAAAGAGTTTTCTCTAATTCCGCTTGTTTTGCACAATTTATTGCCTCTCTCTGTTTTGCAGCATTGATTCTCGCTTTTGCAGAAATAAACCCTGACATTTTTTTTTCCTGAGGACGTCTCACTTTCAAATATAAATCTCTAATCATGCTGGGGAAAAGAAAACCATCCTTGTTTATCCAAAGACGGAAGGAAGGAAACATTGTGATATAAACATCATTAGGATGTAAACATCATAATATCCAGGCGTTACTTGCCTTTTGTTCCTTTTTTCTTATTTTTCATTACTCTATATTTTAATTTTGAGATTGGGTTGATCGTTCCCTGCTGTTGTATGCATTTTTAATAGGTTGCATAATAAAATGTATTTTTTTAAAAAAAATGGAGATGATTATTAGATTATGGAAGGATGCTTTCCCCCACATTTCTTAGTAAAACAAAATCCTTTAAATATTTCTTTTTGAAGGTTCATCAGTGTAATTTTGTAACCAAACAGTGATTTTTTTTCCCAGAAAAGGAAGGAAGGAAGCCCAGAAAGATGAATTCTGCTCCCGAGAGCCCAGCGTGTACTTTCCTTGAATTTGCAAAGAGTTGCCATATTGTCATTAAAAGTGCATGCAAGAGAATCACCCATTTCTTTTTTTGCAGAATGTCAGAGTTCCAGTAACATGCAGCAGAAACTCTGCATCACGTGCTAGAACATATGTATAAACTGAACCGAGTTTATAAACATATGAAATAATACAAGATTAAAACACAGAGCGGAAAAATACACAAAATCAAAGGTTCAAACATTGCAGGGAGCATACAAAACAGAATCATTTCCAGAATTCAGAAAAGCTTGCAAAACTGCGCATTGCTAAAAAGCTTTGCATGCAACCACCTCAAACTTTATTATTCAGTTAAATAATTTTGTTTTTAGTCCTCCTGCTCTTCCTCCTACCGAAGATTGGTCATTAGGTAGATCTAGATTTGTTTTTGCATAGATGATTGGGAAGAGGTTAAATTTGTGGGCCAAATCTAAAAATATTAAGGAAGCTTAACAATGGGAAAGTATTAAAGCAAGCGGACATTTCACTGAGATCTTCAGTGGATCTTCCAACAACAGAGACTGTTGGGTTGGATAAAATCCCAGGATTAATTTTTGTGTCTCAGTTAGTGAACTACAAATGACTGTGAAGTGATTTCCAGCCTTTTGCACTCTGCAGAATATTATGGGATTTGGAGATACTTCATAAAAACTTCACGGCCTATGTAAGGTTCACTCAGGCTGGCAAGTAGGACGTTTGATTGATGAATACATGAATCGTTCACCAAGGTAACAGGCTGAATTTGTGCTTGAAACAAAAAACCAATTGGACCCACAAAAATTTCAATTAAAAAAAAAGAGAAGTGGGCAACGAAGCCAGGTGAGGCAGGTAGTCCTTGACTTATGACCATAGTTGAGCCCAAGATTATGGTCATAAATCATGGCGGTCGTTAAGCAGGTTACCATATGACTATTTTTGCAGAAGCCATTAAGCAAATGCCAGGGTTGTTACCACCCTCAATGGGTGTAAATGCTCGAAACTGGCCAAAAAAAAAGAAAAGAAAAGGAAATTGTGGTCATGTGAACATGGGATGCTGCAAACCACCATAAATGAGAGTTGGTTGCTAAGCACCCAAAATGCAATCGTGTGACTGTAGTGTGTGTGTGTGGCGCCAGAACTTTTAAACTGAGTTATAAGTAGTTCTGGGAAGATTTGTCATAACTTTGAACGGTCGCCACGCAGAAGGTTGTTAAGTGAGGACTACCTATAGTAGGACTATAGGACTCTATAGGACTACCTATAGAGACAGGTAGTCCTCGACTTACAACAATTTGTTTAGTGACTGTTCAAAGCTCCAACGGCACGGAAGAAAAGGGATTTATGACCGTTTTTCACACTTACGACCATTGCGAAATCCCCAAGGTAAAGTGATCAAAATTCGGCTGCTTGGCAACTGGTTCATATTTATGACGGTTGCGGTGTCCCAGGGTCACGTGATCCCCTTGTGCGACCTTTGGACAAGCAAAGCCAATGGGGAGGCCAGATTCACTTAACAACCCAGTTACTAACTTAACAGCTGCAGTGATTCATTTAATAAATGTGGCAAGAGAAATCATAAAATGGGGCAAAATGTACTTTACAAATGTCTCACTTAGCAACAGAAATTTTGGGCTCAATTGTGGTCCTAAGTCAAGGACTACCTGTACTTTGTCGTGTCTATCTTATTATCCCCGCCAATGTTTAGCTCTAGCAGGAAGCATGGAAAGCAATTTTATTCTCTTTCCTTCAAGGCAGTGATGAGGTCTAACAAATCTAGTGAAGGTTCTGCATGAAGCCGAAGACATCCATTAGACAGAGACAGATGACGCCGTCTCTTTCAAGATGATTTGGGATGACAATTCCCATCATCACTCATGCAAAACATCTGGAAATCATCTAGCTGACCACCCCTCCTGTAAACAATGGATCCGAATCTTTATCATCAAGCCGAATCCGATGACGTACAAATGGACTATTAGCTGTCAAATCCATCCCAGATGTGTTCAGTACAACTGCAAATTGCCAGCCAGCAGAGTCATTAAGAATTCTTGGAAAGGTAATCCAACACTATTCAAGGTCGGGTCTAGGACAACTTGGCACGGCCAACTCACTGCAGCCAACTCACTGCAGCCAACTCACTGCAGCCAACTCACTGCAGCCAACTCGCTGAGGCCAACTCACTGTGGGACGATTTGCCACAGGACAAGAGTTATATTAATATCAAAGAAATGGAATAGAATCATTAAAGAAAGGATGGAAAAGGAGGGACAAAATGAAATGTGAGCGACCATAACTAAAATAATGTTTTAATTATTTTAACTACTTAAATTGAATTGCTGAATTGTCTTGCAGTGAACTGTTCAGTTGGCTGCAGTGAGTTGGCCATGCCAAGTTGTCCCCTTCCATTCAAGGTTGCCCACCAACACAGAGGCTTGCCCCCCACTTACCCAGCCGCAGCCGATCCCTTGGGAACTCCCATTTGTTGCTGTCGTAAGGAAGGCGTTCGCACTGCTCATCCAGGGGCATCTCCTCTGGATCCATTATGATGGACAGATATCCAGTTTTAATATCGGTGGCATCTGGCTGAAAGAAAAAAAGAAACTCCCTACGATCAGCATTGGAAGAAGAAGAAGAAGAAGATGGATGAAGCCGACGAACACAGAGCGAGGCGAGAAGGCGGAAGCTTCATCCCCGCAAAGGTCTGAACCAAGGTGCCCCTTCTTCCTCCTTAGGGGCATGAAAACAGTTTTCTGCTCCTTTCCATTCACCAGCCGGTATTCTTTTTACACTTGCACGGATGTATAGATATTGTATGGGCTTGCCTAGTCATCTGTAGCAAGTTAAATGGATTTCCAGGCAACGGGACATTCGCTTTCACTTTCACTTTCACTCTGCTGGTGGCATAGCCAGGAATTGATTATACCAGTGATGGCGAACCTTTTAGAGACTGAGTGCCCAAACTGCAACCCAAAACCCACTTGTGCATCGTCGAGTGCCGGGTGGGTGTGGCCCATTGGGTGGGCGTGGCTGCGGTGGTAACGGCAGACTGGGTGGGACTAAAAAAGTTCAATCAATCAATTCCAACTTTGCAAGATCTTTTTTTTTCCCCGCGAGAAGTTGAAATTGTCCGATTGAACCTTTTTTTTTTTTTGCACACGGCGGCGGAGGCCTAAAGCGAAAAGGTTTTATAAAACCCAGCTTGAAGGCCTAGGACTGGGGCGACGGCGCGCGTGCCCAGAGAGAGGGCTCTGAGTGCCGCCTCTGGCACCCGTGCCATAGGTTCGCCACCACTGGATTATACCATTGAACGAGGATTAGGAAAATGATGTGTTAGGGAAATGAGTCCCTGCCAACCTACTAAGCAAGCAGTGCTCAGAAGTGACAGAGATGTAGAATTCACACTTGGGAGACGACCCTCTTCCAATCTCTTGTACCCCCAGGGTTTTTACGGTTGGGCAGAACTTTCAGAAGTGGTACAGGTCGTCCTCAACTTACGACCACAATCGAGCCCCAAATTTCCGTTGCTAAGTGGAGATATTTGTTCAGTGAATTTTGCCCCATTTTACGAGCTTTCTTGCCACAGTTATTAAGTAAATCACTGCAGTTGTTAAGCTAGTGACACAGTTGCTAAGCGAATCTGGCTTCCATGTTGAATTTGCTTGTCCGAAGGTCGCAAAAGGGGATCACATGATCCCGGGACACGGCGACCATCATAAACATGAGCCAGTTGCCAAGCGTCTGAATTTTGATATTGTGATCATGGGGATGCTGTAATGGTTGTCAGCGTGAGAAAGGATCATAAGTCACCCTTTTTTTCAGTGCTGTCGTAACTTCAAATGGTCACTAAATGACCTGTCTACAGGACTACCTGCACTTTCAAAAATGTGAGAGACAGACAAACTAGCTCTGTTTGAATCATCAAAGTAGCCAAGTCTTTTTCCGCCCCGGAATTGCATGATTTAGAAACTGCCTCCAGCTGACTCGGCAGGACTGAGCAGCTGTAGGTGAACGAAGATTTTTCTCTGTCGTTCGTGGCACTATAGAAATTGACTACTGAATCGCTTTAGTTCTTTCAGCATCTAGGGTGGTTCGTTTCTAAGCCTCAAACATGAGGATCACCTTACTTTTCTGAGTTTCCGTATGAAGAGGGTCAGAAGGAGCCAAAAGAGAGTGGCTGCTAGGCCAGTGCAGACCAGGATGATAACTTCTATGTTGGATTTTTCTTCAGAGCCTGAAAAAGACACGCATGGGAAGGTTTCAGCTCCAGATCCGTTGACCCACCACTCCATCAAAGCTTCACTTGCAATAAAGCATGCATGCAGTGGATAGCTTTTGGTTGCTTAGCAACAGTTAAAAAGGATGGGGTTTGTAGTCGGAGTGTAAATGCCATTCTCACCTTCTATTTTAATAAACGCCCGGGTGCTGTCTTGACCCATCTCGTTGATCGCTTGGCATTCATAATGACCCTCGTCATCCTTTTTCACTCGTTCAATCACCAAAGTATTGTTTTCCATGGAAATTCCTGGAAGAGGGAAGGGGAGGAAGACAGAGAGGAAAAAAGGAATATTATTTTCCGTGCATCACATTCTAGACTCTAGAGAGTTTTTTTCCCCCCAGAGAAATTGGGGGTGGAATCGCATGGCCTCATTAGGTAGCACACCTGGAATACTGTAGCCAATTCTGGTCACCATATCACAAAAAAGATGTTGAGAGTTTGGAAGAAATTCAGAGAAGAGCAACTAAGATGATCAGGGGCCTGGAGACTAAAAATGGGACTTGTGTTTGTCTAGTCTAAAGAAAAGAAGAAATAGGGGAGACATGATAGCAGTGTTCCAGTATCTGAGGGGCTGTCACAAGGCAGAGGGGGTCACGTTGTTCACCAAAGCACCAGAGGGAAGGACGAGAAACAATGGTTGGAAACTGACCAAAGAGAGAAGCAACCTGGAATTAAGGAGAAACTTCCTGACAGTGAGGATAATTAACCAGTGGAATATCTTGTCCCCAGAAATCGTAGTATTTGTTTGTGTGTGTGTGTTTGTGTGTGTGTGTGTGTGTGTGTGTGTGTAAAAAGTCAAGATGGTGGTCACAACCACCGCCTTGGTGGCGACAATCATGACCTTGAGGGCTTTTTAAAATCCCCTTGTGGATGCCACTGATAGAAAGAGATCCAAGGACAGGTGAGGGTCCCTTCTTTAAGCTAATCAACAGCCCACCTGGTCCAATTTTATTTGTGCTGAAAGCAGGGTCCCTCCAAGATTTCAGGCACAGACCCTCTTTTGCATTTTGATATTTCTGAAAGTGGATTTTTGAGGAACTGAAAGCTAGCATGGTTTTCATTACCCAACTGGGCAACATAATCAGTGCTAGAAGGGAGTGGGCTTTGTGGAGAAGAGTAGGAGGAGTAGGAGTAGGAGTAGGAGTAGGAGGACGAGGAGGAGGACTGTGTGGTCCTTGGTGCTCTCTGAACTTGGTTGTTTGTTTCCAGATGTTTCATTACCCAACTAGGCAACATAATCAGTGCTAGAAGGGAGTGGGCTTTGTGGAGAAGAGTAGGAGTAGTAGGAGTAGGAGGACGAGGAAGAGGAGGAGGACTGTGTGGTCCTTGGTGCTCTTTGAACTTGGTTGTTTGTTTCCAGATATTTCATTACTCAACTAGGCAACATAATCAGTGCTAGAAGGGAGGGGGCTTTGTGGAGAGGAGGAGGAGGAGGAGAACTGTGCGGTCCTTGGTGCTCTCTGAGCTTGGTTGTTTGCTGGCAGATGTTTCATTACCCAACTAGGTAACGTCATCAGTGTGAGTGAGGGTGGGATTTGCTTCAGTTGCCAAGTGCCCAGATCGCAATTACGTGACTGTGGGGGTGGCTGGGACGACCTGAACTTCACTGCCCAGTTGTAATCGGTATTTGTTCAGCACCACCGTACCTTTGAACAATTGCTGAGCGAAAGGTCATAATTCGACGACTACCTGTATGTGGGGAATGTAGCCTGGAGGTTCCCAGGTGGGAGGGGCTGCATTCCAGAGGATCAAGAGACAGCAAAGTTTAGATAGTTTGGCTGAGATGAAGTCAGCCAACGTGGCTCCTCCCTAGAGGTTTTCAGCATATAACTTTAACGATGTGAGTAGTTTGCTTTACCTTGGCAAGATTCTGTCTGTAGCTGAGGAACGAAAAAGGACACAGCTCGGAAGTGACCAAGAGACTGGTATAGGTTCTCCTGCTTGAGCAGGGGGCTGGACTAGAAGACCTCCAAGGCTCCTTCCAGCTCTATTCTATTCTTCTTCTATTCTTCATCTGTCTTGGCTTGGGGGGGGGGCTGACACTATAGCTCGTTCTGGACCTGCTCTGTTAGGAACTGAACGTGGGACCTTGAAGGTGAAAAGTCTTCCTGCGGATTCCCCCTATTCCAATGGGCCACCTGTGCTCTTGAAAGAAAGAAAGAAAGAAAGAAAGAAAGAAAGAAAGAAAGAAAAAGAAAGAAAGAAAGAAAGAAAGAAAGAAAGAAAGAAAGAAAGAAAGAAAGAAAGAAAGAAAGAAAGAAAGAAAGAAAGAAAGAAAGAAAGAAAGATGCAGGATAAGAACCACCCATGTCAGGAAGCTCACCTGAAGCAGGGGCAATGCGGTGGCCATTTTTCAGCCAAGCAATCGTAGGATGGGGGATCCCGTTGACTTTGCACTCCAGAACGATGGTCCCGCTCACATTCACCTCCAGGTTGGTAAAGTTCTCCATAATGTAAGGCACTGTCTTAACTGCAAACAAAGAGAAAATGACACATTTCAACACCGAAAGCCTTTGCGCTTCTGCGGTCACAGAGGCCACCTTCATCCCGAACAAAAGAAAACGAGAAAATTATAAAGATCAAACCAACACAGCGTGGACCCCACAGAGATTGAAAAGTAAATGTTGGGCAGGAGAAAGATTTTAACTGTTAATATGAAGATAAACAAGTTCCTCCTCTTCCTCCTCCTCCTCTACCATAAAATGTCCTGTAAGTTACTAGTCCTCATGATCCCCAAGCTAAGTACCAATTCAATTTAGTAATATCCACTCTGCAGTTATGCTTTTTTCCTTTTCTTCCCATCAAGGAATTGAAATCTGGGACTTCATTCCACTATAATCTTTCAGAAAACAAGGAACGTGTGGTAAGTAAAAATGGTGTTTTTTTTTTATATAATGACTCACCTCAATTTATTTATGACACATTCAGAATGAAAGTACGTTTAAAAGGCATGTTTTGCCTCTCCCCATCGTTTTTGATCCTCTTCTCCATTATCCATTGTCCCCTGGGGTTTCTGATGTGCTGTTTTGTTCCCCAAATTAGTCCTGGTTTATCTAATTCTTTGTTGTTGTTGTTGGTTGCGAAGTCGTGTCTGACCCATCGCGACCCCATGGACAACGTTCATCTAATTCTTTAAAAACTAACTTACTTTCATTGTTGTGTCTTGAAACGTTTCCTTTTGTTTCTTTGTTCTTCCCAGGTTGAAAAAATTCAATCTTTTCTACTGATTTGATTCCATCTCTAGGACTAATTGCATCTGACTTCCTCCCAGAAATTAATGATTGCTGAATTTGGAAACGTTGGTTGATTAGTACAAGGGCAATTCGGAAATAAACCTCCGTTTGGTTATCCATGTCAGGCACTCGCAGATAGAGAATTTTTATTACACACATTAGAAAACTGCAACATGACATGACTTTTTGACATAATCGGCATTCAAACTGAGGCACTTGTCATAGCGTCTTGCAAGGTTTGAAATTCCTTCTGCAAAAAAAAAATCTCCTGCCTGGGAATGAAGCCACCCTGTAAAATCACTGCGAAGTGCATTGACACCGTCAAAGCGGTGCAACGCACACCACTGTTTCATTTAAAAAAACTGGTTCTTTTTCAGTGCAATGAATCAGTGCAATTCTGTTTCAGTTTCCTACCAGCATCTGTGTGAGTAGAACCAGGGGCATCTGCCTGGGGTGTTAAAAAAGTCAAGATGGCACCCAAGCCTTGTAATTGAAACCTTCCAAATGCAATTAAAAAGAGCCCTAGGTTTCAATCCCGAATTGCCTTCATAAGTTTCTGTCTAATTATCCAAACAAATACGGAAGCTGGACATAGATTGCATTTTAGGGTCAATTTTGCAGAGGCTGTCCCTGTGTGTAAATAGGAATATTGCCAAAGTTGTACCCACGTATAAATTGGAATATTGCTGGAATTGCCTTGCTTGGAATTTTGCAACGCTGTAACTCAAAACAGCACATAAATAAGTCCGTATTAGAGAAATGTAAGGGGAAAAAAATAGCATTCTCTTAAAGCAGGGGTCTCCAAACTGGGCAACTTTATGACTGTGGACTTCCAGAATTCCTCACCCAGGAATTCTGGGAATGGAGGTTCACGAGTCTTAAAAATTACCATGTTTGGGGCCCATGTGTTAGAGCAGAGCTTCTTAAACTCGGCAACTTTAAGATGTGTGGACTTCAACTTCCAGAATTCCCCAGCCAGAATTCTGGGAGTTGAAGTCCATACTGTCAAGGTTCCGACTAATGAAACACTTCAAAGAACTTCCAGGCAAGTCTTTATTCTTTGTGTAACAGTGTCGGCACGGCATGGATGGATGCCAAGATCTGAATTTCCCTTCCTTACTCATAATATTCCAGGCTATTCCCCTCCCCTATTTTGCAGTCATAAATCATGTTTTCCAATCAGCCCGAAGGGCAAAGATTCACTTCCGTTCCCTATTCTGCGCATTCCTTATCTTTCCCCTCCCCTCCCAGCATCATCTAAATTAACTCTAGAAATACCAGACAGTTCTGCATATCTTGTCAAAGCAATAATATCCAATATTAGCAGCGTTGACACATACATCTTAAAGTTACCGAGGTTGAGTAACACTGTATTAGAGAAGAGTATAGGCCACATGCCAGCCAAGAGCAGGATGGGGCAGATGTTGCCAGCCTTCTTACATTTTATGCTGAGCATGGTGCTTTTCTCCAGCTGTTTGGTGCGGTTGTGGTAGCTTGATGCTCGGCACTTGTAAATCCCTGCGTCAGCCTGGGAAACATTATGGATGTCCAGCACTAAGGAGATGGAATAGTTGTCCACCTTCTTCTGGGTGAGAGCTGTGGGGACTTCCTGCAAGGCGGGGTCGTACCAGGTGAGGTGATCGTAAAGGTACTTGGAGCACTTGCAGGTCATCTGGATGTGGCTGGTCACAATAGCTGTCATTTGGGAGTCTGCCTCTAGGCTGGATTGCATGTCTGCAAGAAACACCGGGGAGAAGCAGGCAAAGACAGTTAGAACAATTAATCAGTGGAACGACTTGCCTCCAGAAGCTGTGAATGCTCCAACACTGGAAGTTTTTAAGAAGAGACTGGACAGCCATTTGTCTGAAATGGTATAGGGTTTCCTGCCTGAGCAGGGGGCTGGACTAGAAGACCTCCAAGGTCCCTTCCAACCATTCTATTCTATTCTGTTCTATTCTGTTCTGTTCTGTTCTATTCATCATTTGGATCCAGATGTAGCTGAGCATATGGAGGACTTCCTTATTTCCACCCCTGAGAAGAAGGCTTCAAAATACAGGTAGTCCTCAACCTATGACCACAATTGAGCCCAACATTTCTGTTATTAAGTGAAACATTTGTTCAATGAGTTTTGCCCCATTTTACGACCTTTCTTGCCACAGTTGTTAAGTGAATCGCTGCAGTTGATAAGTTAGGAACTCGGTTGTTAAGGGAATCTGGCTTCCCCATGGACTTTGCTTGTCAGAAGGTCACAAAATGACACAACCCCAGGATGCCACGGTTGTAAACATGAACCAGTTGCCAAGCGTCTGAGTTTTGATCACATGATCATGGAGATGCAGCAAAGGCCATAACTGTGAAAAATGGTCGTTAAGTCACATTTTTTCCCAGTGCCGTTGTAACTTTGAACAGTCACTAAACGAACTGTTGTAAGTCAAGGACTACCTGTACAGTGCCTGGCTGGAGAATATGTCATGGGCACTTCCACAAAATGGCGACAATTAAGGAAGTGACTTAGCCGAAGGCTCTTCTGTGTGTTAGATACACCTTCCAAGCTAAGTGTTGAACCAGAGCAGCCCATTGTGTGACCTCCAGTGGGGCGTCAAGGGCAATTGGAAAGACATAATCAACTCCCCTCGGCCCTTACACCTCAGAAATGCAGAAGCAGTTGTAAAATATGGAGTGCGAATTGGGATGTAGAGTGGAAGGGAGGTGGAGGGGAGGAGAGGAAGAGGAGAAGAAGGAGAAGGAGAGAGGAAGAGAAGAAGAGGAGGAGGAGAAGAGAAGGAGGAGGAGAAGGAAAAGGAGAGGAGAGCCTCCCTTTTTATTTTTATTATCTAGCTATCTTTCTATCTATCTGTCTGTCTGTCTGTTTGTCTGTCAGTCTATCATCTATCTATCTGTCTTGAGCAGCACAGTAGCCTAGAGGTAGAGTGCTCGCTTCTTAATCAGGAGGCTGTGAGTTCGATCCTAGGTAGCAGCAGGTATTTCTCTCTCTGGACTCAATGGATAATTGTCTGCTGTGAACTCCGAATAGGCATCAGGAAGGGCATCCGGCCAGTAAACACTTGAGCTCCATTCAGTCTCCACCCCAATGCAAGGGATTACAGGGTCGTTAAAAGAAAACTTTTGATCTACCTCTTTGTCTATGTGTAAAAGGGGCTTTGATTGCATGATTATAGCCTCCATCTTGCCTTTTTCGACCTCCTCCCCATAAGAATCATTGCAGGTTGCAACTTCTGTGCTTCCACCAGATGTTTCTGGGCCTCTGGGGGCTGGTGATGCACTGTAGGAGTCCCTCAGATCCTGTCTAATGTAAGGACCCACCTCAATTTACATCTTAAAAAGACAGAACCCTTGGAACGGTTCTTCCAACAGGAATCTTTATTAAGAAAAACTGACTGAAGGCATGCTAGACAGGATCTGAGGGACTCCACTGACCATTCAATGTTTTAAAGTGTTCCCAGGCAGCCCCACTCCACATTCCTTCCGGTCAATCCAAATTGGCAGATGGCTGGGTGTTAAATCCATCGGATCCCAAACGTTGCAATCTTTCCCCCCTTTTTCCTTGCTGCCGGTAAAAGGAAGCTTCATAGGGAGTGAGATCAAAGGCTGATGGCCGCATTGTTATGGTTAGTTCTCTCGAAGGGAATCCACAGAGGATGTTCCTTTGTAGTTGATGGGAGGAATGCCAGTCATAAACACCCGTGTTTACTCCCCCCCCTTTGTAGTATGACAGAATCCAAAAGAGAGTAAGAATTGGGTTTTCTCAGAGTAGATTAGCTAGAAATAAAATATAATTGGATTCTGACATGCACGTTCCTTACCTGTGATATAAAACCTGATGTTCCTCTCTTCAATGCCCAACTTGTTGGAAGCCACACAGTAATAGATTCCCGAGACGTTGCTCGCTGTCATGGTCAAAGTGCTCAAGACCTTCCAAAGGAAAAAGAGAAAGAAAGAAAGAAAGAAAGAAAGAAAGAAAGAAAGAAAGAAAGAAAGAAAGAAAGAAAGAAAGAAAGAAAGAAAGAAAGAAAGAAAGAAAGAAAGGTTAGTTTCTTTAGCCACAAAAAGCTGCAGGGAAATTGCTTGGTGACGTAGAACAGAACAGAGTTGGCACTTCCCTTGCCTTGCAGTCAAGACCGATTGCAAAAAATATTTCAAGCGCTGCAGATCATTCATGAATGAAAAGTACACGATGGATTTGAAACAGTTAATGGTATAAAGAGGGCATCAAACAGCTTGTATAAACCTTAGAGGTTGATTTAAAAAAAAATATGTAACTTTCTTGGAGGTGTCCGGAAATGGGTCTCACAGGAGAGCGGTGAGCATAAAAGCGGTTAAATTTTCTAAGAACTGGTAATACAAGTAGTCCTTGACTTACAACAGTTCATTTAGTGACCGTTCAAAGTTACAACGGCATTGAAAACAGTGACTTATGACCGTTTTTCACCCTTACGACCGTTGCAGCATCCCTGTGGTCACGTAATCAAAATTCAGACGCTTGGCAGCTGATTCATATTTATGACGGTGGCAGCGTCCCGGGGTCACGTCATCCCCTTTTGCGACCTTCTGACAAGCAAAGTCATTGGGGGGGATCCAGATTCACTTAACAACCTTGTAACTAACTTAACAACGGCAGCGATTCACTTAACAACGGTGGCAAGAAAGGTCGTAAAATGAGGCAAAACTCACTTAACAACTGTTTCACTTAGCAACATAAATTTTGTGCTTGATTTTAGTTGTAAGTCGAGGACTTCCTGTATAAGATCTAGTCGTCATTGGTCAAGGATCCTCTAGTGTTGCTTTTAGATCTTTCGATCTATTCTGAAATCTGCTCAGGCATTACCTCTTGGAGATTTTTGCTCAAGCTAAAAAAACAAAAAAAAAGGAAAACTCGGAAGGATAAAAGGGTAGATTTCCTTGTAAGACAAGAAGATTTTCTTGTCGGACATGTACAAGAATTTTCACAACTCAAAGCCCTTCTTACCCAGAAATCAAGGTGACCTGATTTTTGACATGATTACGCTGGACTGATAAAGCTACTCTTTACCTGCCTGTTGTAATTTGTTTGTGTAACTTCCATTTAATTTAGGGGGAAAGCTTCCAATAAGGGTAGGGGGAGCTTTTCCAACCAATTCTACCTATCAAAAGAGCTGGGCCATAGATCCCCTACAACAGAGGTCTTCAAACTTGGCCCTTTTATGAGTTGTGGACTTCGACTCCCAGAATTCCTCAGCCAGGCACGTGTGCCTGGCTGAGGAATTCTGGGAGTCGAAGTCCACAACTCATAAAAGGGCCAAGTTTGAAGACCCCTGCCCTACAAGCTCCCTGGCCATCTTGATCTGGATCAGCGTTCTTGCGTTTACTTTGAAATAGGGTGAAAAAAGATGTGGCTGACTAATGGAAAATATAGATGCTGAAATATTAATTTTGTTCATGAATTCAGCTTCCCTACTTATTGATTACAACGACAAGGTCAGGATCGGACGTATATAAACAGATTTGCGTATATATGTATGCAGGGTGGGATTCAAATAATTTAACAACCGGTTCTCTGCCCTAATGTAAAATCTGTTTGTCGTCATCACTGGTGCGACACGCCTCGCATTGTTATCACCAGCACGACGCACCTCATGGCGGCAGTAGCATCACCGGCGCGACACACCTGGCAGTGGCGGCACCAGCGTGACGTGCCTCGCAGATTTATCATAACCAGTTTGCCGAACTCAACAAAAAATTAGGTATCGGTTCTGCCGAACTGGTGTGAGCCAGCTGAATCCCACCACTGCATGTGTGTATGAGGATTAATGAGGATCAGCAATGATTCTATTTTAGCTTCCTAAACGTCTCTCAGGAGCTTTGAACTGCAGCCCTGGCAGTATTTTTCTGCTAGGTTTAACTTGTAAAATGAATTAACCCAAGGCAAAATACTGACCCGAACCATATCGATGGGCTGTAATATTAGGACCTCTAAAATGTTTATCACACAATCTGCTATGCTCATCTACTAGTCTTAACTTCCATTTGGCTTTCGGTTTTCAACTCTCCTTTTATTTTTGGAGTGAAGTTAATACTGAAGGCAAATGAGGTTAACTTCTAGATCAAAGCATTCTACCTTGAGCAGCTGGCAACCATTCTTCCTTAAAAAAAAAAGTCAGAAATAGTTGATAGGGATTGCCTTGGGAAATTTTCTGTTCCCTATGCTCCAACTTCTGCAGTTCCTGGAAGAGAAGAGCTGCCTTTTTCTGGCTCTTATTGTCTCCAAACATGAAAGCAATCACACTTTAATTAGGAAGAAAAGGCTTCCTTTTTTCCTTTGATGAAAAATGCAAAATGAAGACGAATTCACACTGTAATGATCGATTCTTGCATAAGGCCATTATTTGTGGAAGCGTTTTCAGCCTAGGATGGCAAACTCCGGTAGTTCTCACTGTGAAAAGGATAATCTGACTTGTATCTGTCTCCATTTTCTAGAAAAAGTTGGGGCAGCTTTTTGTCAATACAATTCAGCAAAACTGCTGAAATAGCAGCAGATGCCAAAAGAACTAAGTAAGAGAAGGATCCTTGACATCCTCTGAACGGACATCTGCTCCAAGCCCACCGACTCAGATCGAGGAACAGGTTTATGGCAAGAACAAACATTCTTGATGGTGCACAAGAACAAAATCAAATTAAAAGATGGGGGAAGGAGACCATTGGACAAGGAATAACACTAAAGGAGGATATGCTCAAATGGAGACTCTTAGTGAATAACAACACATTGTGTGGATGTAGAGACACAGAGCTTGGCCCACCTTCTGGAGGAGGAGGAGGTGGAGGAGGAGGAGGAGGAAGAGGAGGATTATTATTGGGGGTCAGGTTTTCGAAACCAGCCCCAAACTTTGGCTATTTGCCCAGGTTATTTCAGCACAAACTTTTTGCAGTTGATTTATTATATTTGGCGGGCCATATTTCTTGCAGAATCTTGGACCGTATCTGAGACTCTCTTTTTCCTTGATTTTATTTTATCCCCTTTAAATTTCACACCTGGGAAGAGAGTCGGAGTTGGTCCTCGTCCAACACTTTAAACATTTTAGTCATGGTGATGGTTAACTTTTATTTTAGCTTGGGAGAGTTTTCCTGTTCTTGGAGCTACAGTTGATGTCATGATGTCTAAAAGGTGCACGGGAGTGAAATTTGTCGTCCTTAATCTTCTCATGGGTTCTGGCAGCTACAACTGTGCTCCTTGGCTTACAACCACAACAGCAGGTTGCCCATCATGTGTTTTCATGTGCTAGGTTTCCATTCAGACTCCATCAAAGCTGATACCAGCCAGAACATAGAAAAACTCAAAGAACCAGTGCAAGACTGGAGAATATGGGGAGACCTGGCCCACAGAATCGCCAAGAGTTGGACACAACTGAATGGATAACATCATCACCATGTCTGATGTAAATACTTGGGAATCAGTCATCCAAAATGCCCTTGCGAATGGGGGACTGTGAACACAGCATCTCCTTGCAACATGTGACAGCAGCTGTGCCTAGTTATATAGAGAAAGACATGGCTGCCTTGAGCTGTCCTCCACTTGCACACCCACGTGCAAAGAACTATTTTGAAGCTCCAGTTCAAAGCCCTGATAAGTACATAAATAAAAATTTAAGTCATGTCACAGTGCAAAAATTCCCAGGAGATCAATTACTTCACAGCTCTTAAATCTGTACAGATAAGGAGTTTGAAAGCATGCAGTATAAATAAGAAACAGCCTCTGTTTACTCCCAGGGTGACTTTATGATTAAAAAGAGAATAATTTATTATTGAAATGAATGAGTGGGCCAGTGTTATTTAATTTTGGCTTAGATTATTAGTTCCTTGCCCCTCTGATGGTTCAAACTAACTACAACTATTTAGAGATAAATAGAGGCAAAACAACTATCTGGTTACGGATTTCCTAAGGCTACGAAAATGTTTTAATGGCTTGTTTTAAATTTATCTGGACACTTAGTTCTTTTGTAACTTTCTAAAATCAAAGTTTTAATTACCTTTTTGCTATTTATTCCAAGAAGATGTTTTTAATTTCTAGTTGAAACTTTCTTTCACTAAGGACTAAAGGAAACTCACTCGCTGTAGTCAGACTTCTTGATTCAAAGTTTTCTAATAGCTGAAAAGCAGTTAACAAGCCATTTCCAAAAGTGGCTAGAAAAGGAAGTACAGTGGTGCCTTGATCCTTAATTGTTTTGAAACTTTTGATACTAAGCGCATTTGGACTTGAAAATATTCTCCCAGTCCTCATCGTTTGTGTGGTACTCAATGCACAAGCTAGAACTTGTCAGTGTTGACTGCCATGTGACTCACCACATTATTCCTTATGGGAAAAAGTTTGGTGCTCATCATTTTCGGTACTCATTGTGCCTCCTGCAACCAATTAAGGATGAGTACTGAGGTACCACTGCATGTGAACCAAGTTGTGAGGTCCTCATAGATCCCTGTTGGGACACTGCCATTCTGGTGGTGGTGGGGACCTTGGGGCCTTTCTACGATGTATCCATTTTGCGTTGTTCCTCTTTTGCTTTGATGTATCTTCCTGGGAATTGGGGAATTGGGGAGGAGGGATGGGCCCTGGGGCCATCTGGTTTGCCTCATCTCCGGAGAATCCCGCCTGCTACCAAGATCATGGCGCCTCAGAACAACTTGTTATCACTTTCTTGGCCCGGAGTCCTCACAACACCTTCACATCCTCAGATTGGCTCTCCATGGACTGGGCAGTTGGGAGGTGTTTGAATGATAGGGTTTTAGCCTAACATTTTTGTGCGGGAACGTTAGATCCTGCCTACTTTCTCTGCAATCACTTTCTCTCAATAAGAGATCCTTTTGAAACCGTGCCTGTTTCAAGAGTTATGCTTTCTTGAGGGAATAGCTGAGGCGAGACCTTACACATGTGTTTTCTTTCAAAGGTGCGAACTGTGGTTTCAGCAAGATGGCTGTTCTCTCATCTCCCAGAGCTCTAAAACTGCCAGAGGTTGCTGTCTTGCAATCTCCTTGTGAGGAGCAGCGGTACGGAGCACTTGTGGGCAATCTCAAGTCCTGTCCTTGTTCAGAGAGGAGTTATCAAAGAAACATTCTACTTGCTGGCTTTTCATTCCTTGTGGTGGTTGGTTCCACTTTCTGAAGCCACCTTTGGCCTCCTGTTTCTTCCTGTATATTTTGGAATTAATGATAAGGAATCCTTCCCATGGAAAAAATGCCTTTGTTTTGATTTTTTAAAAAACAACAACAGAAGATTTGAAAAACGGGACACTAGAGGGAACTGAAGATTACAATTAAAGGAGAAGAGCACATAAACTTGATTTACAATTAAATATTTTAACATTGGATACGCCGAAGGATATTTTTGAACAACGGACTCAGAATTTTATTTTAATAGTGTCAGCAGAGACCTCTGCTTCTATGGAGAGATAAAAGTGTCTAAAAATAATAAGGAACATATTCAACCTGGCAAGATTGAGACTAAGTTGAAAGTGGATTTACAAATGACAGGCTACAAGAATGACACGGAAAAGGATGCTAGACTGGAATTCAAAAGAAGCCCTAGAACACTTGCAGGAATTGTGTATGTCTAGTCTAGCGAAGAGAAGGACTAGGGATGACATGATAGCAATCTTCCAATATTTGAGGGCTGTCACAGAAGCTTGATTTGATCATAGAACTATATTTGATGTATAATATTGGAAAGTATTATCCATTTAGGCAAACATTATAAATGTCCTGCTGAACATTTGTGGTAGTTACTGCCACAAACTCTTAAAAAAATAGCAGGCTGAAAACAGATTTTTATACAGATAGTTCTCAACTTGCAACCATCATTTAGCGATGATTCAAAGTTACAACGGTGCTGAAAAGTATGACTGGTCCTCATACTTACAACTGCCCCAGCATCCCTACAGTCATGGGAATATAATTCAGGTGCTTAACAATCATTGTGCATTTACAATGGTTGCAGCATCCCAGTGTTACATGACTGCCATTTGCAACCTTCTCACGAGCAAAGTCAATGGGGAAGCCAGCAGGAAATCACAAGACACGGTTACATGATATCTCGCTTAACGACTGTAGCATTAGATTAGGGTCATAAAAGCGGATATGGTCATGCGAGGCAACACTTAATGACCACAGTACTCAACAACAAATTTTGCAGTCCCTATTGTGGTCGTAAGTTGAGGACCACTCGTAAAAGCTTTTACAAATCATTTGGGGTCATAAAGGTTTGTTTCCAAATGCAAGAGAAGTAAGACTGTTCTTAGCCTTGTATTGTTTTGAAAAGAAAATATTAGGAAATATTTCACAGTTGCAGCTCCCATTATTCAAAGCCTGGGTGGAAAGGAGACCCCCCCTCCTCCTTTTCAAATTCCCAGTTTCTTTCTCTGCATTTTCTTATTTTTAGTCGAAGCCACACATGAGTTGGAATGAAGTGACCGAACACAGGCATGTTTGTTTTCCCCCCCCCTTCCTGGCAAGTGGGCCTGCTTCCAAATAAAGTCTTATACTACAGCTACATTTTATTTTTAAATAAGTTGATAGGACCTTTGAGGGACCCAGAGGCATTTTTGTAAATAAAGTTATTTCTAGGGTTTTGTGTTTGTGCTGTGGAATGAGCCAGTTTCCCATGGACTATTGGTTTTAATTAGGAGGGTCATAGTAAATTCAAGTAGACAGATGGCCTGGCCTTGCAGGGGAGATTTCTTAGAGAGTCACTGTCAATCACTACAGACAGACTGGTGAGAAAGCAATGAAGATCATGTCTCAAAAATGTTGTTTACATCCAAACCTTTTCTGGAAGCCGAAGCTGAGAATCTGGAGGCTAAAGTGTATGATGAATGGGAACTGGGTATGTCTAGTCTGAAGGCAGGACAAGAAGCAATGGATGGAAACTAAAACAAAACTGGATGCAGTATTGCAAGTGTGGCCTTACCAGGGAATGGAACACTTGGAATACTGCATCCAGTTTTGGTCACCATGATGTAAAAAAGAAGTCTATCTCTAGAAAGAGTGCAGAAAAGAGCAACAAAGATGATTAGGGGACTGGAGGCTAAAACATATAAGGAACCGTTGCTGGAATTGGGTTTGTCTAGTTTAATGAAGAGAAGGATGAGGGGTGACATGATAGCCGTGTTCCAATATCTCAGGGGTTGCCACAAGGAAGAGGGAGTCAAGCTATTCTCCAAAGCACCTGAAGGCAGGACAAGAAGCAACGGATGGAAACTAATCAAGGAGAGAACCAACCTAGAACTAAGGAGAAACTTCCTCATTAACCAGTGGAACAACCTGCCTCCAGAAGCGGTGAATGCTCCAACACTGGAAGTTTTTAAGAAGAGATTGGACAGCCATTTGTCTGAAATGGTATAGGGTTTCCTGCCTGAGCAGGGGGTTGGACTAGATGACCTCCAAGGTCCCTTCCAACTTTTTATTATTATTATTATTATTATTATTATTATTATTATTATTATTATTATTATTATTATTATTATTATTATTATTATTATTATTATTATTATTATTATTTACTACTACTACTACTACTACTACTACTACTACTACTACTACTACTACTACTACTAATAATAATAATAATAATAATATAAAGGAGAGAAGCAACCTGGAACTAAGGAGGAATTTCCTGACAGTGAGAACAATTAATCAGTGGAACGGCTTGCCTCCAGAAGTTGTAGGCGCCCCATCACTGGAGGTTTTTAAGAAGAGACTGGACAGCCATTTGTCTGGAATGGTATAGGGTCTCCTGCTTGAGCAGGGAGTTGGACTACAAGACCTCGAAAGTCCCTTCCAATTCTGTTATTCTTATTCTATTCCTCTCAGTGCTTGTATCAACCTCAAGGGCAAGATAACACACCTGAAAGCCCTTTTGAAGAGTAACCTACACCGTAAGAGATAGGGTCTCATTTACAAGGGACCGAACTGCTCTTTAGCATTGCTTTATTCTCAATTTTGGCGAATGTGCCATCTGCGAAGTGAAATCCTAGCCAGCAACAAAGATCAGGGAATTTGAAGAGCAGCAAAAGAGGCCCACCTAAAGATTCACCCTTCCTTGTCATGGATGAATTCGTTGGCCATTGGAGAAGCAGCCTTTGCCTCTGTTAATCCCAACTATAGAGGTTGTGATCAGCTTTCCAAATTGTACTGCTTTTAATAAAGGACTCAAAGTATTCGGCTGTAGGGATTTAAGGCCTTTTAAAACTAAGTTAGTTCTGAAACTTTAACTCTTTTAATGAGATGATTATTATTGGCTGCCTTGATTGGCCAATGGTCAAAAAGATGACATCATTGTCATTACATCATTGTAACAACAACAACAACAACGATGATGATGGTGGTGGTCTCACTGGCAACATTGCAATGTGGCAGAGGTATGTATCCTGCCCTTTGTATGGGTATCTTCCCACGACATGTGAAAACTGAATTAGTGGAAGGGTTAGCAGGTCGCGAGAACTCTAAAAAGAGGTCAACTGACCCAATCAGTTAACTTCTAAAGTGGCAGATTTAATATCTTATGGCCAACCAGGGGCCGCCTGGATTTTGCTTCCAGATCTGATAACTCCTAGTTGAACATCCAAAGTGGGCCTACAAGAGTCGTGGTGCTGCAGTGGTTAGGATGCAGTATTGCAGGCTAATTCTGCTGACTGCCAGCAGTTCAATTCTCACTGGCTCAAGGTTGACTCAGCCTTCCATCTTTCTGAGGTCAATAAAACGAGGACCCAGATTGTTGGGGGCCATAGGCTGACTCTGTAAACCACTCAGAGAGGGCTGTAAAGTACTATGAAGCTGCATATAAGTCTAAAGGCTATTGCTACAAGGATGGTATACTTTGGCTACCAGCAATACATTCCTTAGGAGCTGCTTTTGTTTTTGTTTTTGAAATGTCTGTATTCCTACCAGCTGAAATGCAATGAGACCATGACACAACCTAAGTGATAAACTGGGAATTGCTCTCCGGCACTGCAAGAGGACGGGACAGTTGCAGGAATGCAAGGCGCATGAGAAAGTATCTGAGTTTGAGCTAATTCCAACCTCCTACCACATTCCATTAAAGACTGGCTGTCAGAGCGCTGACATTTTTACTATTTTATCTGGCTAACCAAACACCAATAAAAGTACTTTCTAGGATATGATGGGAAGTGAATTGGCCTGTTTGCTGCAAGTTCTATTTTTGATGGGAACGAGGTCTGTACGCGATAAGCTTAGGTTGCCTCTTTCATCGCTACATTGCTTGTAAAGTTGTAGAACATCATCAGAAAAGTCTGGTTTCTCCAGATATCTACCAACTTGATTACAGCTTTATTAAAAGATGGGCTTCCTTAAAGAGACGTAGTGGGAAGAAATTTGGAATTCAGGCCTACGGTAACTTGGCTGTATTCATCTTCAAAGAGAGGTAAAAAAAAATCAGCAGTGTTCGTGGAGTGGTTAAAATTTTCAAGATGATGGGTGAAATTGAACTTTTTCCTCTTTTACACTTGCATGCCAAGGAATCGGGTGTCAGTGGTGATACTGTGCCAGCCATCTTGCAGACCCTGGCACAAGCCGCACCTGCCCTCGAGGAGGTTTATGGATACAATGATTTTTTTTAAAAAAAAAAAAACATTTAAAAACTAATAGGCCAGGAATAAAATCTGAAAATCTAAAAAGGGTGAAGTCTGCACCAGTTAAATTATGGTCTACAGATAAAGATCAGTTCAGTGCATTAAATATGATCTGACAAAGAATACAGTATTAAAACCAGAATCATGGCAAAAACCTGCTAAAGGGTACTCAACTAAATGCCTTAAAATGTGTTTGGGAGAGTGCAATGCCCTGCTCATTGTGTGTGTGTGTGTGTGTGTGTGTGTATCAAAAGTGCCAAGATTGTGATGTGACAGTATGATTAAAGCCCCACCCTTTTTAGAATACAGTAGAGTAGAGTAGAGTAGAGTAGAGTAGAGTAGAATAGAATAGAATAGAATAGAATAGAATAGAATAGAATAGAATAGAATAGAATAGAATAGAATAGAATAGAATAGAATAGAAAATATACAGGAAAAGAATAGAATAGAATAGAATAGAATAGAATAATAGAATAGAATAGAATATAGAATAGATAGAATAGAATAGATAGAATAGAATAGAATAGAATAGAATAGAATAGAATAGAATAGAATAGAATAGAATAGAATAGAATAGAATAGAATAGAATAGAATAGAATATACAGGAATAGAATAGAATAGAATAGAATAGAATAGAATAGAATAGAATAGAATAGAATAGAATAGAATAGAATAGAATAGAATAGAATAGAATAGAATAGAATAGAATAGAATAGAATATACAGGAATAGAATATACAGGAATAGAATAGAATAGAATAGAATAGAATAGAATAGAATAGAATAGAATAGAATAGAATAGAATAGAATAGAATAGAATAGAATAGAATAGAATAGAATAGAATAGAATAGAATCTGGAAGGGACCTTGGAGGTCTTCTAGTCCAACTCCCTGCCCAAGCAGGAGAACCTAGACCATTATGGACAAATGGCTGGCCAATCTCTTCTTTGAAATCTCCAGTGAGGGAGCACCCACAGCTTCTGGAGGCAAGTTGTTCCACTGATTAATCCTTCTCACTGTCAAGAAATTTCTCCTTAGTTTCATATTGGCTCTCTCTTTGATGAGCTTCCACCTGTTGCTTCTTCGTCTGCCCTTAGGTGCTTCGGAGAATAAATTGATGTCCTCTTTCCTGTGACAGCCCTTCAAGTATTCAAATACTGCTATAATGCCACCCCTTGTCCTTCTCTTCAATAGCCTATCTGCAAGGAGTATAAATCCTTCCATTCCCCACCATCCAGTCAGAACTGAAGAAGCTTCTTGGATGAGAAGCGAAATGTCTTCAAAGAAAATCAAGAAACCCCAGTTGCCTTGCGAAAAAGCATCTTTGGAACATCCATCACTGGAAATTTTAAAGAAGAGACTGGACAGCCACTTGTTTGAAATGGTATAGGGCCTCCTGCTTGAGCAGGGGGATGGACTAGAAGACCTCCAAGGTCCCTTCCAGCTCTCATTCTGTTATAACCTTCCTCAAGGCTTTTCTTAAGTGTCTTTAGCTCAGTAAGTCCTGGGGTTCACTCTATCTGGCCTTATTCCTGGTGGCTGTTAACGAGATTGACTTAAAATCCAATCAAAATATTCCCTCTATCCTTGTTTTATAAATTCATCTTTTTTTGCATTGTCCTATTGATTTAAAGTTTCCCTAAGGATAAGAAATATCTAAAAACATGTATCTGTATCCTGCAGGGGGAGATGCTACCCTTCTCCCAAATTCCTATATAGGTCAAGTCTTCTTTGACTTGATCCCCAGACCTGGTGGTTTAATAGACCTGATTGTATTGTTTTCTTGACAACAAATAACAAACCTGTTTGCCCTCGGCTTCTTCTGACACGCTTTACTTCTCTCATGTAGCAAAAGCCCTGGGTGATTGATCGATTGATTGTTTGATTGAACATATATGCCACCCAACCCCCAGCAACTCTACATTGGATGGTACATATCTCCCCTCCAAAGTACTACCTCGGCCTGACCTTGCTTAGCTTCGAATCTAGTGAATCCGATCAGCCAGGGGCTGAAATGGATTAAGGGTTAGCAGTTTGATTTTAGTTCTGTTTAATACACAAGGATATTTTGATGGGTTCTTCCTTCCCTCATTTTGTACTGATGAAGACAAAGAAAAGAAAGAATAAAAAGAGGCTAGGAAAATGGAAAATGATGCAACACCATTCCCATTTTAACCAAGATAACTCTTAATATTATTCTGAAGGAAGAAAGGGAGGGAGGGAGGAAGAAAGGAAAGGTGGGAGGGTGGGAGGATGGATGGATGGATGGAAGGAAGGGAGGGAGGAAGGAAGGAAGGAACGGGAGGGGAAGGAGGGAGGGAGGGAGGGAAGGAGGGAGGAAGGAAGGAGAGAGGAGGGGAGAGAAGGAGGAAGGAAGGAAGGAAAAAGGGAGGGAGGGAAGGAGGGAGGAAGGAAGGAGAGGAGGGGAGAGAAGGAGGAAGGAAGGAAGGAAGGAAGGAAGAAAGAAAAAAGGGAGGGAGGGAGGGAGGGAAGGAGGGAGGAAGGAAGGAGAGAGGAGGGGAGAGAAGGAAGGAAGGAAGGAAGGAAGGAAGGAAGGAAGGAAGGAAGGAAGGAAGGAAATGTCCTAAAAATTTCCCCAAGTTGGAGAAAATGAGATTTCATTTAGTATCTGCCTGATCTCTGTATTGTCTGGGACTCTGCCACATATGGCATACCGAACATGGCTGAAAAAGCTGTGCGAGGGGAGATGGGTGGGGGGCTGTGAGGAGCGTTGTGCTTTCAAACATCCAAAGGCCCCTTCGCTGTGAGAAAGCTCATGGCAAAAGGGCTCCTTGCACGTTCTCAGGCTTGAGGCCAAAAGGGCTGTGGATGAGTCATGCATTTTTGGAGAGTTTTTGGACCGGGAGGGGGAAGTGAGTGATGTCATGGTCAGTGTCCAGCATCCCCCCCCCCAAAAAAAAGCCAGTAGAGAGCGGCCACTGATCCCAGGGTGGAAAAATTCCAGGCATGTGAAGAATTTGGTCCTGGGAAGAGAGTTAGTTCCTGGGAAATTCAAGAAAGGAGAACTCAAGAGCATCCCAGATGGTTTAAATTTACCTTTAACATATTGCCATGTGTAAACTGCATACTTCTGATGTCCTTAATCCGATTGGCTAAATATGGAGTTTCAAGTCTGCTGGTTTTCTGGACCTTGATTTTTTCTCCACGTTGGTTGCATCTGGGGGGGGGGGGAGAGGAAAAGAAAAGAAAAAAACACTGAAATGGCTGCATCTGCTCTGACCGTTCCTGGCTTGTCGTATAATTTCTGGAGATTCCAGGAGCCTTCCGCAACTTCTCGTCTCCCAGCTGTAGGATTACATCTCCCATGATCCTTGGCTTTGGGGGTCATGCTGCTGAAGGTGTTAGCAGTCCTACATCTCAGGGACACCTTGAAAAGCCTGCTTTAAAGGATCTCCCCTCCCCCCCCCCGCTGGCTCAGGAATTCTGGGAGTTGAAGTCCACCAGTCATAAAAGAGCCAAGTTTGAAGATCCCTGATATAAATCTTTCCAATCCCCACCGTTCAGACAGAACTGAAGAAGCTTTCTTGGATGAGAAGTGAAACGTTTTCAAGGAAAAAACTAAGAAAGTCCAGTTGCCTTTTGCAAAACACCTTTGGGATAGCCACAACCTGCATGACTGGGAATCTCCATAGACATTTAGGAGAGATCCTTAATATTTCCTAGATCTCCAAATGACAGCACAGATCATGGGCCAGATTCTTTGGCAGCTGCCTAAAACTAAAGGTTATTTTCTTCAATGATTTTCACACAGTTCTCTTTAGAGCAGTGTGTATTGAGAATGCAATGGAGATACAAGAATTCCAGCAAGTGAACTATTTCCCATTTAAAACTAATCTCTAAAATACTTTTGGAGAGTTAAAAAAAAATTTTTTTTTCCAATATCCTTCCTATGATTTACCAAAAAGGAGAACTTTCCAGTGCTGATGGAGAAATCTGTAGCTGGTTATTTACATAATTGTTTTCTGAATTCTTATCAGCCTGGGAACCAATTATTACACCAAGAGACTATTTGTATATTATATTTAGTGCACCAGCAATGACAGTTTCATAGCTGCTCCTAACTGGCATTAACTTATCCATTCTCGGTTTACATCGCCATTAGCTAATCCCAAGGAGCATATTATACAGCCATTCTTGAAGAATTTTCAAAAGTTTACATTAATGTAAACTATGTCCACCCAAGTGGCTAACTAATACATAGCAATAACATGAGCATATCTGTGAAAGCTATTTCTTACATACAGTCACAAGGAAACGGCTAAAACTAGATTAAGTTGTACTAAAACAAGGAATAGAAGGCAATTTGAGACAGAGTAGGCAGAAGAAAAAGGCACACTTCAATTTAGAATTAAAACAGTTGGAAGGGACCTTGGAGGTCTTCTAGCCCAACCCTATGCTCAAGCAGGAGACCCTATAGTCCAGGGGTAGGCAACCTTGGCTCTTTTATGACTCGTGGACTTCAACTCCCAGAATTCCTGAGCCAGCCATGCTGAGGGGAAAGGAAGAGGTTTCCAAGCTGAGCCATACTGGCTCAGGAATTCTGGGAGTTGAAGTCCACGAGTCATAAAAGAGCCAAGGTTGCCTACCCCTGCCCTATACCATTCCAGAAAATGGCTGTTCAGTCTCTTCTTAAAACTTGCTTCATTTCATTTTATTAAAAAGCATTTGAATATTGATATTATAAACAGAGCTTGCATTTGTTACATAGCGGTGATTAGAGCTCTTTCTTAATGGCTTCTTAATTTTTCAACAATAAGATCTACTTATCAGAAACTCCTGGATTCTTGTGGGCCTGTTTAGTTGCTTTAAGTCCAAATATCACGAGAGCAGTCTGAATCTTCTCAACTGCAACTCAACGTATGGTCCTGATCCTTTGTCTCTGATCCTTTGTCCTGATATTAATCTGGTCAACCCAAGATTAATGTCAGGTGCAAAGGATCAGGACGTATGTTAAGTTGCAGTTCAGAAGATTTATTGCCCAAGCCTATACACAGGAATCTAGGCAACTAAAGTTCAATACTAAAACGGCACCAGATCACAGTCAATGGAATTCAAGAGAGGTTGGTCTTGAATCGTTTGTGGCCACATTGCAATTCCATTGATTACAAATGAAAATATATTTATCCATTGATTTATTTACTTTATATGCCCCTCATCTCATTATTGAGTGATTCTGGATGGCTCATAAGAGCTTAATAATAGTTAATATATTATTAACAAGTATTGGAATACATAAACCAAACATGTTGTTGGACGGAAAAATCACAAAACTGCGTTTCACTTATTTTGACCATGTCATGCGGGGGGAATTCACTGGAGAGAGCAATTATGTTTGGAAGAGTTAGTAGTAAAAGGAAACCAGACCAATAAAGAACATGATGGCTGGACACCATCAAAGCTGACAACAGTCAGAGCATAGAACAACTCAAAGAAGCAGTGCAAGATTGAAAAGACCTGGCCCATAGAATCACCAACAGTTGGACACGACTGAATGGATAACACCATCTCCATTTTATTATTATTATTATTATTATTATTATTATTAATTATTATTATTATTATTATTAATTATTATTATTATTATTAATTATTATTTATTATTATTATTATTATTATTAATTATTATTATTATTATTATTATTATTATTATTATTATTATTATTATTATTATTATTATTATTATTATTATTATTTGGTATGTGTATTTTATTTCTCTTTGTGTATGTTGGCAAACAGTGAGACTGAATAAAAATAATTTTTGAACATTATCTTCACAAGTATAAGCTTTTTGGTCCATGCTTCTTCTTCTTCTTCCTACAATGCCCTTTTTCAAAGATCTGTTTGAATTAGGGAACTGTCCTGAAAAATGACTAATACCATTTTAAAATGATGCCATGGGCAAATTTCTCCAACAGAGACATGTTATCAGGGTCAAGCAAAAACTTCTCAGAAAAAGAGGTTCTAGGAAGCTGTGATGACAGAGTTTTCCAAAAGTGGAGCCTTATATGGATTTCTTGACTACGTATAATGCAGAGCATCCAGGGTACAGCTCAAGTCTTTTTTCCAGATCATGGATTTGCCGATTATGTTGAAATAAAATCACCACCCTTACAGAATGGAGTTTTTCTGTGATGTTTCCAGAGATTTCCCATTGTGTGAAAATGTTCTGGGGATCAGATATTTTGCATTACTGAAATCAAAGAGGAAGAGGAAGGTGAGACATGGCCCAGAACATCTCAAAGAGGAGATTCCCATCTCTTCTCTGACTTTGGAGAAATTTATTTGGCTACTAATCCAAAGATCTATCAATGGATGAGTCTTTGAGCCACCGAAGAAGCTGAAACTGCAATGAAAAGAAGGACTAGCAGTAGTAACATGATAGCAGTGTTTGAATATTTGAGGGGCTGCCAGAAAGAAGAGGGGGTCAACCTATTTTCCAAAGCACAAGAAGCAAAGGATCGCAACTAATGAAGTAGAGAAGCAACCTAGAACTAAGGAGAAAATTCCTGACAGTAAGAACAATCAACCAGTGGAATGGCTTGTCTTCAGAAGTTGTGGGTGCTCCATCACTGGAAGCTTTTAAGAAGAGACTGGACAGCCATTTGTCTGGAATGGTATAGGGACTCTTGCTTGAGCAGGAGGTTGGACTGGAGGACCTACAAGGTCCCTTCCAACTCTATTATTCTCTGTTCTATGTTAGGTCAACCTATTTTCCAAAGCACCAGAAGGCAAGGCAAGAAACAATGGATGGAAACTAATCAAGGAGAGAAGCAACCTAGAACTAAGTAGAAATTTCCTGACAGCGAGAACAAATAACCAGTGGAACGACTTGAGTTCAGAAGTTGTGGGTGCTCCATCACTGGAGGCTTTTAAGAAGAGACTGGACAGTCCCCTATCTGAAACCGTATACTCCTGTTCAAGCAGGGGGTTGGACTAGAAGACCTTCAAGGTCCCTTCCAACTCTGTTGTTATTCTGTTATTTTTCTACAGATGTTCTTCCTGTGACAGTAACTCCCTACCCCCAAGAAGAGGAGGGGGAGAGAGAACATAGTTTAGTTCTTTAATGTTCCTCCATCTGTTCTTTTTGTTTTGTGTGGAAAACCAGACTCCTTCCAAATTTCTTCCTGCAGCAGAGAAGGGTTAAAGTGCATGAAGATTGTTACCTTTGGCTCCAACTGGCATTCACCAAGAGAAGTATTTTCCATGCAGGCCTGAGCCAAAGGTCTCCTATGGGTTGCTCTGCTAATATTTCAACAGGAACAAAGGAAATTGCCTGTTTGTCTACAAGCAACGGGCAACATTGTATGCTTAACTCAACAAAATGCCTGTTTAGCACATTTGAGCTTCACCATCCACCCCTCCTCTGCTTCTGGGTTGTCTCTTGTTAGAATCTACCAACTTATCACTATGTTTGTGTGCTGAGCGTAGGAGGAAACTAAAGACAAGTGGCTGCTTTGAACATCACTGTGAGGAGCAGAAGAGACAAAGAATCCTGACCTGATTGTCTGACTTTGGGGCAGATCTGTGGAATGTGATGTTCCAAAGCAATGAAAGCATATCTTTTATTGGATTCTGAGTTTCTCTGAGCTTGGTTGTTTTCCAGCAGACGTTTCTTGCAAGCTCAAATAACACCATGAACCCAACAATTCCATCTTCAGTTACATATATTCTATATTATTGAAATAATATGCAGAAAGTCAGGCTCCAGCTTCTTCAGCTACAAGGATCTCAGATAAGATGCCTGCCTGAGCCATAGGAAGGTGAAAATGGCCAAGATGTCTTCTAATCCAGCATCATGATACCCACAGTGGCAACTAGATTCCTCTGAGAAGGCCCAAGTAGGGCCTGAAGCCAAAAGTTTGCTCCAATTGGAAGTAAGAGAGGTTCAGTGAAAACTATGTCTGCCTCCGGAGGCTACTAGGACCATCATGACTAATATTTTTTATAGTCTTTCTTCTCCTTCATGAATTTATCTCATCTGAGGTTGTCTAAAGCAGAGATCTCCAACCTTTCTCGGTTGACGGACCAGAGGGATAGGGAGGGGGAAGCATTTTACGTGCATCCATGTGCACGCACACAAACAGGGCCGTGAGCAGATGTGACGCAAATGGAGCAGTGCTAGTGCCCACGCAACACTCGCTAGCACCGCCCTGGTTTTGCCGCATGGGCACTAGTGCCATCCTGTTTTCACTGCGCGATACCCTGTTTTTACCATGTGGTGCCCCGTTTGCATAGTGGTGGCGCTAGCATGAGTGGGAGTGAGTGCGCACGTGCATGCACTGGCCAGGCTGTCCCATGGCATGGTGGCCAGTAGGCCATTGCCTGGTAGTGGGCCATGGCCCACAGGTTGGGGACCCCTGGTCTAAAGAAGAGGGCCACCACTACTTCTTGTTTGTATTCCCAAATCCCTTGTGTCAGTTGTGGGGAAGATGAGTTTGTCCACTTTCAGTCCAATATTGGTAGCCCTGGGTTGGCCTCCACGTTAGATACTTCTATATTTTATCATGGTGCCCCATTCTTACAGGTTTTGGAGAAGCTCCACGTTGAATCTTTCTCTCCGTGTTTCTTGACTCTGTGGATTGCTAGGTACTAACAGTGCCTCTGCCAGCCTTGATTTTCACCAGGTCTCCTTTCTAAGACAATAAATCCTGTGATCTGCTGTTTCCCCAGTGGAAATCATTAAACTCTGCTAGCTGTTCTCTGTTTTTCTTGCCCTTTGTGCAGCACAGGCTGCATCCATTTGTTCACACTCACAAAGGGGTAATAGCGTAATAATGCCTAGGCCGCTAATCTTTGTAATCCCAGAATTATAAGCTTCATAATAGATGGAGTATATCTTTTTAGCATGGAGGGGAAAATGTGGATATTATCCTGGGCTCACAGATATGTGCGGAGGAGTCATTTCAAAAGACAGTTCATTATCAGAGCTGATTAGAAAGATTTATATATGTTATTCATGGCATGACAACTAACAAGCTACATCCCTACATCTTTTTAAGCATGTTTGGAGAGAACAGAATTGCACTGACATTGGATTGAGTGAGAAGAAAGGACATATGAAGGTCATATGACATATTAGGGTCTTCCCTAATTTTCTGCCCATAATCCTTTGGGCCACAGGTGTCTGTGTGGGTGGGTGGGAGGGATCAAAAAAGTCAAGATGCATATTAAAAAGCAGTGGGATTCCAATCAAGATGGTTGCAGCCACCATCTTGGCTTTATAACCACCTCTGCTGATCACGCTGGCTTAGGCCAAGACAGGAAGTAACCATCACTAAAGCTTCGTAGTTAACTCATGTATATATGAGTTGTTCATACTTTGGTCTCCCTAATCCAAGTCCAACATGTGAACATGCTACATTATTCTAAAATTCTCATTTTAGATTGAGTCCCCATCTTCAGCTCCATCAAAAGAAGGACTTAACAACGCAGAGACCGGCCCAGAGCTGTTCTCAAAACTGTTTAGATCTCGTTCTTCCTCCCTTCGCTTCTCAACTCAGAGTGGACAAAGCCAAGTTGGTCTCTCAATTGGCTGAGGACTCCATGAGATACATTCAGCGGGGGCCTGTTTATTTCCTTTGAAACAGCTGTTTCAGTTGGAATCTCTAAAGAACTTCAAAAGTTCCCACTGGGCTGTCGATGTTTTTTGGTAGTTGTTTATGTGGAAGAACTTTAACTCCTTGCAGGCAGTTTAGCTGGGATAATGCCTCGTTCAAATCTGGCTGCGGTTCTCTGATTTTGGTCAGCTGATTTGAGACTAGGGCATTGTGAACCTCTGTCCTTTCATGGGTAGAGCTCAAAAGTTCAAGGGTTTGGTCTACTGAAGTGGTGGGGCTTTGCAGTCACCTGACAACATCCTTTTGATGCCGAATTACTTTCCCTCAATGGGGTAAATACAATCTCCTGTCTTTAAGGGCATTTTCAACATGGCCAGTGAAGAATTTACTTACAATATTCATCAGTTCCAGAAGTTTGAAAAAAATCCATACAGGAAACTCATTCCATTATTTTCATATCTGAATGAGACCTTCATGTTTGACCATATACTGAGAACAACCCATAATTATGGAATGTTTTTTTTTATGTTGTGCTGATGGATAGATTTCTGCAACGGAAGACAAAGTCCAGCTAGATAGCCCTAGGGTGTAATGAAGGATTGTTCTTATCGTTTTGACGCACACTTCGTCTTTTACAACTTCTTCCATAGCTTAAGAGCTGAAGGAACACTATCCTACCTTAAAGCCTAAAGTTGATAGAAGATAATATTTTTTTAGCTCAGGATTGAACTGTGGTGCTCTTAGTGCTTTCTGAGCCTGGTTGTTTTCTTGCAGACATTTCATGACCCAACTAGGTAGCCTCATCAGTGCTAGACGAGAATGGGGTTTGAAGAATGGAGGAGGAGGAGGAGGAGGAGGAGGAAGACTACAAGGTCCTTGGTGTTCTATGAGCTTGGTGGTTTTTTTGTAGACATTTCCTTACCAAACTAGGTTACATCATCAGTGCTAGAAGGGAGTAGGTTTTGCTCTTGTTTTGTTATACTAATGGCTTGCTGTCTCAGTCTTGGTGGGAGTGTTCCTTGATTAGGCTGTTATTTACTCTTTGCTTGTTTGTCTGCGTTGGTAGTTCCTTGATTGAGGTATTATTTACTTCTTAATTGTTGCTCTAGTCCTAATTTTGGTGTTAATTTCTGCTCATATGGGGGTTGATTGCCGGTGAGGAGGGGGTTTGGTCTTTTTCCTTGGGGAGGAGGGATTGCAATTTGCCTCCATACTCCAAAGCCAAAAGTCTTTGACTATCAAGAATGCCTGGCCCGCTTCTATAAAAGCTCAACATTCTCTCCAGTACGTAGCAAGTAGCATTTCTTATATGGTGTTTCTAAATCTTGAGAAGCCCATAAACACTGTTTTGGAGTAATAGAGGATGTAAGCAACTCTAAAGAGCAAGCAACATCACCCCACAGTGCTTCGATCCATATAATTCATTCTACTAGTGCAGGGGTAGGCAACCTTGGCTCTTTTATGACTCGTGGACTTCAACTCCCAGAATTCCTGAGCCAGCATGGCTCAGCTTGGAAACCTCTCCCTTTCCCCTCAGTGTGGCTGGCTCAGGAATTCTGGGAGTTGAAGTCCACGAGTCATAAAAGAGCCAGGTTGCCTACCCCTGGCCTAGGCCTAGGCTGCTTTATGACTCGTGGACTTCAACTCCCAGAATTCCTGAGCCAGCATGGCTCAGCTTGGAAACCTCTCCCTTTCCCCTCAGCATGGCTGGCTCAGGAATTCTGGGAGTTGGAGTCCACACGTCTTAAAAGTTGCTGAGGTGGAGAAACAATGGACTAGGCTAGGGGCAGGCAACCTTGGCTCTTTTATGACTCGTGGACTTCAACTCCCAGAATTCCTGAGCCAGCATGGCTCAGCTTGGAAACCTCTCCCTTTCCCCTCAGCATGGCTGGCTCAGGAATTCTGGGAGTTGAAGTCCATGAGTCATGAAGGAGCCAAAGTTTCCCTCATGCTGGCTCAGGAATTCTGGGAGTTGAAGTCCACGAGTCATAAAAGAGCCAAGGTGGCCTACCCCTGTAAACTAGTGCAATCGTGTCATGATGAATGTGACACTATTGCAGCTTCTGCTGGATATCCGTCATGGGGAAGTGAAATAGACCAGAAATGTCTGATTACTTACTGGTTGTCTGCATGGTTGCAGGGCTCCCATTCCCAGTGTATGGAGGGCAGAGGCCATCCGCTCGCTGTGCATTGAAGGCTGTGCTCTCTTCCTTTAGTCACCAGCTCAGTATTGGAAAAATCAATCTCCTTTTCATAAATGTGAGGTCTCTCTGAAGGAGAAGAAAAATAAAACAGCTAGGATGGCTTTCTTGAGAAAGAAGTCATAAACATAAGTGAAGAGTAGGATCTTCTTAAATATCTATGCAGTCTTTACAGCAGGGGTGTCCAATCTTGGCAAGACCTGTGGCTGGCTGGGGAATTCTGGGAGTTGAAGTCCACAGGACTTAAAGTTGCTGGCTGGGGAATTCTGGGAGTTGAAGTCCATAGGTCTTAAAGTTGCCATGCTTGGACATCCTAAGTCTAGTTTATAGAATGGTCTTTTCCATGTAAGGACTTCAGTATTTTTCCTCTATGTGGGCACAACTTGGATCTCCCCTTCCCCAAATTTAAGGACTGATTCCTGCCCTCTTTTCATCTGGTACTAATTTGGAATAAAAACCATCCTCACCATCTAGAATCAACGCAGCCATCCACCCTGCTGGACTCTGGCCAGCTTACAAAATATATATATATATTTTAGATGGTTAGACGTATCCTAGACATTGGTATTTGAACACAGATCTTTTTAACCTTTATATTTTATTGTGTTTTATTAATCTAGGTGAAATCTCAAAGGTGCTTTTTTCTTCAAAAAGCAACTGTTTTTTTTTCCTTCAGGAAGTTTTTCTCTTCTTCCTCAAGGAAAAAAAACGAAAACAACAACAACAGTCCAGTTGCCTTTTCAAGAAAAAAAAGCACCTTTGAGATAACCATGACCTGGATGAAGGAGAATCCACAAACATCTAGGTGAAATGTTAATATATATTGCTAGTCCATATATGATATGCCATACGCTAAATAAATAACAAAATATAAACTAATACTAATAATATTATTTGTTGTTGTTAGTTGCGAAGTCGTGTCCGACCCATCGCGGCCCCATGGACAACGTTCCTCCAGGCCTTCCTGTCCTCTACCATCTTCTGGAGTCCATTTAAGCTCACGCCTCCTGCTTCAGTGACTCCATCCAGCCACCTCCTTCTCTGTCGTCCCCTTCTTCTACTGCCCTCAATCTTTCCCAGCATCAGGCTCTTCTCCAGTGAGTCCTTCCTTCTCATTAGGTGGCCAAAGTACTTGAGTTTCAACTTCAGGATCTGGCCTTCTAAAGAGCAGTCATTATGATCATACTAATAATATAAATACTAAATTAAAGCAATTAAAAAAACATAAACAAGACAGAAGGCAGACAGCTCAGACTAAACAATAAGTGAAACAAAGCAGGACACCCCCCCCTCCCAACAATACAAATGCAAAACAGTGTTGGCCCTCCAGATGAGTTGAACTATAAACATAGATGCGCAAATCTGAACAGACCTGGTCTGCACTAAAATTTGCTCAATATGTGTTTTGTGTGTGTTACAGGTTCTGTTCTACAGACAGTTGGGAAAAATGATCTGCATTTATTTATTTATTTATTTGTTTTGTGATTTGCGTACCCTTTCCCCAAATCTGGGCTGTATTAACACAAGTGACTCAAAAGCCTTTTTACAATGTTTCTGCAGGATCTTTTTTTTTTTTTAAAAAATGTAAACTGAAAACCCGAACTTCTGTCTTAGCTAAGCAATGGGCTCATTAATGGAGTTGCTCCTAATTCTATAACCCTTTTGGTCACGGTCATTAAATGAATCGCAGAGTTGTTAAATGAATCCAGCTTCCCCCATTGACTTTGCTTGTCAGAAGCCAGACGTAAAGTTTGAAAATGACCATCAGATGATCCTGGGATGCTACGACCAATATAAATATATTCCCGTTTCCAAATCCCAGATTTTTGAGGGATGCGGCAACAGTTGTAAGTGTGAGCATCAGTCCTAAGTTACATTTCCCAGGGCCACCATAACTGAACATGGAACAGTCATTAATGGAACCTGGATTCTTTGTCAGCAGTTCTTTTGCAAGGGTTAGCAATAAAGGAAAGGATGAATTGCGGTGAGCCACAAAAATGCTGAGGTTTTTGAAAGGGTTTCAGGCGACGATCAAAAATGCCCACTGCTCAGTGAAGAAACACATGTAGGAAGTCCTCGACTTACAACAGTTCATTTAGTGACCATTTGAAGTTACAACGGCACTGAAAAAAAGTGACTTATGACCATTTTTTCACCCTTATGACCATTGCAGCATCCCCATCGTCACGTGATTTACGTTCAGGTGCTTGGTAATTGGTTCACATTTACGACGGTCGCAGCGTCCCGGGGGTCACGTGATCCCCTTTAGCAACCTTCTGACAAGCAAAGTCAATGGGGAAACCAGATTCACATAACAACTGTGTTACTAATTTAACAACCGCAGTGATTACCTTAACAAAGGTGGCAAGAAAAGTCGTCAAATGGGGCAAAACTCACTTAACAAATGTCGTAAGTCGAGGACTACCTGAACTTTGCAGACCGAAAGTGCAACTTGGAGCAACCTCACTTAAAAGGTCACGATGAAAGGAGTTATAAGAGATCTCCTGCAGGATAAAAGTGGAGTGTTTCATTCTGAATGGGGCCATTTCTCTGCTCTTGTATTTCAACTTCCTTAGCCAGTCCGGAGGGACGTGGAGCTTTTGTTAAGAGAATCTCCTTCCAATTGCTTAGCACTACGAGCTCAGGAGCAGAGATTAAACATATCTAGCAAAGAGACAGAATCTTTTCTATTTGGTGGAAGGAGTGAACAGATAAATGCTTGACTTCTCTGATTGCAATAATGCATTTTTCCACCTAGCACTCAATTAAAACAACGGTTTATACAAATTGCAGACACGCTTTTCATTACCCAATTCATATTTTTTTTTTTTTAAAAAAAGTACATTGCATTATTAAATATTATGTGAAAACCTGAAATCAGACCTAATGAATTACAGAATAAAGTAATCCCTGCTGGAGAAACAAAAGAGCAATTATTTACTCTAATCTGGAAAGATAAAGCTATCAAACACACTGTTTTCTTTAAACACACACACACATCTACACACATAGCCGCACGACTACACGATGACGGAGGAAGTTATAAAGACAGTCTAGGAACCAGTGATGAAAGGAAGGGCTGTGGGTCAGGAGAGGGAAAGTTCTGTTTGGTGGATTGTTATTGAGAACAGATTGTCGGCAATAAATCTGCAATAAGAGGTTACTATGGTAACCACGTTTTCGAGCTGCTTAGGTCTAACGTGCAATTAAATAGTGGCTGCCACAAAAAGGAACATTTTCAAAGTTCTCCACCCCCTGCATAGATTAGTACAAAAAAAAAAAAAATGAAGTGACATTATCTGGCATGGCTTAACCATCTTTTTAAGATTGAATTCTGCTGTTCCTTCTTATGCACTCCTTCAAACATAGTTGTTCATCACTGCCACTCACTAGCCAACTTGTCAACTGGCTATCTTACAGCCTAGTTTCTTACATTTCATTCCGGTGAAGGTGTCCCAGCAGCCTTCAGCACCACGAAGCAGCTATTTTGCAAGAAAAGTTAAAAGGACAATTCACTGCCCTTTTAGACCCATCACCCCAAAGTTCTGGCTTTCTTCTGTTTGATGACCCTGAGTGAAACAGATCATCATTTTTTCCTTTTGCCGGGGACAGCCCGTAAAGGTAAAGCATGTTGGAAAACCTCAAGTGAAATGAGGAATGTAGTCTTTCAGTTCTTAATTCAGTTTTTCCCAGCTGAAGAATGTTGGTATACATTCCACGTCAACGTACTTCTGAACACGATGATTTTGCTGTCCCGACATATCTGAGGGACACCCATTTGAAGAAGTTGGCTTAGATGTTTACCAGGATGAGGAGTAAAGACTGAGTTGCTTGATTAAATCACATCTTGTAATGGAATCCAGTGAGGAGATGGATTCCAGAGCAGTAAGAGGCAACTCAGCCCAGAGATCATGCGTGAGAGAAAGAGGGTGAAGACAACCCCTCCCTAATGGTTCCCAGTACATATTGTAGATGCAGAAAGTAGAGTCCCCCAGATTTTGTCTGTAGATTCTGTAAGAATCACCATGTGTCATTCTTGCTTTTAAGCCTGACACATCTCACGAGACATCTACCTCTACCTAAATCAAAATATTTATGCTCTCAAAGTTTTGGAAGCCCCATTTCACAGAATGACAGAATCCTCGGGCTGGAAGGGACCTTGGAGATCTTCTAGTTCAACCCCTCTGCCCAAGGTAGGAGACCTTATATAATCCCAGTCAAATGGTTGTCTAATCTTTTCTTGAAAATCTCCAGCAATGGAGAACCCACAACTCCAGGAGGCAAGTTGTTCCATTGATTCATTTCAAACTTTTCTTTCTGAATCAATGATTTAAGTATGGAATAGAAAAAGACAGATGATGAATAGTTGTCCTGGGGTGGCTTTCAAATGTGAGCTGAATCAATGCTTCTCACAAGAGTAGGAATGCAAAGAGTTGGGGAGGGAGGCTGCTTATTTTGATCCACTTGGATTTGCATAAGAATTTGCATAAGCAGCCTTTCATGTTGTTTTTCTTAGCGTTTGTCCCACATTGTTGCAGGATCCACTTGTTTTGCACTGCAGTTACCTAGTTCTTTCAGCCAAACTCAAGGGTGCCTGATGTGACAAGGTGTTTTGTTTCTCAGCTTGTTGCTGGTTTGGCTAAGAGGGAGAGACTGGCCCAAAGTCATTTTGGGGCTGTACTTTCTGGATGTAAGAAAGGCCTAGATCATGGCTCTCCTTGCTCCTGCCCCAGTCCCTTAACCACTACACCACACTGGCTCTCTGTAAAGCATCTTCCAACCCATGGAAGTTTGATCTGGAGACTTTTGTTAAACACAAAGAGATGGGATATATAAGAGATGGGGAAAAAAACTAGTAGACCGGCTTGCCTTCAGAAGTTGTGGGTGCTCCCTCACTGGAGGCTTTGAAGAAGAGACTGGACATCCATTTGTCTGAAATGATGTAGGGGCCCCTGCTTGGGCCTGGGGGTTGGACTAGCAGACCTCCAAGATCCATTTCAAGAGGAGGAGGAGGAGGAGGAGGAGGGGGAGGAGGAGGAGGAGGAGGAGGAGAAAATGTCCTTTTCTCCAGTAGCTTGCACTTTTTCCTGGGAGAAATTCTTCTCTATTTCTAACTGTTCTCATTCCACCGCATGAAAGAGAATTTGCTCTTGAAGATTCTTCCAATATACATTTCAAGGGAGGAGAGAATTTCTCCTGTCATCACAAATTTGTACTCTGCTCTATGTTGGATCTGCAGGTGATCAACACTGAAGTCTACAATTTTTCTCTTTTCTTTCCAGCTCGTTACCTTTGTATACAGAACAAAAGAAACTGGGTTTTTAAGCAGCGCCTTTTCGGTATGCACATATGGCAATAACCCATGCCAAAATCTCTATATAACTTGTGTCACACTTAAAATTATGCATCTCGTGATAAATTTAATGAGACAAGGTCTTCAAAACAACGCTGTTTTTAGAAAACTAAAAGCTTCCGTCTTGCCCAGACAAACATTCTTACCTAATTGGAAGGAACTGGAACTTACTAAAATGACAACCTTGGGAAAAACAACAACAACTAATGAGAGGTGAATTGGCAGGGAAGTTTCTGTTGACACCAGAGTCACACATTGCTACAAATAACCTGCTTTGTTTTTAGATGCACTAGTTTAATTGCTCTGAAGTCTCACCCAGCCATTTAGTTCGAGCCCAATCTCTGAATTATAAGCTTAGCAAAACAAATTTCAGAGGCCCTTGATGAAATTCTGTTGACAGGCTCAAAAGGTTGACTTGTTCCAATTCAATGCTTCCGATTGATTCAGAAAGTCAAGTTGATTATGTATGTTAGTTCAGCCCTGAACTGACTTGACAAAATGATCTTTTTGCCTTCCAAACTGCACCATTAATTTGATGCATCCAGTTCAGTAATTGATCTGAAACATCGTTCAGATTCAGAAAGATGATCTGATGAAATCACGTTGGAAGTTTGAACCAGTTCGAATATCAGATTGACCTCCATTGTGGTAATGATACACGGCTTGTTTTTTTAGATGTAGGTCATCTGATAACTGCAATGAGGGTGGATTTACACGTAGAAAAGAACAGCCACAAGATAAAAATTGCAACTTGAAGAGAAATAGAGTAGAATTTCAGTGACTTCCATGACAGAGGCATAACTGAAATCTTTCTTCTCCAACATTGCAAGTCCGTATGACTCAGTTTCCCCATTCCTATTTCTTGATCCCACCCATGCAAACTTTTTATTAAATACTACATGAAACATGCACAGTCCATTTTCATATATAACACCAACTCTATATCTGTTTTTCCCCCCCCACCAAAAACAAATGAAGCGTATGATGGTTTAACAAAAAGGCTTAGTTCTGGTTGTTAAGGCAACAACAGTCCACCAGCATTGCAAACTACACAACCAATTTCACCTAGTTTAAAGCTTGGGTACAGATTGTCTCAGGGTCTGATGTCATGAATGGACCTTCATGGACATCCACTTGTCTGGTTGTGAGATTGTAAGTCTTGTTAAGTATGGATAAAGTTTACCTTTTTTCTCCTTCTTTTACTTTCAGGGGAAATAATTACTAGGAAAAATTCCTGCTGTTCACCCAGACATAATTTTATTGTTTGGCCTCTTAGCATATTGGATATAAATTGAAATTCAGCCAATTCAGTTGGCTGAATTCATTAAATTCAACTAATAATCTTTATTGACCATTGCAGAAGCTAATAATCTTAAATGACCATTGGAGAAATTCCCAAAGGGGAAAGAAAAGGAAAAGAGAATTTTAAAAATCATGCTAAACTTAGGGAAGGAGTGAATTGGAGATAAGGAAAAAAATAAAACTCATTTGGCCATTCATATATCATGCTTTGGATGTTAACAGTGTACTGTCTCCTCGCCCAATCAAATATCTTGGTGTTAGAAAATCTAAGATCAATTTTTTTAAAAATAAAATCAAGCTAGCTTCTATATCTCTCCAAAGAGATCTTTCTGGGCTGAGAAATGAATTTATCCCTGTAATTACCAGATTTTATTACATTATTACGTTAGCTGCCCAATGCTGTGAAATACTAGTTGTTGCCTGTTCATTGCCTCCTATGTGTCTTATGACTATCACTTTGTTGTTTGTATCATATGATATATGTTGATTGCTTATTTAGTATCTAATGACTATCACTGAGTATTGTATTATGATTTATGATGATTGAATTTTATGATTATGATCATGATTTATCACTTTGTTGCTTGTATGTACACTGAGAGCTTATGCACCGGAGACAAATTCCTTTTGTGTCCAATCACATTTGGCCAATAAAGAATTCTATTCTATTCTATTCTATTCTATTCTATTCTATTCTATTCTATTCTATTCTATTCTATTCTATTCTATTCTGTTCTGTTCTGTTCTGTTCTGTTCTGTTCTGTTCTATATTCTGTTCTATCCTATCCTATCCTATCCAAAATTTGCCATGTTTAGGGCCAAACGTTGAGTTTTGTTAGAACCAATCCTAAGAACTGGAAAAGGCCACTGAATATCTAAAACCAGTTTGTTTCATTTCATAAAGCAGCCTAATAAATTTTCCAGCCAGCTTTATTGGAAATGCTGTTGCTGCATAAAAAGTCCCTGGAAAGACCTTTATAAAATTTCAGTTTATTTGTTTTAGGGTGAGAAGGAAAAATCTCCTTGCTTCACTGTAAGTAGTTTTTAAGTCCCCTGTACTTGCTTTGTACTCTGGCCCGGAATAACTATGTTCTCCCACGTTTCTCATTCTTGACTCCCCAGGCTGTGTAGTCGCCAGCTGTTTGTTAAGGTCACCTTTTGCTCTCTCTCTCTCTGTCTCTCTCTCTCTCCACCCATGTCAAATGCTTCAAGACGTTTGCTCCATGGAGCGCTCGCTCTCAACAGAAATCTCCTCCAAGAAAACAGAAACATTGCAAACCAACAACTTCTTGGAGGTTCTTGATGTGCAAATATGTAAAGGAAGAATATTTTCTCTTTTTTGTAAGCGATGGGCTTGGAGCTTCATGAGGTCTCCACAGAAAACCAGTAGGACAAGCTGCTCATGCCAGATTAAATACCTTCTGTCTCCAGAACATTCTGGGAGCATGGGTGGCCCAGGCAGAAAGCTTCTACGCGTGAGGAATAATCCTTGCGCTTTAATGTCTGCAATGATCCAGAGGTTAGGTTGGAAGGGCATTGCTGGAATCTTCTGAGGGCAAGAGGTTCACCTGGATCTGCTCTCAGATCCTCTCTAAGTTTGATCAAGTATGAACAGGGCAGTACATACTGGAGTTTCAGCCCTACATGTCCTTCTTTAAATTTACTTCTTTTCTTTCACAGGTCCCCATGTCTCTTCCAACTTGTAACCCTATTCCTAACGCTAACCTATCTGTAACCTTAAGTCTTGCTCTTGTGGCCCAGGAGTGGTCAGAATGCTTGGGGATCTCCTGTTATTCTGCTACTACTATGGTTAGTCGCAAAGTCAGCCTAGACTGATTTTGGCATTTTTATCCACCTATATAGAATACAGAATAATAAGCTTGGAAAGTAACTTAGAGGTCTTCTAGTCCAACCCCTGCTCAAGCAGGAGACCCTATACCATTCCGGACAAGTGGCTGTCCAGTCTCTTCTTGAAAACTTCCAGTGTTGGGGCACCCACAACTTCTGAAGGCAAGTCGTTCCACTGGTTGATTGTTCTCACTGTCAGGAAATTTCTCCTTACTTCTAGATTGGATCTCTCTATAATGATCTTAGACTAGCTATACCTAGTTCTCTCAATCATTCATTGATAGTAATCATATTGTAATAACATCACGAGCAATAATTATTCATCAATAATAACAATATTAGTGTTATCCATTTGTCACGCAGCCAGCCAGATGTTTAGACTCGATTTGGCATTTTTTATTATTATCGCTATGGGTAATCTACAGAGACTGTTGGAGACTTAATCATTCAAGTCCTAACCGAGGAGCTATGAATTATTTAGTTATTTATCAACCAAATTTTGAAACCACCCAACTTCCTCACAGGGGAAGTGTGTACTGGGCAGTGTGCAAATAGAATATTAAAACATAAAAACAGCATCTAAAATTCAAAATGAAAAAAGAGGCAAGGGTTATAATCCAAGGCTAAAAATTAATTAAAAGGCAGGGGAAGGGTTCTAGACAGTGGTGGGATTCAGCCGGTTCGCACCACTTCGGCAGAACCGGTAGCTAATTTTGTGTTGCCCAGGCCCAGAACGGACTTCCGGAAGTGGCATCCATGCAGAGAACCAGTTATTCAACTATTTGAATCCCACCGCTGGTTCTAAGGTGCTCACCAGCCACTAGCTGAGTGCTCCTTTGTGTGTACCCTAAGCAAAGCTTAGGTATTATTAGGGGAGTGTCTAACAGGGTTTTGTAAAGTTAGGCTGTCGAGGTCCGATAAATTCAATATTTCCAGATATTGAGGGAGTCCTTCAGATATTGTTCCAAGAGCTCCAAACACAATTGGTGTATTGATTTCTTTTTCCATAAGCATTCAACTTTGATCTACAAGTTCCCTTATTTCATATTTTTTTTCTCATTGCTTTTCCTCAAACTAGCATCACACAGTGTAGCAACATCAATGAATCAGACTTTCTTCTTTTCAATAATTGTTATATCAGGCATGTTATGGACAAGATACCTGTCTGTTTGGATTATAAATCCCATAAGAACCTTGATGGCGCAGTGGTTAGAATGCAGTATTGCAGGCTAACTCTGCCCACTGCCAGCAGTTCGATCCTGACCAATTCAAGGTTGGGGGCAATATGCTGACTCTGTAAACCACTTGGAGAGGGCTGTAAAGCACTGTGAAGCGGTATATAAGTCTAAATGCCATTGCTATAAGTTCTTAACCTCCTCGTTTTCCAAAACTTTCTCAATTTGATGATTATAGCCATTTTGGGAAATTAATCAAATGGTCAATTGTTTCATCCTTTTCTACAAAGACAGACATTTATTCTTGTTTGTTAAGTGATGAATTTTTACTTTCATGCAATTAGTTGACAAAGCTTGCTCTTGAGGTGCTAAAATAAATTATTATGATTATGATTATGATTATGATTATTTGTTTCTGACTTAATGTTGATTCCTGGCAACTGCCTGACACATCCTTGCCATTTTGTCTGCAAGATTTCAGAAGGGGTACACCGCTGTCACCTTCCCAGGGTTGAGAAAGAAGGACTGGCCCTAGATCACCTGTAGATGACTTCATGCCTAAGGTGAGAACAAAACTCAAAATCTTCTGCTTTCTAGTCTGGTGCTTTAACCACTGCACTAAACTGGAAGTAAATTTGTTTGGACCTGTTGGCAAACTTTCTTGGGCACCCCGGTGAAGTCTTGCTCATGTTACCTGTGAACAGGCATGTTTTATAGTCTGGACATTTAAATATGATGTTTGCATCATATTCGTCAATATCATTTGTATGATATTTGCATGATATTTCAAGTTGATGGACTTTGGCCATGGGTGAAGTATGAATGAAATTGTTTCTGGCAGTTAGCATACAGAAACAATTAGTTTCAAGTTTATTCGTATGCAACCGCAATCAGTATGTGTCAGCTTTTGCTATGAAAGATAATAATGAAGCTTTGGACAAGGATCAAATTGCCATTATAATAATAAGGGCTCATCCAATGACTGGAAGGAGCTGTAGAACAAAAGCTTTGCTGGCTGAGGAATTCTGGGAGTTGAAGTCCACAAGTCTTAAAGTTGCCATGGTTGAGGACCCCTGTTCTAAAGCACAGAGTTGACTTGTGGGGTTTGTTGTCACAAGTTGGTTGTATTGGTTACTAACTTTTGATGGCTTTAAAGAGGAGTGGATAGCTTTAAAGAGGATGGGTCTACCAAGGGGAACACTTTGATGTAGTGGTTAAGGCATCAGACTAAAAACCAGGAGACCATCACTTCTAGATCCACCCATGAAGCTGACTGGATGACCATGGTCCCGTTACTCTCTCTTAGCCCTAAGAAGGAGGCATTGGTGGTGTCTAGGTGGCCCATGAATTTTAATAATAACAATGCAGAGATGTTGGCTTTGGTCACATCTTGATTTGTTGACCCCCAGGAAGCCATAGATTTATATCCGGGCATTAATAAATTGGCAGTTTGATTTTCAGTCTCTTCCTAATTATTCCAATTATATAATTGACTTTTGTTTTACAGAATTAACACACAATGATGCTTAGAAAACTCGGGCTGTGCTGACAAGGAGAGAAAGTTAAATATATGGCAATTGTTGAAGTTCAGCCATGTGCTGACCATTAATAATAACAATCCTAATAAATAATCACCTAATAAAACTGATTTTCTATCACTCTGACATAGAACTGGCTATCTCCATATTCATTTATATTAAGGCCAGTCAAATCTTTGGCAGAAAAACAAATGATTTCTGGCTATATCTTTTTTTTTTTTTACATGCAGGAAGGGAGGTGGGGGTTAGAATAATCTGCTACCAAAAATGAAACATCTGTTCTTTATTATCTCTCGCTTGTCCTCTTTGCAAAGGGATATTTCTCCACAGTGCCCGTTAATCAGCATTCCTTGAGCTGGTCATGTTTTTGATAAGTGACATCTTTACAATAATTGCATTAATGGTTCCCCAATTAATTCACCCTGCCAGGCTGATGCATGACAGAAGAACAATAGGGGGTACTTGTGTGTGAAATTGCACACAAATTTGGAAGCGGCCAGCTGACAAAATCATTATGGCTGCTACGCTGGCTGGACCTGAGGCAACACACAAAACAATGTTTGTGTTAGCTGCTGGAGTTCCATGCCAAGCCTGTTTCGTTGGTCCTGTTATTTAGGAAGAGTCTTATTCTTATGCTAAAGCAAACGAGCAATGATTGTGATATTCATACGACGCCAGTTACTTGCATTAGAGAGATTTCATTAACCGTATTTTATATGCCACTGATCCAAGCAACCGTTATATTGCCTAAATTGGTCCTGTAGCCAATCAAATGGGTTTCCTAGCCTACTAGCTGGTCATATTTGATGATTAAATTTCAAATACACACACATAAGCTTACATGTAAGAATGCTGTACAAAAAGCTGCTGTTGTTGGTCTCTAAATGTATTCATTTAACAAATAACAGAATAAGTAATAGATTAGAATTGTTTTTGTCTACTGCAGTACCAGGCAAAGATGTTCTCTCTAGCATTTTCCCCCTTACTAGTTGATGAAAAAAAAAAGAATATCTCTCAAAATAGCTTTTGAACAAGAAGAGAAAGTTGGGGACATTCTCAGGATTGGATTCTGCTGTTCCAGCACTTCAAAGTGACAAGGTGGTCAAGGCAGAGTTGTGAATGGCTTCAATCTCATTGCAGTATCTCTCACCAACCATTTGAAGCCCTCATGACTTCTGGTGCTTCCATGAAGATTTAAGGAGAACCTCAACTGGGAACTCCTAGAACACAGAATCCTAGGGCTGGAAGGGACTTTGGGGATCTTCTAGTCCAACCTCCTCCTCAAGGCAGAAGACCTTATACTATCCTGGTCAAATGGTTGTCCAGTCTACTTTTGAAAATCTCTAGTAATGGAGCACCCACAACTCCAGGAGTCAAGCTGTTCCATTAATTGTTCTCACTGTCAGGAAATTTCTCCTTACTTCTAGGTTGGATCTCTCTTTAACAAGCATCCATGTATTGCTTCTTGACCTGCCTCTGGTGCTTTGGAGAATAAGTCAATCCCCTCTTCTCTGTGGTAGCCCTTCAAGTACAAGAGGACAGTTATCATGTCCCCCTTAATCCTTCTCTTTGATAGGCTGGACAGACCTAATTCCCTTAATTCTTTCTAGGCTCTAGAGGGATTCTACTGTCTCTGCTGGAGGGAATTCTCCCTTTGAGGAATGGTTGGAGAAGACTTTCTGCAGAAACTGTCCATACAAACTATCTAGATGCACATTTGGTGGAGAAATTTGAAAGGTCAAGAGTGAACTTGCTGGTATGACTGCCTTTCTACTTCCAAATCACACTATTCTACCATTCCCATCATAGATGGTCCTTCAGCTATCCTTTTTGCTGTGATAGTATCACAGGCTATCAACCGGATGCTACGTTTGCAGTGACCTGACAGTTCTGAATTTCTGTTGACGATCCAGCCTGGCGCTAGAACAGTGATGGGTAGGAGTAGCAACTGTGGTAGAAATAGTGATAGAAGCCATGTTCTTATAGTACCAACCATAACAGTATCAATCTTGAATATTTGTTTTGGGTCCGTAGGCCGACTCAATGCACGGTCCTTCTGCTTCACACTTTGTCTGGCCTTGCACCCAAGAAGAAGAGGAAGAAGCTAGAGACTTACCAAGGACAACGAGTTGGATGGTGAGATTTTTACGGAGACCATGTTTCGGGTTGCTCAAATGTAGGGTAAAGTTCCCAGCATGCTTCGGTCTCACATCCCTGATGATTATCCGGTACCTCTCAGATTCTAAGTCATAGCAGTCATTGCCTTTAATCTGACGGCCATCTTTGTACCTATTTGGACCAGAAAGATGGGAATGAAAAACAGCTGAGACAAAGGAATAGAGGGGATCACGTTTCAGAGCAAATTTAATTTTTAAATTTTAATTTAGAAGTTCAGGACAAGTCCCTCTCCTCTCTGCCCAAGTGGAATGCTCCCCACTCATCCATGAATCAGACTGATCCGACAGTAAATTCTCAGTACAGGTAGTCCTCGACTTACAACAATTTGTTTAGTTACAACAGCACTGAAAAAAGTGACTTATGACCACTTATCACACTTACGACTGTTGCAGCATCCCCATGATCACGTGATCAAAATTCAGATGCTTGGCAACTGACTCATATCTATGACCATTGCTGTATCCCAGGGTCACGTGATCCCCTGTTGCAATTTTCTGACAAGCAAAGTGTTATATCTTTACATAACTGACAGTCTTATGCTTATGATCACAATTGGAACCAGGATTTCCTTTGCTAAGAAAGGCGGTGTTTAAGTGAGCCACAGCTGATTTTACAATATTTTTGCTATGGCTGTTAAGCAAATCATTGCGGATGTTAAGTGAACCATACAGTCATTAAGCAAATCCGGCTCCTCCCGTTGACTTTGCTTCTCGTAAACTGGCTGGGAAGGATGGAAATGGTGATCACATGACCCTGGGATGCTGCCATCGTTGTAAATGCATGCCAATGGGCAAGTGCCCAAATTTTGATCACGTGACTGTGGGGATGCTGCGACGGTCATAGGTTTGAGGACTAGTCATACACCACTTTTTTCACTACCACTGTAACTTTGATCAGTCGCTATTGAACAATTGTAAGTTGAGGGCACATAAAACAGCTAACAGACTGAATGAAAACCTACAGCAGTAAAAAGTGACTAGGGAACATATTTCAAGCCTGCTTAGTTAGTTCCTGGAAGCTGTTTTCGAAGTAGCGATGAGTGTTCACGCAGAAAGAGCTCAGTCTGCCGAACAGATTTCTTCCACGCTGTGGCCCTGCACATTTCATGTGATGGAAAAGAAACTGCTTTTAAAACGTTTTGCAAAGGAGAAGAACATTTTGTGAAGTGGCTGAGATGAGTCACTGGATACTTGCACAGAACACAGTTCTAAGTGCTCTCGGACAAAAGAGGTGACACACATATCCCGTCCTTTACCGATTTATGATCTGCAGGTTTATTGATTTATTTGTATCCCGTGTTTATTCAATTCCAAGGGAAGATGTCAGCTGGAAAGTCCTCCAGAAGAGCCAGGAAGCAAATGCAGCCAAAGGATTGTAAAGGGCCAGGATGGAAACGGAAGGAAGGCAACAAATGGCCCTATGAACGTGGTCCTCATGAAACAATAAGCTAAACTCAGGAACAATCTAGAGGAATCCTATGGCACCCCAAATTTGTGCTGAGAAAGGAAAGCCTGTCTTGTCTTGGTAGATAGATGGATTTTGATATGAAGGTACACAAGGGGAGCTTTATTGAGTAGCCATAGGGCATTGGTTAAGGGGGGGGGGCTTGGACCAAGAACATCCAGGTTGAAGCCTTCATTTATTACCAGCTCTCTCAGGGCAACCATCTTTATAGATCACATTAGAGGAAATTATGTACAAATTATGCAAGATGAAAGAAAAAAAGGAAGGAGGGAAGGAAGGAAGGAAGGAAGGAAGGAAGGAAGGAAGGAAGGAAGGAGTAGGGAAAGGAAGAGTAGGGAAAGGAGGAGGAGGAGGAAGAAGAAGAAGAAGAAGAAGAAGAAGAAGAAGAAGAGGAAGAGGAAGAGGAAGAAGAAGAAGGAGGAGGAGGAGGAGGAGAAGGAAGAGGAGGAAGAAGAAGAAGAAGAAAGAAGAAGAAGAAGAAGAAGAGGAAGAAGAGGAAGAGGAAGAGGAAGAAGAAGAAGAAGGAGGAGGAGGAGGAGGAGGAGGAAGAAGAAGAAAGAAGAAGAGGAAGAAGAAGAAGAAGAAGAAGAAGAAGAAGAAGAAGAAGAAGAAGAAGAAGAAGAAGAAGAAGAAGAAGAAGAAGAAGAAGAAGAAGAAGAAGAAGAAGAAGAAGAAGAAGAAGAAGAAGAAGAAGAAGAAGAAGAAAATAATTGCAATCATACCACTTCCCCAAATATAAATTTTGGTGTTTAGGAGTCCCTTCTTAGTCCTTACCAAGTCACAGCAGGAGGAGGGAACGCATCCACCTTCCAAGCCAGTTTCAGTACTTTTTGTCCTGCATTGGCCTCATAATACAGATATTGCCGCTTTTTTACAAAATTAATGAAAGCTTGTGCTTCAATAAACAAGAAAAAGAATAAGAGTTAATTCCTAGTTTGCTTTGCAAAACCATCAGATTTTTTTTTTTGCTGGACATCAAAATAACATGTGCAAAAGATAACAAATCAGAAAAAAAAGACAACCAGGCAGATGTGAAATGGGGAAAAAAAAAAAACAAGAAAGGGAGTGGCCACGGTTACATCTTTAAAGCATGTGCTATTTATTCTCCATATGTGTAGTGACATTTTATTAATTTGACTCTGAGGTACAGTTTGATTGCAAGCTATTGTGAAGAAGACCCGATGTATGAAAGCAACAGGGACATTTTAGAAACACCTATTCCAAGTGAAGGCAATAATAATATACAGGCACTATCTTTTCTGGACAGTATTTCTTTTAACTCTTGAATTAATGGTGGTTTTTTCCCCCCCATAGCACACAATCCATTTTCCCCCCTGACCCACAACTGGGGAATGATTAAAATATATCAATAGTACACAGCAGCAGATGGTCCATGACAATGAAGGGTGATTTCTGTTTGATTTCAGCCATGAACAGGACAGTTTTCAAAGTGACAACACACAACGAAACATCTCTTGAATTTCTTGAAGATATTACAAGAATGAAAAGGTCTATCATTTCTTGGGGTGTACAGATAGTCCCCAACGTACAACAGTTCATTTCATGGCCGTTCAAAGTTACAACGGCACTGGAAAAAAGTGACTTATGACCATTTTTCACCCTTACGACTGTTGCAGCGTTCCTCCTGGTCATGGGATCAAAATTCTGACGCTTGGCACAACTGACTCATATTTATGACGGTTGTAGTCTTTGGGGTCACGTGATCCCCTTTTGCGACCTTTTGACAAGCAAAGTCAATGGAGAAGCCAGATTCACTTAACAACCGTGTTAGTAGCTTAACAACTGCAGTGATTCACTGAACCACTGTGGCAAGAAAGGTCATAAAATGGGGGAAAACTCACTTAAGAAATCTCTCACTTAGCAACAGAAATTTTGGGCTCTATTGTGGTCATAAGTCAAGGACTACCTGTACTTTCAAGCTGTACATAGGTGCAAGTTTAGAATACTGTGTGAGATTTTGCCTGGAGGGATCCCTCACCTGCTTGGGGTCTAAAAATAAGGGTAGCATGATGGATATTGAGTCTAAACCACAGAGGAAGTGATATAAGCCAGAGTTTCTCAACCTGGGCAACTTAAAGCTGATGGACTTCAGTTCCCAGAATTCCCCATGAGGAATTCTGGGAATTGCAGTCCATACACCTTAAAGTTGCCCAGGTTGAGAAACACGGATATAAGTCATTGAGAAGTTGACGGAACAGAGGAAACTGCTTATTTTTAGCCAGTAATGTTGACAATATTTTTTTAAAAAATAGACACCACCCAACTCCAAGCAAACAACTTCAGGATAAGTTAACTGAGCTGGGGAAGTTGGAAATGCTGAAACCGATGCCTCAGGTGGCTATTTTAAGTCAACACTGAGTTGAAAGGATTGTGGAGGGAGCTATGTTCGTTCTGGAGGGTCTTATCAGCAAGCAGAGGTCTCCTAAAATGGTGGTGCCAACAGACTATAAACATATCAGCTGGCAGAAAAGTGGCATGTTTCTCTTTGGTTCTCCCATTTTTGAGGCCATTCTTACTGAATATTGTGACTGTAGTGTTGATTTCTACGCTTCCTCCACCCCCATTGAACACTTTGCATACGTAATGTCCTTTGTCTTCCATTGTAACATTTGTGATAGTCACTTTACTAGAGGCTTTGTACACGGAGAGACTCTTGTCAAAATTCTTTTCTGTCCTTAGTTCCTAGGAGAGAAAAAGAGAGAAGCACAGAAAAATTTGCACCGAGCTCAGTTCAAAATCCCCCCAATAAAAAGCCGTAACGGGGAATATCGTGGTATCTTTTGCTAGAGGCCTGTATGGGAGGCTTGATGGGAGTAGATGTCAAGAGTCTTAGAAAGTGACTAGAGCAGGGGTCCCCGACCCCCAGCCCTTGGACCAGCACTGGACCGCGGAATGCCAGAAACCAGGCTGTGCAAACAAGGGAAGCCCCCAGGCAGCATGGAAACCACGCCCACTCCAGTCTGCGGAAAAACCTCTCTCCATGGAACCCGTCCCTGGTGCCCAAAAGATTGGGGGCCACTGGACTAGGGGGGGCCCTTCTTTCCAAAATGGGACAACTTGCCACAGCCAACTCGCCGTGGTCAACTGACCACAGCCAACTTTCCATGGGACACCTCACCGCGAGGCAATTCAAACATTCAATTTAATTATTTCAAATAATTAAAAAAAATATTTTAATTTGTGCCATTCACATTTCATTTTGTCCCTCCTTTTGCATTCTTTCTTTAATGATTCCATTTCACCATTTCTTTGATATTAGCGTAACGTGTTCCACAGTGAGTTGGTTGTGATGAGTTGGCTGTGGTGAGTTGTCCTGGACTCCCTTCTTTCTGTTTTAGTGTTTAAAACAGGGGTCCCCAACCTGTGGGCCACGCCCACTACTGGGCCACGGCCTCCTGGCCACCAGGCCACGACACAGGCTGATCAGTGCGAACATGTGTGTGCGTGCACTCGCCCCCACTCGTGCTAGCGCCGTGGCTGTGGTGTGGTGAAAATGGGGCGCGGGGTGGTGAAAATGGGGCGCGGGGTGGTGAAAACGGGCTGTGGTGAAAACGGGGCAGGGCTAGCGAATGTCATGTGGGTACTAGCCCCGCCCCATTTGCATCACGGACGTGCTTGCGGCCCTGTTTGCGCATGTAAAATGCTTTCCCCTCCGTTTCCCTCCAGTCCGCCAACCGAGAAAGATTGGAGACCTCTGGCTTAAAAGACTATACCACCAAGTCCTTCAAGAAGTAATTTTCTTTTCTGGGGTTTTATGGATCAGACAACCCTGAGAAATCCCTTGGACAATCCAGGAGTTATTTCAAAAAGAGAGCCCCCTCCTTTAAAAAGTTCTGCACTGCCACAAACATTTTGATCTGTTTTTCTAACTTTAAAAACGTAGTGTTTGTTTAGGGGTTATTAATCATTCTTCCCATGCTAATTTATACGGAACCAAGCATTTCCAATAGAGCTATGCTGATGTACAGGTAGTCCTCAACTTACGACAGTTCATTTGGTGACTGTTCGAAGTTACAACAACACTGAAAAAAATGACTTATGGCCGTTTTTCACACTTACGACTGTTGCAGCCTCTCCATGATCATGGGATCAAAATTCAGACACTTGGCAACTGACTCATATTTATGACGGTTGCAGTGTTTGGAACATGTGATCCCCTTTTGCGACCTTTTGACAAGCAAAGTCAATGGAGAAGCTGGATTCACGTCACAACCGTGTTGCTAACTTAACAACTGCAGTGATTTACTTAACAGCTGTTGCAAAAGTGGTCGTAAACTGGGGCAAAAGTCTCTTAAGAAATCTCAAATTTTGGGCTCAATTGTGCTCATAAGTCGAGGACTGCCCCTTAGTCAACAAAGGGCAATTGAATGGTTATTTAGGAAAGCTAACAAACATTCAGCAGATCTATTTCTGAAGAACCAAGGAAAAAAATCTTCAAAAAAGAGAAATACACTTTGAGTAGGCCAAGGTCTTCCCTCAACTAAGAAACCCACTGAAACGACTCACCCTCTTTCTTGGAAATTTCCATTTAAATTCCAACCGTCCATTCCAGAATGTCTGCCCTTTGCATTCCAAGTTAAGTGTTTCTCCAACCAAGAGTTTTTTGGGAGTTGCTTTCACATCCACATTCCAAATCCGTGCCTCTAAAAGAAATAAGAAAGTCAGCGATCAAGCATCTACTCCAGCAACATTGAGGATCACGTACAGAATCTACATATTTGATGGCCCTTCACTCGTATCTTTGAATGGGGAGCATCTAATACAGGGGTCTTCAAACTTGGCCCTTTTATAACTTGTGGACTTCAACTCCCAGAATTCCTCAGCCAGCGTGCCTGGCTGAGGAATTCTGGGAGTTGAAGTCCACAAGTCATAAAAGGGCCAAGTTTGAAGACCCTTGATCTAATACAAGCATTTGGTAGAACTTTGAGGAGTGTTTATAATCCATTTAATTTCCATAACTGGAATCAGGTTGAATGCAGAATATAGTCCAACACTGTGGTAGGATTCAGCCAGTTCGCACCACTTTGGCAGAACCGGCAGCTAATTTTTTGTTGTCCAGGCCCAGAATGGACTTCCGGAAGCGGCATCCACACAGAGAACCGGTTGTGCACCTATTTGAATCCCACCACTGGTCCAGCAATGGAAAATTATGTCCAAAAAGGATGTTTTCAGCACCTAAAGCAAAAGCAGTCAGGTACTCACCCATTCTCTGGGTCAAGTAATATGTTTCATATTGCATCTCGTTGATTGTAACAACACACTTGATCATTTTAGCAAAGAACTCAATGGAGGGTGAAGTGATAATGAATCCTTTCTTTGGGTCCCATTCCTTCTTCTCATAGGTGAGAGGGCTGGAGGATTGATGCTAAAGAAGAAAAAGCAAACATGAAGATAGTACTTTTTGTCTGAGATAAAGCTACAGAAGATATAATGTACCATAGATATAATTAAGATAAAGCGACACTGGATATAATTAAGAAGCGTTTCAAGCTGTTTTGATCTTGAAATGTCCCGAACCAGAGCTGTCCTGTCTTAATCTTGAGGGAGACATTCTAAGGCCAATTCCAGTTTTTCTGAAAACGTTTAGACATCAGATGTGCCTCTCACAGACTTACTAGAAGTGGCCCGGCGTCAAAACAGGCAATTTCGAACTCCATTCAGCAATTGGAATGGGGTGTTCGGGATCATTTCTGGCAATGTCAGAACATCATCTTCCCAAAGATAGAAGGCTGCAAAATCTCTAATTGTAGGAGAAGGAGGAGCTGAATCTGAGGTCAGAGTTAAAAGAGGGATCAGTCTAGAATCCCTATGTAGCCACAGGAGGATTAAGTCCAACTTCCCTTGAATTTCATTGACTCTTATCTAGCTCCAAGCAAGTGCTATCTCGTGCATGAAGGCGAATATATGTGTCCCGGGATAATGTTGCAGGATCCAACCTGGGTCGGTCACTGGGACCAAAGGTTTAGTCTTCCGAGCTTTCGGACTGGCCCATCCTCAAGGAACTTTTCTCTACCAGAATGTCTTCATGGGCTCCAGCATGAGTCCAAAAGCTCGGAAGACTAAACCTCTGGTCCCAGTGACTGACCCAGATTGGTTCCTGCAAGTGTTAACCATTAGTTGAGAATACTCCTGTGCATAGGTATGATGTCATGGTTCCAACAGACAAGAGATGAATAAAGCAGAAATCCGAGGTTTGCAAATTCCTCAAAGAACATGTTTATTAGTTGCAAAGTATTGGCACGGTCAAAAGTGAAACCAAGTCTGGATACACATGTAACAATTCCCCAATACAAAGTTAAAAGTCCCACCCATAAAACTATGCAAGCAACTACGTTCCCCAATGTGATTATTCGGCGGGCTTTTTACGTTACGCCCAGCCTGCAGTCTCGGGAGCAGCCGCTGACCTTGGTTCCCACAGGACAAAAGATTATTTTGACTAATGAAGCAACTGGCCAGCCCCCCTCCCTCTGCTCTATGTGGCAACCTAGAATGAGAAGGAAAATGGCTGCAGCCATGCTCATTTGTAGAGTTGACACAGGAATAGCAACAAGTCAGTTTAACTGGACCTTCCCACGAGGACCAGGTCTTTTATGCTTGATATGAGTTCAGTTCTGTTCAGACTCATCTCTTGCCTCTATTTCTTCACTTAAGGAGCAATAAATCACTCGTTGTAGTTCTCCAATTCAATCACTGTCATCTTCAAATACAACCTCAGAGATTCTGCCTGAGATTCTGGATTGACTCGACTGCTGCCAGTCAAAGTCAAGAACACTGAATTATACCGACTAATGGATCAAATCAGTGGCTCTGTTTGTCCAATACATCATAACCATAAACTAACCCAGGATTTCTCAACTTTGGCCATTTTAAGTTGGGTAGACTTCAACTCCCAGAATCACAATGGTTAAGTGCAGCGTGCAATACTGTTGTCATAAGCTAGCTAGCTACGATCTGAATCTATATTACTTATTTTGGGCCTCATGCCTTATTCCAAGAGAGAGTTATTTCAAGAGAGAGTTTTAAAGGCGGATGCAGAGTAGCTAAGTAAAAAGATAAATTTAAGCAGCCAAGGATTCTGTGATAGTTTTTGGTTAACAGCAAAAAAAAAAGGAGAAGAGGAAGAACTTCTGGGTGGACCTGCACAGTAGATATCTGTCCTAACTTCATCATCCTCATTGATTTTGGTTGGTGGCATGGTGAATAGACACTAGTCAGTCTTCAGGTTAGTCATTAGAACATAGCCATTCTGGCTTATAAACCATGATTTTTAGCTTAGTGCAGGGATCTCCAAACTTCACAATTTTCAGACTTGTGGACTTCAACTCCCAGGATTCTGGAAGTTGAAGTCCACCAGTCTTAACATTGCCAAGTTTAGAGACCCCTGGCTTAGTGTAACAATTGTTGTTTCCTTTTCCAGGATGACAATCTGCTATGAACTACAGGTTGCGTGTGTATCTGGTTTTTGTACAAGCCTCTCCACTGCATCTTGCAAAATCTTGCCTAGATAGACAAGTATTCTATGTTACTGGGCAAGCTCACACAATACACTAAGCTAGTTTGCAGTTAGGCTTCTCAAGGCAACTCTGTTATTCTGTTAATTGAAAAGGAAGGAAAATTAAACCATAATATCCAGTTTGTCTGATCCCAGATAAGAGGCTAATCAAAAGAAGAATAAATGAAATGAAATCTTTCCTTGCAACAGCATCATTTACTGCTTTGCTGTACTTTGTGACCTACTCTGCAGGCACCAGTGTCTATTTATCAGCAATAGGAGGAAATAAAAATAAAAATTAGGCCCTCCCTCCCACTATCTCAGAAACGCCAAAGGACTAGAAGCTTAAGCTTCAGTTCAAATGTTATGCAAACACAGCTACAGAATCTAAATGGATATTGTACCGGTTGCAAACTGAGCTATATCACCTCCTATAAATAGATGTGCAGGTGATTTAAAGAAAAGAGCATTTAAAACAGATCCAAGCATAATGGAAGAGAAACCAGCCATTGATGTTCCTGGAGCAAAAAGCAGATCAGTAGCTTCTCCTCAACGGGAAGGGCTATCAGTCAGTTTCCTGTTCCAGCTGATTTGGGCTGGAACAGCAAGGATGTCTGGAATCCTGCCACATAGTTTGGCGTGCTTCACTTCTCACTTCCAGGGTCCTCCTCCATCCTGACTTGTCCTTCATGCCCTATTATGAACTTTGTCTCCCATACCTACAAGGTCCAATCATGCTGCCCAAAAACTACAGATGTCACCATCACTGAGACCTGTTCTTCCAACTTGGGTCCTATATAATTCCCTGCTTTCAGCCTGGAAAAGACAACATGGGATGGTGCTTCATGTTAAGCCAAACTATTCATTCTCCTACATTGGCTGCAGCTTGGAGAGGACCTTGGACTGGAAGCCAGGGCCTTGAAGCTGCCGAAGGACAATCAGGCAACCTAAAGGTGATATTAAGAAGCCAGTATGAAGCGCACCTATTTTAAAACATTGCGTAGTCACAAAAGTTTAATTTGTAGTCTTACAAATCTTTCCTCTTCTGCGCCATACAATAGTGCTATTTTTCAAGGGAATGTAGTGTAGAATAAGGGCGGAATTCCTATTTCATTCTCTTGCTGGGGATGGGAATAGAGGGGGTGGTGTGTTGCCTTTTATCCAGTTGGAATAGAAATCATTTGTCTTCTAGGTATTTCTATAATTGAGGAAAAGAAACTATGTAGAAGAAATAGCATGTATTTCTTGGTTATTGGAACCTGACTCTATCTTTCTATCATCTTATCTATCTATCTATCTATCTATCTATCTATCTATCTATCTATCTATCTATCTATCTATCTATCTATCTATCTATCTATCTATCTATCTATCTATCTATCTATCATCCATCCATCCATCCATCCATCCATCCATCCATCCATCCATCCATCCATCCATCCATCCATCCATCCATCTATCTATCTATCTATCTATCTATCTATCTATCTATCTATCTATCTATCTATCTATCTATCTATCTATCTATCTATCTATCTATCTATCTATCTATCTATCTATCTATCTATCCTCTCTCTCTCATCCATCCATCCATCCATCCATCCATCCATCCATCCATCCATCCATCCATCCATCCATCCATCCATCCATCCATCCATCCATCCATCCATCCATCCATCATGTTAGCTATCTAGCTATCAATCTCTAATGTCTGCCTGTCTGTCTTTCTGTCTCTCTGTCCCCCTTCAAATTCTGCAATAAAAAATAGAGTCTGGAAAGAATTTTCAGACGTCCAGATGTTAATTTCATTTATTTACTGAATAATGGACTTGCCAGTTTATGAGGCTACAATTGTAAAATGCAAAGAAAGGAAAGTTTAATTGGCTGCATCTCCATTTTAGGTTGAAGGTTATTCCTAGTTTTCAGTCAGAAGGAACATCTAGTGGATCATGTTAAAAAAAGATGAATTCGGTATCCCAAAGTTGGTTGGAGTTGGCAGCATTAAAATGCAGCACATTTTTGAAAATGAAAAAGATCCATGATCGTGTGATTGAAACTCCACCCCTTTCCATATGCAACCCAGGTAAAAATTGGGGAAGGGTTTTGATATTGTGAGCCTGCTTGATTTTTTTTTTTAGTTCTTTTCCCATTCTCTTCCCATGGACAACCCTGCTCCAATGAATCCTTTTTCTGTATTAATAGCATTTATTGGCAAAGTGTCATGGCAGTTTGGGGCAAACTTAGGTGGTTGTGAACAGTCTTAATTTCCTTTCTGAGGTTTTCTCAGGCTCCACAAGGAGGGAAAGCCCACACGGTTTTGTTCCACATTAATTTTACATATATAGTGTATATATATATATATTGTGTGTATATTCAAAAGCCTGAATTTCAAGCCCAGCTCGAGAACTAATCAGAATCAGCTGGCATGAGGAATGAGCTTCTTCCTAGCGTTAGCAATCCATCGAATTTCCCATAAATATCTAAGCAGGATAGAGTGCAGTCATTTTAAAGTATAATGGAAGCATCAGAAATATAATTTAGAAGGGGGAAAGTATATTGTTTCAGGAATCGTGAAACAGAATGGTGCTGAATATTAAAACTCTGCATTTGAGGATCCCCTGATGATCCGATTTAAAACATATACCTACAGAAATACTGCATATAGATATGATATAGATTCACACACACACACACCCCGTATTCCACATATTAAACGAAGTTGCTTGCGCAACACTCAAAAGTTGTTGTGAAAGGAGAAGGGGAAACCGGAGTTGATTTTACCCCAATCTTCAAAAGACCCCTGGTGCTATTTTTCTCCCTCGCTTTCCTGCAGTTTTATCACTGAGCAGTTATTAAATTTGGAGGAGGATGTTCTAAATTTGTCAAATTGTCGGGCTCCTTCCTTCCCTCCCCCCCGCTTTAGTTTCCTGTGAGTAAAGGAAGCCGCCAACCTGACTCCACACGTAGTATTTCCAGACAAGGCCAAAATAACAAGCCGGCTTTCCTTAAATGGGAACAGAAAGATGGGTGCCCAAGTTAAGCACACATCTACAGAAAGCCTTATCCGCTCTTCTGGAGACGTCTCTGAAGCCAGGGGAAGAGACACCTTCCTTTTTGGGGTCTGAATGTCAGCCTCCCCCACCCTTTATGTCTCTTTCAAAGGAGGAAGAACAAAGTCTTTGGTCCAGACGTCCCAGCAGCCCGAAATGGAAACATCTACCCATCCTTCTGAAAGTCTAGGATGAGGTCCCAGTTCAAGACCAAGCAACAAATGGAAAAAGTTTGACTCAGCTCCCAGCGATGGGAAAGATCAGAAATCAGGCCTCTGAACGCCTTGCCCTTTCCTCAAGGAGACGTTATCTTCAGGTTTCAGAGAGGCTGCTAGGCTGGTATTAATTCTCTATATATTTCAACAAAAGTCAACTGAGATGTTAAGCCAACATTTACAGGAAGCCAAAGCTTTTGCTACACCAGCCAAAAAGGAGAGAGAAGAAAAAAAGAGAGTAAAGAATGGGTTTAATTTCAATATTATGAAAATGTGTGGGCATGTGTGTGTGTGTGTTTTGGACCGAGTACTTTATGGAGGGAAGTTGCTCTCTTCATAAAAAAAAAAGTAATGCTTCACCTCAACATTAAAACTAAAGAAGTTTCCCATTCTCGGCAAATTTTATTATTTTGGCAGCTACTAAATGTTATGAATAAGATGCCTCCGCTGTTATCCATCAAACACGACCAAATCCCACTGCCTGTTTAGTTCTACTAGAGCAGTGATTCCCAACCTTTTCTATACCCCGCGCCCCTAGAACGCTTCTGATATATTCTCGCACCCCTTACAAAAGTTCAAAACAATGGCAACAAATTATGCATATAAACTATAATTTTGAACATCCAAGTTTTCGCGCTCCCTGGAATATCATCTCGCACCCCCAGGGAGTTTGAGTACCCTTGGTTGGGAACCCCTGTCCTAGAGCATCAAATACCGTCCCATAACAACTCTAAAACCTATGGTAAATACCGACAATCAAACACTGAGACGAAATGACCATTATTAGTCTGTATTCGAGACTTTGAGATTGGCTGAAAATCATTCAATATCAAAAAATAGCTACTAAGAAGCCAGGGGTGACTTCTGGGGAAAAAAATCTGCCCCATGAAAAGAGTATGAAGCAACTTAATACACATAATTATGCTCTTTGATAGAGTATAGTATTCCACTTATTTGTCAGCTACTTTACTCCAGAGAAAGAGTGACCTGTGAGTTAAATCTACATGACAGCAAAGTCAGGTATGGTAGGACAGATTTTATGGTGGTCTTCCTAAACCTGTTTCATTGCCGGAGGCAGAGAAAGGGCTACAGATGTACAGCAGCATTTTCTGTTATGTATATCTGCATCGCTTTGAAACTTCCCAGGCTACCCATGCATCCAGTCTGAAAAAAACCTCGTGGGGTCTTCTGTTGAGATTGGAAGAAAGGGGAGGGGACGCCAGGCAAGCTGTAGGCCACTGAGAAGACAGTACAACAAAAGGCAGGACAATCACACAACCCTTAGAATCATAGAATTATAGGACTGGAAGGAAACTTCGAGGTCTTCTAATCCATCCTCCTCCCCAAGGCAGGAGTCCTTGTACCAGGGCTTTTCAACCAGTGGTACGGGTACCACCTGTGGTACATTGGCACCTGGCAGGTGGTATGCGACCAGCCTAGAAAAGTGGTAGTGGGGGAGGGGAATGAGCTGAACCGGTGGCAGCACTGCACAAGCCTGAGTGAGAGACGGCTGGAGCTGCAAGGCTGTCAGGGCTCAGTGGAAGCGCCAGGATCAGTGCCGCTTTCCAGCTGATCGGCGCTTCTTCAGGGCTGTCAGGGCTCAGTGGAAGCGCCAGGATCAGCACCAGGCTCCAGCTGGAGCTCAGCGCTGATCCTGGTGCTTCTGCTGAGCCCAGAAGAAGCGCTGATCAGCTGGAATGTTGCAGCATCTCCAGGGTCTTGTGATTTACATTCAGATGCTTGGCAACTGATTCATATTTATGACGGTCACAGTGTCCCAGGGTCATGTGAAGTGACCAAAACCTGCTGCAACCACCCAGCAGACGGGGGGGAGTAAAAACCAAACACCCCCCACCCCACCCCCGCTGCCAATCCTCAACAGAAATGCTCACAACAATGAAAACCTCGGACAGGAGGAAGAGCGCCGCCGGGCGGGCAGGCAGGTGTCTTGCTCGGCTGTGGCTTGGGGGGCACTTTTTTCAGTGCCATTGTAACTTCAAACAGTCACTAAGCGAACTGTTGTAAATTGAGGACTACCTGTACTTTATCACTTTTTTCCTTTTTTTTTTTTGGTCATCAAGGTTTTGACACCTTGCTAGGCGACTGGTGGTACTCGGATGTTGTCATATCCTAAAAGTGGTACAATGGATGAAAAGGTTGAAAAGCCCTGGTCTAGAGCACCCAGAAAATTAACCAAAGCCATCTGGAAATCCTAATTTGGAGCAAATTTAGGATTTTGCGTCAGCCAGGATTCTGGGTGACATGGATCCTTTCTGGAACAAATTCCAGCAAATGTTCTTTCAGGGGAAAAAAAAAAAGCCCAGAATAAAAAACAAATAGGAATTGTACTTATCTAAGAAATTCTTTAAGAGATGTCCAAAATATATAATCTTCCTTTTGCTATCATGTTTAAAATGCCTGATTCTCGTATAGAAGACATGGACACTCTAAAGAGTATAGGTTTATTTTCCAAAATTGTCTGAACCAGAGTTGAAATTTGCTAGTTTGAAAATCTATGGCTAAAAGTGGCCCATTACTGAGCAAATTAATCCTCATTTGATGATTTATCAATAGTGACCCTTGAAAGCTAAGCTATTTGATGAAGGTTGGGAGAAGATTCAGAAATAGAATAGAATTAGAATAGAATAACAGAGTGGGAAGGGAGCTTGCAGGTCATCTAGTCCAACCCCCCCCCCCAAGCAGGAGACCCTACACCATTTCTGACAGATGGCAGTCCAGTGTCTTCTTGAAAGCTTCCATATAAATAAACTAAGACAATGTAATGCTCACCGCCAGCAGCTCCGGTTTGATCTCTGGTGAGGTGACGCGACACGGCACATTGATCACATCTGTATGGTTGTGCACAATGATGAGGTCTGCATATTTTGGGTGGGGTCGCACAAAAGGCTGTGACTGATCTGCAGGACACAAAAATGGAACATCACAAGTGTGCCGAGAAGCAACAGGGTTGGGTTGCTTGACAGAAATGACCTGCTTAACTTTTACACCAAAAGTAGAGTAGATTAACAGATTCTGATTCTAACTTAGATCAGCTGTTGAAGCTGAGTCAGTCCTTTTGGGGAAGAAAACTCTGGCAAAGTCAGATTCACCCTTTCTCAACCCAAATATGACACACTATACCCTAACCTTTCTCAGCTGAAAATAGCATCTGAAACCGTGGAGATATCTTATGCTAGGCAATTGATAAATGCAACTCAGGTCTTCAGGGAATGTTACTTTCCTTGCTTACTTCCAGTTACGCTTGGAGAAGAGAAGGACACAATGACCCTTTCTTTGCAGGCATCTGGAACTTTTTCCCAATGTCCAAGAAAAAAAAAATAGCAGTGATGGAACCGGCAAATCAGCACAACAGGAAGACTTGTTTTTCACATAGGTGTTGTTATTGCAAAAAGACAATCATGTTTTCAGCATCCACATTGCTGGACAGTTCCCTGATCTAACTTTACAGAGAAGCTTTGTCTGTTAGAGCAAGGAACTACACTGAGGGATTCTTGGTGCTCTTGAGTTTTAGGTTTTTTTTTTCTTGCAGGTGTTTCATTACCCAAACCAGGTAACATCATCAGACGATATTCCCCAGTTTGGCAATGAAACATCTGCAAGAAAACAACCAAGCTCAGAGAGCACCAAGGACCCCTCATTTCCACCCTGAGCTACAAATAGAATAGAATACTTTATTTGGCCAAGTGTGATTAGACACACAAGGAATTTGTCTCCGATGCAGAAGCCCTCAATGTACATGCAAAACAACAGAGTATAATAATCATAATAATGATACCAATAAGAGGGGGTAGTAGACAAGAATAGAATAGAATAGAATAGAATAGAATAGAATAGAATAGAATAGAATAGAATAGAATAGAATAGAATAGAATAGAATAGAATAGAATAGAACAGACAGATTGTAGAATAGAATAGACAGATTGTAGAATAGAATAGAATAGACAGATTGTAGAATAGAATAGACAGTTTATAGAATAGAATAGAATAGAATAGACAGATTGTAGAATAGAATAGAATAGAATAGACAGTTTGTAGAATAGAATAGAATAGAATAGAGTAGAATAGAATAGAATAGAATAGAATAGAATAGACAGATTGTAGAATAGAATAGAATAGAATAGAATAGAATAGACAGATTGTAGAATAGAATAGAATAGAATAGAATAGAATAGAATAGGACAGATTGTAGAATAGAATAGAATAGAATAGACAGATTGTAGAATAGAATAGACAGTTTGTAGAATAGAATAGAATAGAATAGAATAGAATAGAATAGAATAGAATAGAATAGAATAGAATAGAATAGAATAGAATAGAATAGAATAGAATAGAATAGAATAACAGAGTTGGAAGGGACCTTGCAGGTCATTTAGTCCAGCCCTCGGCCCAAGCAGGAGACCCTACACCATGTCTGATAGATTGCAGTCCAGTCTCTTCTTGAAAGCCTTCAGTGATGAAGCTCCCACAACTTCTGAAGGCATAATAGCAATACAGTCCTACTACATGGGTAAATCTCCTTAAGCATAAGACAGTTCTGTGGGAATTAGGTGTTTAGCAGAGTGATGGCATGAGGGGAAAAACACTGTCCCTGTGTCTAGTTGTTTTGGCATCCAATCCCCTATAGCAATGTCCCAAGGGGATGAGTTGAAACAGTTTATGTCCAGAATGTGAGGGATCTGACAAGGACAGCCCATTATCTTTCTACCCCTTTGTTTTTAAAACCAGGTTAGCCTATGTAATGGCTTACACTCTATCTTAGGGTCTCCCTCATTAAAATGGAGAATGCCAGCAATTTTTGGCAATTGCACTAATGAAATTCATGATGCTGTCAAAAGAGTTTGCAGAGCTAAAAAAAATAAAAGGCAGTTCATGCCTGGGTTGTCCTATTCTTCGTTTTGGCTTTCTGCCTAGCAAGATAATCTATAATTATGAGTTGGTAAAGACAGAATGTCAATTATTCTAGGCTAGTGTTTCTCAATCTTAGCTATGCTGGCAAGGGGATTTCGGGAGTTGAAGTCCACCCCATGCTGGTGGGGGAATTCTGGGCGTTGACACCCACTCATGCTGGATGGGGGAATTCTGGGAGCGCCTAAGGTTGGGAAACACTGGCCTAGGCATTTGGTTTGGCATTCCCATATGAGACTCCTTATAAGCAGCATGTAGTGATCATGGTTTTGCTGTAGTTTGTATTTTTAAAGTTAGTCCTTGATGATGGAAGAGAGATAGCAAACAAACAAACTGGGGCAAATCATTGAGGCCGGTCCACAATCACAAAAAAAATCTCCTTCTCACCACTTGAGGGCGCAGTTAAGGTGACTTTACACAGCACCCAAATACTTCTCTTGCTAATGGAACTTTACAAAGGGTCAGTTCACTTTTACATTCAGGCCCGGGGAAATGTGGGGTGGGGGCAGTGGTGGGATTCAGCCGGTTTGCACCACTTCGGCAGAACCGGTAGCTAATTTTTTGTTGCCCAGGCCCAGAATGGACTTTCGGAGGCGGCATCCACACAGAGAACCGGTTGTTCACATATTTGAATCCCACCACTGGGTGGGGGTGGGGGGAAAACAGGAGATCAAAAGGCAGCTGTTATTGAAAAAGATGAAGCCATCAACCCCATCTACTCCTTTTCATTTAATTCATGGGTGTATATAATGTGCAGGGAAGGAAAGGAAAGGGAAGGGAAGGGAAGGGAAGGGAAGGGAAAGGAAAGGAAAGGAAAGGAAAGGCAAGGGAAGGGAAGGGAAGGGAAGGGAGGAAGGAAAGGAAAGGAAAGGAAAGGGAAGGGAAGGGAAAGGAAGGAAAGGAAAGGAAAGGAAAGGAAAGGGAAGGGAAGGGAAGGAAAGGAAAGGAAAGGAAAGGAAAGGAAAGGAAAGGAAAGGAAAGGAAAGGAAAGGAAAGGAAAGGAAAGGAAAGGAAAGGAAAGGAAAGGAAAGGAAAGGAAAGGAAGTGATGGAGGAGGAGGAGAAACACTATGGAGAGCTACATGAAAGAAAGCCGAATTTTGAAAGTTGAATAAACAATGCAGTTTTCACAATGCCTTCCTTCCTGGTGTTGTGATGCGCGTGAAATAATTCGCTTTCCTTTGTGGGCACTCTGGAGATTTTTCAGAGAAATAAGGTCTAACATTGTTTTCGTGCCTTCAGCCTTTAGAGACCTTAACAGGAAGGGGTCCACATTGTTGCGAGGTTGAAGGCCCAGGCTGATTTTTACAGATGTAGCCAGTTCTTTAAATTAACCAAGTCTTAAGTCATTGTTTTTAGCTGGAGGTAGAACAGGGCAGGATATCTGAGTGGAAGAAGGAGGAGAGATAAGCAGAGGCTGCTTAATGGTTTCCTGACATTTTCAGCTCAAAATTACCCGCTTGGTGCTGATTTCTCACAGCAACGGAGGTGGGTGATGAATGGTCTAGGTTTATCAGGACACTACATAAACCAAGACATAGAAAAGCAAATAATCTGGTTCATTGTCTTTTTTCAGAATAACTCTCTCATACCCCCCTTTTTTTTTTTTCCTATGGGAAGTTTATCAACTCCTGCATTTGAAAAGATTGTGATGATTTCCAAACAGAATAGAATACAGAATAACAGAGTTGGAAGGGACCTTGGAGGTCTTCTAGTTCAACCCCCTGCTCCAGAAGGAGATCCTACACCATTTCAGACAGGTAGCTGTCCAGTCTCTTCTTGCAAACATCCAGTGCTGACACCCCTACAACTTCTGGAGGCAAGCTGTTCCACTGGTTAATTGTCCTCACTGTTAGGAAGTTTCTCCTTAGTTCTAGGTTGCTTCTCTCCTTGATTAGTTTCCATCCGTTGCTTCTTGTCCTGCCTTCAGATGCTTTGGAGAATAGGTTGACTCCCTCTTCTTTGGGGCAGCCCCTCAAATATTGGGACACTGCTATCATGTTGCCCCTAGTCCTTCTTTTCATTAAACTAGACATACCGAATTCTTGTAACCATTCTTTGTATGTTTTAGCCTCCAGCCTCCTAATTATCTTTGTCTCTCTTCTCTGCACTCTTTCCAGAGTCTCAACATCTTTTTTTTTTTATTGTGGTGACCAAAATTAGATGCAGTATTCCAAGTGTGGTCTTACCAAGGCATTGTGAAGCAGTAGCATCACTTCTCGTGATCCTGATTCTATCCCTCTGTTTATGCAACCAAGGATTTCATTGGCTTTTTTGGCCGCTGCAGCAGACTCCTGCCCCAAATTTAACTACTGCTGGCTCATGTTTAAGTATAAACACTTTTTAACCTTCTAGCTTGGTGTTTATGACATGCTACCTTAAAAAGGTTTTCCCAGTTGCAATGTATGGCTGTGAAAGTTGGACCATGAGCGCAAAAGAATTGAGGCCTTTGAACTATGGTGCTGGAGAAGACTCCTGCGAGTCCCCTGGACTGCAAGGCGATCAAACCGGTCAGTCCTAGAGGAGATCAACCCTGACTGCTCTTTAGAAGGCAGATCCTGAAGTTGAAACTCAAGTACTTTGGCCACCTAATGAGAAGGAAGGACTCACTGGAGAAGAGCCTAATGCTGGGAAAGATGGAGGGCAATAGAAGAAGGGGACGACAGAGAATGAGGTGGCTGGATGGAGTCACTGAAGCAGGAGGCGTGAGCTTAAATGGACTCCAGAAGATGGTAGAGGACAGGAAGGCCTGGAGGAACGTTGTCCATGGGGTCGCGATGGGTTGGACACGACTTCGCAACTAACAACAACAACAACCTTAAAAAGCATTCTTGAAGATCATGTAAGGTCATTTTAGCCAGGCTTGTCATTGGTCATATAATCCAAGCCGCCGAGAAGTCCCAAGCCTACTGCATTTGGACTGCAAAACTCCAGATGACCGCCAGATGGCAGCCAATCAAGTTTCTTGTATCTCTTTACTGCCATTATGATTTTTTTTGGTAATTCAGACAATACAGTTCTCACTTCGGAATTATTATAGCCTATATAATTATATAATTATAGCAACTGGGCTCTGCCATCTTGGCAAAAGTCTGGAACTAAATCATGCTTTTTGGAAATCCCCGGGGGGGGGGGGGAGGCATTTCAGATTTGGTGTGATACAAGTAACACCACTCCCAGTAGGTAAAATGGTGGCTGCAGTAGCGATGGCGTCCATGGGACCTAGCAGTTTCATCCGGATGAAGAAATGAGAGCACTGCTCCACCCATTAGTTGATGCGAGCAACGTTAAGATTCAGATCCAAAAGGGGTGGAGTTTGCCTCATGACATCACAATGCTTGTCACATTATTTGCCCTCCCCTATTCCCCTTCTCCCCTCTCTTGTCTCTGCCAAGTTTAATTGAAGGTGTCATGCGGGGGGGGGGGGGCCTTCGGGGAATAGTCAAAAAGTCAAGACACCCGATGCATAAAACAGGCAGGCATTCAACCCTACCATTGTGGCCATCATCTTCTCTTAGAATAATAGGGCTGGAAGGGACTAGAGATCTTCTAGTCCAACCCCTTCACCAAGGCAGGAGACCTTAGACCACTTTGGAATATCTTCGTTAACCATACTCTGTGGCAGGGATGGGCAAACGATAGCCCCTTTATGACCTGCGGACTTCAACTCCCAGAATTCCTGAGCCAGCCGTGCTGAGGGGAAAGGGAGAGGTTTCCAAGCTGAGCCATGCTGGCTCAGGAATTCTGGGAGTTGAAGTCCACGAGTCATAAAGCGGCCTAGGCCTAGGCCAGAGGTAGGCAACCTTGGCTCTTTTATGACTGGTGGACTTCAACTCCCAGAATTCCTGAGCCAGCCACGCTGAGGGGAAAGGGAGAGGTTTCCAAGCTGAGCCATGCTGGCTCAGGAATTCTGGGAGTTGAAGTCCACAAGTCATAAAGGGGCCATGGTTCCCCACCCCTGCTCTGTGGACACCCCATATGACATGCAAATGCATCCTAAGGAATGCAAAACGCAGTAAAGCTTCTGGCGGAAGCAAACTGAGAAACCCAAAATTTGCTTCTGGTCTGTTCCTTTGCCCTGAAGCTGAAGAAGAAGTAACTTAAGTGCTTCACAATCTTTGATGAGTCATAAGCACTATTGTCCAGCTGCCACTTGCACTGAGGCAGAAGGCCAGGCTGATTCGTGCTGACTTCCTAGCCATTAGCTTGTGATTCATTGGCCCATTTGCTTCTGTCACTTTCCTCTGAAGGAGCCAAGGATGCTCCTTCCTGTAAGGGTCCCTTTCCTGGGACGCCTTTCAAAATTTCCCACCTGAGATGAAACGGCAACTGGGGAAGAATAACTGACGGATGAGATTTGCAGGATCTAAAGAAATAAAGGAAAGGATACCGACAGCCTGCTTCATGTGCCATCGAATCACGAGACTCAGTTAATGCATCGTGCTTAGCCACGATGCATGGATGGAGCCACAAGGGAAGGGCTGCAAATTCAGCTAAAGAATCAAGTTGAGATGCTAGGATGACAGATGAGGAAGGTGGTTTGGTTTTCTTGAGGCTGTCCAACACTCCAAAGACTCTCAGCAGCTTCCAAGATGTGCAGAAAAACACAACTCAAAACCACAGAACAGCCTGGACTAAAACAACTCTCCCCAACATGCTAGAAGGAAAGATTTATGTGATCTGCTCAGCTCCAACCAAATAAATCCCGTTGTGGTTTAATGGGATACGCACGTACAGCCTATGTGACATACATACTGTATGTTAATTCAATTTAGAATAGAGCTGGAAGGGACCTTGGAGATCTTCCAGTCCAACCCCTGCTCAAGCAGGAGACCCTATACCATTTCAGACAATTGGCTGTCCAGTCTCTTCTTAAAAACCTCCGGTGATGAAGCATCCACAACTTCTGGTGGCATGCTGTTCCATTGGTTAATTGTTCTCACTATTAGGAAGTTGCTCCTTAATTCCAGGTTGCTTCTCTCCTTGATTAGTTTCCATCTGTTGCTTTTTGTCCTGCCTTCAGGTGCTTTGGAAAATAAGTTGACCACATCTTCTTTGTGGCAGCCTCTCAAATACTGGAATATTGCTATCATGTCCCCCCTAGTCCTTCTTTTCTCTAGACTAGCCAAACCAAAATCTTGCCATGGTTCTTCATCTGTTTTAGTCTCCAGGCCTTTAATCATCTTAGTTGCTCTTCTCTGCACTTTTTTTTTCAAAGTCTCAACATCTTTTTTTGTAATGTGGTGTCCAAAACTGGATGTAATATTCCAGGTGTGGCCTTACCAAAGTTTTGTAAAGCAGTACTAGTATTTCAAGTGGTTTTGATTCTACGCCTCTGTTTAGACAACCAATGTCCCAACAGTAAGTTTAATTATTTCATCTTTCCATCTTTGAAAGCTCTCCACATCTAGGCAGATAGTGTCAGATTATCTTTCGTTGAACGCCGAGGTGTCCTGGGGGGTGGGGGGTGGGAGCAAAGAAGTCAGGATAGCAGCAGCAGCCTCTTAACTGAAGCTCTGCCCCCTTTGCACACAGTTGTGAGACTTGCAAAAAAAGGGGGTGGGGCTTTGAGGAGGCCCCTACGGCCATCATCGTGACTTTTTAAAATTCCCCCGAGCAGTTTTGTCTTGCAGCTTTCCTACCCCCCCCCCCCCAAATGCCTAAATTAATGGAAATTCTGCTCACTGGAATTTTATCATGTTACTGTTTCTCTCTCTCCCTCCGCAGCCGGCTTTTATCAGCCCTCCTAAAGGAATTCAAGTCTATCTGGCATTCCCGTTTCAGGACTGGCTTCATCGGAGGAGTCTGCTTATTTATGGGCCTCACACAGGTGGGGTGGGAAAAAAAAACGTTTTCCCACGAGACTCCCGTGTGAGAACAATAACAAGCTGTATCTCATCCCCTCTTTCATTTTTAGCCTGATACTTAAGTCCCTAGATGGGCAGGCTTCAGAAGGAAGCTGCATTGCTCCGTTGCAATGCCCTGCGCGGCTTTTGTTTCATCAGCCCCCCTAGAGATGTTTTCTTGATTCCCCCCCCCCCCTCAGGGGGAAATACGGAATCGAGAATCAGCCCAGAATGGGGAATTTTATTTTCCATGTTGCAACTCATAACACGGCAATATTTCTTTCAAAAGCTGCATTTTTTTTTTAAAAAAAGGCATAATTGCAAGGCCTCTACATAATTAGGTTAATTTGGAATGAATTAAATCAATTTCAGGTTTTGTGGCAAGCCTGTCCACATTTTCAAGGGCTGGTCCCTGGAATCCAGTAAGTAAGTCATTGTTTTGGTGGTTTGTTCTGAAAGCAAACTGGGACTGAAGGCATCACAAGTCACCCAAAGGAAGGAAATCTATGTGGTTGTGGATACACAACCAAGTGAGAGGTGATTTTGCATCACCTCTCACTTTGGACTTGAGTGAACACACTTTTGCACGGTGCAGGAAAATGGAATACGTTTGCACAACACACCACAAGCACCTGCAGGACAGCAAAGAGCAGAGTGACTCCGCACGTGGCCCTGATCCCATTGTGCAACTCACACAAATTATGGCGCTTGAGCAATGCCACTGTGCCTTCAGAAGCTGTGGCTGCTCCAACACTGGAGGCTTTTAAGAAGATACTGGACAACCACTTGTCTGAAATGGTCTAGGCCTAGGCCAGGGGTAGGCAACCTTGGCTCTTTTATGACTCGTGGACTTCAACTCCCAGAATTCCTCAGCCAGCTTGGCTGGCTCAGGAATTCTGGGAGTTGAAGTCCACGAGTCATAAAAGAGCCAAGGTTGCCTACCCCTGCCCTAGGGTCTCCTGCTTGAGCAGGGGGCTGGACTAGAAGACCTCCAAGGTCCCTTCCAACTCTGTTTATTCTGTTATTATCTACACAAGTTTCAACTGGGACACAAACTTCCGCCGTCCTGTGCTGAATTCTTTTTTCGGTTGCCTTTGAGCTGCAGGTTGCTCTCGTTTCTCCAACTTTGCTCTCCCAAATGGTGACAAGGATGCCTTTGCTTCCATCACGCACAAATACGCATCCCAATTTCTGCTCCTTCAGCACTTCCAAGTGAACTAACCTTCTTGATCCATGCTGGGTTTTAAAGTAAGGACGCTCCACCCTGCCTGCCTTCCTGCAAACTCCTCTTGACCTGCCAGACGAGCCAGACAGTCTGTCTGCAAAGGCTACGAAGAAGAAGCCATTCTCCATCTCCTTGGACTTTCCTGACAGCTGATAAGCCACTAACATTCCACAGTGCCCGCCTGGTCCCTGCCTGGGACGTGCCATGCGGCTTGCCCTGGTCTTCTTTCCTTGGAGGAGCTGCGGGTGGCTTGAAGGAGGCTGGAAAAGGAAGGAAGCCGCTTGCCTGCACAGCTCAAATGTCCCACCCTGCCTTGGCAATCTCCCATTTTACAAGCTGAGGGTGCTGAATGGGCCTGTCTCCAGGCTGCCGTGTCTCCAGCCGACCTCTTGATCTGCTGCTGTGCAGGGTTTGATACCTGGGGAGATCGTCAGGTGGAGAATATTTCAACAAGGGAATTCATCAGGGCTTCAGATATCAAAAGCTGGCATTGACTAGCGGAGTAAAATCCGCAGGGACTCCTTTACCTTTTCAGATCCAAAGACTAGGAGCGGGTCTGAAGCATTTAAAGTAGCATCTGCCTGCACCTGGGAGTACCAGAATCAGGTTTTGAGTGTTTGCTACTTTCCCCATTGCTGTTACACGCTCACTTTGTTGTTCACTGTCCCAGTGGATTTGGAGCAATCTGTAAATACTCTTAATACAGTCAATAAATGTGAACTTCCTTCAAGCTGTCAAGCTCTTTCTTGGGTTTGCATGGCTGTCCTTTGCAGATGTTGAGTGATCCTGGGGGGTGGGGGGAGGGGAAGAGTGTACTTGGATTCAGGAACTGGGAGCTCCTTGTGTGACTCCTTGTGACCTGATGGGGTTTGAATTGGAAGTGCTCTCCCCCCCCCCCAGTTCAATAGCCGTGTTGATGCTGTTCTCTAGATGAACTTTCCCTCGGCTCCTGGGGACTTCAAAGGCAAGGCCATGCAGTTTCCCCGAAGAGATTGGCTTCTGGAATGTTTTGATATCCCAGACTAGCCGGCAAGCCTGGAATTTCCTGCTGTACTGACAGGCTGTACTACAACTTCCATTATCCCTCATCAACCATCATGCCAATCGGGTATGGTAGAAGGCACAGTTTAACCCTTCGTTAGACTGAAGGAAGTTGGATTTACTCGAGGCAATGTTGTCTCAAGACAGGGACTGGCAACCCCAAGACTTGATTGGTTTTTTCGGTCTTTGTAGACCCCTATAAAACCCTTAGCTTTTACAAATGTGCTCCTTAAATTTATTTTAAATACATTGAACTAATAGAAAATGTATTTAGTTAAGACTTTTGTAGGCTGAATGAGGAGGAGGAGGAGGAGGAGGAGGAGGAGGAGGCCTCCCCAAAACAGCCCTCCCAACTTTTCCAGCTTCACTCTTACTATCCCACCCCATCACATGACCGTCGGGGGAAAAGACAGCAATGCTTTATTTTCCTTCCAAAGAAAAATGAAAGAAAATGTCAACTCAAAAATCCAAGCCCCATTTTTTTTTTTTTTTAAAAGTATACTGGCCGTTGAAACGTTTCAAAATCAACTAAATTCAGGCAGAAAAGCTAAGAGAGATGGGCAGATGGAAATGCCAAATTCCTGATTCTCAAACCAAGGAGGAGAACACCTATTAGAGAATTGATCTATTGACGAATCCATTAAATGCTGCTAAATTCTGTTGAAAATGTGGTTGCCACTAGGAAGCACTGGATCTGAATTTCGTCTCCTTCTCCCTCTCCTTCTCCTCTGTTGTTTGATTCATGGTCTTCACTTGGTTTCTTTGTTCTTTGACTACAAACAAGGATATAGATACGACTTACCATCATTAAGCTGAGTTTGGACTATCACAGGAGTGTTCTAAACGGCTGAGTCCTTCCCACTGGACCTGCCTAGATTTTATTCCAAAACTGCTAGCACTGGCCAGCTCTGACCGCAGGAGCCAAATTACTCCAGAGTAATGGCCATCCTTTAATGGCACCTCTCCATGTAACTTCCTGCTTCATTGCCTCGGTGCTCTTTAGCTTTCAATCTAAGAGCATCAAAGGCTGTTGTGGGCTATGCAAACACAGCTTGAGAATGAAGTTAGAGTTTACAGATGGGGACTTAGGAACATGGAGTTGCTAGCAGCTCATCACTGATCTGGGGGTCCAATCGCAACGGCTTGGGGTTTGCATCTTCAGTGAGATCTCATCTCTGTGAGACCTGACTCATAGTTGGAGTATAAGGCTGGACGTTTTGTAGAATTGTCTAGCCTCAGATTTCTGTTTCCAAGCTTAACTACTGTAGAGGAAAGATTGTACCCAGACATGTATTAAAAATCAGAGAGCTTCTTTCTGCCTGCTTCCTTCTCTATCCAAAGGCTGCTGCTGTGGTTTTTAAAAAGCTAGATGGTCACATAAAAATGGCTGACTGAGTGACGTCCCTACTATAAAAAGGAACAATGACAACACAGCTGCAATTTTGCAGGCCAGGTTTGGAAGGATTACGTATGTCGTTTTGCCTTTTAATGTGATCCACTAAAGCCAAGGACGAGGTATTTATGAGCACCGAAGAAGGACTTGCATGATAAGATCAGTACAGCTTTATTCTTCAGATGCCACCAGAACTAATTGGATTGGTCGACAGCTACCGGGAATTTGGTTCCAATTCTTTGTTCCTTAGGTCTACCGTAACTCAGCCTTTCCTGCTTGGTGCCGTGTCTTTCATCCGGATGATTCTTCTGACCACATTAGTGAGGTGTCCAACATAACCAGCAAACTAAAGGTGCTTTTCAAAAGGCAACTGGACTCTCTTGGCTTTTCTCCTTGAAAATTTTTCACTTCTCATCCGAGAAGCTTCTTCAGTTCTGACTGAATGGTGGGGGATGGAATTACTTATATTCTTTGCAACCATCTGGTCATTAGCACTCTGAAGCTCAGTCATTAGCTCTCTGAGAGTCACTGAGGTCACTTGGGGGTTTATATGTACCCTCCTGAACCATGTGCGAATGGGTGTGGAACCTTCTTGGAACTGCTGAAAGGACTGGGTTGTAGACAGGAGATAGGTGGTGTCGTATCCCTCCCCCTCTGTTGAGAGAGGATTGTTCAATCTTAACACAGATGGCCTCTTTGACCCCTATTTCAAACCAGCAGTCCTCTTTGTCCAGAATATGACAAGTTCACATCAATTCTGGATGCTGAAGTCCACAGATTTTAAAGTTTGCCAAGGTTGAGAAACACAGCTCCAGATGCTGGGTGTGTGGGCTGACCCCAATAAAGTTGGAAGTAAAGAGGCTGCGATAGAACAAGAATATTATCAACCCCAACTGTAGATGTTCTCAACAACCATGGCTGAGCTCCTTAATGCATGTTGGTGTTCCTAAAAAGCCACGGTGATGCAGTGGTCAGAATGCAGCCTTATAGGCTAACTCTGCCCTCTGCCAGGAGTTCGATCCAGACCAGCTCAATGTTGATTCGACCTTCCATCCTTCCAAGGTTGATAAAATGAGGACTGGAGATTGTTGGGGGCAATATGCTGACTCTGTAAACCAGGGGTCCCCAACCCCCGGTCCGTGGACCAGTACCGGTCCGCAGCATGCCAGCAACCGGTCCGCACAAACAAGCAAAGCCCCATCCGCGGGTTGCAGGCAGCATATAAAACCAGCCCCCCTCTGGTCCCTGGAAAAACCTCTCCCCATGGAACCGGTCCCTGGTGCCCAAAAGGTTGGGGACCTCTGCTGTAAACCACTTAAGAGAGGACGGTAAAGCACTATGAAGCGGTATACAAGTCTAAGTGCTTTTGCTAGTGCTAGAAAGAGGTTGGTTGTTCTTTGTGGTTTGGAACTCTGATACTTCAGATTTCAACGTTCACAGCCTTTGCCGTTGACCAAGGGCATGGAGGGGGGGAGGAGAGGACACAAGCATTCAAGTGACAATGGTCTAATTGAAGCCCTGATCTCTTCTTTACACGAGATGCATATCAAAAAGGCATGGGACTTCTATGCAGCTGCCATATTCCTTTTTTTCCCCCCACCCAGATGTCTCTGCCCTTGACTTTGCTATTGATAGGATTGATTGGAAGTGGATATCTGCTTTGATCCTCAGTGTGGTCTCCATAGGTACCTGGTGATAATGCATCACACCAAGCTCCATACCTCTTCTGATTTTTTTTTTTTTCATGGAACACAGAATAAGGGCTGGAAGGGACTTTGGAGGTTTTCTAGAGACATGTCGGCACCACCAATGTATAAGTGACAGAAAATCTGGACTATAAAGCCAACAACAGGAGCCCCATGGAAGTTGTTCTTGCCATGGCATTGCCACCCAAATTGAGATCTGGATCACAGAATACAGAATAACAGAGATGCAAGGGACCTTGGAGGTCTTGTAGTCCAACCCCCTGCTCAAGCAGGAAACCTTATACCAGGGGTAGGCCACCTTGGCTCTTTTATGACTCGTGGACTTCAACTCCCAGAATTCCTGAGCCAGCCATGCTGAGGGGAAAGGGAGAGGTTTCCAAGCTGAGCCATGCTGGCTGAGGAATTCTGGGAGTTGAAGTCCACAAGTCATGAAGGGGCCAAAGTTTCCCTCATGCTGGCTCAGGAATTCTGGGAGCTGAAGTCCACGAGTCATAAAAGAGCCAAGGTTGCCTACCCCTGCCCTATACCATTCCAGATAAATGGCTCTCCAAAACCTCCAGTGATGGAGCACCCACAGCTTCTGGAGGCAAGCCATTCCACTGATTAATTCCTCTCCCTGTCAGGAAATTTCTCCAAGTCACCTTGGCTCCCATTCATTTTTTCCCTTTCTCCTCTGCCTCCTCCTCATCTTTCCTGTAGTACCAGAATCGATGAATCAATCAGCCTTACCTTTAACGAAGACATATAAGTTGGCTTCCAGTTCCTCCGTGAAGGGGAGTTGGTCATAAAAGCAGGTGAAATAGCCGGTGTCGTTGGCCACAGCTCGGTTAACTCCAATGGTGCTGCAGGAATGCCATGGCTTGTCTGAACACTTCTGCTTGTGAACATGCCACCGCTTGCTGTGGGTGATCTGTTCATCGCCAGCTTGCCAGGTCAATCCATGTGTTGAGCCCCTGGCAAGAGAAGGTACCATTCCATCAGTTTCAGGCATAACGTAAGGTGCTGCCAGGCAACTGGGCACAACCACGTCACCTTTTGCCACCTGGTCAAGAGCATCCTTGGCCTACATGGAAATCATTAAGTACACTTACAAAGGACAACCTAAGAAAATGTGACATCCCTATAGAAAATACCCTGTGAATATGGAGAAGAACAACCCATCTCACCCACGCTATGGTACATACTATGTCCTTCAACATGCACAGAGGAAGACCTCGTGCTGGGAAAGAGAATGCTGTCAACATGGCTGGCTGGGGAATTCTGGGAGTTGAAGTCCACAGGTCTTAAAGTTGCCACGGTTGGGGACCCCTGCCCTAGAGAATACTTTAGTTCTCCCCTTCCTCCTATCCCTCTTCTGTGGTCCGTCAAGTGACATTGGTACTAGGTGGTCTTCTGCTGACCAGTTAGGAGCCATTTTTAGTCTCCCCTGGCTATGGCTCCTCTGACTTTGTAATTCTAATCACTAAGTTATCCAATTGTGTTAGTTCTGACCATACAAGTGCAAAAGTTCAATTCATTCCATACTTTGAATTTAAGAGGAGATACTGTCCTGGAGAGCACGACTTTTTCTATCTTGGTTCTGACCATGAATAATAATAATTCTCCTTCTCCTCCTCCTCCCCTCCTCCTTCTTCCCTCCTCCCTCCTCCCTCCTCCTTCCTCCTTCCAACAACAACAACAATTGGCCAAGACTGGGCTGGGTACTGCCTGCTGATGCTCTTTCACTGAATTTTCAACATAAAGAGTTCACAAAACACTCGTGACTCACGTTGATTACAAAATTGATTTATCGGGCATCCAGTTGCATAATTGTATTACCCACTATCATATGTTCTTTCATGTTGAAGAAGATCCTGTAAACCACCTCTTTTTGCTGCCACTAAATCCTGCAATCTTGTCTGCTTTCAGCAAGGCTGCCACAGGTCAGCAACTTCTGAAGCTGCTTCGGGAGATAAATTAACTTGTTCAAAGGTTCTGGGAGATTAAAGTGGGCAAGTGCTGTATTTCTTTTCTGAAATGCAACTGGCCCTTGGGAAAGATAACCACAGCAATAGCAATGCACTTGTATGGTGTTGGGGTATGTGTGTGTGTGTGTGTGTCATAAAAGCCAGGATGGTGGCTATCACCATGCAGAACAGAATGGGACAACTTGCCACGGCCATCTTGCCATAGTCCATTTGCCGCAGGACAATTCGCCACAGCCAACTCGCTGTGGGACAATTCAACAATTTATTTAAAATAATTAAAACATTATTTCAATTTTGTCATTCCCATTTCATGTTGTTCCTCCTTTGGCATCCTTTCTTTAATGATTATATCCTACCATTTCTTCGATATTAGTGTAACTCTTGTCCCACAGCGAGTTAGAATAGAATAGAGCTGGAAGGGACCTTGGAGGTCTTCTAGTCCAGCCCCCCGCTCAAGCAGGAGAACCTATGCCATCTCAGACAAGTGATTGTCCAGTCTCTTCTTAAAAATCTCCAGTGATGGAGCGCCCACGATTTCTGAAGGCAAGCTGTTCCACTGGTTGATTGTCCTCCCTGTCAGGAAGTTTCTCCTTAATTCCAGGTTGCTTCTCTCTTTGTTCAGTTTCCAACCATTGTTTCTTGTCCTGCCTTCTGGTGCTTTGGAGAATAATTTGACCCCCTCTTCTTTGTGGCAGCCCCTCAAATACTGGAATGCTGCTATCCTGTTGCCCCTGGTCCTTCTTTTCTTTAGACTAGCCAAACCCAAGTCCCGTAGTCGTTCTTCATATGTTTTAGTCTCCAGGCTTTGGATCATCTTAGTTGCTATTCTCTGATTTTTTTCTAAACTCTCAACATCTTTTTTGTGATATGATGACCAAAATTGTCCATGGCAAGTTGTCCTAGACCCCATGCAAAGCCCTGCCCAGTTTCTACATGCACCGCAAGGCTTGAATTGTAGGAGCCTGCCATCCTGACCTTTTTTTTTTTCTTACTGTCCCTACCTTGGACACCCCTCTGCACTATTAACACTAGAGAGAAATTATTATTACTTTGCATTGTATTGCAACAAGTTGGCTTGTTTGACATTGCCAGCAATGTTGCTATGCAATACTGGATGACACTACAGGAAAAGAAATACAGGTAGTTCTTGACTTAGGACAGGGGCCTGCAACCTTGACAACTTTAAGACTTGTGGACTTCAGCTCCCAGAATTCCTCAGCCAGCAAAGTCTTAAAGTTGTCAAGGTTGCAGGCCCCTGACTTAGGACAACAAGTGGGACTAGAATTTCTATTGTTAAGCAAGGAAGTTGTTAAGTGAATCACATCTGATTTTACAACCTCTTCTCTCCAGAGTTGTTAAGTGGATCACTGCAACTGTTCAATGAACTATGCAGTTGTTAAGTGAATCTGGCTTCCTTCATTGATTTTACTGACAAGAAGCCACCCGGGAAGGTTGCAAATGGCGATCATGTTATAAATGCATGATAGTTGCCAAGTCACCACCTTTTGATCACGGGGCTATGGGGAGGCTGTGACAATTGTCAATAAGTCACCTGGACTAGTCCCTGCAGTTTTCTTGGCAGATTTTCAGAAGTGGTTTGCCATTGGCTTCTTCCCAGGGCTGAGAGAGAATGACTGGCCCAGGATCACCCTGCCAGCTTTGGCTAAGATAGGACTAGAACTCATGGCTTACGATTTCTAGCATGATGTCTTCATCTCCATACCAAACTGCTTTTCACAATGTTGTAACTATCCTATTCCAAAGTCTGTTTCTGAGGTTCTTGCAAATCGCCTACCCTGCATAGACATTCTTCATGGACTGTTTCTGCCTGGAACTATGTTTATTTTTCTCTCTGGCCCAAGTTGTGATTTTTAGGCTGCTTCCTTATGTGTCAGATTCTAGAAGGTATTCCAGAATAACAGAGTTGGAAGATACCTTGGAGGTCTTCTAGTCCAACCCCCTGCTCAGGCAGGAAACCCTATACCATTTTTAGACAAGAGATTGTCCAATCTCTTCTTAAAAGCCTCCAGCGATGGAGCACCCACAACTTTTGAAGGCAAGCTGTTCCATTGGTTAATTGCTCTCACTGTCAGGAATTTTCTCCTTAGTTCTAGGTTGGATTCTCTCCTTGATTAGTTTCCATCCATTGTTTCTTGTCTTGCCTTTTGGTGCTTTGGTTGACTCCCTCTTCTTTGTGGCAGCCCCTCAAGTATTGGAAGACTGCTATCATGCCACCCCTAGTCCTTCTTTTCTCTAAATTAGCCATACTCAATTCCCGCAATATTTCAGGACAACGTCCCCTGGAAATCTAAATTCCCACTTAGTTTGGAATTCCGAGGATGCCAGGAATTTACCTGCAAGTTATGCTGAACGAATCTCCAGCTTCCACTATAATGTAATCACGTTTGATGTTCAGTTCAGGTTTCATCAGCTTTTCTTGCTTTGCCAGAGCTGAGCCAGATGGAGGGAGGGAGAGAGAGAGAAAGGAGAGAGAGGGATTAGATGAGAGCAATTTCAATTATTTTTTCCCCTTATTTTTCATGATAAATAATAGTAATTGCATAGTCCCATGGCTTGGTGGTTTTCTTCAAAGATTATAAAATAGAAAGTTATTCTACTTTATTGCTTGTTTATGAACAGAAGTAACTTTTAACATTCCTTAGTCATTCCATCCTAGTTTACAGTGCATTTGTCTAAGATATACATCTGAAAGAAGGAAATCAAAAGAGTAACCTCTTCACACACTCCCATTTTCTAAAATGTCCAGTCCTAGCATTGGGGTAAGAATTTTTATGTAAATTTGAGGTTGGCAATACTCTTATTGGTTTGTAACTATGGATACATTTTAGGCAATCATTCATCAGATGTATTAAATGTCATTTCACATCTCCAGATAAAAATACTAGGTGTATAACCATTTAAAAAAAAACCCAAAATTAAAAACAAAAGAAATAAAACAATCTATTCTTTATCAGTCGATTTTGACACTAACTTTCCATTTATAGAACATTCACATGGGCTAAGATTTAAAAACTAAAGAATTACAGCAAGAGGAATACAGGATGGAAAAACATGAGAACTAAATATGCAGAGACACATCTCCCTGACAGGGGAACAGTAATGAACACTGTAAACTGTTCTCATCCACTGCTTTCAGGTGGTGAATTGTCCAGCCAAATAAATCTGTGAACTAGCATGAATTACATCCTATTTATTTAGGTATTCAACGTCTACCCCTCCATTAACTTCAGAAGCCCAAGCTTGCATCTCTCTCTCTCTCTCTCTCTCTCTCTCTCTCTCTCTCTATCTCTATCTATCTCTATCTATCTCTATCTATATATCTATATCTCTATATCTCTCTCTCTATCTATATCTCTCTATCTATCTATCTCTATCTCTATCTCTATCTCTATCTCTATCTCTATCTCTATCTATCTATCTATCTATCTATCTATCTATCTATCTATCTATCTATCTATCTATCTATATCTATATCTATATCGATATCTAGAGTAGAGATAAAAGGAGATCAGGGAATTCGCTTATGTAGCTGCTTATATATATATATATATATATATATATATATATATATAATGCTACCTTCTCCTATAATGTCACAAGCAACCTTGCACTGGGCATTGGGGAGAGAGAGAGGGAGGGAGACAGAGAGAGGGGGAGAGAGGGAGGGTCATAATTCATGTTTTGCTAACTGTTGCATTCTTCTCCAAAGTCATTTCTGTGGCTCTCTACATTTGTAAAGCCATGATGATTGGTTAGGCATTATGTGAAAATGCGGCCACATTCGCTTATTCAGTGAATCACAATTGTCAGGTACAAGGCACCAGAATGACACTGTGAATTGATCAGAGAAGGATCTTCATTGCTACTCGCCTGTTTACAAGAATCTCACCAGATTAACCAAGCTTTCTCGAGAACAATCAGATAAGCTCTCTGGAGATTTAGGAGGGCTCAGGTCTCCATCAGTTCCTCTCCTGTAAGAATTCCAGGATGGCTAATCTCTTAACTCCACTCCCACTTTAGCTATAGAGTCCACCACACAACTAAGGAACCTGTAGTTTAGGGCAATATATGAACCCCACACCTCAAAAAAGAACGCTTGAAGAAATAGAGATATTGACCATTCTTGAAGAAATAGAGATATTGAAACAGAACTAATGGGTTAAAAAGCCAGTTGTAAATTGTCTCAAACTCTTTGCAATGCATTGCCAACCATGTATACCATGACTTCATTGGATGCAAATGTTCTGATTTGCATCGGTTGCCAATAATGTCACAATGTCCTGACAGGTGTGAAATAATGACTGGCTGAATGCCTATCAGATAGCACTGAAGAAAATGCAAATTTAGGCTGGCATTAAACTGCTGTCCAAATCTGGAAAGGTTTTTTTTAATGAACATGAAACAAATTGGAAAAAATACAGCAAGCTCCTGTGTGCTAGGTCAATTGAGATACCTGTGGTGCAAATCCATACTTATTTTCCAATAAAACTAGTCATTCAGAAGAACAATAAGTAGGGTGACAGCATAATTTGGATTCTGGAAGACTCTTGCCTATGGTTTCCATCAAGATCAGAGCTCCTCCTCCTCCTCCTCCTCCTCCTCCTCCTTCTCCTCTTCCTCCTCCTCTCCACAAACCCTACTCCCTTCTAATACTGATGATGTTCTCTAGTTGGGTCATGAAACATCTGCAAGAAAACAGCTAAGATCAGAGAGCACCAAACACTCCAAAGGTCAACCTTGACCTGCAAATACTGCATTCTCTTCTATCGGTACCACTTAAATACGCATTGCAGGATGTAAAAAAGTGGACGGTGTTGTTTGCCCTGGTGGTGCCATTGCTGATCTCCCCCATGGACATACGTAATATCTAGGTTTGTATCCAGCTATTTAAATGCAGCTGAAAACGCCCCCATCTCCCAGTTGATTTCCTCCTATGTGTAAGCCAGCAGACTTTCTCTACCTTATCTGAGATCCTCAATGTATTTCCATCTAAACTTATTTATGTTCAGGCTATAAAAACATATATCCTGTTTCATGCACTGCTGAAAGGGGAATGCCCCTCTTGTGTGGCTTGTCCTTCTCCAATTATATTTGCTCTGCAGAGTCACCAGCGATGGGGATGGGAGCTCCGCTTTCAAAATATTTGCTTTTAGTAGAATTATTACACGGCAGTGCCTGGGCATCCCACACGGCCTTCTCTTTGCGGTCCTAACAAACCTAACAGCCCTATTTAAATGAGGCCAGGATAGATCAGAAATATGCTGCGTTTCCCCCGATGGCTTTGAAAGAGCCCTTATCGGGGCTGTAAAAATCATTTTACCTGTTCTATCTCAGCCAGGATAATTATGACCAGTAATAAAGACTCAGCTGTACAAACGCAAGTCATAATTCTGTGGGCATGCAAGAAAAACACCAGCAGCCCAGAGCAGCGCTTCTATGTCTCCATGCACACGCACGCCTTTGCCGTGTGATCAGAAATGTTTTTAAAAGACTCCAGCAGAGAATCTTAAAAGGAAGTGAACATGGCTGAGTTTTTCCCCAGCAGGAGATGTGGAAGGAGTATGACGTATTAATGCCGCTTTATAAAGCCTTAGGAGGACCACACTATTGCATCCAGTTTTGGTCACCACATTACAAAAAAGTGGTTGAGACTTTGGAAAAAGTGCAGATGATTAAACTAAGACTCTGGCTAGTCTAGAGAAAAGAAGGACTAGGGGTGACACGATAGCAGTCTTCCAGTATTTGAGGGGCTGCCACAAAGAAGAGGGGGGGGGGTCAAACCTATTTTCCAAAGCACCAGAAGGAGAGACAAGAAACGGTGGATGGAAACTAATCAAGGAGAGAAGCAACCTGGAATTAAGGAGAAATTTCCTAACAGTGAAGACAATTAACCAGTGGAACAGCTTGCCTCCAGAAGTTGTGAATGCTCCAACACTGGAGGCTCTTAAGAAGAGACTGGGCAACCATTTGTCTGAAATGGTATAGGGTCTCTTGCCTGAGCAGGGGGTTGGACTAGAAGACCTTCAAGGTCCCTTCTAACTCTGTTATTCTGTTATTCTGAAGCTGTTTTGCAGCTGTAAAACTCCAGGCTGGACTTTAGAGAGTTGACCCACAATAGACTTTCTTCATCTGACTTCCCATCCTTCTTCCCTCCCGCTCCTTTTTTAAGCAGGAAGCAGAACCTAAAAACTTCCTCTCTTTTCCTATCTGCAGAAATTGTAGCTTCGTTGGCAATTAAAACTCTGGCGAACACAGCTCTGCTTCTCAAGTGAAGGCAAACTGACCTATTTTCACATGTTCAAACCAATCCACTAATTGAAAACTCGGCACTTGTCAACTGACTCATATTTATGACGGTCGCAGTGTCCCAGAATCACGTGATCACCTTTTGCAACCCTCTGACAAGCAGCGTCAATGGGGAAGCCAGATTCACTTAACAACCGTGTTACTCACTGAGCAAATGCAGTGATTCACTTAACAATTGTGGCAAGCAAGGCTGTAAAATGGGGCAAAACCCACTTAACAAATGTCTCGCTTAGCAGCAGACACGTTAGACTCAATTGTGGTCATAAATCAAGGACTCCTTGTACTGATAATCTCCCCTAATCCCAACGATGGAACGGGATGCAGGTAATCCTTGATTTATGACTATTTGTTTAACAATGGTTCAAAGTTATGACAGACTCAGAAAAAAGTGATTTATGACCCATCCTCAAAATTATGACCATTGCACCACTCCTGTGGTCATGTGATTACAATTCAGCCACTGGGCAACCAGCTTGCAATTCAGGATGGTTGCAGTCATTTATCACCTTCCAACAAGCAAAGTTAATTGGAAAATCCAGACTCACTTAATGAACGTGTGATTCACTTAACAACCATGGTAAGAATGGTCATAACATTGGGTGTGGTGATGTGATGACTCGCTTTATGAGTGCACTGACTTATGATGGAAATGCCAATCCCAATTGCAGTCATAAATCAAGGACTACTTGTTTAGCACCGAAGAAATCATAACATCACAAATTATAAGAACAAAGAAAAACATGAAGAAAAACAAGGATAAAAACCCAAAGAGGTAACCAACATTGGTCAGCTGGGAACACTTTGAAATCAAACAGATTGAATTTGTGTTGGCAGCAACATTTGGGGCAAGACGCACCTGGGAGAAAAATAAATCCATGAGAAGGTGCCTCTTATGGATCAGGTTTCTCATCTTCACCACAACTCATAGTCCATCACAAGATTGAAATCCCATAGGCCAATTTAGAAAACAGCCATTTGGTTAACATCTAGCCAGTTTAACCCCAAGAAGGCCTGGAGAGAGGAAGAGTCTGAGGTAACTTCCTGTGGCCTGACCATTAGTGATCGCTCTATCAAATCACCTGGTTTTGAACTGCCCTGATCTGTGGGGATGAAATCAAACAGAATTAGGTGTGTTACTGGAAGAAATGGGTTTGTCAAAAACAGATCATGCCAGACAAACCTTATTGCATTCTTTGACCAAGTGACAAAATTAGTGGATCAGAGGAATGCTGTGGATATAATTTACTTGGACTTCAGTAAGGCATTTGATCAAGTAGATCACAACCTACTACTTGATAAGATAGAAAAATGTGGGTTAGACATCATCACCACCAGATGGATTCATAGCTGGCTGACCGGCCGTACTCAGTGTGTGGTCCTCAATGGAACCGCATCTACATGGAGGGAAGTGTGCAGTGGGGTGCCCCAGGGCTCTGTTCTGGGGCCAGTGCTCTTCAACATCTTCATCAACGATTTGGACGAGGGGATAGATGGGGAACTCATCAAATTGCGGATGGACACCAAGCTGGCAGGAATAGCAACACTGCGAAGACAGGCTTAAGATACAGGATGGCCCGGACCAGACTTGAACACTGCTGGCGCTACAGTCTAACAAATGAAAATTTTTCATGGGGGGGGTTGAAAAAAAGTAAGGTTCTAACATTTAGGCAAGAAAAACCAATGTAACAGGTATAGTATATAAGGGGTACCTTGCTCATGTAGTAACTGTGGAGGGATCTCGAGTCCTAGTGGACAATCATTTAAATATGAGCAGCAGTGTGCTGCAGCTGCAAAAGCCACACAGTGCTGGCTGCATTAACATAGGGATAGAATCAAGATCCGTGAAGTATTAATACCACCTTTACATGCCTTGGTAAGGCCACACTTGGGATTACTCATCCAGTTTTGGTCACCACGATGTAAACAAGATGTTGAGACTCTAGAAAGAGTGCAGAGGAAGAGCAACAAGATGATTAGGGGACTGGAGGCTAAAGCATATCAGGAACGTTTGCTGGAATTGGGTATGTCTAGTTTAATGAAAAGAAGGACTAGGGGTGACATGATAGCAGTATTCCAATATCTCAGGGTTGCCACAAAGAAGAGGGAGTCAAGCTATTCTCCAAGGCACCTGAGGGCAGGACAAGAAGTAATGGATGGAAACTAGTCAAGGAGAGAAGCAACCTGGAACTGAGGAGAAACTTCCTGACAGTTAGTACAATTAACCAGTGGAACAACCTGCCTCCAGAAGCGGTGAATGCTCCAACACTGGAAGTTTTTAAGAAGAGACTGGACAGCCATTTGTCCGAAATGGTATAGGGTTTCCTGCCTGAGCAGGGGGTTGGACTTGATGACTTCCAAGGTCCCTTCCAACTTTATTATTATTATTATAAATAACCTCACAATTGATACCAAAGCTGTGAGTGGCGCAAAGATACATGCTCAGCATCACAAGGCAAGATAGAAAGACCTGCGCGTGGATTAGAGAACAAATGAAAGCATACGAGGCCATCAGAAGAGTAACAGCATTGAAAAGGGAATGGGCTGGTCACATAGCAAGAAGAACGGAGGACAGGTGGATCAAGGCAGCAATAAAACGGATCCCACTTGATCAAAAGCATCCATGAAAGAGACCTAAAACAAGATGGATTGATGACATCAGCAAGTATTGTGGGCCCAATTGGCAAATGAAAGCTCAGGACCTGGTTGGAAACATGCAGAAGAGGCCTTCATCCTGCAGTGGATACACAATGACTAGAATGATGATGATGATGATGATGATGTTGAGTAGAGTAGAATAGAGAATGGAATGGAATGGAATGGAATGGAATAGAATAGAATAGAATAGAATAGAATAGAATAGAATAGAATAGAGAACAGAACAGAATAGAATTCTTTACTGGCCAAATGTGATTGGACACACAAGGAATTTGTTGTGATTGTGGTGTTGACATGCAAACTATTAAACATATTGTGCAAGATTGCCCACGATATACATTCTCTGGTTCCTTAGAAGATCTGCACGAAGCAACGGCAGAGGTGATCACTTGAATAGCTGAATTGGACACCCAATTAGGAGGCCACTGCCATACCCCCATAGAACTTTTACTTATAATTATGTGGATTGTATATATACGTTTACTTCTCTCCTGTCATGTTCTCATCATAATACACTAAATAAATAAGTAATAACCAAAACTCATGAACCCCATCAGGGAGGAAACTTTAGCAGACCCTCCCAGGACCAGATATTAAAAGTCTAGAGAAAAGCTTCCTCACAAAAGCTTATGATCATGAGATTATAAAATGAGATCATGAGATGGAACTTGTGGGCCCAAAGGGTATCCATCGAGTAGAGTCGTAAACAAAGATCTGTGACCTTGGAGAAACATGAACCAAACTACAACCAGATTTCAATGTGTTTTTTTCCCCTTATTCTCTACCCCACCCTGCCAAAAAGTTGAACAAAGTCATACTGGATAAATCCTCAAAAACTGGGGAGGGGGGGGAAGAGGGGGGGGGAAGAGGGGGGAATGAAGTGGACTGATTTGCCCGTTCTCATTTCACAATCCCAGAAAGCAGATCTGCTGGCTGTGCTTCACAAAGCAGATGATGATGTATATCACATTGAAGTCATCCAGCCCTTGGTAGAATCTCCTTTGATCTGGTCTTATAGCATTATTGTTCATCAACTGGAAATTTGGCCTCAGAATAGCAATAGCAATAGCAATAGGCAGGGCAAGAAGCAATGGATGGAAATTAATCAAGGAGAGAAGCAACCTAGAACCAAGAAGAAATTTCCTGACAGTGAGAACAATTAATCAGTGGAACAACCTGCCTCCAGAAGCTGTGGGTGCTCCCTCACTGGAGGTGTCAAAGAAGAGATTGGCCAGCCATTTGTTCATAAGGTATAGGGTCTCCTGCTTGGGCAGGGGGTTGGACTAGAAGACCTCCAAGGTCCCTTCCAACTCTATTATTATTATTATTATTATTATTATTATTATTATTATTATTATTATTATTATTATTATTATTATTATTATTATTATTATTATTATTATTATTATTATTGTTGTTGTTGTTGTTGTTGTTGTTGTTGTTGTTGTTGTTGTTGTTGTTGTTGTTGTTGCTATTATTGCAATAGCACTTAGATTTATATACCGCTTCATAGTGCTTTAAGCACTTTGTGAGTGGTTTACAGAGTCAGCCTGTGGCCCCCAACAATCTGGGTCCTCAGTTTACCGACCTCAGAAGGAGGGAAGGCTGAGTCAACCTTGAGTCAGTCAGGATCAAACTCCTGGCTGTGGGCAGAGTTAGTCTGCAATACTGCATTCTAACCATTGCGCCACCATGACAAGGAAGGAAGGAAGGAAAGAAGGAAGGAAGGAAGGAAGGAAGGAAGGAAGGAAGGAAGGAAGGAAGGGAGGGAGGGAGGGAGGGAGGGAGGAGGAAGGGAGGGAGGAAGGGAGGGAGGGAGGAAGGAAGGGAGGAAGGAAGGGAGGAAGGGAGGGAGGGAGGGAGGACCCTGAGTTGTTCTGAGTTGTGTTTGTTTATTCAATTTCTATAGGCACCCATCTCAATTAATAACTCTGGATGGCTTAGAAGTGTTCTTGGCAACAGGGTGTCCACAGTTGACTGACTGACAAGATGAGCAGTGCACCACTACAACCCAGGCTCTCCATCAACTCTCTGAACCAAGGACAAGAGGGATGGTGCTTGTATCACAACCTCACAATACAGGCTCTGACACTGCTCTTACTCCATGGATGGCTGTTAACTTCCCAGCCTGCTCTAAGGCCTGAGACTGAGATGTGTGGGCCTCCTGACTCTCTCAGGAGCATCCAAGTAACCGGTTCTGCATCCAAGCACTAGCCAAGCCTGACCTGCTCAGCTTGCTTGCCCACCCGAGGTCAGCCAGCGGCTGGTGCCTGCGGAGACCTCAGTCTGTGAGCTGTAATCTTCTCCCTTCCTGTATGTCATCCAAAAGGCACTTTGGCTTCACAGCCCCCTCCAGACCAATCCTAGCTAGTGAGAACACCATGGTGATGCCCTCCCGAAAGCCTCTGCCAACAGATTCATCACTGCGGGGCTCCTGTGATGTACCAGCAATGTGTGAAGACAGGATCGGTCTGCATGAACAAATCCCACCATCAATTTTCTGCAGCCTGACAAATGCTTTGGAGCTGTCTTCACCAAAGTTAATTTCCCCCTTGCAAACTGAGCTCTGTCTTGTAATCCCAGACTTTATCCAAGCATGTTAAAAAAGAGAGAGAGAGAGAGAGGGAGAGAGAGAGAGAGAAGACATTCACATTGACACGATAATTAAACCAAGACAGCTCTTCCGAGAGCCTCTTTGCGCCAGCCACCCAAGCCATCAGTCCAGCACATGTGCTCCTCAGAAACCTTAAGCAGCCGCCTGGTGCCAAGCACAACACAAGCAAGGCAGATGTTGATTCCTCCTCCCAAATTGCCGGGTTTCAAAAAGTATCTTGTGGAGAAAGCAACCCAGGAACACATGCGACGGAAACAGGGCAACGGTGGCTCAGCCGGGAACCTCACCTCAGCTGAGGCTTGTTGATGACAAATGACCTGGGAAGATGGACATTCAGGCTTGGTGGTCAATGACAACAGGAGATTAAAAAAGGACCCTGGGACATTGACCCCTGGCGTTTTGGTGGTGAGTATCTGACTTCTGGATTGGCTAGGGCTGGTATAAATAATAAAAGTTGCATCTTGGAGTCTTTGGTACTCTCTGAGCTTACTTGTTTAATAATAATAATAATAATAATAATAATAATAATAATAATAATAATAATAATAATAATAATAATAATAATAATAATAATAATAATAATAATAATAATAATAATAATAATAATAATAATAAAGGTGGAAGGGACCTTGGAGGTCATCGAGTCCAACCCCCTGCTCAGGCAGGAAACCCTACACCATTTCGGACAAATGGCTGCCCAGTCTCTTCTTAAAAACTTCCAGTGTTGGAGCATTCACCGCTTCTGGAGGCAGGTTGTTCCACTGGTTAATTGTTCTAACTGTCAGGAAGTTTTTCCTTAGTTCTAGGTTGCTTCTCTCCTTGATTAGTTTCCATCCATTGCTTCTTGTCCTGCCCTCAGGCGCCTTGGAGAATAGCTTGACTCCCTCTTCTTTGTGGCAACCCCTGAGATATTGGAACACTGCTATCATGTCCCCCTCGTCCTTCTTTTCATTAAACTAGACATTACCCAATTCCAGCAACCGTTCCTTATATGTTTAGCCTCCAGTCCCCTAATCATCTTTGTTGCCCTTCTCTGCACTCTTTCTAGAGTCTCAACATCTTTTTTACATCGTGGTGACCAAAACTGGATGCAGTATTCCAAGTGTGGCCTTACTAAGGCATTGTTTGCTTGCAGACATTTCATTAGTGCACTAGGTAACTTGATAACTTGATAAAAAAGCGTCCACACAAGAGACCTAAAACAAGATGGAGCGACGACCTCAGCAAGTATTGTCGGCCGAATTGGCAAAAGAAAGCTCAAGACTGTATTGGTTGGAAACATGCAGAAGAGGCCTTCATCCTGCAGTGGATAGACAATGGCTAGAATGATGATGATAATAGCAATAGCACTTAGACTTATATACCGCTTCACGGTGTTTTGCAGCCCTCTCTCAGCGGTTTACAGAGTCAGCACATTGTCCCCAATAATCTGGGTCCTCATTTTACCGACCTCGGAAGGATGGAAGGCTGAGTCAACCTGGAGCTGGTGAGACTCGAACTGCCAAACTGCCGGCAGCTGGCAGTCAACAGAAGTAGCCTGCAGTACTGCATTCTAACCACTGCGCCACCGGGACTCTAGTGACATCAACAGAGGAAGGCAATGTGGGGTTTGCCCCCTGTTTAGATTCAGTACCTTGTCCTGCCAGCATTGGTGAGGGTAAGCAAACTCACGGAGGCTAGAGAATTCTTGGAAGCTTGACATTCAGACAAATCAGTCATCAGTAGACACATAAAACTAAACCACACCAACAAAAAGCTAAGAAGAAAACAAAAAAGACCACAACACATCCTCATCAATGCACAAACGAGCAGGGATTAACACCAGACAAACAAGTAGGAAACAATATCCTAATCCTACCAAAGAGAAAACCGCAGCCCGTCAACACTTGCTGAGGAATGCTGGGAGCTGGAGTCCACCCATCTTCAAGTTGCCAAGATTGAAAAACCTTGATTTAGAGCAGACATGTCAAACACAAGGCCTGGGGGCCAGATGCAGCCCGCGAAATGGTTTCATGTGGCCCGTGAAGCCATCCTGGAAACAGTGAGGGAACGGCCCCCTGCTGCCTTGGCCCTGGCCCAGGCCGGCCGGGAGCCAATGTACAATTTTGTGGTGGCCATCTATGCTGAAACGCATTCAGTCTTAGCTCCACAAGGCCGTCTGGAAACAGCGAGGAACCAGCCCCTGCCGCGTCGGCCCCGCCCCCTGGGTGCATGCTGGGGAGGCTCCTCCAGTGGACCATGCCTTGGCGCTTGCCCTGGTCCCACCCTCTTCTGCCAGAGACCCTCAGATCTGTCCCACTCCTGCCCAGGCCCCCATGGGCCCCCTTGACACGAACGATGTAGAGCTGGCCATGCCCACCCAGTAGGCCACACCCACTCCATCCACGCCCACCCAGTGGGCCACACCCATCCTGGCCACACCCATCCGGCCCCCCGAGGGCAACCGCAATGCTGATGCGGCCCTCAATGAAATTGAGTTTGACACCCCTGATTTAGATGGTCAACAGCTAGATGGGAGGGTTGGGGGGGGAGGGAGGGAGGAATGGGGCTAGTTTTTGTTAGACTATCTTCCCTACTGCCTGTTATTTTTCTCTGCACTCAACTGGAATCCGGTGTGCCCTCTGCTCTTTTGGAAAATGCTACGTACATCTTGTTATCCATTACAAATTTGAAGCTGGAGACAGCCAGGCACTTGTAAATATGCAGCGCCATGTTTAAATATTTATGTCTAAACATATTAGAGCCTCCTAATTTGCATTCTGCAATTAGGAAAGGATAGGCTTGCCAAGGCAGTTCTCCACCCCCTTCTTTTCCACCTGTTCCATTACAAACAAAGTGGTGAGGCAAAGGCATCCAAACCACTAAGCTTAATAGCTCTGCCGCTTTTAGAAAACATTTGTTTTCCATTACTCTGGACTTTTCTTCGCTGCGTTTGCAAGACTTAATTGTCTGTGAGAGTTTTGTTTGGCTCCAAATAGCCCCAGTGGCTTTGGAGGATTAAAAAGAACCTTTTCTAATTTTGCACTGCCTGGCTTACAATATTTAAACCTCACTGCCTTTCGTGTAAGGGGTCTGTGCTATACCACGTAAGACCGATGGCCATGTTAAAAAAAAAAACACAACGTGTCTTGGATCCTATATAGAACTGGACTCAGACGGTCTTTCAAAACTCCGTTCCAAATGGATAGGCAGAGAAGTGTGCAAGGCAGAACTGTGAAAGGTAGAAAAAGTGCAGAGAAGAGCAATAAAGATGATTAGGGGACTGAACCGTATGATGGAGAATTGAGGGAACTAGGTATAGCTAGTCTAAAAAAAGAAGGCTTAGGGGAGACCTGATAGACGCATTCCCATACTTCAAGAGCTGTCACAGAGAAGAGAGGGTCAAGCTATTCTCCAAAGCACCTGAGGGCAGGATAAGAAACAAAGGGTGGAAGATCATTAAAGAGACATCCAACCTAGAACTAAGGAGAAATTTCCCATCAATGTGAACAATTAATCAGTGGAACGGCTTGCCACCAGAAGCTGTGGGTGCTCCATCACTGGAAGCTTTTAAGAAGAGACTTTTAAGCTTTTAAGAAGAGACTGGACAGCCATTTATTTGAAATGCTCCTACCTTGAGCAGGGGGTTGGACTAGAAGACCTCCAAGGTCCCTTTCAACTGTGTTATTCTGTTATTCAAAGGCATTTGAACTTGAAAGTTGTCCTCTTGCAAACCCCTCATGCTTTCATCAGGAGTTGACACGGAAAGCAGAACCTTCATGCTGGAAAATTTATGTCTACAAGTCCCCAGCCCTCAGCCCAGGCACCATAGTTTGCTAACACATCTCGAGGATTAGATTTGGTCTCCTCCACTTTTTGTGCACCCATTTGCTTTGTGCTGTTGTGGACAAAAGGAACCATCTTTGCTTCTGATCCAGTCAAGCTTCTGCAGGATCCTGGTAGGTTTCAGAAGAAACACTGATTATGGAACTTGTTCTCGGGGCCGGCTTGGGGCCTCCTAGGCAGAGGAAAATACAGTGGTGCTCCATCTGCCAACAAGATGATTTGTAACCTATTTCCTAAATCTTCTTTTAAAAAAATAAATAAATAAATCTATTGGATTTTTCACCTTAAGCAGAGCCATGGCTTTGGGCAGGACAAAGAACAGCCACGGCTACAAAGAAAATAAAAACGTTTTCTCTGGTGAACAGCACTCAGAACAAACATTCTCCTCAACCCCGGGCTCTCCAGATGTGCTGGAGTTCAAAACTTCATCATCTCCAGCCAAGGATTCAGGGGATGATAAGAGTTCAAATCCAGCAATGCGGAAGCCAGCATGGATTAAGAAAGGCATGTTTGTGGAAAGATTTGGTTTTTCCAACTTT